>CM026390.1:26296140-26367679 GCA_014843695.1 Archivesica marissinica
ACCTATTAGAATGGGTACTGGAGACATGAAACCTACCTATTAGAATGGGTACTGGAGACATGAAACCTACCTATTAGAATGGGTACTAGAGACATGAAACCTACCTATTAGAATGGGTACTGGAGATATGAAACCTACCTATTAGAATGGGTACTAGAGACATGAAACCTACCTATTAGAATGGGTACTGGAGACATGAAACCTACCTATTAGAATGGGTACTGGAGATATGAAACCTACCTATTAGAATGGGTACTAGGGACATGAAACCTACCTATTAGAATGGGTACTGGAGATATGAAACCTACCTATTAGAATGGGTACTAGGGACATGAAACCTACCTATTAGAATGGGTACTGGATATGAAACCTACCTATTAGAATGGGTACTAGGGACATGAAACCTACCTATTAGAATGGGTACTGGAGACATGAAACCTACCTATTAGAATGGGTACTGGAGACATGAAACCTACCTATTAGAATGGGTACTGGAGACATGAAACCTACCTATTAGAATGGGTACTAGAGACATGAAACCTACCTATTAGAATGGGTACTGGAGACATGAAACCTACCTATTAGAATGGGTACTGGAGATATGAAACCTACCTATTAGAATGGGTACTAGAGACATGAAACCTACCTATTAGAATGGGTACTAGAGACATGAAACCTACCTATTAGAATGGGTACTGGAGACATGAAACCTACCTATTAGAATGGGTACTAGGGATATGAAACCTACCTATTAGAATGGGTACTGGAGACATGAAACCTACCTATTAGAATGGGTACTAGAGACATGAAACCTACCTATTAGAATGGGTACTGGAGACATGAAACCTACCTATTAGAATGGGTACTAGGGACATGAAACCTACCTATTAGAATGGGTACTGGAGACATGAAACCTACCTATTAGAATGGGTACTGAGACATGAAACACCTATTAGAATGGGTACTGAGATATGAAACCTACCTATTAGAATGGGTACTGGAGACATGAAACCTACCTATTAGAATGGGTACTAGGGACATGAAACCTACCTATTAGAATGGGTACTGGAGACATGAAACCTACCTATTAGAATGGTACTGGAGACATGAAACCTACCTATTAGAATGGGTACTAGGACATGAAACCTACCTATTAGAATGGGTACTGGAGACATGAAACCTACCTATTAGAATGGGTACTGGAGATATGAAACCTACCTATTAGAATGGGTACTGGAGATATGAAACCTACCTATTAGAATGGGTACTAGGGACATGAAACCTACCTATTAGAATGGGTACTAGAGACATGAAACCTACCTATTAGAATGGGTACTGGAGATATGAAACCTACCTATTAGAATGGGTACTGGAGACATGAAACCTACCTATTAGAATGGGTACTGGAGATATGAAACCTACCTATTAGAATGGGTACTAGGGACATGAAACCTACCTATTAGAATGGGTACTAGGACATGAAACCTACCTATTAGAATGGGTACTGGGACATGAAACCTACCTATTAGAATGGGTACTAGGGACATGAAACCTACCTATTAGAATGGGTACTGGAGACATGAAACCTACCTATTAGAATGGGTACTAGGGACATGAAACCTACCTATTAGAATGGGTACTAGGGACATGAAACCTACCTATTAGAATGGGTACTGGAGACATGAAACCTACCTATTAGAATGGGTACTAGGGACATGAAACCTACCTATTAGAATGGGTACTAGGGACATGAAACCTACCTATTAGAATGGGTACTGGAGATATGAAACCTACCTATTAGAATGGGTACTGGAGAATGAAACCTACCTATTAGAATGGGTACTGGAGACATGAAACCTACCTATTAGAATGGTACTGGGACATGAAACCTACCTATTAGAATGGGTACTGGAGACATGAAACCTACCTATTAGAATGGGTACTAGGGACATGAAACCTACCTATTAGAATGGGTACTGGAGATATGAAACCTACCTATTAGAATGGGTACTGGAGACATGAAACCTACCTATTAGAATGGGTACTGGAGATATGAAACCTACCTATTAGAATGGGTACTGGAGACATGAAACCTACCTATTAGAATGGGTACTGGAGATATGAAACCTACCTATTAGAATGGGTACTAGGGACATGAAACCTACCTATTAGAATGGGTACTGGAGACATGAAACCTACCTATTAGAATGGGTACTAGAGACATGAAACCTACCTATTAGAATGGGTACTGGAGACATGAAACCTACCTATTAGAATGGGTACTGGAGACATGAAACCTACCTATTAGAATGGGTACTGGAGATATGAAACCTACCTATTAGAATGGGTACTGGAGACATGAAACCTACCTATTAGAATGGGTACTAGGGACATGAAACCTACCTAAAAAAAAACCTACCTATTAGAATGGGTACTGAGACATGAAACCTACCTATTAGAATGGGTACTGGAGACATGAAACCTACCTATTAGAATGGGTACTGGAGACATGAAACCTACCTATTAGAATGGGTACGGAGACATGAAACAAAAAAAACTACCTATTAGAATGGGTACTGGAGACATGAAACCTACCTATTAGAATGGGTACGGGGACATGAAACCTACCTATTAGAATGGGTACTAGGGACATGAAACCTACTATTAGAATGGGTACTGGAGATAGAAACACCAAAACAAATAAACCTACCTAAACATTAGAATGGGTACTGGGAAAAACCTACCTATTAGAATGGACATGAAACTACCTATTAGAATGGTACTAGGCATGAAACCTACCTATTAGAATGGGTACTAGGGATATGAAACCTACCTATTAGAATGGGTACTAGGGACATGAAACCTACCTATTAGAATGGGTACTAGGGATATGAAACCTACCTATTAGAATGGGTACTAGGGACATGAAACCTACCTATTAGAATGGGTACTAGGGACATGAAACCTACCTATTAGAATGGGTACTAGGGACATGAAACCTACCTATTAGAATGGGTACTAGGGATATGAAACCTACCTATTAGAATGGGTACTAGGGACATGAAACCTACCTATTAGAATGGGTACTGGAGATATGAAACCTACCTATTAGAATGGGTACTGGAGACATGAAACCTACCTATTAGAATGGGTACTGGAGACATGAAACCTACCTATTAGAATGGGTACTAGGGATATGAAACCTACCTATTAGAATGGGTACTGGAGACATGAAACCTACCTTTAGAATGGGTACTGGAGACATGAAACCTACCTATTAGAATGGGTACTGGAGACTGAAACCTACTATTAGAATGGGTACTGGAGACATGAAACCTACCTATTAGAATGGGTACTGGAGACATGAAACCTACCTATTAGAATGGGTACTGGAGACATGAAACCTACCTATTAGAATGGGTACTAGGGACATGAAACCTACCTATTAGAATGGGTACTGGAGACATGAAACCTACCTATTAGAATGGGTACTGGAGACATGAAACCTACCTATTAGAATGGGTACTGGAGACATGAAACCTATCTATTAGAATGGGTACTAGAGATATGAAACCTACCTATTAGAATGGGTACATATCAGTATTCTAGTGTTCTTCTCCAGAAGCACATGTTTAGCACATTGCGCCAGCGTGTAAGTCTTGCCAGTTCCAAACGGACCGACTATTAGCAAGGGAGGTAATGCCATGTGCGAGTGTGAAGCACACTTCATGATCGCATCCTTTTGATTCTCATTGGTCTGGTCTCCAACATCTTCCTTCCATGTCCTACAATTCCATTAAAGTTGTCATTAGGAAATATATCAATTATGGTTGGCAACGAAGAGCGATTATACTATTCAAATATTCAGTCGAAGGTATTTACAGGGAAGGTATTTGAATATTCGAATATACGATAGAATTCTATTAAAACTCAAAATCGCTCAAACGTAAATGTCATCTTCTTCAAATGATTATTCAGATTGATATTGTAACCGAATATCTTAAATCCAATTTGCATAGATTACACCTAGCAGTTTTCTTATTCTCAGAGCGATTCAAGCATTTCCAAACGTGTGACTGAGCGGGTGGCATTTTTGAGGACAATATAATATTTATTTCCAAATATTTGAATACTGGAACAGTATTTCGGATATTCGGAAGTTCGAGCAAAGGTTTGACTGCATAATAATATTTTGCTTGTGAAATAAATGTGTTTGATGTAGACTTATTTCCAGCATATTTTATGTCTAACGCAACCTGCTGCAAGTGATAAATCAACTTAGAGATACAACGATTCACCCAGACGACATAGACTACACGTTGAGTCGAGTTTACAAGCTATAAACCACGGGACTGTGGCTTACGCACATTCTCTAGATATGTAAATCGATGTACAAGTGAATTTGCTTGCGGAAGTGAAGACAAGCTGTTTTAAAAATGAAAGAACGCCTCGATTGTTTCATATTTTGTGTAAGCACATGTAAGGACTGTAGTAACCTGCACGCATCACAATTAAAGCATGTGCGTATTCGGATCATTAATGTGCATAAAATACGCTGATACGCAGATCATCTGTAGTAGTCTATAGTATTAGATCTATTACCCAAATACGTCCGGTGATAGTGTAAAAATATATACATGTTGGAATGCAGATATTTTATGGCGGCTCATATTTTCGCGAAAATCTCAAACATTTCCACGTCACGAACATAACCACTTATATAGTATATTATTTAAGTAAAGTTGTATTTATTATCAAGGGCAGTAACTCTGGTCAGATCGGCGGGGGATAGCGTGCAATATGTTTAATAATTCAAGTTGTATAGCATTACGGTTAATTAGTGAAAATATTGAAAGATTAAAGTACTCACGGAATGTTTTTAATCAATACAAGGGCAATAACTCTGGTTTTACTAATGTAATACTTCTGACTCAAGACTTGCAGAACAACACTGCACAATGGTGATGTAATTTTATTTTAAGTTTGATGACATTCTTAAAGTGGTTACTATTTATTGAATTTGTAATCAATTAAAGGGGCGTAACTCTGTGGTGTTATTGACCCAATCCGGACGAAAGTTATACGTACGTACGCCTGCGTACTATAGCGATACATATTTATTTTGTGTTTCATGAAATTCTATGAAGCGCTTATCAAGGCAAATTTATTAAATTTTGAATCAGTTCAAGGGCAATAATTCTGGTTTCACTCTAGCAATGTGGGTCAGACTTGCAGGACAACACCGCACAATAGTGATCTAATGTTAGTATAAGTTTGATGATATTCCATACAATGGTTATTTAGTAATGGCCAATTTATTGAATTTTTAATCAATTAAAGGGCCATAACTCTGGTGTTATTGATCCGATCTGGACAAAAGATATACATGTATGTGCATCTGCGCACTATGATGATACATATTTGATTGGAGTTTCATGACATTCCACACATTGGTTACAGAGATCCGACTCCGGACGGAATGACAGACGTACGCAAAATTGTGCATGACGTGTCTTATTCTTTTGTTCTCTATTTCCACATACACGAAATTTATAGCCACATAAAAGATTTTAAAGCCACAAAACCGCTAATCCTAGATCTAGACGGTAAATCTATTGTTAGCCCATATTATGGGTGCAGAGGGACAGATGGACGGAATGACGGTCGGAAGAAACACGCGGACAGACAACGCCAAACAAATATCCCCCTCTGAGATTCTTCGGATATGCAGGGGATAACACAGTGTGATATCGGACAGGTGACAACAACGTCAAGAAGTCTCGCTAGAGGAGGGGAAAAGTCACTTACCAGTCCAGGGGAGGAAACTTTGTGAGTGATTCTGTGGATGGGAACACTATATCTAGAGTAGACAGTGCATCCACAGCGTGGTGCATCTCACAGAAATGTAGCCTGTTCAACTGGAACTGAACCTATGAAAACAACAAATATCTTATACTTTATTTAATTTACTATATACTTATACCATATTTGAGAAGTTGTAAGATTCAGGAATACAGATTTGGCCATAAGCTGACATTTTAGCTTTTATTGGTGGTGCAGTATCCCAGGTGCCCCTGGGCAGTATTTCAGGAAGAAGCGGGTGTCCGGGTAGACCCACCGACCTTTCATAAGCCAGCTGGTAAGAATTTTTGTCTGGACAGAAGGGGTAAATTCAGCACAACGTTGGTGAATAATGCAACAAATTTAGTTTAGCTTGATGGTGAAACAAGTTCTTAAAACATTAGTTTAATGAGGTAAAGGAATTCAAGTGCCTTGCCTAAGGGCACAATTGTAATGAGGTAGAGAAAAGAGGCAATGTTGTCAAATTCAAGGGCCTTGCCTAAGGGCACAATCGTAATGAGGTAGAGAAAAGAGGCAATGTTGTGGAATTCAAGGGCCTTGCCTAAGGGCACAATCGTAATGAGGTAGAGAAAAGAGGCAATGTTGTGGAATTCAAGTGCCTTGCCTAAGGGCACAATCGTAATGAGGTAGAGAAAAGAGGCAATGCTGTGGAATACAAGTGCCTTGCCTAAGGGCACAATCGTAATGAGGTAGAGAAAAGAGGCAATGTTGTGGAATTCAAGTGCCTTGCCTAAGGGCACAATCAGAATGGCCAACTGAACATGGATATGTATTTTGGGTCCCGTTCTAGACATGTATTGTAGATTTATGCTTCTTGTTTTACACTTTTCGAAAAAGTTGTTGGCGAGTTGGTTTTGCACAACGTAATATTTCACAAGGTTATATGGCACATAGGGAATGAAAATGTTGCTTTATCACATCAAAATAAAATTTGAAATATGGAACCAATACTTTCACCATCTGGAGTCGCAGAGAAACAGAAACACCAAATTGTTGCTTGTTTTGCAATTCAACTTCACATCAACAGCGTATGTTATGATCTCAAGCTGTTATTGGTGGAGGAACGAGGTGCCCCTCCGACAAGAATTTCAGGAATGGACAGGTAGAACCACCAAACTTCTAGAAGTCAAGTGGCTAGCCTCCTCACATGAAATAATTCAACACAACCAGTGGGATTTGAACCTACTGCGGTGAGAGGCAGTGAGTTGAGGTGACCGTGACCACTCAGCCACCCAACTCGAAATTGTATCAGATCCTTGCTATTTGCCTTTTATGATCATGTAAGGGTGAGGCAGTGGTCCCCAATTCCAAACTACACGGACGCAGGGTTCATTCTAGGTCAGAATATTTGGGAGAAGTGAGAAAGCGCGCGATCGAGTCCTTAAATGGTGTTATTTAATAAATTTCAACAAAATATGGTTAAAATGCACAGTATGACCATTAAATACATTTGAATTGAAGGAGTGCGTTATAATGGGGCCAGTGTATCTTACTGGACAAAATTTTGTATTGAAATTGTAAATAAATTAAGGGAGAAGTGTGGCCCACAGAGGGCGAAGTCAGGGGCACTAGGGAGACTATTTCGCCCACATCACCCTCTAGAATGATCCCTGCATGGACGTCCAGAAACAACATGGTCATTCCATTTCGCAGGAATATAGGGAATCTATACCTAATATGCTGGTTATATGCATGCATATAGTTTGTACCTCGACAAAGAATTCCTGGTCACAGGTAAGCTGCAATTCCTCTACACATTCTCTGGACAGTCGCAGGAATATAAAGTTCTTTCCCCTATCTTCTATAGCTGCTTCATACACCTGCCAATATTCAAAGATATCGATGTATACATATATAAAACAATGAACGTGTAAATTTCACAAGAACAAGGTTTCCGTACGTCAAATGAGACACAGCCCGAGCGTGGCTCAAACCCGTGACCATCAGTGATGATAGGTTACAGTGGTATACAAGTCAGCGACCATAACCACTCAACCACGGAGGCGGAGGCAGTGTATTATTTCTAAACCCGGGTTTATGTGATAGCATACCTTCTTAGGCAGTGTATTATTTCTAGATCCGGTTTTGTGCGGTGCCAGCCACACAAGGTTGGTGCTCTTCAGGATCAGTCGTCCGGCGACCGAGTCCACCGAGAGGTCATCCTCAAGCTTCATACGCGCAAACAACTCGCCATCCTGGGCAAACTTGGCCGTCGATAGTAACCCGGGTAGCAGCAGAAAACGGTTCACTAACTGAAGAGATGTGGTGATGTTAAACCTGCATTAGATAATGTTAAACCTGCATTAGATAATACAAATAATAATTTTAATTCTTCCAAATGTGTAAAATCACATTATTAAATTTGTACATTTGTACACAAACAAGCAGCAACAACAATCTTTGTACTATACTGTACTGTACCGTAATGTACTATACTGTACCGTAATGTATTATACTGTACCATAATGTACTATACTGTACCGTAATGTACTATACTGTACTGTATCATAATGTACTGTTATGTACTATACTATAATGTACTGTTATGTACTATACTGTAATGTACTGTAATGTACTATACTGTACCGCAATGTACTATACTGTACCGTAATGTACTATACTGTACCGTAATGTACTATACTGTACTGTAATGTACTATTCTGTACTGTACCGTAATGTACTATACTGTACCGTAATGTACTATACTGTACCATAATGTACTATACTGTACCGTAATGTACTATACTGTTCTGTACCATAATGTACTGTAATGTACTATACTGTAATGTACTGTACTATACTGTACCGTAATGTACTATACTGTACCATAATGTACTATAATGTACTATACTGAACTATAATGTACTATACTGTACCATAATGTACTATACTGTACCATAATGTACTATACTGTACTGTAATGTACTATACTGTACTATACTGTACTATACTGTACCATAATGTACTATACTGTACCATAATGTACTATACTGTACTGTAATGTACTATAATGTACCATAATGTACTATACTGTACCATAATGTACTATAATGTACCATACTGTACTATAATGTACTATACTGTACTATACTGTACCATAATGTACTATACTGTACTATACTGTACCATAATGTACTATACTGTACTATACTGTACCATAATGTACTATACTGTACCGTAATGTTATGTTATATTTCGGGTTTTACGCCTGCATCAGCACCATTTTGGGCTATATCGCCGGCGGGCAGTTTACCTAACAACACCTTTCCTGGGCAGGCTCCAGCGGTTAACCAGTACTTGGGTGCACCAACCTCCGTAAGAAACTGCCAACTTTTTCATATAAATGAGACACGGTCTGAGCGGGGCTCGAACCCGTGACCATCAGTGATGATAGGTCTGTACCGTAATGTACTATACTGTACCGTAATGTACTATACTGTACTGTAATGTACTATACTGTACCATAATGTACTATACTGTACCGTAATGTACTATACTGTTCTGTATCATAATGTACTGTTATGTACTATACTGTAATGTACTGTACTATACTGTACCGTAATGTACTATACTGTACCATAATGTACTATAATGTACTATACTGAACTATAATGTACTATACTGTACAGTAATGTACTATACTGTACCATAATGTACTATACTGTACTATACTGTACCATAATGTACTATACTGTACCGTAATGTACTATACTGTACCGTAATGTACCATACTGTACCATAATGTACTATACTGTATAATAATGTACTATAATGTACCTTAATGTACTGTAATGTACTATAATGTATTGTACCGTAATGTACTGTACTGTAGTGCACTGTACAATAATGTATTATACTGTATCGTAATGTACTGTATTTGTACATTTGTACACAAACAAGCAGCAACAACAATCTTTGTACTATACTGCAATGTATCATACTATAATGTACAGTACAGTACAGAAACTATTTCATCATTGAAATCACGTCATCTCGGGTAAATACTGTATTTATCTGTACACCTGTACACATGGTCTAAACTTCATGACTGTTGCTTAGGAAACTAGGTCAAGACCATTGAATGTAAATATATGAAATCTGTTTGAAAGACTGTACACATGCTTTGAGTTTCACAACAATTATTTAAGTAACACAAAAGTTCTGGTCATCTGACCTTTGACCTGTATGTGTGACCTTGACCTACCTCAATGTGGGAAATATTTGTGCATTTCAAACCCTATCAAGAGATGCAATAGTAAATTATTTTTAGAAGGTTTTCCTATAGAAGTCTATGCCATGTTTTTCTATATAAGTCTATGCCATGTTTTCCTATATAAGTCTATGCCATGTTTTCCTATATAAGTCTATGCCATGTTTTCCTATAGAAGTCTATGCCATGTTTTCCTATATAAGTCTATGCCATGTTTTCCTATATAAGTCTATGCCATGTTTTCCTATATAAGTCTATGCCATGTTTTCCTATATAAGTCTATGCCATGTTTTCCTATATAAGTCTATGTCATGTTTTCCTATATAAGTCTATGCCATGTTTTCCTATATAAGTCTATGCCATGTTTTCCTATAGAAGTATATGCCATGTTTTCCTATATAAATATATGCCATGTTTTCCTATATAAGTCTATGTCATGTTTTCCTATATAAGTCTATGCCATGTTTTCCTATATAAGTCTATGCCATGTTTTCCTATATAAGTCTATGCCATGTTTTTCTATATAAATCTATGCCATGTTTTCCTATATAAGACTATGCCATGTTTTCCTATATAAGTCTATGCCATGTTTTCCTATATAAGTCTATGCCATGTTTTCCTATATAAGTCTATGCCATGTTTTCCTATATAAATCTATGCCATGTTTTCCTATATAAGTCTATGCCATGTTTTCCTATATAAGTCTATGCCATGTTTTCCTATATATGTGTATGCCATGTTTACCTATATAAGTCTATGCCATGTTTTCCTATATATGTCTATGCCATGTTTTCCTATATAAGTCTATGCCATGTTTTCCTATATAAGTCTATGCCATGTTTTCCTATATAAGTCTATGCCATGTTTTCCTATATAAGTCTATGCCATGTTTTCCTATATAAGTCTATGCCATGTTTTCCTATATAAGTCTATGCCATGTTTTCCTATATAAGTCTATGCCATGTTTTCCTATATAAGTCTATGCCATGTTTTCCTATATAAGTCTATGCCATGTTTTCCTATATAAGTCTATGCCATGTTTTCCTATATAAGTCTATGCCATGTTTTCCTATATAAGTCTATGCCATGTTTTCCTATATAAGTCTATGCCATGTTTTCCTATATAAGTCTATGCCATGTTTTCCTATATAAGTCTATGCCATGTTTACCTATATAAGTCTATGCCATGTTTTCCTATATAAGTCTATGCCATGTTTTCCTATATAAGTATATGCCATGTTTTCCTATATAAGTCTATGCCATGTTTTCCTATATAAGTCTATGCCATGTTTTCCTATATAAATCTATGCCATGTTTTCCTATATAAGTCTATGCCATGTTTTCCTATATAAGTCTATGCCATGTTTTCCTATATAAGTCTATGCCATGTTTTTTGCAACTTTGGTAGTGAATCACCTAAGAATCATTTGTGAAATTATTTCGAAATCAGACTAGCCGCTTAGGAGATGTTGTTTAAAGATCGTATTATATTTAGCTCTGGCAGCCATGTTTTTTATGAATGGGACATTTGGGTCACCAAAGGAAGAGTTTTATGAAATTATTTCAAAATCTCAAGAACCATTTAGGAGATGATGTTTGAAGCGAAATGTTGACGGACAAATGAAATACTTAGGCCTTACTATTAGTCGGAAAAGTCAGGTACAAAAAGATGCCAGATAAATTGAGTGTCCCAATGGATTAAAAATAAATATATTGACAGGAAATGGGGATGTCCTCTGGTGTTCAAAGTGTTTGAGTATCGAGAGCTCTCTTAGTCTCTTCTACGTCTGCATTGTTTGTACTTACTTGGATATCTTGTCTATCTGCGAGAGCTCCTCGACGTACAGCATCTGATGCATCCACAGTCTGTAGTTATCCTTCGTTGGAGTATGCATGAGGTGATCCGAGAACTTAAATTTATGCAAGCCTGGCAGTGAATACTTCTTCAGTAGATCCATAGACTTCTGGTCGTGTGCAATTCTAGTCAGGAAAGATACAAGTTTCACTATTATAACTATTTGAAATTCTAGGAACAACATGTATTTGCGGTATCATGTGGTATAAACCATGCGCAATGTACCCTCAACAGACCTGAGCGGGTGTGTGTGTGTGTTTTTACGTTTATTTATCGTCGCTACCAGTTGCCCATATGAGCGACGCCTCCTGAAGAGATTAGTTATTTTAGATTTTTGGATGATAGTGCAATGATACAGAGAGAGACCCATTCCAGAGTCTCCTCTGGTTCTTTTACGTGCATGGTGTAAAGCACCGACACGAGACCTCGGTTTAACGTCCCATCTGAAAGACTGTTAATTTTATTAGGGTCAGACGGGGGATCGAACCTGCGATCCCTGGATTACAAGTCCAGCGTGTTACCACTGGACCACATATCCGTCTGTGACCTGAGCGGGAAATATTACAGTGGGATATAACCCGGCGTGAAGAATTTTCAGCCAGAACAGGTTTTCGCCTAACTGTGGGAATAGCAAGTCGCGAGAGATCACGCGATATTTCACGCTCCAGTTACCGGAAATATAAATGAACATACCTTGTGCACTTACAATGGGTCCATTTACAGTTCTGCACCCAGTCAGAGTAATTAGGAGGGGTAACGACTTCTTATGCCCCGTGTGTTTGTCTAAGTTAAACTAAATGTTAGTGTTTTAGATATAGATTATAGATCAAATGCTGTCCAACAAATGAATTTTGAGTGAAAATGATACATTAAGCCGGTTATTAAAGTAAGTGTTCCTTATTTATGTTGTTTTGTTAAAAAGAACTGTTGTTTACATACTAATGCTCGTGCTGTAGGCAATTTCCACAGGTGAAAACATGTGACGTCATACCAGATAACTGAGAGTGAGGTGCCGCCATTTTGTCAACTTTTCTCACAAAGTAAACAATTAGTTTTCTTCGAGATTTTTGTGAATGAAAGGTAAAATATTGTTTATTCGGTGACATAAAATTGTTTGCAGTGTATGAACATTCCAAACGCATAGGAGTCAGTTATGTACTACATCGTCGGAAACAAGTAACAAGGGGATGAATATCTGTGTATCTCGTTCTCCAACAGTGTTCGTTTTCCATGACAGGATTCCCAGTCAGTTCCCACTCCAGCCAATTTAGGGAGAAGTGGGCGTTTCACCTACATATTTTACCCTAAACCTACATGTTCGTGTTCACAGTCAGACTTAGCCCCCGTCATAGAGCGAGTGCAATGCATTTTGTCAGACTCAACTTCATCATACAAATTAAAATAATTAAGGAAAGGGATTCGATTAAGTTACTATGTAACTTTTTTCCCAATCCTAACTGTGCTGTTGCAACTATTCCTGTGTTATGTACCATTCTTAAACAAAATATTGCTTAAACTAATATAATTAAGTTCTTCACTTTTGAAGCAGACATACCAGGTCACAATTTACATTTTGGATAACACATAATTGTCTCACAAGATAATTCCTACTAAGCAATTGTATCATATTTATAACTTTCCGGAATGAGTTTACCCTAGGAATCCAGAGCATAGAATGCAGCATGCACACACAAGCACTTAACATCAATGGTAAGTTGGTACCAAATACAGCAGTAATTCAGCTGGAGCCGTTACGATTGTGCCCTTAGGCATGGCATTTAAATTCCAAGTTGCCGTTCCCTCGTGGCGATGGATTCCATCAGGAATGAGATCTCGAGAGCGATTAATATAAGTTGTAATAACTTGTTTCGCAATCAAGCTAAAAATAAATTTGTATATACTAAATAAATTTGTCCGAAATATTTACCAATCCGCCAAACTACAACAGTCACACACACGTATATTGCTCGTTTCATTTGATTAAAAAAACATTTGAAAGTAGAAAATTCTAAATGATGCAGGGCTTAAACATCTTGCTTGCCTGATGCTTACAACATATCAATCAAACGTGACATGTCAATTTCGACTGGATTAATCTTTAACATGGTTGCTAAACAAGTTCATACAACATTAGTTTAATCGCTCTCGAGACCCTATTCCTGATGTAATCCATCGCCATGAGGGAGACAGAACAGACAATATGAATTGTAGAGTCTTGCTAAACTTACAACCTCTTGATTACGAGGGGGACACAGTTACCATTACACCATGTAGACTCAATACTATATGTCCGACAGCTATACATACAGGCCGTCTCAATGGCCTAGTGGCCAAGACATCCGCCTACTGAGCGGGATGTCGAAGGTTCGAACCTGGTCAGGGGTTCATTCTGATATGGCCGGTTGGTGAGCTGCCATCTAGTTAAATAATGGTTACCGATTGCCTATCAGTCAGGCGCCTGGCTTTCAAGGATAGGATTCGGGAATTTGTGATGTCAATAAGAGGTGTCTCATAAGTCACAAATGGCTGGCCCTTTCAATAGGGGTGACACTATAAATAAACAAACACTTTACTTTTACAGGAGCAGCAGGGTCTCAATTATAACTCCCAATACCCATATTACGAAACAATCATTCAGACGAGATGCATAACTAACATGTTCTTACTTCTGCTTATATTCCACAATTTCCACCTGATCCGCTTGCCACCGTCCCTGTTGGCTCAGTCGTATTTCTGACAGCACTTTCTCCGTATCCGTGACCGGAGCCGACTCGACGTGCATATCTCGGCTCAACACTGGCTCCGAACCAAAGTCGAGTACAAGAGTTTCCCGAAATGTGCCATAAATATCCGTTTTAAACACCACCTGTAGATATAGAATGCTACTACAAAAACAGTGAAGAAGAGATACAATATATTCATAGAAACTGGTTGTTTCCATAGCGACGGGGAATTGATTTGGTTGTTTCCATAGCGACAGGGACTTGATTTCATAACGATGAAATATTGAACCTATAGCGATATGGACTTGAACCCGTTGCAAAAAGGACTTGAATCCGTTGCAAATTGGACTTGAACCAGTTGCAAATTGAGCTTGAACCCTGTAATGAAGTGGAATTGAACCTCTAGCACTGAGGGCTTGAACACGTACTGACGAGGAATTTAACATGTAGCAATCAGCGATGAGGGGGGTAAGAAATTATCAGTCAAACCGATAACTACTAGGGCTGGTTATCTTTGGAAAGTGTGGCCGGTTGAAAGTACCATCTATGGTCGCATATATGTCAACCTCAACCATAAGTCGAGTGGTAATGTTTAATTTCTGGCAGTCTTGGCCGACTGAATAAATAAACAATTTTTTAATCTTGCCGCTAAAAGTCGATACTGCCATCGTGTGTGTGTGCGTGCACGTGTGTAAATATTTTAATGTATTATTCAAATTGTATAAAGTTGTTTTTAGTATGCCATTGTATTTTGCGTGTTGATGTGTGCGTGCGTGTTGATTGCTTCCGCTATTGAGATAGCGATGACCACTATATTGTACTACATTGTTGTTCACCTCTCATATGCACAACACACGTTTGTACTTTTAGTTCATTTTAATTATTGTAATATCAGTCTATATGTTGTAAGAGAAGTTCTTTTATTAACCCCTGCCGTAGTAACGGTGGTAATTGTTTTTGGGTGTGTGTCTGTTAGCAGGATAACTCAAAAGGTTGCAGATGAATTTTGATGAAACTTTGTGGATATATATAGGGTTGGTCCTTGAGGAAGTGGTTCCATTTTGGGAGAAATTGGTCAATGCATGTCAGCACAGAGCGGGGCTTGCACCTCACTGGATTCATGTTGAAAGTACCTCCCCAAATATTTGACGTATTGCCAAAACGCACTGACAAGTTCGATAAAGTCTTGCTTCTTGTGAATTCCCATCCATCTGCTAATGATATATTTATTTTGGTGCTATTTACTGGCACAGGAATTCCACCTATAGGTGGATGCAGTACGACATAGTGTCTACAAATCAATATGTTTTACATACCTTAACTCTGTACACATATTCTCCCGGTCTATTTATAGTGATTTCCGGGTTTTTCCACTCTTGGCAATGGTTTTCGAGGTTCTGATATTTCTGCGTTTTCTTTGGACCGACAGATATACTGGAGATGTAGAAGTAATTAGAGACAGCCTCATCCAGTAATACCACTCGTAGTATACAAATCTGCAAGCAAACAACCTTCATTATCTACCCACAATGGAATTATACGCTTAACCATCTCCGCCACAACAGAGCAGACCAATTAGTAATTCTATCTCCATACTGCTGATAAGCAATAGGCTCACTTTACTTAGGATTTTTTCTAGAGTAGAATGATAGGGCGCTGCCCTGCCCCTCTTATCACCCGTCCTTTTGACTTTTTAAAATTTATATAAGCCTCAACAGGTGAGTGCCTTTATCTAGAACTTGTACGACTTTTCACCAATATGCACTGCCCTACTACCTCCTTGATCAAGCATAATTAGCTGTCAATCACTGTAAGCTTTTCACCAATATGTACTGCCCTACTACCTCCTTGATCAAGCATAATTAGCTGTCAATCACTGTAAGCTTTTCACCAATATGTACTGCCCTACTACCTCCTTGATCAAGCATAATTAGCTGTCAATAACCGTAAATTAGCACAATTTTCAAGGGGGTGACACCCAAATACTCCATCTAGCACCTACCACCTTCCCCGCTCTAAATGCATGCACCCTGCCACTTTTCTGACCCACCCTGACTTTCTATCCCCTCTAGAATAAACACTAGTACTACATGCTCAATAATTCATATTTACGGGAATAGAGAACGTCATAGAACTATATGACTGAAGCGATAAAGGTGTTGTATGGCGTCGATCGGGATAATGGGGATAACTTGTAAGTAACTGAGTTAAGTCGAGCAAATCTCACAATCAAACAGACTTTGTAGTGAACAAATTCAGTTTTAGAAACCAAGTAGTAGTGAACAGTTTCAGCATTAGAAACCAAGTAGTAGTGAACAGCTTCAGCATTAGAAACCAAGTAGTAGTGAACAGCTTCAGCATTAGAAACCGAATAGTAGTGAATAGTTTCAGCATTAGAAAGTGAGTAGTAGTGAATAGTTTCAGCATTAGAAAGTGAGTAGTAGTGAACAGTTTCAGCATTAGAAAGTGAGTAGTAGTGAATAGTTTCAGCATTAGAAACCGAATAGTAGTGAATAGTTTCAGCATTAGAAACTGAATAGTAGTGAATAGTTTCAGCATTAGAAACTGAATAGTAGTGAACAGTTTCAGCATTAGAAACTGTGTAGCAGTGAACAGTTTCAGCATTAGAAACTGAGTAGTAGTTAACAGTTTCGTCATTAGAAACTGAGTAGTAGTTAACAGTTTTGTCATTAGAAACTAAGTAGTAGTGAACAGTTTCGTCATTAGAAACTGTGTAGTGGTGAACAGTTTCGTCATTAGAAACTGTGTAGTAGTGAACAGTTTCGTCATTAGAAACTGTGTAGTAGTGAACAGTTTCGTCATTAGAAACTGTGTAGTAGTGAACAGTTTCGTCATTAGAAACTGTGTAGTAGTGAACAGTTTCAGCATCAGAAACTGTGCAGTAGTGAACAGTTTCAGCATTAGAAACTGTGTAGCAGTGAACAGTTTCGTCATTAGAAACTGTGTAGTAGTGAACAGTTTCAGCATTAGAAACTGTGTAGTAGTGAAGTTTCAGCATTAGAAAGTGAGTAGTAGTGAACAGTTTCATCATTAGAAAGTGAGTAGTAGTGAACAGTTTCATCATTAGAAAGTGAGTAGTAGTGAACAGTTTCAGCATTAGAAAGTGAGTAGTAGTGAACAGTTTCATCATTAGAAAGTGAGTAGTAGTGAACAGTTTCATCATTAGAAAGTGAGTAGTAGTGAACAGTTTCATCATTAGAAACTGTGTAGTAGTGAACAGTTTCAGCATCAGAAACTGTGTAGTAGTGAACAGTTTCAGCATTAGAAACTGTGTAGCAGTGAACAGTTTCGTCATTAGAAACTGTGTAGTAGTGAACAGTTTCAGCATTAGAAACTGTGTAGTAGTGAAGTTTCAGCATTAGAAAGTGAGTAGTAGTGAACAGTTTCATCATTAGAAAGTGAGTAGTAGTGAACAGTTTCATCATTAGAAAGTGAGTAGTAGTGAACAGTTTCATCATTAGAAAGTGAGTAGTAGTGAACAGTTTCATCATTAGAAAGTGAGTAGTAGTGAACAGTTTCATCATTAGAAAGTGAGTAGTAGTGAACAGTTTCATCATTAGAAAGTGAGTAGTAGTGAACAGTTTCATCATTAGAAAGTGAGTAGTAGTGAACAGTTTCATCATTAGAAAGTGAGTAGTAGTGAACAGTTTCATCATTAGAAAGTGAGTAGTAGTGAACAGTTTCATCATTAGAAAGTGAGTAGTAGTGAACAGTTTCATCATTAGAAACTGAGTAGTAGTGAACAGTTTCATCATTAGAAACTGAGTAGTAGTGAACAGTTTCAACATTAGAAAGTGAGTAGTAGTGAACAGTTTCAGCATTAGAAAGTGAGTAGTAGTGAACAGTTTCATCATTAGAAAGTGAGTAGTAGTGAACAGTTTCATCATTAGAAAGTGAGTAGTAGTGAACAGTTTCATCATTAGAAAGTGAGTAGTAGTGAACAGTTTCATCATTAGAAAGTGAGTAGTAGTGAACAGTTTCATCATTAGAAACTGAGTAGTAGTGAACAATTTCATCATTAGAAACTGAGTAGTAGTGAACAGTTTCAACATTAGAAAGTGAGTAGTAGTGAACAGTTTCAACATTAGAAAGTGAGTAGCAGTGAAAGATTCAGCAAGAAGATTGGAAGAAAAGGGATGATGTGCATCATTTCCTAATTTCCATCCTTCTTTGCTGCGATGTGTCAAACACTGCTTCATACTTTTCATAAGGAAAAAATATAAATAAACTAAAGTCAACCTACTTTACTGGTAATGGTGAATGTCCACGCATGTGTGCACTTCTTGGAGATCATGTTAACCTTGAGATCAGAGTTTACAATCACCTTCGCGTAGTCTACGTTGGCAACCATCTGCAATCATATATGTATGAACTATATTTATTTAACAACGATTGCGAAACAAGCTGTAACAATTGATATTAATAACTCTCGTAAGCGCGGATGAAAGTGTCCTTTGTGTAGAAGCAAACAATAGCACCCGGAGAAAACCACCTGTCCGATCTGGCAACCAACATAAAAGTCTAATAGAATTCTCGGTCCGAGATCGAACCAGAGTAGCATTGATGAGAAGCAAGTGTGCATACGACTGTGCTAATCGGACAGCTAAAATTCCGGATTTTGGATTGGATAAAAACTTTTGCTTGCATACTATCATCGAATGCTGTAGTAAGATGTAGTGTAGAGACATGTGAGAGGATGATTTCTTTTACGTTTATATATCGTCGCTACTGGTTGCTATGAGTGACGGGCAGTCTACCTAACAACACCTTTCCTGGGCAAGCTCCAGTGGTTAACCAGTACTTGGTGCACCAACCTCCTTCATATAAAGAGACTCAGTCTGAGCAGGGCTCGAACCAGTGACCATCAATGATGATAGGCTACATTGGTATACAAATCAGCGACAGTAACAACCCGACCACAGAGGCGGTCGTAATACAATGAAAGGAATGAATACACGTGCATAAAATAAATAAATATATTTGTTGCTATGTTTTCCTTCACGTCACCAACACACTTCACTTTCCCCTATTAAGAAACTACGTTAGGATTTCCCAGGAGTAATCTGTAAGAAACGGAGACTGTAACTTTAATGGTAATTTTACGTCAATTTCCCAATTTGAGAAAAAACACACATTTTCCCACTTTTATACAAATTTATTCTAGCTCGATTGCAAAACAAATTCTTACAACTGATATTAATCACCCTCGAGAAATTCATTGTGAATATGTGCCACTCCGGTGGAAGTCGTGATAGCGCAGTGGATGCGCGTTCGCTTCAGGTGCGAAAGGTCCGGAGTTCGAGCCCCGCTGGAGCCGTTACTATTGTGCCCTTAGGCAAGGCAAATAATTTCCACGTTGCCTCTTCTCTCTCCCTCGTGGCGATGGATTCCATCAGGAATGAGGTCTCGAGAGTGATTAATATAAGTTATAAGAACTTGTTTCGCAATCGAGCTAAAATAAATTTGTATAAACTAATATGTGCCACTCCCAAAATTGCTAAGAATCACTGACAATAAGTCCAGCCATTCACTTACCACAGACTTCGGGTATTCGGCTGTCATGAGTTTTTCCATGAGTTGTTCCGGGTATGTGTTGCCATGGAGATGCTTATCTTTGGCCATCTGAAGTTGTTGCCGTTTGAAATTAAATCTTTCTCTCCATTCCTCGAGCTCCTCCGTAGAGTGGGCTTCGATACATTTGTCTGCATATGGACAGCGACCGTTAGCCGTGTACCTAGTCAAATGATATACAAGTTCAAATACCATTAATCAATTTAAAGGAAGGAGGGTTATAAGCTTTACTGAATTAACTGCATATATTTACATCGATATTACATTTCCTACGATAAACCTATGTGCCCTGATTGTATACATTTTCGCACGAGGGTTCCCACCTAATGATATGCAGCTGGCATGCGCAGTCGAAGTTACTGGAATTCACAGTGTTAGGCAGTGTTCGTCTTGAGAAAAGGCGTGTCTTACAGTTCACGCTGTTCCAAAGGATGATATATTTACCTATTCTGACAGACGGTAAGTTGCAAATCTGGACTAAAAACATTTTAAATACAAAGTGTGCTAACTTTTCCTTCGAGTCATTGAAATGAATAATTAATGTAAATATAAATAATGAATCACGCGTTACTCGCGATTCATTCCTTAAGTAATTTGGATGGGTTTGTACAGGTATGAAAGCGATAACATATATATAGAATCTTATATGAGCGGTGATTTCATACAATAGTTTTGAAACGAGCTTCATAAACTATGGATATGTTATGTTATATTTCGGGTTTTACGCCTGCATCAGCACCATTTTGGGCTATATCGCCGGCGGGCAGTTTACCTAACAACACCTTTCCTGGGCAGGCTCTAGCGGTTAAGCAGTACTTGGGTGCACCATCCTCCGTAAGAAACTGCCAACTTTTTCATATAAATGAGACACGGCCTGAGCGGGGCTCGAACCCGTGACCATCAGTGATGATAGGTTACAGTGGTATACAAGTCAGCGACCTTAACCACTCGACCACGGAAGCGGACTCATAAACTATGGTATGAAATCATCACGAGTGTAAGATCCTATATATATACTATAGTGCTCTCATTTTAATAAATAACGCTGCTACTTTCATTTTGGCGCAAATTGTCACGACGTCACTAAATTATCACGACATCACTACGCAAAGCAGCGTTATATATAAATTTTAAACAACGTTATAATTGCGTCAATACTTCTTTTAAATCATAGATGGGCAGAAAAGGATTAGATATATTCTCCACTGAACTATTTTTCAATGAGGTGACAAAATCCGCATACCTCTCACATAATGTATAATCTTCCGAGACGAGACCTCGAGGAGGTGGCCTGTATTTCCAATTGTGTCCCTCATCAGAGGTTATATTCGTCTTGTGTTCATCGCTACGGCAGTGAGTGTCAAGGTCACCCTTAGAGTCAAAGGTCATGTTACAGAATGAGCAGGATAGATCAATGGATTGAGCTGGAAAACAACGGGAAACAAACCAAAGGTAATTTTGAGGAAACAGATCACGGTTCATTGTTTGCTTTTTGCATTTAAAATCGCATGATCAGCTTAGTAATTCTGAGGAAACAGATCACGATTCATTGTTTGCTTTTTGTGTTTATGTTATATGTTATATTTCGGGTTTTACGCCTGCATCAGCACCATTTCGGGCTATATCGCCAGCGGGCAGTTTACCTAACAACACCTTTCCTGGGCAGGTTCCAACGGTTAACCAGTACTTGGGTGCACCAACCTCCATAAGAAACTGCCAACTTTTTCATATAAATGAGACACAACCTGAGCGGGGCTCGAACCCGTGACCATCAGTGATGATAGGTTACAGTGGTATACAAGTCAGCGACCTTAACCACTCGACCACGGAGGCGGACTTTTTGTGTTTAAAATCGCATGATCAGCTTATGTCATATGGCGGCTCTCCAGCTAGTATTGGCAGATGAAGACACTTGGTGCCCATCCGTGCAGTATTTTCCGGTACGGAACATGCACCCAGGTCGAACCATCAACCTTCCACAAGCCAGCTGGATAGCTTCCTCACATAAAAAGAATTTGACACTGCAGGATTCGAACCTACGACCCTATCTGTGACTACTCTGCCACATTGTCGTTCGGCACACTTTGTCTTGTTTATGTAAGACATTTGCACACTCCGCTGAACTAGTTTTCCAATATGCGTTGTAAAATAAGTGAATAATCATTTTTATGACTAGTATAAAAAAAGAATCGGTTTTTGCTATTACTATTCGATATTTCAAGTGACGGCCTGCTGTTAACAATGTGTAAAAGTTTTGTAATTATGTTGTCTCATGGACCAAAGTTGACAGTTGTGAAATAAAACTTACCAAACTTAAAAATTGTGTTTAGTTGACTATAATTTGTTGCTTTGATGGTCGTTATTTTTTATAATGATATGGATAAATGGAAATGAATTAATTTAAAGGTAGTGTATGTTTTAGATTTAGATTTCCATGCTTTTTTCCCTTTAATAACAAAGTAACAATGCTTATGGTATCGAAAACCGGTCAATCAATGATACTTCGGTCAAGTTTTTCAAAACTATTTTTTGCGCATTTCTCAGCCTTTTTTCGATATATTACTTTCATCGCTGGTCTGTGTGGAAAAAAGCTTGACTTTTGGCCGGGAATGTACATACAAACCCAATAACTGGTAATACATGGAGTGCTGAACAATGTGCGATAATTAATTATGTATATTGTATATTCTAACACAATCCAGCTAATAACATACATACTTGGTAGAGTAAAATCTACCTCGGGTTATTCTGCGATATAGCTACCTTGAACTATGCTGCGCGCGCACCGTGTTTTGGCTATTCCATTTATACAATGCATGTAAAGTGTTATGAATGAAAGTCACGTGATGTTTGTAAATAATACCGTGGGAATTCGCGGAAGTGAGCTATTTTTAGAATCAGATAATCTCTTGTCCGTCTTGTTTTCTGTTAAGTAACGTTTCAGTTACTATTCTGTACAGTTTTATTTGACAAAATAAATTAAATTATTGATCAGTTACAACTTTTGTTCATTTATGCACTAGATTGATATTTTCCATAAAAAATAACGTCTTCACCCCTTACGCGGGAGGAAATTTCGAAAGCCAAATGCAGCGGAGTAGCACCGCGTTTGAAGAAAATACTCCTTTGATTCTCGTCTAAAATTATTAGAAGTCGTGTTAGAATCGAAATAATAAGTATCAACCGTGGTATATCGCAGAATAACCCGAGTTTGAAGTTCTTATGCGTAGAAATATATCACGAAGGCCGAAGGGAGGTTACCCAATTGGGTCTAAAAACAAAGGATATTATTCAAGCCATCAAAAGGCGTTCCAGCAAATATGTTCCGTCTAAGGGGAGTTAACAATGGCTTACCTTGCTTACCAATGTTACTGGGCTTGGGTGTGGCGTATGCTTGCTGTGTGCCAGTCAGCTGAGCAGGAGATTGAGCTAGGGTTGTGGGTTCAAGCAGACCTGTTCTCTGTATGGGTATTGGTGTTTCTTCATCAGATTCCTAAATCACAAGTGTAACGTTATAAACATACACATACATAACATGTGTGTAGCCTTATAAACATACAAATACATCACATACGTGTAGCATATAAATACATCACATACGTGTAGCATACAAATACATCACATACGTGTAGCATATAAATACATCACATACGTGTAGCATATAAATACATCATATACGTGTAGCATACAAATACATCACATACGTGTAGCATACAAATACATCACATACGTGTAGCATACAAATACATCACATACGTGTAGCATACAAATACATCACATACGTGTAGCATACAAATACATCATATACGTGTAACCGTATAAACATACAAATACATCACATACGTGTAGCATATAAATACATCACATACGTGTAGCATACAAATACATCACATACGTGTAACCGTATAAACATACAAATACATCACATACGTGTAACCGTATAAACATACAAATACATCACATACGTGTAGCATACAAATACATCACATACGTGTAACCGTATAAACATACAAATACATCACATACGTGTAGCATACAAATACATCACATACATGTAGCATACAAATACATCACATACGTGTAGCATACAAATACATCACATACGTGTAGCTGCATAAACATACTAAAAACACTGACAGGCACTCGGGTAGAACCACCAACCTTCCTCAAGCCAGCTGGGCAGTTTCCTCACACGTAAGAATATTAGAAATAAAACAGTCAACATAATTAATTTATAGTAAGAAATCAGCCATCTTGGATCCAATAAATAAGGGATTTAAATAGAGCAGGAGCACCCCAACTGTCCGACAGATGGGTACAATGTACTTTGAAGAGTAATATTTCAAAATGAAGTTACATTTTGTTTGTGTTGGTTCAGTAGGGCCGAGTAGTTTTTTTCATCATACATCGGGCAGGGCATCTAGATCATTGGGCAGGGCATCTAGATCATCAGAGAGGGCATCTAGATCATTGGGCAGCGCATCTAGATCATCGGGCAGCACATCTAGATCATCAGAGGGCATCTAGATCATCAGAGAGGGCATCTAGATCATCAGAGAGGGCATCTAGATCATCGGGCAGGGCATCTAGATCATCGGGCAGGGCATCTAGATCATCAGGCAGGGCATCTAGATCATCAGAGAGGGCATCTAGATCATCAGAGAGGGCATCTAGATCAACGGGCAGGGCATCTAGATCATCAGAGAGGGCATCTAGATCATCAGGCAGGGCATCTAGATCATCAGAGAGGGCATCTAGATCAACGGGCAGGGCATCTAGATCATTGGGCAGGGCATCTAGATCATCGGGCAGGGCATCTAGATCATCAGGCAGGGCATCTAGATCATCAGAGAGGGCATCTAGATCATCAGAGAGGGCATCTGGATCATCGGGCAGGGCATCTAGATCATCGGGCAGAGCATCTCGGACATGGTGTTTAGATCAGTGGCATGGTGTTTAGATCAGTGGCATGGTGTTTAGATCAGTGGCATGGTGTTTAGATCAGTGGCATGGTGTTTAGATCAGTGGCATGGACTCGACATGCCTTCCAAAAAGGCCTAGCAGGAGCAACGTGCATTCTAAAACATGAATGGTGTTGATGCGTACAAACCTGGTCCTTCAAGGCATCCTGAACTATCTTCAAGCGTTTCAACTCCTTTATTGCCACAGGATGCTACCAATGAAATTAACATGTTGTAAGATAATATCCTAGATAATAGATGAATCTTATTGTCTAGGTAACACAACAACAGACACAAACTGCTTGTATTTACGCATAGCGAGTTACAAATGAGAAGACAGGGACAGACGACAGTTATTTCAAAACAATTACGGTCCATAACGCCTAAAAGACGAGTTTTTTCCACCAGAGTATGGCCTCAAAATGGCGTCCCGTCTTACTTATGAGTGCTAACAATATTGTTCTAAAACAATGTGTTAAATGGTATCCATAATTCTGTTTTAGAAAAGAAAGCATTCTATATTTTTTGGCTCCCTCTGCAACCAGCCGCATGTTATCAACACTGAATGAAGTAAACTTACCCTTGGCTCCCTCTGTAACCAGCCGCATGTTATCAACACTGAATGAAGTAAACTTACCCTTGGCTCCCTCTGCAACCAGCCGCATGTTATTCATCAACACTGAATGAAGTAAACTTACCCTTGGCTCCCTCTGCAACCAGCTGCATGTTATTCATCAATACTGAATGAAGTAAACTTACCCTTGGCTCCCTCTGAAACCAGCCGTATGTTATTCATCAACACTGATTGAAGTAAACGTACCCTTGGTTTCTTTCCTATGTAACCAGCCGCATGTTATCAACACTGAATGAAGTAAACTTACGCTTGGCTCCCTCTGCAACCAGCCGCATGTTATCAACACTGAATGAAGTAAACATACCCGTGGCTCCCTCTGCAACCTGCCGCATGTTATTCACCAATACTGATTGAAGTAAACTTACCCTTGGCTCCCTCTGCAACCAGCCGTATGTTATTCACCAACACTGATTGAAGTAAACATACCCTTGGCTCCCTCTGCAGCCAGCCGCAAGTTATTCACCAACACTGATTGAAGTAAACATACCCGTGGCTCCCTCTGCAACCAGCCGCAAGTTATCAACACATGAAGTAAACTTACCCTGGCTCCCTCTGCAACCAGCCGCAGTTATCAACACTGAATGAAGTAAACTTACCCTTGGCTCCCTCTGCAACCAGCCGCATGTTATCAACACTGAATGAAGTAAACTTACCCTTGGCTCCCTCTGCAACCAGCCGCATGTTATCAACACTGAATGAAGTAAACTTACCCTTGGCTCCCTCTGCAACCAGCCGCATGTTATCAACACTGAATGAAGTAAACTTACCCTTGGCTCCCTCTGCAACCAGCCGCATGTTATCAACACTGAATGAAGTAAACTTACCCTTGGCTCCCTCTGCAACCAGCCGCATGTTATCAACACTGATTGAAGTAAACTTACCCTTGGCTCCCTCTGCAACCAGCCGCATGTTATCAACACTGAATGAAGTAAACTTACCATTGGCTCCCTCTGCAACCAGCCGCATGTTATCAACACTGAATGAAGTAAACTTACCCTTGGCTCCCTCTGCAACCAGAGGAGGGCATCGTTGTATGCATCATCAAAACGACCCTGATGACACAAAATCTTGATCTTCTTCTCCAGCAGCTTTTCATTGTTGCCGACCTGAGACAGAGCTGAAACACAGTCAATACAAACCCTGAATTACACAAACCAAACACCAAATTACACAACTCAACACTGAATTACACAACTCAAACACCGAATTACACAACTCAAACACTGAATTACACACCTCAACACCGAATTACACAACTCAAACCTCGTATTACACAACTCAAACACCGAAATGAGCGATGGTTCAGAGTGAAATAGTTCATTCATTTGTTGTTTTCTGGGCTTAACGTTACACCAACAGCTTATGTTATATGGTGACTATTATCCAGCTTATTGTTGGTGGCGGAACACCCCGGATGCCACCGTGAGCAGTATTTCAGGCACTTATTGGTGGTGGAACACCCCGGATGCCACCGTGAGCAGTATTTCAGGCACTTATTGGTGACGGAATACCCCGGAACAGTATTTCAGGCACTTATTGGTGGTGGAACACCCCGGATGCCACCGTGAGCAGTATTTCAGGCACTTATTGGTGACGGAATACCCCGGAACAGTATTTCAGGCACAGACGGGGACCCGGAATACCCCCGGAACAGTATTTTAGGCACAGACCCGGACCACCCAGATACCACAGTGAGCAGTATTTCAGGCACAGACAGGGACCCAGAACAGTATTTCAGGCACAGACAGGGACCCAGAACAGTATTTCTGGCACAGACAGGGACCCGGATGCCAGCGTGAGCAGTATTTCAGGCACAGACAGGGACCCGGACGCCACAGTGAGCAGTATTTCTGGCACAGACAGGGACCCGGACCACCCCGGATGCCAGCGTGAGCAGTATTCCAGGCACAGAGAGGGACCCGGACCACCCGAATGCCAGCGTGAGCAGTATTTCAGGCACAGACAGGGACCCGGATGCCACAGTGAGCAGTATTTCTGGCACAGACAGGGACCCGGACCACCCGGATGCCACCGTGAGCAGTATTCCAGGCACAGACAGGGACCCGGACCACCCGGATGCCACAGTGAGCAGTATTTCAGGCACAGACGGGGACCCGGAATACCCCCGGAACAGTATTTTAGGCACAGACCCGGACCACCCAGATACCACAGTGAGCAGTATTTCAGGCACAGACAGGGACCCAGAACAGTATTTCAGGCACAGACAGGGACCCAGAACAGTATTTCTGGCACAGACAGGGACCCGGATGCCAGCGTGAGCAGTATTTCAGGCACAGACAGGGACCCGGACGCCACAGTGAGCAGTATTTCTGGCACAGACAGGGACCCGGACCACCCCGGATGCCAGCGTGAGCAGTATTCCAGGCACAGAGAGGGACCCGGACCACCCGAATGCCAGCGTGAGCAGTATTTCAGGCACAGACAGGGACCCGGATGCCACAGTGAGCAGTATTTCTGGCACAGACAGGGACCCGGACCACCCGGATGCCACCGTGAGCAGTATTCCAGGCACAGACAGGGACCCGGACCACCCGGATGCCACAGTGAGCAGTATTTCAGGCACAGACAGGGACCCGAACTACCCCGGATGTCACAGGGAGCAGTATTTCAGGCACAGACAGGGACCCGGACCACCCCGGATGTCACAGTGAGCAGTATTTCAGGCACAGACAGGGACCCGGACGCCACAGTGAGCAATATTTCAGGCACAGACAGGGACCCGGACCAACCTTCAGCAAGCCTGCTGGATATTTTCCTCAAATAATTTGACACCTCCGGTGGGATTCAAACCTACAGCAGTGGGGGGGCAAGTGATTTGAAGTAAACGATATTAATCATTCGGCCATGGAGGCCGCGAGCATTAGCTTATTCAAATTTCATTTTAATTTGATTGCAAAACAAGTTCTTAAAACTTTAACCTAATCGCTACCGGAATCTCACTCCTGATAGAATCCATCGCCTTGAAGGAGAGAGAAGAGGCAACGTGGAATGTAAATACCTTGCCTAAGGGCACAATGGTAACAGCTCCAGCGGGGCTCGAACTCCAGGTCTTTCGCACATGAAGCAAACGCGCTATCACGGCTTCCGCTGAAAGTTACCTTTACTACGTAGCAGATCCACTGTGTGTGTGTGTTGTGTGTGTGTGTGTGTGTGTGTGTGTGTGTGCGTGCGTGACGTACAAACATACCTTTATTGCAATATTCTAAGGCATCTTGGAATTTTTTCTGAAAGACAAGAGAACCTAAATTACAATCCATAGAAATATTTATCAAGCATCATTAAATGATGATATTTTACACGTACATGTATATTATATGATAAATGTCCCTTTTTAGCGCTCAAAAGAAAATATTTGTTCACCCACTTGTCCCCTCCGAAATTGGACAGGCGCTGATTTACTGAACAAGATTTTGTATGGAAAGTGTAAATACGTTTTTATTTTCTTAAAATTTCTTAACAACGATTGCAAAACAAGCTTTAACAACTTACATTAATCATTCTCGTTGGCGCAGATGAAAGCGTAAATGTAATCATTCGTGTGGGAGGAAACTGGAGTACCCGGAGAAAACCCACATGTCCGATCTGGCGACCACCGTAGACGTACCATCTAGCATACTTCCCCGGCCTGAGAATCGAACCTGGGTTGCCTCGGTGAGAAGCGAGCGCGCTAACCACTGCGCTAATCGGACAGCCTTTTCTTATTTATGGAGGAGTTGGGCACATTGAGAAGTCAGGGTCCTTAGGGCAACTATTTCGCACATGCCGCCCACCCTCCTTCCTGCCAGGATTCATCATTATACATGTACATGTTATACATGGAACACAATACATCTTGTACATGGAACACAATACATATTATATGTGGAACACAATACATATTATACATGGAACACAATACATATTATACATGGAACACAATACATATTATACATGGAACACAATACATATTATACATGGAACACAATACATATTGTACATGGAACACAATACATGTTATACATGGAACACAATACATATTATACGTGGAACACAATACATGTTATACATGGAACACAATACATATTATATGTGGAACACAATACATATTATACATGGAACACAATACATAG
Organism: Archivesica marissinica; assembly: GCA_014843695.1. NCBI lineage: Eukaryota > Metazoa > Mollusca > Bivalvia > Venerida > Vesicomyidae > Archivesica > Archivesica marissinica. The sequence goes on from CM026390.1 coordinate 26,326,108, forward strand.
TATACATGGAACACAATACATATTATACATGGAACACAATACATGTTATACATGGAACACAATACATATTATACATGGAACACAATACATGTTATACATGGAACACAATACATATTATATGTGGAACACAATACATGTTATACATGGAACACGATATATATTATACATGGAACACAATACATGTTATACATGGAACACGATATATATTATACATGGAACACAATACATGTTATACATGGAACACGATATATATTATACATGGAACACAATACATGGAACACAATACATGTTATACGTGGAACACAATACATATTATACATGGAACACGATACATATTATACATGGAACACAATACATATTATACATGGAACACGATATATATTATACATGGAACACAATACATGTTATACGTGGAACACAATAGGTCTTATACCGAGCTACCTTAGAAACATTTTCCCTAATATCGTATCTGAAACTACAGACTACCCATTATGTAATAATGACAACTATACAACAATCGCAAGGCGAACACAAGTCTTTAATAACTCGTTCATACCATCCTCAACAGCTCTATGGAATTCACTTGACGCAAGTATCCGAAATGCCGAATCACTAAATATATTTAAATCGAGACTAAGAGAAATGTTCAAAGCACCCATCGTACCTAAACACTTTTTATATGGCGAACGATCACTCTCTGTACTTCATGCCCGACTACGAAACAAGTGCAGCAATCTAAACAATGACCTGTTCAATAATTACATACGAGTAAATCCACATTGTGACTTTGACTCCCAAATCGAAGACTCAGAACATTTTTTCTTTCAATGTAATAAATTTACTGTTCAAAGAATTACTCTATTCAATGAAACTAGAGCGTTTCATCCCCTTAGTGTCAACCTGCTTTTACATGGCCGCGAAACACTAAATGTGAACGAAAATATAATTATATTTGCAGCAGTTCAAAAGTATATTAAACAATCAAAGCGTTTCTAATTTGTGATCACGTTAGCAACACAACATTCGCTATGATATTACTTCCGATCGTGCGCACCATGGGGATCTCTCACCTGGGGAACGGAACCTAGCAACAGCGGTAGTAAAAGTTGAGTTTTTTTTATTTTTATCATTCAAACACTGTTTCAATTGCCTTTCGACTTGATAAATAATATCTCATTATACTTCAAATATGCATGTCATAAGGTACATATTCGCCAGTATTGCACTAAGTTCAACATACTCTCATGGGAAGGGCCAATTACTAATGTTGTTCAGAACTTGTGGCCCAACCCATTTGCTTTTGCTCTTATTATATATGTCTCTGAATTTATTATGTACATGTATATAGCAATAAAATATGATTAAACTAACAATACATGTTATATATGGAACACAATACATATTATACATGGAACACAATACATATTATACATGGAACACAATACATATTATATGTGGAACACAATACATATTATACATGGAACACAATACATGTTACACATGGAACACAATACATGTTATACATGGAACACGATACATATTATACATGGAACACAATACATGTTATACATGGAACACAATACATATTATACATGGAACACAATACATATTATACGTGGAACACAATACATATTATACATGGAACACAATACATATTATACATGGAACACAATACATATTATACATGGAACACAATACATATTGTACATGGAACACAATACATGTTATACATGGAACACAATACATATTATACGTGGAACACAATACATGTTATACATGGAACACAATACATGTTATACATGGAACACAATACATATTATATGTGGAACACAATACATATTATACATGGAACACAATACATATTATACATGGAACACAATACATGTTATACATGGAACACAATAAATATTATACATGGAACACAATACATGTTATACATGGAACACGATATATATTATACATGGAACACAATACATGTTATACATAGAACACGATATATATTATACATGGAACACAATACATGGAACACAATACATGTTATACGTGGAACACGATATATATTATACATGGAACACAATACATGTTATACATGGAACACGATATATATTATACATAGAACACAATACATATTATACATGGAACACGATATATATTATACATGGAACACAATACATATTATATGTGGAACACAATACATATTATATATGGAACACAATACATGTTATACATGGAACACAATACATGTTATACATGGAACACAATACATGTTATACATGGAACACAATACATATTATACGTGGAACACAATACATATTGTACGTGGAACACAATACATATTATATGTGGAACACAATACATATTATATATGGAACACAATACATGTTATACATGGAACACAATACATGTTATACATGGAACACAATACATATTATACGTGGAACACAATACATATTGTACATGGAACACAATACATGTTATATATGGAACACAATACATATTATATATGGAACACAATACATATTATACATGGAACACGATATATATTATACATGGAACACAATACATGTTATACATGGAACACAATACATATTATATGTGGAACACAATACATATTATACATGGAACACAATACATATTATACATGGAACACGATACATATTATATTTGGAACACAATACATGTTATACATGGAACACAATACATATTATACATGGAACACAATACATGTTATACATGGAACACAATACATATTATACATGGAACACAATACATATTATACATGGAACACAATACATGTTATACATGGAACACAATACATATTATATATGGAACACAATACATATTATACATGGAACACAATACATGTTATACGTGGAACACATACATATTATATATGGAACACAATACATATTATATATGGAACACAATACATATTATACATGGAACACAATACGTGGAACACAATACATATTATATATGGAACACAATACATGTTATATGTGGAACACAATACATGTTATACGTGGAACACAATACATGTTATACGTGGAACACGATACATATTATACATGGAACACAATACATATTATACATGGAACACAATACATATTATATGTGGAACACAATACATATTATACATGGAACACAATACATGTTATACATGGAACACAATACATGTTATACATGGAACACGATACATATTATACATGGAACACAATACATATTATACATGGAACACAATACATATTATACATGGAACACAATACATATTATACGTGGAACACAATACATATTATACATGGAACACAATACATATTATATATGGAACACAATACATATTATACATGGAACACAATACATATTATACGTGGAACACAATACATGTTATACATGGAACATGATACATGTTATACATGGAACACAATACATATTATACATGGAACACGATATATATTATACATGGAACACAATACATGGAACACAATACATGTTATATGTGGAACACAATACATATTATACATGGAACACGATATATATTATACATGGAACACAATACATATTATACATGGAACACGATATATATTATACATGGAACACAATACATATTATACATGGAACACAATACATGTTATACATGGAACACAATACATATTATATGTGGAACACAATACATATTATACATGGAACACAATACATATTATACATGGAACACGATACATATTATATATGGAACACAATACATGTTATACATGGAACACAATACATATTATACATGGAACACGATATATATTATACATGGAACACAATACATGTTATACATGGAACACAATACATATTATACATGGAACACAATACATGTTATACATGGAACACAATACATATTATACATGGAACACAATACATATTATACATGGAACACAATACATATTATACATGGAACACAATACATATTATACATGGAACACAATACATGTTATACATGGAACACAATACATATTATACATGGAACACAATACATATTATACATGGAACACAATACATGTTATACGTGGAACACAATACATATTATATATGGAACACAATACATATTATACATGGAACACAATACATATTATACATGGAACACAATACATGGAACACAATACATGTTATACATGGAACACAATACATGTTATACATGGAACACAATACATGTTATACATGGAACACAATACATATTATACATGGAACACAATACATATTATACATGGAACACAATACATATTATACATGGAACACAATACATATTATACATGGAACACAATACATATTATACATGGAACACAATACATATTATATATGGAACACAATACATATTATACATGGAACACAATACATGTTATACATGGAACACAATACATATTATACATGGAACACAATACATATTATATATGGAACACAATACATATTATACATGGAACACAATACATATTATACATGGAACACAATACATATTATACATGGAACACAATACATATTATACATGGAACACAATACATGTTATACATGGAACACAATACATGTTATACATGGAACACAATACATGTTATACATGGAACACGATACATATTATACATGGAACACAATACATATTATACGTGGAACACAATACATGTTATACATGGAACACAATACATGTTATACATGGAACACAATACATGTTATACGATAATACATGGAACACAATACATGTTATACATGGAACACAATACATATTATACATGGAACACAATACATGTTATACATGGAACACAATACATATTATACATGGAACACAATACATGTTATACATGGAACACAATACATGTTATACATGGAACACAATACATATTATACGATGGAACACAATACATATTATACATGGAACACAATACATATTATACATGGAACACAATACATATTATACGTGGAACACAATACATATTATACATGGAACACAATACATATTATATATGGAACACAATACATATTATACATGGAACACAATACATATTATACATGGAACACAATACATATTATACATGGAACACAATACATGTTATACATGGAACACAATACATATTATACATGGAACACGATACATATTATACATGGAACACAATACATGTTATACATGGAACACAATACATATTATACATGGAACACAATACATATTATACATGGAACACAATACATATTATACATGGAACACAATACATATTATACATGGAACACAATACATGTTATACATGGAACACAATACATGTTATACATGGAACACAATACATGTTATACATGGAACACAATACATATTATACATGGAACACAATACATATTATACATGGAACACAATACATGTTATACATGGAACACAATACATATTATACATGGAACACAATACATATTATACATGGAACACAATACATGTTATACATGGAACACAATACATATTATACATGGAACACAATACATGTTATACATGGAACACAATACATATTATACATGGAACACAATACATATTATACATGGAACACAATACATATTATACATGGAACACAATACATATTATATCATGGAACACAATACATATTATACATGGAACACAATACATGTTATACGTGGAACACAATACATATTATACATGGAACACAATACATATTATATATGGAACACAATACATATTATACATGGAACACAATACATGGAACACAATACATGTTATACATGGAACACAATACATGTTATACATGGAACACAATACATGTTATACATGGAACACAATACATGTTATACATGGAACACAATACATATTATACATGGAACACAATACATATTATACATGGAGCACAATACATGTTATACATGGAACACAATACATATTATATATGGAACACAATACATATTATACATGGTACACAATACATGTTATACATGGAACACAATACATATTATACACGGAACACAATACATATTATACATGGAACACAATACATATTATATATGGAACACAATACATATTATACATGGAACACAATACATATTATATGTGGAACACAATACATATTATACATGGAACACAATACATGTTATACATGGAACACAATACATGTTATACATGGAACACGATACATATTATACATGGAACACAATACATGTTATACATGGAACACGATATATATTATACATGGAACACAATACATGGAACACAATACATGTTATACGTGGAACACAATACATATTATACATGGAACACAATACATATTATACATGGAACACAATACATGTTATATATGGAACACAATACATATTATACATGGAACACAATACATGTTATACATGGGACACAATACATGTTATACATGGAACACGATACATATTATACATGGAACACAATACATGTTATACATGGAACACAATACATATTATACATGGAACACGATACATATTATATATGGAACACAATACATGTTATACATGGAACACGATACATATTATATGTGGAACACAATACATATTATACATGGAACACAATACATGTTATACATGGAACACAATACATGTTATACATGGAACACGATACATATTATACATGGAACACAATACATGTTATACATGGAACACACTACATATTATACATGGAACACAATACATATTATACATGGAACACAATACATGTTATACATGGAACACAATACATATTATATATGGAACACAATACATATTATACATGGAACACAATACATATTATTTGTGGAACACAATACATATTATATACATGGAACACAATACATGTTATACATGGAACACAATACATATTATACATGGAACACAAATTACACAATACATATTATACATGGAACACGATATATATTATACATGGAACACAATACATGTTATACATGGAACACAATACATGTCATACATGGAACACAATACATATTGTACGTGGAACACAATACATGTTATATATGGAACATAATACATATTATATATGGAACACAATACATATTATACATGGAACACAATACATATTATACATGGAACACAATACATATTATACATGGAACACAATACATATTATACACAGAACACAATACACATTATACATGGAACACAATACATGTTATACATGGAACACAATACATATTATACATGGAACACAATACATGTTATACATGGAACACAATACATATTATACATGGAACACAATACATATTATACATGGAACACAATACATATTATACATGGAACACAATACATATTATACATGGAACACAATACATATTATACATGGAACACGATACATATTATATATGGAACACAATACATGTTATACATGGAACACAATACATATTATACATGTATGTATATAACCGTTTCCGTGGCCTAACCGTCTCCGTAACCTAGTGGTTAAGGCGCCCGCCTACGGAACGTCAAAGGTTCAAACCTTGTCATGCGGTTCGTTCTGATATGGTCGGTTGGTGAGCCGCCAGCTAGTTAAATAATGGTTACCGATTGCCTAACAGCCTGGTCTACAAACATAAGATTAAGGAAGTACTGATGTTCGTAAAAAAGGTGTCTCATAAGTCAGTAATGGCTGGCCCTTTAAATAGGGGTGGCACTATAATAAACAAACACTTTATATATCACAAGGCAAATTTAGGCTTTCAAATTCAGTTGAAAGTCTTTTTATAGAATGAATGATGTTTTGTCTTGTTTGAAAGTAACAACATTTCATGAGAAATATAATTAATTTAACTCTGCATGCTTACGGTGAAATTAACAGTCAAATATGTCATGGAATGTGTTGCTAGTGGTGAAATTAACAGTCAAATATGTCATGGAATTTCATGCTTATGGTGAAATTAACAGTCAAATATGTCATGGAATGTGTTGCTAGTGGTGAAATTAACAGTCAAATATGTCATGGAATTTCATGCTTACGGTGAAATTAACAGTCAAATATGTCATGGAATTTCATGCTTACGGTGAAATTAACAGTCAAATATGTCATGGAATTTCTTGCTTACGGTGAAATTAACAGTCAAATATGTCATGGAATTTCTTGCTAGTGGTGAAACTAACAGTCAAATATGTCATGGAATTTCATTAGTTATTGTTTGTTTATGGGTTTTTCGCTTTCATCAGCACCATTTTGGGCTATATGTATATCAATGGCGGGCAGTTTACCCAACCTTTCCTGGACAGGCTCTAGCGGTTAATCAGAACTTGGTGCACCAACATCCGCAAGAAACTGCAATATTTTTCATATAAATAGACACGGCTTGAGCGGGGCTCAAACACATGACCATCAGTGACAATAGGTTACAGTGATATACAAGTCAGTGACCGTAACCGCTCGACTTTCTGGATGAAAAAAGGGTCGACTTATGGCCGGGAATATACGGTATTTACAGCCTTTATTTTACCCAGCATGCACAGAGTTAAAAGATACATGTAACTTATTGTATTTTTCAGATGGTGAAACGTGCAATGGTGCACCAATTTGTTTACACAACACGTGTTTAAGCCCCTTCCTGCCCTCTAGAAATATCACTAGTTAACCTATAGTCCATGTACAATGTAACGTTAACCTATAGTCCATGTACAATGTAACTATATAACAACTAGGGATATGACCGAATATATAAATGGCATTCGAATATTCGATGAATCACATTAAATTAAACTATTCACCGCTACACATGTGCATTTTACATCTCGTGAAATTTGCTTCTATTGACATGGATTTAATTAATGCTTCTAAAACAAAACCTTGTACAAAGTGTCAAGACGCCTGAGGGCGCATGAGATTGGTAACAGGTGACCAAGTTTTCACACTTAAACAAACAACTGACGAGGTGTGAATCAATGTACTTTAGGGATTGAAATAACTAGAAATAACCAATATTAAAACAAAAATGAGAAAATAACAATTTTTTGTATTCGAATACCGAAATAGGATTTGATAGGTATTAATATAGGTAATTGGTATTCGCTCACAGCCTTAATAACAACATTTAAATTTAATGAAATAGGATTTGAATATTAGGGCACGTATTCGCTCACATCCTTAATAACAACATTTAAATTTAATGAAATAGGATTTGAATATTTGGGCAGGTATTTGCTCACATCCTCAGGGTTCACTCTGTCTGAATGTTTGTCTGCGCCACTTCTGTCGCCAATTGAAAAACACTGGAGCCAATTAAAAAATTGTGGAGCCAACTAAGAGCCATATAGTTCACAAATAAATATGTGAAGCCATGTATTTGACAAAACATGTGCCAAAAAAAAGAAGAAATTCTTTTTTTAAAAAGGTTGCGCCAAATATTTTCGCCAATTCACAAAATTTAGTGCCAATATTTGTTGCTTGTCGCAATTGCCATTGGCAACCGACAGCGGGAACCCTGATCCTTAATAACAACATTTAAATTTAATGAACGCCCTGATTCAATACAAGATTATATACCTGTTTAATATATTCTGTCACAGTAGCTACTGTCGAGTTGATTGTCTTTTCATTAGCCCTCTGACTTGCACCATTGTGTAAATGTGGATGCCACGAAGCTTGAGCCAGGATTGGCGGTGGGGTGACCTTCCCGTCTGCCTCATTATCCATCATCGAGTCGTCGTCTGTGAGTCATTGAGAGAGTTACTGAAATACAACAGTTGTATTAGTTTGGGTTATAACTACATGTAATATGCAGGCTGGCAGGACTGTGAATGGAAAATTGTGAGAGAGAAATAAGATGAAATCTGCAAAAATACTGAAACTTGTGAAAGAGGACAGCTTTAATAAGAATAAATCTGACAATATTATCTTCAAGACTCCATATAGCAGGGCTCATTCTAGAGGGTGATTTGGGCGCTATATCTTGTACTTCTCCCTTTTTTTTACAAAATCCATACAAATATGTTGTCCAGTAAGATACATTGGCCAAAAGCTACAAGCACTCCTTCTAATCAAATGTTGTAGTTAATGTGTTATTTTAACCCTATTTTGTTGAAATTTATTTTAAATAACACCATTTACAGGACGCAATCATGCACAATTCTGACCTAGAATGAGCACTGAGGTCGCGCCAATATTTGGGAATGAAATGACTGAATGTATGCTATTAAAGGTCAGAAATATGCCAGATGGAGAGTGTCGTTTGTAGGGGATTTTAAGCCTACATCAGCACCATTTTGGGCTATATCGCCGACAGGCAGTTTACACAACAACATCCTTCCTGGACAGGCTCCAGTGGTTAACTAGTACTTGTGCACCAACCTCCGTAAGAAACCGCCAGCTTTTTCATATAAATGAGACATGGTCTGAGCGTGGCTCGAACCTGTGACCATCAGTGACTATAGGTTACAGTGGTATACAAGTCAGGGATCTTAACCACTCAACAACGGAGGCGGACTGCAGATAGATGGAGAGTATACATGTCGATATTAAGAAATATGCACAAGAGATGGCTACATGTACCATGAAATTGCAAAGATGAGAAATAATTGAAAGTGGTCACCAACATGTATATTAAAGCAGCATTTTAACCCATTCAACCCCAAGTAACTGACATGGACTGGTCCATGATATTTTCAGACCAATAAATTAATAAGAAAATTACCTTTGGACCAGTTCATTTATCAAAATGGGTAATTTTATCTAAAAATAGTCATAATTATTACTGGCAAAAAAGTGCAGATCCTGATGAGACGGCTCGTCACGAGCCGGCTCATCTGGATCTACACTTTTCATAAGCCTATTTAGAGGCCTGTGGGGTTGAAAGGGTTAAAGCAGCATTACATTGTATGAAATAAAAGATATTTGAAAAATTCAATTTTTACGTATGGGTAGCAATGCTGCTACACATTCTAACATTATACCTTGTATGCTTATGTTCATTTGGTAAACAGTGTTTTTTTGCGATAAAACAAACTCGAAACCGAAAGTAGGACTTTCCGAGTCGATCGGTCACGCACTTGTTTACAACCGGAACGCTTTGTCTGCACTTGTTTACATTCGGCATGCATTGTCCCCATTTGCCCCATGTTGTCTTTTTTAATTAAATTACTTGATATGTTGATTCATACCTGTTAGCTAAGTCTTTAGGGACATTTCTACATCCCCGCGAGGGGTTCGCCATTAGAGGAAGATAGATAGATAGTATTTCATGTTCAAAATATATACGTTGTTTTCTACATCCTCTGTTGTTTCACGCATGTGCGCTGTGCGTGTTGACATTTCGTGTGTTGATAAACAAATTCGCGTATACGACGGTTTAAATTTATTGGAATTTTATCGTTTCTGAGCGACTATTTCGATTTTTGTAAACACACACACACACATTAGTATTTATATTTTACACAAAACCAGGGTTGGAAAAAAGACTGTCTTTTTTAATTTTGGACAGGACACATGTCCAAAAGTGTCTTTTATTAAAAAAGGCGTACTTTATTGTCCTTTATTGTCTTTATTTGTCTAATATCATAAGACTATGTGTTTGTGGTAATGCATTTTACAATTTATTATATAATATTAAGGTATTAGGTGTGTGTGTTGTTAATAAACACCAAATGCCATTCTCTTTTACTCATAATATCTTTCATATAAATAATAAGGAAAACAAACAATTGTCATTTATGTGTCACAATCATATATTTATTCAGCACAGGAATATATATTCAACACAGTTTAACACAACTAGATTAATGTAGAAAAAATACTAGCACAGTATAGTCTTTTATCAAGCAGCTGTTACCAAGGTAATCTGTTAGTCACTCATTCAGTAATCCAAATCATCCTTGCCACGAAGCATGCGAAAGCAAAACACTAACTTAGCAGCTCGTTTTACACCAAGTCTATTTCTGAGCTTTGAGTGGATCAGACTGAAGGTACTGAAGACACGCTCTATTGAGGCAGATGAGGCAGTGGCTGTATGTAGAGCAATCATAAGGTCAATGAAGGCTGGTGAAAGGCTGGTTCTTTTCAAGGATGTCCACCAGATGACTGGGTGTAGGTTGGTTGCTTTGAACATATAACCTGGATATGGGGTAGCCTGTGCTTCAAAGAGAACAGCACATTCAATGAATTCTTGGTTTCTTTCTGCTAGCCAATCCATAGCCGTGTCACAAGGACTTCTTGAAAGTGCCCCCAAATAGGATCTCTAGGCCTGCCAGGCATTGTGGAGATATTATGTGAATGTGATATGACAGAATAACATTCAGTAAATGATATCCTTTTCACACAGCCCTAAACTTTTATAGGCTGGGTATGTTTAGACAGTCAATCACAGTCATTTGAAGTTTTCACACATACACTGTGGGTATAATAGGTCCTGTGACAACAAAGACAATGGTGAATTATATGTGTGAATGTAATCCCATATAACCCCTCCATATACAAAGAATCAATTTTGCTACAGAAACATATAAACTACTATGTTTATACTAGGATATGATTTAGTAAATACATTTTGCCAAAAATTCATTTAGGACACTTTGGTGTCTTTTATTAATTCTAGACAGGACACTTTTGGACTGTCCAAAACCCCTGTCCAAAATGTGCCAACCCTGCACAAAACATCCTTTATTACGATGTAATGCTGCTTTAACTGAAACCACATAAAAATTATGAACTTAAAGCATATCATCTTTGAACATTTTAAATGCTACAACTTGAGAGCAAGCGGCCACTGTTTGAAAATGTACCAGCACCAAATTAGCCAGACAGGAAATCCTGATGTGATTGCGGAAGACAAGAAGCAGTGTAATACATGTACGTATACGAGATCAAATGAAAATACAAAATTTATGTTTGATATTTTGTTTATACAAATTTATTTTATCTTTATTGCAACACAAGTTCTTACAACTTATAATAATCACGCTCGAGACCTCATTCCTGACGGCATCCATTGCCACGAGGGAGAGAGAAGAGGCAACATGGAATTTAAATGCCTTGCAATGTACCTTATTAAAATGTTTTAAGAAAGTGATCAAATTAAATGAAAATCACAATTGATGTCAGACGCTTGCGAAAGCTGGAAAACTGGTTTCTACCCAGGAAATGTGGGATGTATTCTCCACCACAACCGATTGATAAAGCCCCATGATGGACCTTAACCTCTCTTTGCACACTTCTAGTATATATACATATTGTAGGCTTAAGGACTTTTAAGGTGTAGGATTTTGCACCTTTTTTTATCACACTACCAGTGTCCTCTTTGGTGGAATTATAGTAGCTGAGGAGACCTGGTAGCTCACTTTTCTACCCCCCCCCCCACGCATGAGCATAATAGCTCAATTATTGACTGTTAGCCATTAACAGAGAAGAAAAATAGCCGCCATAGTGACCTGATTCCCCCCCCCTGGTTTTTAACTATTTTCATACAAAGTTATTTACAGTATAAATGCACTCCTTCTATTGAAATGTATTTTTTAAAAAAAAATTAATTTACAAAACTACCTAGGCCACATTTGTGGCCTTTCTCACTTCTCCCAAAAATTCTGACCTAGGACAGACATAGTTGCACATATAGAGACAATAGTTGCTTATACAGAGACAATAGTTATAATAATAGTATGAAATAACAACATTTTGTCAAATAACATCTACAATACAAATTATTTCCAAAGATTTGAGTCTGATATATATATAGTACTATACCAGACAATCGTCCTGGTGCTAGGTAACTCTATCTCTGACCTGATAATACAGAAACCTGATGCAACATATACATAACATGCGTATGTGCATATCGACACATTTACAAGAAACTAGGACATGAATAAAGGACAATAAAGCTGCAAGGTCATCAGGTCAATACCAGAAAAACAACAACACAAAGAACAGCACGACTATGGCCATACTGGACACAGGAACTGAAGCAGATATCTTACAAAGCAACTCCGTGACACAGAGAAACATCACACTTGCTGTTTTGACTTTATTTTGAAAACTCCATAGAGAGACGTGACTCATTGAGCATTGTTTTGATTTTGTTAGTTATCCCCCAGATCTGGGAAACTTGAAAAATAGACCACTGACCTTCATTAGCTATTCGCATTATTGTCAGTGCTTTACTCCTGCAATGAAACTTATACAAAACATAACTAAATCCAACGGTATCTTCAAGTATGTCTGAACGATGACAGATACCTAAAATTAGCACAAACAACACACACAAATTTCACCTTTTCCAACTTCCTGTGCCATGCCAGGAAAATGACGTCATAAAGGAAGTGTCTAATTATTCATTGAAGATACACATTTGTCGTTGTCATCATGTCATTAAAGGTCTTAACGCGGTCGCTTCAAGTGTGAGAGGTACGTAATTGGCACCCAGCTCGATATATTGTTTTCTAGCTGGTCGGAACCAGACAGTCGTGGTCCAGGACACCGTACCAGACTCGTCGTACGTCACGTCAGGCTTACCACAGGGAACCGTCCTTGGACCATTTTTATTATTAATGTGCATCAATAGTGTGACGTCCAGTGGTAGAGCGTCGGATCTGGAATATATCGTCCCGGGTTCGATACTCGGCCAGGCCACGTATGTAGTGTCGTTGAGCAAGGCACCTCACACACATTGCTTAGTACTGGTTAACCACTTAGGTCGACTAAGCTTGTCCAGGAAAACATGTCTACGTCCCCGCAAGGGGTTTGACATTAATGGAACATACATACATACAATAACATAGCTGATAAGATCTCATCAACAGTTCGTCTTTTCGCAGACTGTGTTTTATATCGACCAATCATCGCATCCAATGATCATCAGATATTGTAACAGGACTTGAATCTCCTGGTGGAATGGAATATGTCAATGCAGATGGAGCTTAACATTTAAAAAGGTGCCGTCATGAATATTTCAAACTCTCCAAACAAAGAGAAGTTTTTCAACTCTATGAACGGAAAATTCCTCCGAAACAGCCAAACATGTGACGTCCGGACATAGACGTGTGGCGTCCGTGGTCCAGTGGTAGAGCGTCGGATTTGGAATCGAACGGTCCCGGGTTCGATACTCGGTCAGGCCACGTATGTAGTGTCATTGAGCAAAGCACCCCACACACATTGCTTAGTACTGGTTAACCAATTAGGTCGGCTAAGCTTGTCCAGGAAAACATGGCTAGGTCCCCGCAAGGGGTTCGACATTAATGGAGCATACATAGAACATCATGCATGTATACCTGGGTGTAGAACTAAGTGATAATCTAAAATACAATACACATATGTATATTGATAAAATAACAGGCATTGGGTTTTATTAAAGGTAACTTTAAATCGTGCCCATCTTCTGTAAAAGAAAATAGCTTATCAAACGCTGGTTCAACACTAGTTAGAATACCAATGCAACCCGTGTTCGATCCTCGGACCGGGAAGTATGTGAGATGGTACAGTGATCGCCAGCTCGGACAGGTGGTTATTCAATAGGAAAAATGACACAGGAGCCATATTCTATTATAGAATACCCTCCCCCCCCCCCACCTATAGATTAATGACCCCCCCTCCACAAAGCCTACATTTAATTATAATATATTTAATATTGTCCCACTATATATTGCTATTCCCAAGGGGGAGCATTATTCGGCAAGGAGGGTCAATATTCAATGACCGAATAATGACCCGCGGGTCATTATTTTAAGGGGGTCAATATTCTATATGACACCGGACCTAGTGATGACTACTATGTGCTATATACGGTCTTTTGACCCTCCTCAGTTGATGTAGTCCTTAATATCTCGTCGAATTTGAAGTTGTTCAAAAGCTGTAGCCGTTACCAGTGTGCCCTTAGGTAAGGCACGCAAACTCCACATTTCCTCTCTCTTTCCGGTGAGTTACATCGGGACCATGTGAGTCAATTGTTGACTGTTAGCCATTAACAGAGGAGGAGAAGATGAAGAAGAAGAAGAAGAAGAAGAAGAAGAGAATAGAACAAGAATATAAATTGAAACACCTGGCGGCGAGCTACAAGTTATTAAATCTATTGTTGGCGTCTTTGGCATTAAATTCACAGCACATACAATGTTGCATATGGCCGATGAAGGCGAGCTGCACGCAAAATGCTATATTTTACAATGCCAGGTGGATTGGTCCAATTTATTAAGAAAACATTCAATCAATAAATAATGCACGTGCACACTATACCGCAAATCGGTGATGTATGTTATACAATTCCACACATTGAGTGTGTGTTTTACATTTATTTATCGTCGTTACCGGTTGCCCATATGAGCAACGTCTTCTGAAGAGATTAGTCATTTTAGAATTTTTAGAGACCCATTCCAGAATCTCCTCTGGTTCTTTTACGTGCACGGTGTACAGCACCAACACGAGACGTCGGGTTAAAGTCCCTGTTAGAGTCAGACGGGGAATCGAACCTGCTATCCCTGGAGTACCAGTCCAGCGTGTTACCAGTGAACTACAGTCTGTTCCACACATTGAGATCCGAGTCTCAGATCTGAAACATTAACGAAGTTATTTGATTGGTCGATTTAAATTTTTACTGTCAGCTGAACCAATCAGAAGCTTGAGACTGAGTTTGAGATTGGAGAACAGTTTTATTATAACCTCTGAGCCTGTCTCTAGATGGACGCACAGTTGCACTACCCCCCCCCCCCACCCCCACCCCCAATAAGAACTGAAACACACGAAGTTTACAGATGGCAGTTTACTAATTTAAGATACAAATACAAAATATATCACAACATATCACCGTAGGCCCTATATACGTGCTATTTAATACTAACATATGTCTAATATGTTCTTACATATATATACATTCCGACCAATAGCAATGGAAAGTAAGGAATAAACGTAGTCCTCTAGGTATAGGATATAAGCCGAAAACGATCCAATATGCTTATATCTTACTTAAAACACACATAAACATGTACGCATAGAATTTAATATATTAATAATAATAGACTGAAAGTACAAAGGTATGACGTCACAACACTTTATTTCAGTATGGCCTCCCAACCCACCTTGGCCATCTTGGACCACCACTTTATTTAAGCACTGCATTTGCCAATCATTTTAAGCAGTAAAGTGCAAGATTGTTCTTTCAAATGTAATGAAATTATTCAATCTAAAGGACACATTCACTTACGTATTCAAATTTCACAATCGTTACTATCACATACAAAAGGCCAAAAATCTATCCGGAAATACTGAATCCGCTCAATAAAGCGCCATTAGCAAAAATGCACACGTTATTTAACGGTTACACTACTTTATATTATAGGAAGCAGATATAAAACATTTCCTAAATTATACAAACATTAGAAGAGATGGAACTGGAACCGAAAACTCAAACCCAATTCCACGAGCACTGTCATAAAATGCTAACTTGTAAAAATATGTATGTGTGTTTTACGTTTATTTATCGTCGCTACCGGTTGCCCATATGAGCCCCGCCTCCTGAAGAGATTAGTCATTTTAGATTTTTGGAGGATAGTGCAATGATACAGGCAGAGACCCATTCCAGAGTCTCCTCTGGTTCTTTTACGTGCACGGTGTAAAGCACCGACACGAGACCTCGGTTTAACGTCCCATCTGAAAGACTGTTAATTTTATTAGGGTCAGACGGGGGATCGAACCTGCGATCCATGGATTACCAGTCTAGCGTGTTACCACTGGACTACAGATCCAGATCAAAAATATGAAAGGATGAAACATTACATTTATAATATAGTATCATCAACAGATTAATGGAGATACTGTATATAGATAGTAACATATTGGACTACTAGTGTTGTACGAGCATGCGCACACTATCAAGCATTAACACGCACCGCATGTTTGCTGAAGACAAATACTCTACATGTACGCACACAGGACGTGTGCAGATGTGCAGAGACAGTTTGAATATTAAAGATGAATATGATGATTGAGTTATTTCCCTCTACTCCGGCGAACCATATGGGCGAGCGTGCTAAGATGTTTAGTTAACACTCATATATTATAAACTAAGGTGATTTTAAATTAACCATGCTATATGTTGCTTTATATCCAACAATGTTCATTGTAAATTACCTCCCTTTTTATGAGTATTTATCAAATTGGTTATGAACATTTATTTATGTTTGGTAGTAAAGCGAAAACACTATGATAACATTTACATAGCTATCTTTTAATCTGGTAGAAAACAAAACCTATACTAGTGTTTCAATGAGCACCAAGCAAGTTGTGTTGTAAATGTCGTATAATGAATAAATATCAATGGAAAGCATAGGCACAAATTACTCAGTAACCAGAGACGGCCAGTTCGATTTAAATTGGTCGATGTAAAAACCAAGGAGATGCCAACTTGCTTCAGAGAATCGGATAGATATTGTATGCATTCTTATGCACTCAGTAGTCGTCCACGTTGATACAGTCTACGATGGTCATTAAGAAGGAAAAGTAGTACCAGCCATTGATGCAACAACAAGTATTAATTATACAACCGAACAAAACAGCAACTTGTCTTGATCAAATATGAAACCTATTCTTGTCAGAGTAATGCATTGTACACTTCAAAGCAACCGGTTCTTTACTGCGAACTATAAACATTTATGAGAAAAATCTACTCTCAATATGAAAACAGCTCCATCTCAAATTTATCCTATTGTTAATTTTAGTAAACCACAATTTATAGAGTTATTGCGATGGCGATTTTGTTAATACCCATAAAAAGAGGCAATTTACAAATGGCTATTTCACAAATCTGGTTCGTTTATGGCCATATTTTCCAAATGTTACGTTCTACAGTGCTCTTTGTGTTTAGCACCCAAGTAACAGCATGGGACTTTAATACAATTGTATTCATTGTTGGCGAGCATCTCATTTAAGCTTAACAAGAATTGTGATGCACAACAAAAACAACGTATACATGTCTCCGTATCCCTACTCACTGTTGCTTCAGTGGAGTAATACAATTATGTATTATTATTGTAGGACAAGCTTTGTTATAAAAAAGTTATTATTCTATTAAATGCCTTGTGTAATGTGGGTATATGAATCACTGGTGCTGCCTTCTTTCTACAGTGTATATTTTAATTTCCCACATACAATCTCGATATATCAAACTCAGATTATCTTTGCCCCAACTGCCCGTTCACACTACGAGTCGCTACACCCTACCTCGCTAACCGTGGTTGATTTGCCCCCGATCAATGTGCACTAAGTATTATATTCAATGTACATGTGTCACACAATTATTACAATATCATATATGTTTCCCGTCACGTCAGCCATGGTTTCACATAGAAATATCCGCATGTAAGTCTGGTCTAGTTATACTATATGAAACCATGTTACCAGCCGGCACCACAAGGAGGTGTGACAGGATCATGCACAATGTATATTTATTTCCAGTAGAAGACATATATACATCGTACATCATTAAGCCAGCCAAAAATAGTTGGCCCTAAAAAGGGCCCAGTTGATAAGGGCCGTTAATACTTGCATGTGTACTTAATATTAACAGAGTTCTAATTTTAGCGCTATTAACGGATGTCGGGAACGCGTCAATTCACAATTACGCTAACATGCTTGTAATGTTACAAAGCCGACATTTTAATGAATTTATAGCTACTGTCATGCATGCTGCTATGCAAAGTAGTTACTGCTATGCTAAGTAGTTACTGCTATGCTGCTATGCTAAGTAGTTACTGCTATGCTAAGTAGTTACTGCTATGCTGCTATGCTAAGTAGTTACTGTTATGCTGCTATGCTAAGTAGTTACTGCTATGCTACTATGCTAAGTAGTTACTGCTATGCTGCTATGCTAAGTAGTTACTGCTATGCTGCTATGCTAAGTAGTTACTGCTATGCTGCTATGCTAAGTAGTTACTGCTATGCTGCTATGCTAAGTAGTTACTGCTATGCTAAGTAGTTACTGCTATGCTAAGTAGTTACTGCTATGCTAAGTAGTTACCGCTATGCTAAGTAGTTACTGCTATGCTAAGTAGTTACTGCTATGCTAAGTAGTTACTGCTATGCTGCTATGCTAAGTAGTTACTGCTATGCTAAGTAGTTACTGCTATGCTGCTATGCTAAGTAGTTACTGCTATGCTAAGTAGTTACTGCTATGCTGCTATGCTAAGTAGTTACTGCTATGCTGCTATGCTAAGTAGTTACTGCTATGCTGCTATGCTAAGTAGTTACTGCTATGCTGCTATGCTAAGTAGTTACTGCTATGCTGCTATGCTAAGTAGTTACTGCTATGCTAAGTAGTTACTGCTATGCTGCTATGCTAAGTAGTTACTGCTATGCTGCTATGCTAAGTAGTTACTGCTATGCTAAGTAGTTACTGCTATGCTAAGTAGTTACTGCTATGCTGCTATGCTAAGTAGTTACTGCTATGCTAAGTAGTTACTTCTATGCTGCTATGCTAAGTAGTTACTGCTATGCTAAGTAGTTACTGCTATGCTGCTATGCTAGTTACTGCTATGCTGCTATGCTAAGTAGTTACTGCTATGCTGCTATGCTAAGTAGTTACTGCTATGCTAAGTAGTTACTGCTATGCTAAGTAGTTACTGCTATGCTAAGTAGTTACTGCTATGCTAAGTAGTTACTGCTATGCTAAGTAGTTACTGCTATGCTAAGTAGTTACTGCTATGCTAAGTAGTTACTGCTATGCTGCTATGCAAAGTATGTGCCTCAACGACGTATCCACTGTACATACAGTAGGTGCCTCAACGACGTATCCACTGTACATACAGTATGTGCCTCAACGACGTATCCACTGTACATACAGTATGTGTCTTAACGACGTATCCACTGTACATACAGTATGTGCCTCAACGACGTATCCACTGTACATACAGTATGTGTCTTAACGACGTATCCACTGTACATACAGTATGTGCCTCAACGACGTATCCACTGTACATACAGTATGTGTCTTAACGACGTATCCACTGTACATACAGTATGTGCCTCAACGACGTATCCACTGTACATACAGTATGTGTCTAACGACGTATCCACTGTACATACAGTATGTGCCTCAACGACGTATCCACTGTACATACAGTATGTGTCTTAACGACGTATCCACTGTACATACAGTATGTGCCTCAACGACGTATCCACTGTACATACAGTATGTGTCTTAACGACGTATCCACTGTACATACAGTATGTGCCTCAACGACGTATCCACTGTACATACAGTATGTGTCTTAACGACGTATCCACTGTACATACAGTATGTGTCTTAACGAACGTATCCACTGTACATACAGTATGTGCCTCAACGACGTATCCACTGTACACACAGTATGTGTCTTAACGACGTATCCACTGTACATACAGTATGTGCCTCAACGACGTATCCACTGTACATACAGTATGTGTCCCAACGACGTATCCACTGTACATACAGTATGTGCCTTAACGACGTATCCACTGTACATACAGTATGTGCCTTAACGACGTATCCACTGTACATACAGTATGTGTCTTAACGACGTATCCACTGTACATAAAGTATGTGTCTCAACGACGTATCCATTGTACATACAGTAGGTGTCTCAACGACGTATCCACTGTACATACAGTATGTGTCCCAACGACGTATCCACTGTACATACAGTATGTGCCTTAACGACGTATCCACTGTACATACAGTATGTGTCTTAACGACGTATCCACTGTACATACAGTATGTGCCTTAACGACGTATCCACTGTACATACAGTATGTGTCCCAACGACGTATCCACTGTACATACAGTATGTGCCTCAACGACGTATCCACTGTACATACAGTATGTGCCTTAACGACGTATCCACTGTACATACAGTATGTGCCTTAACGACGTATCCACTGTACATACAGTATGTGTCCCAACGACGTATCTACTATACGTGTATAAAATAAATAAAAAATGCCGAAACATTTGACCTATTAACTTTATCGAAATACCTACTTCGGGCCTCCATGTCAAAAATGTAGAGTGGTGGAACCTATGCTCGGCGTATTCCTATGCTCGGCGTATTTTTCCCATTTACATCCGTATTTAAAATATTTAAATAGTTTTAACCTATTTTCGCTGACAGAGGTGAAGCATGGTTCAATAACATTCCGTTGTTCATACCGGTAGCCTAATGCAACTGTCATGATGATGATTGAGCTTATATACCCTCGCCGCCGGCGAACCATATGGGCGAGCAGAAACTGTCACCTGACATGTGTTTATTTTTATCCCCTGCGCGAGGGCAGTTCACCGTATTTTTCTCAATTGATTGGATAAGACATAACGAGGGCGGAGTTTGAACCAAGTTCATGTGTACCAAGATTTAAATTTATTTCTCTTCAGGATTTTTGCGGAGACAGTGTAGGCTATCGCTCGAAATAAATAGTAAATATTGTGTTTATGCTTAATCGCTACATGTTCACGTCATCATGATGTGCTGGAAGAGATCGTATATCAACTATAATGAAGGTTTCTTCAGCGGAATGCTATTAGAAATACTGATTTTCAACAAGTGTTTCGTTTGCATTGATCTGCTGGTTCGCCTTGCAGTTCTTCAAAATCATGGAATTATACTTTGATGGATAAATTGAAAGGAGCTTAGATCATTGGAAGAATGGTTTTTAAACAACAGTGAGTCGCAGATCAGGTTGGTGGATTTTAATCTTGATTTATGTTTCAATTTGTTTGGTGTGTGTTTGTGTAATTTAGGTCGAATCATGTTACGTTACATCATTCACTGCATAAATGACGTTATTACGTCATATTTAGCCGTGCGGTCGCTAAGTATTATTTGACGTCGATATCTCAGCAAATATATACAGAGTCTACAGTCACGTTTCAACTTTGCTTAGATCTTAGAGAAATAAATACAACATGAACAGTAAGTGCATGTATATTTCATGTAGAAAATAAACTCTTAACACGGTATTCTTGTAGCTGTTCCACGAATATTATAATCAATAATCATGTCATATTTGGCCCCATGCGGTTTCTATTCGTGTTGGTCCTTGTTTTACAAACCAGTTATAGATAAGTATTTGGTCTGATAATGTTGACAGTGTTGTCTATCACAATCGCACATGGCCGAAATTGTAATCATTAATTAACCGTGCACACATTGCGAAGTACTGGTTTGGTCGACTAAGCATGTCCAGCAAAGCATGTCTGTATGTCCCCGCAATGGGCTTGGCATAATTAGGACGTACATTCATACCAGCAATTTTAATAAAATCTATTAAAGCAGCATTACATCGTATGAAATAATAACATTGAACAAATCAAGTTTTACGTATGGGTAGCAATGCTGCTACACATTCTAACATTATACTTTGCATGCTTATGTTCATTTGGTAAACAGTGTTTTTTTGCGATAAAACAAACTCGCAACCGAAAGTAGGACTTTCCGAGTCGATCGGTCACGCACTTGTTTACAACCGGAACGCATCGTCCGCACTTGTTTACATTCGGAATGCATCATCCCCATTTTTCCCACGTCTTTTTTAATTAAATTACTTGATATGTTGATTCATACCTCTGTTAGCTAAGTCATTTAGGGACATTTCTACATCCCCGCGAGGGGTTCGACATTAGGGGAAGATAGATAGATAGTCTTTCATGTTCAAAATATATACGTTGTTTTCTACATACTCTGTTGCTTCACACATGCGCACTGTGCGTGTTTACATTTCGTGTGTTGATAAACAAATTCGCGTATACGACGGTTTAAATTTATTTGAATTTTATCGTTTCTGAGCGACTATTTCGATTTTTGTAAACATACACAAATTAGTATTTATATTTTACGCAAAACATCCTTTATTACGATGTAATGCTACTTTAAAAGTCATGTAAGCACACTATTAGTGTTTGATATGGATGGAGCACGGAGAAAGCAAAATGGTTAGATAGACTAGATTGACATGCGATCTCGCCATCTTTGCCATGCTGCGTTAATTATGCATTATTTGTTATACTGTTACTTGTAAATGACCCATTTGTGGGCGTATATGCAAACACATATAGATAGTTATAATATAATAAGATGAATAATCCTGTACCTCTATCCTAGGAACTCCACACTCCCCTCAATAATACTTGAGAGTTGATCCATAATGTACCAAACTCCATGGATATGGCAATAATAGGCCTGTACCTCTATCCTAGGACATCCGCTCTATATATACACCAATAACCCTGTACCTCTATCCTAGGACATCCGCTCTATATATACACCAATAACCCTGCACCTCTATCCTAGGACATCCGCTCTATATATACACCAATAACCCTGTACCTCTATCCTAGGACATCCGCTCTATATATACACCAATAACCCTGTACCTCTATCCTAGGACATCCGCTCTATATATACACCAATAACCCTGTACCTCTACCCTAGGACATCCGCTCTATATATACACCAATAACCCTGTACCTCTATCCTAGGACATCCGCTCTATATATACACCAATAAACCTGCACCTCTACCCTAGGACATCCGCTCTATATATACACCAATAACCCTGTACCTCTATCCTAGGACATCCGCTCTATATATACACCAATAACCCTGTACCTCTATCCTAGGACATCCGCTCTATATATACACCAATAACCCTGTACCTCTATCCTAGGACATCCGCTCTATATATACACCAATAACCCTGTACCTCTATCCTAGGACATCCGCTCTATATATACACCAATAACCCTGTACCTCTACCCTAGGACATCCGCTCTATATATACACCAATAACCCTGTACCTCTATCCTAGGACATCCACTCTATATATACACCAATAACCCTGTACCTCTACCCTAGGACATCCGCTCTATATATACACCAATAACCCTGTACCTCTACCCTAGGACATCCGCTCTATATATACACCAATAACCCTGTACCTCTATCCTAGGACATCCGCTCTATATATACACCAATAACCCTGCACCTCTACCCTAGGACATCCGCTCTATATATACACCAATAACCCTGTACCTCTATCCTAGGACATCCGCTCTATATATACACCAATAACCCTGTACCTCTATCCTAGGACATCCGCTCTATATATACACCAATAACCCTGTACCTCTATCCTAGGACATCCGCTCTATATATACACCAATAACCCTGTACCTCTACCCTAGGACATCCGCTCTATATATACACCAATAACCCTGCACCTCTATCCTAGGACATCCGCTCTATATATACACCAATAACCCTGCACCTATATCCTAGGACATCCGCTCTATATATACACCAATAACCCTGTACCTCTATCCTAGGACATCCGCTCTATATATACACCAATAACCCTGCACCTCTATCCTAGGACATCCGCTCTATATATACACCAATAACCCTGCACCTCTATCCTAGGACATCCGCTCTATATATACACCAATAACCCTGTACCTCTACCCTAGGACATCCACTCTATATATACACCAATAACCCTGTACCTCTATCCTAGGACATCCTCTATATATACACCAATAACCCTGTACCTCTACCCTAGGACATCCGCTCTATATATACACCAATAACCCTGTACCTCTACCCTAGGACATCCGCTCTATATATACACCAATAACCCTGTACCTCTATCCTAGGACATCCACTCTATATATACACCAATAACCTGCACCTCTACCCTAGGACATCCGCTCTATATATACACCAATAACCTGTACCTCTATCCTAGGACATCCGCTCTATATATACACCAATAACCCTGTACCTCTATCCTAGGACATCCGCTCTATATATACACCAATAACCCTGTACCTCTATCCTAGGACATCCGCTCTATATATACACCAATAACCCTGTACCTCTATCCTAGGACATCCGCTCTATATATACACCAATAACCCTGTACCTCTATCCTAGGACATCCGCTCTATATATACACCAATAAACCTGCACCTCTACCCTAGGACATCCGCTCTATATATACACCAATAACCCTGCACCTATATCCTAGGACATCCGCTCTATATATACACCAATAACCCTGTATGCCCCATCACCATCATCACCACCATCACCACCACCACCACCACCATCATCATCATCATCATCATCATTTATTATTATTATTATTATTATTATTATTATTATTATTATTATTATTATTATTATTATTATTATTATTATTATTATTATTATAGAGTTTTATCCAACTCCTCCAAGTACCAGTTCGGGTTCAGGATTCAGCACAAATACTTCCTTCGTTATCGTTCTTTCTGACGATGAAGACGACGATGATGATTCATCGGTAAGTTTATTGAATATTTTCATTACGTAAACCTGTATATTTACTTTTTCTTGAGAAATAACTCACTACGAGTAGATGGGTTAAAGGTCAATGTCATAGCAACAAAAGGGATTCGGCACGTTTGGGGGTACTAGTATATATATTTAAGTAACCCTACTTAAATATATATACTAGTACCCCCAAACGTGCCGAATCCCTGTGATAGCAACCTATAACCTTACAACTCGATACGTCTATTTTCACAATCTTTTCCGCCTATTTATTTAATGTATGATGTGCACTCTATGACGCCTATTTATTTAATGTGTGATGTGCACTCTATGACGCCTATTTATTTAATGTATGATGTGCACTCTATGCCGCCTATTTATTTAATGTATGATGTGCACTCTATGACGCCTATTTATTTAATGTGTGGTGTGCACTCTATGACGCCTATTTATTTAATGTATGATGTGCACTCTATGACGCCTATTTATTTAATGTATGATGTGCACTCTATTCCGCCTATTTATTTAATGTATGATGTGCACTCTATGACGTATATTTATTTAATGTGTGATGTGCACTCTATGACGTCTATTTATTTAATGTGTGATGTGCACTCTATGACGCCTATTTATTTAATGTATGATGTGCACTCTATGACGCCTATTTATTTAATGTGTGATGTGCACTCTATGACGCCTATTTATTTAATGTATGATGTGCACTCTATGACGCCTATTTATTTAATGTGTGATGTGCACTCTATGACGTCTATTTATTTAATGTGTGATGTGCACTATATGATGCCTATTTATTTAATGTGTGATGTACACTCTATGCCGCCTATGTATTTAATGTATGATGTGCACTCTATGACGTCTATTTATTTAATGTGTGATGTGCACTCTATGACACCTATTTATTTAATGTGTGATGTGCACTCTATGACGCCTATGTATTTAATGTGTGATGTGCACTCTATGACGCCTATTTATTTAATGTATGATGTGCACTCTATGACGCCTATTTATTTAAATTGTGATGTGCACTCTATGACGCCTATGTATTTAATGTGTGATGTGCACTCTATGACGCCTATTTATTTAATGTGTGATGTGCACTCTATGATGCCTATTTATTTAATGTATGATGTGCACTCTATGACGCCTATGTATTTAATGTGTGATGTGCACTCTATGATGCCTATGCATTTAATGTGTGATGTGCACTCTATGCCGCCTATTTATTTAATGTATGATGTGCACTCTATGACGTCTATTTATTTAATGTGTGATGTGCACTCTATGACACCTATTTATTTAAAGTGTGATGTGCACTCTATGACGCCTATGTATTTAATGTGTGATGTGCACTCTATGACGCCTATTTATTTAATGTGTGATGTGCACTCTATGACGCCTATTTATTTAATGTATGATGTGCACTCTATGACGCCTATGTATTTAATGTGTAATGTGCACTCTATGACGCCTATTTATTTAATGTATGATGCGCACTCTATGACGCCTATTTATTTAATGTATGATGTGCACTCTATGACGCCTATTTATTTAATGTATGATGTGCACTCTATGACGCCTATTATTTAATGTATGATGTGCACTCTATGACGCCTATTATTTAATGTATGATGTGCACTCTATGATGCAATAAGTGTGATGTGCATCTACGACGCCTATTTATTTAATGTATGATGTGCACTCTATGACGCCTATTTATTTAATGTATGATGTGCACTCTATGACGCCTATTTATTTAACGTTTGATGTGCACTCTATGCCGCCTATTTATTTAATGTATGATGTGCACTCTATGACGCCTATTTATTTAATGTATGATGTGCACTCTATGACGCCTATTTATTTAATGTATGATGTGCACTCTATGACGCCTATTTATTTAATGTATGATGTGCACTCTATGCCGCCTATTTATTTAATGTATGATGTGCACTCTATGACGCCTATTTATTTAATGTGTGATGTGCACTCTATGACGCCTATTTATTTAATGTGTGATGTGCACTCTATGACGCCTATTTATTTAATGTGTGATGTGCACTCTATGCCGCCTATTTATTTAATGTGTGATGTGCACTCTATGCCGCCTATTTATTTAATGTGTGATGTGCACTCTATGACGCCTATGTATTTAATGTGTGATGTGCACTCTATGACGCCTATTTATTTAATGTGTGATGTGCACTCTATGACGCCTATTTATTTAATGTATGATGTGCACTCTATGACGCCTATGTATTCAATGTGTGATGTGCACTCTATGACGCCTATGATTAATGTTGATGTGCACTCTATGACGCCTATTATTTAATGTGTGATGTGCACTCTATGACGCCTATTTATTTAATGTATGATGTGCACTCTATGACGCCTATTTATTTAATGTGTGATGTGCACTCTATGACGCCTATTTATTTAATGTATGATGTGCACTCTACGACGCCTATTTATTTAATGTATGATGTGCACTCTATGCCGCCTATTTATTTAATGTATGATGTGCACTCTATGACGCCTATTTATCTAATGTGTGATGTGCACTCTACGACGCCTATTTATTTAATGTATGATGTGCACTCTACGACGCCTATTTATTTAATGTATGATGTGCACTCTACGACGCCTATTTATCTAATGTGTGATGTGCACTCTATGACGCCTATTTATTTAATGTATGATGTGCACTCTATGACGCCTATTTATCTAATGTATGATGTGCACTCTATGACGCCTATTTATCTAATGTGTGATGTGCACTCTATGACG
Organism: Archivesica marissinica; assembly: GCA_014843695.1. NCBI lineage: Eukaryota > Metazoa > Mollusca > Bivalvia > Venerida > Vesicomyidae > Archivesica > Archivesica marissinica. Next base: position 26,355,169 of record CM026390.1, read on the forward strand.
CATATTTATCTAATGTTCGCAATAGATTCATATAAACTAACTGTGTGTACATGTAAGTATTAATTGTGTTGGTATGTGTAAGTATGAAATGTGTCGGTACATGTAAGTATGTATATGTAAATAGCATAGATGTATTTAGTACATTATTGATGATAATAAATTATTTTCTGTTGAAGGGTACTCCACGAGCATCTAGTGCCAGTACCACTCTAGCGTGTGGCAGTACTACAGCTGATACCTCCCTGGCCAGCAATACAGCCTCCATGTGGCAAACTGTGAAGTCATCCAATAACCTAAACACAGGAAATAGTCTGCTCTATCCTCCGGTCATGTTTACAGCTATATAAGAACTAAATATTACTATAAAGGTATATAAACACAGGTAATAGTCTGCTCTATCCTCCCGGTCATGTTTACAGCTATATAAGAACTAAATATTACTATAAAGGTATATAAACACAGGTAATAGTCTGCTCTATCCTCCCGGTCATGTTTACAACTATATAAGAATTAAATATTACTATAAAGGTATATAAACACAGGTAATAGTCTGCTCTATCCTCCCGGTCATGTTTACAACTATATAAGAACTAAATATTACTATAAAGGTATATACACACAGGTAATAGTCTGCTCTATCCTCCCGGTCATGTTTACAACTATATAAGAACTAAATATTACTATAAAGGTATATAAACACAGGTAATAGTCTGCTCTATCCTCCGGTCATGTCTACAGCTATATAGGAACTAAATATTACTATAAAGGTATATAAGCACAGGTATTATTCTGCTCTATCCTCCGGTAATGTGTACAGCTATATGGGAACTAAATATTACTATAAAGGTATATAAACACAGGTAATAGTCTGCTCTATCCTCCCGGTCATGCTAACAGCTATATATCATAAGAACGAAGATATGAATTATAATTACTGTAAATGTATCTGATAATTTACATTACACTCTTATTACACTCATGTGTATTTTGTTTACTGTGTCTGATACAAAACAGCTATAGCACTACTATCTCGTATATGAAATATATATGGCAACCTCGATCCTACGACCACCAAGAAACTGTGCAGGCTGTATATATGGCAACCTTGATCCTACGACTCCCAAGAAACTGTGCAGGCTGTATATATGGCAACCTCGATCCTACGACTCCCAAGAAACTGTGCAGGTTGTATGTATGACAGCCTCGATCCTACGACCACCAAGAAACTGTGCAGGCTGTATATATTGCAGCCAAGATCCTACGACCACCAAGAAACTGTGCAGGCTGTATATATGGCAGCCTCGATCATACGACCACCAAGAAACTGTGCAGGCTGTATATATTGCAGCCTCGATCCTACGACTCCCAAGAAACTGTGCAGGTTGTATATATAGCAGCCTCGATCCTACGACCCCCAATAAACTGTGTATGCTGTATATATTGCAGCCTCGATCCTACGACTCCCAAGAAACTGTGCAGACTGTATATATGGCAACCTCGATCCTACGATCCCAATAAACTGTGCAGGCTGTATATATGGCAACCTCGATCCTACGATCCCTAGAAACTGTGCAGGCTGTATATATGGCAACCTCGATCCTACGATCCCAATAAACTGTGCAGGCTGTATATATGGCAACCTCGTCCTACGACCAAAACTGTGCACTGTAATATGCACCTCGTCCTACGATCCCAAAAACTGTGCAGGCTGTATATAGGCAACCTCGATCCTACGATCCCAAGAAACTGTGCAGGCTGTATATATGGCAACCTCGATCCTACGATCCCAAGAAACTGTGCAGGCTAACACCCGATCTACGACCGTATATATGGCAACCTTGATCCTACGATCCCAATAACTGTGCAGGCTGTATATATGGCAACCTCGATCCTACGATCCCAATAAACTGTGCAGGCTGTATATATGGCAGCCTCGATCTACGCCCAATAAACTGCAGGCTGTATATATTGCAGCCTCGATCCTACGATCCCAATAAACTGTGCAGGCTGTATATATTGCAGCCTCGATCCGCGACCCGCAAAACACTGTGTAGGCTGTATATATTGCAGCATCCACCCTACGACCCGCACGACACTGTGCATGCTGTATATATTGCAGCCTCCATCCTACGACCATCAAGACACTGTGCAGGCTGTATATTGCAGCCTCGATCCTACGACCACCACGACACTGTGCAGGCTGTATATATTGCAGCCTCGATCCTACGACCCGCACGACACTGTGCAGGCTGTATATATTCAGCCTCGATCCTACGACCCCAAGAAACTATGTGGGTTGTATATTGCAGCCTCGATACTACGACCCCAATAAACTGTGCAGGCTGTATATATCATAGCCTCGATCCTACGACTCCAGAAACTGTGTAGGCTGTATAGATTGCAGTCTCGATCCTACCACCCGAAGAAACTGTGCAGGCTGTATATATTGCAGCCTCGATCCTACGACTCCCAAGAAACTGTGCAGGCTGTATATATGGCAGCCTCGATCCTACGACTCCCAAGAAACTGTGCATGCTGTATATAGTGCAGCCTCGATCCTACGACTCCCAAGAAAGTGCTGCTGTTATAGTGTAGCCTCGATCCTACGACCCCAGAACTGTGCAGGCTGTCTATATTGCAGATGCTTCAGCTATAACGATTACTCATAATTCTTTCTTTTCAGGTTATTCACTCTGGCCCACACTGAACTCTTCTCCTGGGACATTCTTTCTAACTCCCAGGTATATGTCCTGGTATATTTTATCTCCCTCTTGTCTTTCTTAACTCTGTGCACGCTAGCGGTCAAACTAACAATCAAATATGTCATGCACTTTCTGAAATATCATGACATATTTACAGAGTTTTCCATTACAAATCAGAAAAACACATTAATGAATTGTCGTCTGCTACAATTATTTATAGACTATATTTTACCCAGCATGCAAAGAGTTAACTATAATTATATTGTATTTCCTGTATATCTTATTTTTATCAGCGACTGTTTGCATGTGCTGTTGCGAAATAACCTACTAAGTTTGCCTTTATATAATAGTGTTCAAATAGACCCTGTTATATGGCAGATAGGTTTGCCTTTATATAATAGTGTTCAAATAGACCCTGTTATATGGCAGATAGGTTTGACTTTATACGCGTCTACAAATTCCCACTTATATCAAGAAACTAGATAGAATCAAATAGACCCTGTTATATGGCAGATAGGTTTGACTTATACGTGTCTACAAAGTCCCACTTATATCCAAGAAACTAGATAGAAATCAAATAGATCCTTTCATATCGTAGATTTGTTTTAGCTTACTCGTATCATGATCTATGTTCTATCTAAGTTCCTGCTCGTATCTACAAGACTTAGTCCCCGCTAATATCGTAGATTTGTTTTAGCTTACTCGTATCATGATCTATGTTCTATCTAAGTTCCTGCTCGTATCTACAAGACTTAGTCCCCGCTAATATCGTAGATTTGTTTTAGCTTACTCGTATCATGATCTATGTTCTATCTAAGTTCCTGCTCGTATCTACAAGACTTAGTCCCCGCTAATATCGTAGATTTGTTTTAGCTTACTCGTATCATGATCTATGTTCTATCTAAGTTCCTGCTCGTATCTACAAGACTTAGTCCCCGCTAATATCGTAGATTTGTTTTAGCTTACTCGTATCATGATCTATGTTCTATCTAAGTTCCTGCTCGTATCTACAAGACTTAGTCCCCGCTAATATCGTAGATTTGTTTTAGCTTACTCGTACCTACATGTCCTCATTTATATATTTGGAAACTATATTGTACTTTATCACGTTTATATTTATAGCTACATAAATATTGGATTTCTGTTAGCCAAAATAATGAAACCATATGCAACTGCTTTAAGCCTCCGTGGCCGAATGTTCTAACACGATGTCGTTAGAAGTCGCCTTTCACCGCTAGCATCAGGGCTGCATGTTGGCTCCCAAACCGGGACAGGTGATAAATGGTCATATGCGAGACAGTTGGAGAGTTGAGTACTGGTTCTTACCAAGGAAATGTGGGTGGTCTACTCTCCGCCACAACAGACTGACCTCCCAATAATAATCAGAACATGATTGATGGACAGTAATAGAAATAATAATAACATTTTTTAAACTGAGTAAATGTGTTAATGTAGCTAAGCATGAGCTTTTAATAAAGCTGATAGAAAGAGGTGTTTGATAGTATTATGTGATATGTCATAACTTCTGTATTTGCATTTCGATTTTCAAAATTCTTTCAGCACATTTTATAATTTAGCGAGTTTTATTGTTCAATATTGACATGCATTTTGTTGATGTTTTTCCTTTAAGCAATATTTATGATCTTTGTATATTCAGACTGCTACATCTTGTGCACAGATACAGATACCATGCATGGGAGGTAAGGATATTCTAACTATTGTAGATAAACTATAGACATAACATATATGCACGCACACGCACTCACATACACCCACATGCATACACATACGCACGCACGCACGAACGCACATACACACGTATACAAACATACATACACACAGGCCGCGCACGAACGCATGCACGCACGCGCACACGCGCACACACGTACACATATACACATATATACATACACGTACACACATACACACGTACACACATACACATGTACACACATACACACGTACACACGTACACACGTACACACATACACACACACACATACACACATACACACACGTACACACATACACACACGCACGCACACACACATACACACACATACACACATGAACACACACATGTACACACACCCATACACACCCATACACACACGTACACACATACACACACGTACACACATACACACACGTACACACTATGTGGAGAACCACTGGAGAATGAACAAAGAGTTCTATATAGACAAGGATTGTATGCGAGATCCAGGACCACCTGACACACACACTTGCAGACCACTCTCCAGGACCACCTGACACACACACTTGCAGACCACTCTCCAGGACCACCTGACACACACACTTGCAGACCACTCGGGTTCAAAATTAATGAATGGTGTGCTTCATGTGCGACCGGCCTGGAGTTCTAGCCCCGCTGGAGCCGTTACGAGTGTGTCCTTAGGCAAGGTATTTAAATTCCACATTCCTCTTCTCTCTCCCTAGTGGTGATGGATTCCGTCAGGAATGAGGTCTCGATAGTGATTAATATAAGTTATGAGAACTTGTTTCGCAATCGAGCTAAAATAAATTTGTATAAACTAATTAATAAATGATAATGTGTCCTTTCTCATAGCTCGTATATACTTAAAGCCACATAATGTGTTTATTTGGAATGTGCTGTACATGTATATATATATATATTCCTGCGTATATATATACCTAAGATTGACGCAGGAACGGATGTTTACGAATTTTAATGATTGTATATATTATTTCCAGTTTATTGAGATATGTGTCAATTCTACTATGATGTCGTATACGTACTGTATGTGTATTATACACGTGAACATTTCTTATTATCTTGCAGCCTTCAAGAGAGAATCAATGGATGTAGATACCGTGCCATATTGGCCGCAGCCACAGATTGTACCACAGATCGCATCCACTCCATTCATTGCCGGTAAATATCCTTGTGTTTTACTTTCATTCTGTCATTATCTACGTAAAAATGCAATTGGAATTTCAAATGCGTGTTTGCAATGTCGGGAAAAGTAAGCTCCCTTAACGCTATTCATAGAATACAACTTTAAGTAGTGCTGTATTAGTCTGTGAAATAAATGTTGTTTGTGAAGTATCTACGACAACCATTACTACAGAAACATTAAGTAGGGGTGTATCAGTCAGTGAAATAAATGTTGTTTGTGAAGTATCTACCACAACCATTACTACAGAAACATTAAGTAGGGAACTATGCACGTTTACTATACATATCTATATGGAACTACGCACGTTTACTATACATATCTAGATGGAACTACTCACGTTTACTATGCATATCTAGATGGAACTACGCACGTTTCCTATGCATATCTAGATGGAACTACGCACGTTTACTATACATATCTAGATGGAACTATGCACGTTTACTATACATATCTAGATGGAACTACGCACGTTTACTATACATATCTAGATGGAACTACGCACGTTTACTATGCATATCTAGATGGAACTACGCACATTTACTATACATATCTAGATGGAACTACGCATGTTTACTATACATATCTAGATGGAACTACGCACGTTTACTATACATATCTAGATGGAACTACGCATGTTTACTATACATATCTAGATGGAACTATGCACGTTTACTATACATATCTAGATGGAACTACGCATGTTTACTATACATATCTAGATGGAACTATGCATGTTTACTATACATATCTAGATGGAACTACGCATGTTTACTATACATATCTAGATGGAACTATGCACGTTTACTATACATATCTAGATGGAACTATGCACGTTTACTATACATATCTAGATGGAACTACGCATGTTTACTATACATATCTAGAGACTAGATGGAACTATGCACGTTTACTATACATATCTAGATGGAACTACGCATGTTTACTATACATATCTAGATGGAACTACGCATGTTTACTATACATATCTAGAGACTAGATGGAACTATGCACGTTTACTATACATATCTAGAGACTAGATGGAACTACGCATGTTTACTATACATATCTAGAGACTAGATGGAACTACGCACGTTTACTATACATATCTAGATGGAACTACGCACGTTTACTATACATATCTAGAGACTAGATGGAACTACGCATGTTTACTATACATATCTAGATGGAACTACGCACGTTTACTATACATATCTGGAGACTAGATGGAACTACGCATGTTTACTATACATATCTAGATGGAACTATGCATGTTTACTATACATATCTAGATGGAACTATGCACGTTTACTATACATATCTAGATGGAACTACGCATGTTTACTATACATATCTAGAGACTAGATGGAACTATGCATGTTTACTATACATATCTAGATGGAACTACGCACGTTTACTATACATATCTAGAGACTAGATGGAACTACGCATGTTTACTATACATATCTAGATGGAACTACGCACGTTTACTATGCATATCTAGATGGAACTACGCACGTTTACTATACATATCTAGAGACTAGATGGAACTACGCATGTTTACTATACATATCTAGATGGAACTATGCATGTTTACTATACATATCTAGATGGAACTATGCACGTTTACTATACATATCTAGATGGAACTACGCATGTTTACTATACATATCTAGAGACTAGATGGAACTATGCATGTTTACTATACATATCTAGATGGAACTACGCAGTTTACTATACATATCTATATGGAACTACGCACGTTTACTATACATATCTAGATGGAACTACGCACGTTTACTATACATATCTAGATGGAACTATGCACGTTTACTATACATATCTAGATGGAACTATGCATGTTTACTATACATATCTAGAGACTAGATGGAACTACGCACGTTTACTATACATATCTAGAGACTAGATGGAACTACGCATGTTTACTATACATATCTAGATGGAACTATGCATGTTTACTATGCATATCTAGATGGAACTATGCACGTTTACTATACATATCTAGATGGAACTACGCATGTTTACTATACATATCTAGAGACTAGATGGAACTATGCACGTTTACTATACATATCTAGATGGAACTACGCACGTTTACTATACATATCTAGATGGAACTACGCACGTTTACTATACATATCTAGATGGAACTACGCACGTTTACTATACATATCTAGATGGAACTACGCATGTTTACTATACATATCTAGATGGAACTATGCATGTTTACTATACATATCTATATGGAACTGCGCACGTTTACTATACATATCTAGAGACTAGATGGAACTATGCACGTTTACTATACATATCTAGAGACTAGATGGAACTATGCATGTTTACTATACATATCTAGATGGAACTATGCACGTTTACTATACATATCTAGATGGAACTACGCATGTTTACTATACATATCTAGATGGAACTATGCACGTTTACTATACATATCTAGAGACTAGATGGAACTATGCATGTTTACTATACATATCTAGATGGAACTATGCACGTTTACTATACATATCTAGATGGAACTATGCACGTTTACTATACATATCTAGAGACTAGATGGAACTATGCATGTTTACTATACATATCTAGATGGAACTATGCACGTTTACTATACATATCTAGATGGAACTACGCATGTTTACTATACATATCTAGATGGAACTATGCACGTTTACTATACATATCTATATGGAACTACGCACGTTTACTATACATATCTAGAGACTAGATGGAACTATGCACGTTTACTATACATATCTAGATGGAACTATGCACGTTTACTATACATATCTAGATGGAACTACGCACGTTTACTATACATATCTAGATGGAACTACGCACGTTTACTATACATATCTAGATGGAACTACGCACGTTTACTATACATATCTAGATGGAACTACGCACGTTTACTATACATATCTATATGGAACTACGCACGTTTACTATACATATCTAGATGGAACTACGCACGTTTACTATACATATCTAGATGGAACTACGCACGTTTACTATACATATCTAGATGGAACTACGCACGTTTACTATACATATCTAGATGGAACTACGCACGTTTACTATACATATCTAGATGGAACTACGCACGTTTACTATACATATCTCTAGATGGAACTACGCACGTTTACTATACATATCTAGATGGAACTACGCACGTTTACTATACATATCTGCTAGATGGAACTACGCACGTTTACTATACATATCTAGATGGAACTACGCACGTTTACTATACATATCTCTAGATGGAACTACGCACGTTTACTATACATATCTAGATGGAACTACGCACGTTTACTATACATATCTACTAGATGGAACTATGCACGTTTACTATACATATCTAGATGGAACTAGCACGTTTACTATACATATCTACTAGATGGAACTATGCACGTTTACTATACATATCTAGATGGAACTACGCACGTTTACTATACATATCTAGCTAGATGGAACTACGCACGTTTACTATACATATCTAGATGGAACTACGCACGTTTACTATACATATCTGACTAGATGGAACTATGCACGTTTACTATACATATCTAGATGGAACTACGCACGTTTACTATACATATCTAACTAGATGGAACTACGCACGTTTACTATACATATCTAGATGGAACTACGCACGTTTACTATACATATCTAGATGGAACTACGCACGTTTACTATACATATCTAGATGGAACTATGCACGTTTACTATACATATCTATATGGAACTACGCACGTTTACTATACATATCTAGATGGAACTACGCACGTTTACTATACATATCTAGATGGAACTACGCACGTTTACTATACATATCTAGATGGAACTACGCACGTTTACTATACATATCTAGATGGAACTACGCACGTTTACTATACATATCTAGATGGAACTACGCACGTTTACTATACATATCTAGACTAGATGGAACTACGCACGTTTACTATACATATCCTAGATGGAACTACGCACGTTTACTATACATATCTACTAGATGGAACTACGCATGTTTACTATACATATCTAGATGGAACTACGCACGTTTACTATACATATCTAGATGGAACTACGCACGTTTACTATACATATCTAGAGACTAGATGGAACTACGCACGTTTACTATACATATCTAGATGGAACTACGCACGTTTACTATACATATCTAGATGGAACTACGCACGTTTACTATACATATCTAGATGGAACTACGCACGTTTACTATACATATCTAGAGACTAGATGGAACTACGCACGTTTACTATGCATATCTAGATGGAACTACGCACGTTTACTATACATATCTAGAGACTAGATGGAACTACGCACGTTTACTATACATATCTAGATGGAACTACGCACATTTACTATACATATCTAGAGACTAGATGGAACTACGCATGTTTACTATACATATCTAGAGACTAGATGGAACTATGCACGTTTACTATACATATCTAGATGGAACTACGCACGTTTACTATACATATCTAGATGGAACTACGCACGTTTACTATACATATCTAGATGGAACTACGCATGTTTACTATACATATCTAGAGACTAGATGGAACTATGCACGTTTACTATACATATCTAGATGGAACTACGCACGTTTACTATACATATCTAGAGACTAGATGGAACTACGCACGTTTACTATACATATCTAGATGGAACTACGCATGTTTACTATACATATCTAGATGGAACTACGCATGTTTACTATACATATCTAGATGGAACTACGCATGTTTACTATACATATCTAGATGGAACTACGCCTGTTTACTATACATATCTAGATGGAACTACGCACGTTTACTATACATATCTATATGGAACTACGCACGTTTACTATACATATCTAGATGGAACTACGCACGTTTACTATACATATCTAGATGGAACTATGCACGTTTACTATGCATATCTAGATGGAACTATGCACGTTTACTATACATATCTAGATGGAACTATGCACGTTTACTATACATATCTAGAGACTAGATGGAACTACGCACGTTTACTATACATATCTAGATGGAACTATGCACGTTTACTATACATATCTAGAGACTAGATGGAACTATGCACCTTAATACTATACATATCTCGATAGGGATAATCTACGTATCCTCGTGTTCTGGGGTTCAACATGTAACATGAAGATGATGATACTTGCGTAGGTTATACAAACTGCATCTTTACAATATAATGAATGACTAATTACATCAGATCACATAGACAAGTTTATGTGAGTAGTGACTACTCTTAACAATGTGTTGTATTTATGTATCAATGAATATATAAGTATCGTATATAATAATAACAATAATAATTGTGTCATTTACAGACTACCTGGAGCCAATGGATGTGGACTTTACCTTCTGGACAGACAGCACATCTCCAACCTGCTGGACAGACAGCACATCTCCATCTTCATATTACTCATCCATCTCCTCTGAGGAATCCATGGACATCGAAGATTACTAAACATGAACTTAATTAAATTTGTATTTTCTTCTCCCATCATGTTTTTATTTTATTTTGGAAAGTCTTTTGATTTGAAATGCAATGTTGTTCATTTGAAAACAAATGTTGCTGTTTTAAATATTTATCTAAGTGTATTTAACGTCGCTACCGGTTGTTCATTTGAGCGACTAGCAGTTTACCTAACAACACCTTTCCTGGGCAGGCTCCAGTACTTTGTGCACCAACCTCCGTAAGAAACTGCCAACTTTTTCATATAAAAAGACACGGTCTGAGCAGGACACGAACCCGTGACCATCAGTGATGATAGGTTACCGTGGTTATACAAGTCAGCGACCATAACCACTCGACCATGGAGGTGGACCAATTGCTTATTTGAAAGTAGTATCTTGCATTTATATTAGGAAGGTTATTCCCTTTTGGAATTTCGACAAAAAAATAAGCTTTTTCTTTGAAATTTCTTAGACGATTGTTTTGATATAGTTTTCATACAAGTTATTGTAACATTTTAATGTGTTATTACTTTTAAGAGATGACTTACAAGTGATGTATGTATTACTGTCATGTATGTATTGAGTAAACCATCTATGATAAAGATAGGACTTACACGTGATGTATGTATTACTGTCATGTATGTATTGAGTAAACCATCTATGATAAAGCGATGACTTACAAGTGATGTATTTATTACTGTCATGTAGTATTACTGTCATGTATGTATTGAGTAAACCATCTAGGATAAAGAGATGACTTACAAGTGATGTATGTATTACTGTCATGTAGTATTACTGTCATGTATGTATTGAGTAAACCATCTAGGATAAAGAGATGACTTACACGTGATGTATGTATTACTGTCATGTATGTATTGAGTAAACCATCTATGATAAAGAGATGACTTACAAGTGATGTATGTATTACTGTCATGTAGTATTACTGTCATGTATGTATTGAGTAAACCATCTATGATAAAGAGATGACTTACACGTGATGTATTACTGTCATGTATGTATTGAGTAAACCATCTATGATAAAGATAGGACTTACACGTGATGTATTACTGTCATGTATGTATTGAGTAAACCATCTATGATAAAGAGATGACTTACACGTGATGTATTACTGTCATGTATGTATTGAGTAAACCATCTATGATAAAGATAGGACTTACACGTGATGTATTACTGTCATGTATGTATTGAGTAAACCATCTATGATAAAGATATGACTTACACGTGATGTATTACTGTCATGTATGTATTGAGTAAACCATCTATGATAAAGAGATGACTTACAAGTGATGTATTACTGTCATGTATGTATTGAGTA
>CM026390.1:26368679-26585191 GCA_014843695.1 Archivesica marissinica
CGACCTAAGAAGGGAACGGTAGCTTCTAAAGTAATCAGAATCTGGGTATAATTTGGACGTCCACAATCTATAATTTGTATACAATATATATATATAATATTCCTACAAATACAACAAAGGCGCGCGTAAATTTACATTTTTATTATACGTACACTATTTTATAACACATTGGCATACAACGGTTGTACATATATTTCTAATATTTCGATAAGTCTATCCGCGCCCTCCGCGGCTTCTCTCCTCAACTGTCTATATCTAAGCCACCATTCCAAGTCATTAATTAAAGACATTGTCACGCACACGAGTCCAGACATGTCTAACGTCTAACAAACAAATTAGCTCCAGTAACGCTGTTTGGTCCGAATGATGAATTTTTGTTAGTTTGCTGTCCATCTAACTCAAACGCTCCGTGGCCTCGTGAGGGAGCCTGTGTACCAAATCCATTATTGTGTCCAAGTGTAACTGGCGCGTTCTTACTGGCCGGGATAAATCCGGGAGCGAACGAGCCGGTATCTCCATTTTTGTAGCCAGTCATTTTCAAGTATATACACGCCGGAGACCATTTTTCGTGTTCTTCCCAAGGCTGATCCGAGGGTTCCCACGACATCACCTTCACGCCGCAAGAGAAACAGGTAACTTTATTCGCGCTTCCGGTATAATAGAAGCCCGCTTTAGCCAAAGACATTTTATTCGGTTGGATCTGCTTCGACCAGTGTTCAAAACTCTGTAGTCGATCTTCGTACAACATCATCTCAGACACGGAAAACTGAGACACTTTGGTTGAATCGCTCTGATCGATAATGTTCATGTTGATGGTTAGCCACTGACTTCGGAAGTGCGGTGTTATCGAAAAACGGCCCACTTATATACAACTTCAACGTTTGCGATTGGTTGTTATTTTTAGAACTTGTAGCCCATTGGTTGCTATTTTTACGAGTTCATACCGGCGTTATTTACCAGTTTACAAAGTCATTCGGGTTACATTCCGGACACTGCGCCGCTCCTAATTGGTTCATGTGATCGCTGCTTAGGGCGCACGGTATCACAGCGTCCAATTCGGGTAACGCATTTCCAATCTCGGGTATCAGTTCCTTCAATCGTTTATATTCAAAGGGCCTTAAACATAGCCCCTTTTTTGTAGGCACCACCTCCGTCTCGGGCTTCCAGTACTGTCTGATATCCACGCACACGTTCCCCTCCTTCGCGGTAATGTTTACGTTTCCGCCCAAATGCGTTTCAAACGTTTCTCTGTTCTCTAAGGCCTTGTCCACAAACTCTATCTGATCAACCAAGTTCTTCCATCGCATCAAGGTTAAACTAATGCCTTTTTTCGTCGGTTTGTCGTCTCGCCATTCTCGTAAGTCGACTCTAAGCTCCCCTTTCCATTCGTTCACCCGTACGTAACGACCGTTGCCAAGACTTAGTTCGCATCTAATCATGTTGTTTGTTCTAGCGTAGAAACTCTAATGACACTAACTAAAGTTACGACGTCTTTTGTAGATTTAAGTCCCTTCTAATTGGTCGATATTTATAGAAACGTACGTAATCGCTATTTATAGATCGATTCGTAGTCGATATTTATAGAAACGTACGCTCTCGCTATTTATAGAGCGGTTCGTTCCCATTGGTGTCTATTCATAGCTCTCATTGGTCGGTGCAATCGGGTATGTAGTAATAACGTAGTGTAGTCGCTTCGTTTTCTTATACACCACTTTCACTCTGTTACTGTACCGATCATTATATCCCAGTATACCGATGTCGTAAAAGAACGTTTTTGTCAATTCAGTTCGTTTCCAGTTTTGCTTAACTTCATCCGGCTTATCCAGGCATTTTTGTACGCAATCGTACATGAGTCGCCCGTTAAGAAACACGGATGTGTCGAAATCGTACACATTCAGGTGTTTTTCGACCGCGTGGGTCGAAAGTATAAACGGTGTTTTCATCTTGGCGCCTATGGTAAAATGGTTCGTCTCGTGACGGAACGAACGTATTTGTACGCGATTATTTTACGTCATGGTCGCTAAAAATATAAGGGCGATACGTCATCAGGTGACTAAAAATAAACGCGCACGCGCGTGACCTACTTTATATTACCTTATATGCAAATGAGTTACTATAAATAGAAAAAGCAAAGAGCTCGGTAGTTGCGCGATACGTCATCAATAGTGACGCGTATTAGTTGCGCGATACGTCATCAATAGTGACGCGTATAGCAAACAAGCAAAGAGCTCGGTAGTTGAGCGCTACGTCATCAATAGTGACGCGTATACCAAAAAAAGCAAAGAGACGCATGTACTACTTACATACTCTGTATCCATCCATCATCCATTCATCATCCAACCACACATCAATGTATCCCTCCACCACACATTCATCGACCCATCCATCCACACATCCATCCATCCACACATCCATCCATCCACACATCCATCCATCCATCCACACATCCACCCATCCAAACATCCATCCACACAGCCATCCATACACACATCCATCCATCCACCATCCATCCACACACACACACGCATCCATCCATCCACACATCCATCCATCCATCCACACATCCATCCACCCACATATCCATCCACACATCCATCATCCACCCACCAACCCACCCATCCACCCACCCAAATCCATCCATTCACTCATCCATCATCCACCCATCATCCATCCATCATTCATCCATTCATTCACCCATCCATTTCAGCCATGCATTCATCCATCCATCAGCCATACATCCATCATTCATCCACCCATCCATCATCCATCCATCAACACATCCATCCACCATTCATCCATACACCCACATCCATCAAGCATCCATCCACACATCCATCAAGCATCCATCCACACATCCATCCATCATCTATCCATACATCATCCATCACCCATCCATCCACACATCACCCATCCATCATCCATCAACCATCCATCAATCATCCATCCATCATCCATCCATCACCCATCCACCCACACATACATCCATGATTCATCCATCACCCATCCATCAACCATTCATCCACACATCCACCACACATCCACACATCCATCCAGCATCCATCCACACATCCATCCATCCACACATCCATCTATCACAATCCATACATCCACCATCCATTCATCCATCCATCCATCATCCATCCATCATCCAATCCATCCTCCATCCATCCATCCACACATCCATCCATCCACACATCCACACATCCATCCATCCACACATCCATCCATCCACACATCCATCCATCCATCCATCCATCCACACAGCCACCACACACCACATACCACATCCCACCATCACATCCACCATCCACCATCCATACACACATCCATCCATCCATCCACCATTCATCCAAACACCCATCCATCCACACATCCATCCATCCACCATCCATCCACATTCCATCCATACATCCACTATCCATACATCTATCATTCATCCACCCACCCAAATCCATACATTCATTCATCCATCATCCACCCATCATCCACCCACCCACCATCCATCCATTCATTCACCCATCCATTCAGCCAGCCATGCATTCATCCATTCATCAGCCATATATCCATCATTCATCCATCCATCCATCATCCATCCATCAACACATCCATCCACCATTCATCCACACACCCACATCCATCAAGCATCCATCCACACATCCATTCATCCACACATCCATCCATCAGCTATCCATACATCATCCATCACCCATCCATCCACACATCACCCATCCATCATCCATCAACCATCCATCCATCATCCATCCATCATACATCCATCATCCATCCATCACCCATCCACCCACCCATACATCCATCATTCATCCATCACCCATCCATCCACCATTCATCGACACATCCACCATCCATCCACACATCCTTCCATCCACCCTCACATCATCCATCCACACATCCATCCTCCATCCACCACCTCCATCCACCATCCATCCATCCACCATCCATCCATCATCCTCCACCGTCCATCCATCATCCATCCATCCCCATCCATCCATCCAATACACACCCATCCTTCCTTCATTCATCCACCATCCACCCACCATCAATCCATCCATCATCCATCCATCATCCACCATCCATCCATCATCCACCAATCCACCCATCCACCATCCATCCACCATCCATCCACCATCCATCCACATTCCATCCATACATCCACTATCCATACATCTATCATTCATCCATCTACCCACCCACCATCCATCCACCATCCATCCACCATCCATCCACTATCCATATCCACCCATCATCTATCACCCATCATCCATCCACCCACCCATCCATCATCCACTCATCATCCATCCATCCACCATCCATCCACAATCCACCCACCATCCATCCACCCATCATTCATCCACCATCCATCCGTCCACAATCCATCCACCATCCATCCACCAATCCATCCATCATTCATCCATCCATCATCCACCCACATCCATCCTCCATCCATCACCCATCCATCCACCCACCATCCATCCACCATCCATCCACTATCCATACATCTATCATTCATCCATCTACCCACTCACCATCCATCCACCCATCATCTATCACCCATCATCCATCCATCCATTCATTCATACATCCAACCATCTATCATCCACTCATCATCCATTCATTCAATCATTCATCCATCCATTCATTCATACATCCATCCACACACATCCAGCCACATACATCCATCCATTATCCATCCAACCACATCCACATACATCCAACCACATACATCCATCCATCATCCATCCATCCACACCCATCCATCCATCATACATCCATTATCCATCAAACCACACACATCCATCCACACCCATCAATCCATCATCCGTCCACATACATCCAACCACAATCGTCCACATACATCCATCCACATACATCTATCCATCATACATCCACACACATACATCCAACCACATACATCCATCCACATACATCCAACCACATACATCCAACCACATACATCCATCCACATACATCCAACCACAAGCATCCATCCACATACATCCATCCACATACATCCATCCATATACATCCAACCACATACATCCAACCACATACATACATCCACATACATACATCCATCCATCCACACACATCCACATATATCCATCCACACACATCCATCCACATACATCCAACCACATACATACATCCACATACATCCAACCACATACATCAAACCACATACATCCATCCACACACATCCATCCACACATATCCATCCACACACATCCATATACATACATCCATCCAAATACATCCATCAACATGCATCCATCCACATACATACATCCATCCACACACATCCATCCACACACATCCAACCACACATATCCATCCACACACATCCATCCATCCACATACATCCATCCACACACATCCATCCACACACATCCATCCACACACATCCAACCACACACATCCAACCACATACATCCATCCACACACATCCATCCACATACATCCATCCACATACATCCAACCACATACATCCAACCACATACATCCATCCACATACATCCATCCACATACATCCAACCACATACATCCAACCACATACATCCATCCACATACATCCAACCACATACATCCAACCACATACATCCAACCACATACATCCAACCACATACATCCACTCACATACATCCAACCACATACATCCATCCACATACATCCAACCACATACATCCATCCACATACATACATCCATCCATATACATTCAACCACATACATCCAACCACATACATCCAACCACATACATCCAACCACATACATCCAACCACATACATCCAACCACATACATCCATCCACATACATCCAACCACATACATCCAACCACATACATCCAACCACATACATCCAACCACATACATCCAACCACATACATACAACCACATACATCCAACCACATACATCACACCACATACATCAATCCACATACATCCATCCATACACATCCAACCACACACATCCAACCACATACATCCAACCACATACATCCATCCACACACATCCATCCACATACATCCATCCACATACATCCAACCACATACATCCAACAACATACATCCAACCACATACATCCATCCACATACATCCAACCACATACATCCAACCACATACATCCATCCATATACATCCAACCACATACATCCAACCACATACATCCAACCACATACATCCAACCACATACATCCAATCACATACATCCAACCACATACATCCATCCACATACATCCAACCACATACATCCATCCACATACATACATCCATCCATATACATTCAACCACATACATCCAACCACATACATCCAACCACATACATCCAACCACATACATCCAACCACATACATCCAACCACATACATCCATCCACATACATCCAACCACATACATCCAACCACATACATCCAACCACATACATCCAACCACATACATCCAACCACATACATACAACCACATACATCCAACCACATACATCACACCACATACATCAATCCACATACATCCATCCATACACATCCAACCACACACATCCAACCACATACATCCAACCACATACATCCATCCACATACATCCATCCACATACATCCATCCACATACATCCATCCATCATCCGTCCATCATACATCCAACCACATACATCCAACCACATACATCCCACCACATACATCCACCCACATACATCCACCCACATACATCCAAACACATACATCCAATCACATACATCCAACCACATTACATCCATCCATCATCCGTCCATCATACATCCAACCACATACATCCAACCACATACATCCAACCACATACATCCACCCACATACATCCATCCACATACATCCATCCACATACATCAAACCAGATACATCCAATCACATACATCCAACCACATACATCCATCCACATACATCCAACCACATACATCCAACCACATACATCCATCCACATACATCCAACCACATACATCCAACAACATACATCCATACACATACATCCATCCACATACATACATCCACATACATCCATCCACATACATCCATCCACATACATCCATCCATCATACATCCAACCACATACATCCAACCACATACATCCATCCACATACATCCATCCACATACATCCATCCACATACATCCAACCACATACATCCAACCACATACATCCAACCACATACATCCAACCACATATATCCACATACATCCAACCACATACATCCACCACATACATCCAACCACATACATCCAACCACATACATCCAACCACATACATCCAACCACATACATCCAACCACATACATCCACATACATCCAACCACATACATCCAACCACATACATCCAACCACATACATCAAACCACATACATCCAACCACATACATCCAACCACATACATCCATTCATATACATCCAACCACATACATCCAACCACATACATCCAACAACATACATCCATCCATATACATCCAACCACATACATCCAACCACATACATCCATCCACATACATCCAACCACATACATCTGTCCACATACATCCAACCACATCCATCCATCCACATACATACATCCACATACATCCAACCACATCCATCCATCCACATACATCCAACCACATACATCCAACCACATACATCCAACCACATACATCCAGCCACATCCAACCACATACATCCATCCACATACATCCAACCACATACATCCGTACACATACATCCAAACTCATCCATCCATCATACAGCCAACCACATCCATCCATCCACATACATCCAACAACATACATCCAACCACATACATCCATCCACATACATCCAACCATATACATCCAACCACATGCATCCAACCACATACATCCATCCACATACATCCATCCACATACATCCATCCACATACATCCATCCACATACATCCATCCACATACATCCAACCACATACATCCAACCACATCCAACCACATACATCCATCCACATACATCCACATATATCCATCCACATACATCCACATACATCCATCCACATACATCCATCCACATACATCCACATACATCCATCCACATAAATCCATCCACATACATCCACATACATCCATCCACATACATCCATCCACATACATCCATCCACATCCATCCATCCATCCACATACATACAACCAAATTCATACATCCACATACATCCAACCACATCCAACCACATACATCCATCCACATACATCCATCCACATACGTCCATCCACATACATCCAACCACATACAACCACATACATCCATCCACATACATCCAACCACATCCATCCATCATACATCTAACCACATACATTCATCCACATACATCCAACCACATACAGCCATCCACATACATCCAACCACATACATCTGTCCACATACATCCAACCACATCCATCCATCCACATACATACATCCACATACATCCAACCACATCCAACCACATCCATCCATCCACATACATCCAACCACATACATCCAACCACATACATCCACCACCACATACATCCAACCACATACATCCACACCATACATCCAACCACATACATCCATCCACATACATCCAACCACATACATCCAACCACATACATCCAACCACATACATCCATCCACATACATCCAACCACATACATCCATCCACATACATCCATCCACATACATCCATCCACATACATCCAACCACATACATCCATCCACATACATCCAACCACATACATCCATCCACATACATCCAACCACATACATCCATCCACATACATCCACCACATACATACATACATCCACACATACATACATCCACAACAACATCCCACATCATCACCAACACAACATACATCCATCCACATACATCAAACCACATACATCCAACCACATACATCCAACATCCACCACATACATCCATCCACATACATCCATCCACATACATCCAACCACATACATCCAACCACATACATCCACCACATACATCCATCCACATACATCCAACCACATACATCCAACCACATACATCCAACCACATACATCCAACCACATACATCCAAACATCCACCACAACTCCATCCACATACATCCATCCACATACATCCATCCACATACATCCATCCACATACATCCATCCACATACAACACATACATCCATCCACATCCATCCACATACATCCAACCACATACATCCTCCACATACATCCATCCACATACATCCAACCACATACATCCATCCACATACATCCAACCACATACATCCATCCACATACATCCATCCACATACATCCATCCACATACATCCATCCACATACATCCATCCACATACATCCATCCACATACACACATCCATCCACATACATCCAACCACATACATCCATCCACATACATCCATCCACATACATCCAACCACATACATCCATCCACATACATCCAACCACATACATCCATCCACATACATCCAACCACATACATCCAGCCACATACATCCATCCATATACATCCAACCACATACATCCAACCACATACATCCATCCACATACATCCAACCACATACATCCAACCACATACATCCAACCACATACATCCATCCAAATACATCCATCCACATACATCCATCCACATACATCCAACAACATACAACCACATACATCCATCCACATACATCTAACCACATACATCCATCCACATACATCCAACCACATACATCCATCCACATACATCCATCCACATACATCCATCCACATACATCCAACCACATACATCCAACCACATACATCCAACCACATACATACATCCAACCACATACATCCAACCACATACATCCATCCACATACATACATCAATCCACATAATACATCCATCCACATACATACATCCATCCACATACATACATCCAACCACATACATACATCCATCCACATACATCCATCCACATACATCAAACCACATACATCCATCCACATACATCCAACCACATACATCCATCCACATACATCCAACCACATACATCCAACCACATACATCCAACCACATACATCCATCCACATACATACATCCATCCATCCACATACATCAAACCACATACATCCAACCACATACATCCAACCACATACAACCACATACATCCAACCACATACATACATCCACATCCAACTACATACATCCAACCACATCCATCCATCATACATCCAACCACATACATCCAACCACATACATCCATCCACATACATCCAACCACATACATACAACCACATACATCCAACCACATACATACATACATCCACATACATCCAACCACATACATCCAATCACATACATCCAACCACATACATCCAACCACATACATCCATCCACATACATCCAACCATATACATCCAACCACATACATCCAATCACATACATACATCCACACACATCCAACCACATACATCCACATACATCCAACCACATACATCCAACCACATACATCCAACCACATACATCCAACCACATACATCCATCCACATACATCCAACCACATACATCCAATCACATACATCCAACAACATACATCCATCCATATACATCCAACCACATATATCCAACCACATACATCCATCCACATACATCCAACCACATACATCCAACTACATACATCCAACCACATACATCCAACAACATACATCCATCCACATACATCCAACAACATACATCCATCCACATACATCCAACCACATACATCCAACCACATACATCCAACCACATACATACATCCACATACATCCAACCACATACATCTATCCACATACGTACACCCATATACATCCATCCACATACATCCATCCACATACATCCATCCACATACATACATCCATCCACATACATACATCAACATACATACATCCACATACATACATACATCCACATACTTCCATCCACATACATCCAACCACATACATACATCCACATACATCCATCCCCATACATACATCCATCCACATACATACATCCACATACATACATCCACATACATACATACATCCACATACTTCCATCCACATACATCCAACCACATACATCCATCCACACACATCTATCCACACACATCCATCAACACACATCCATCCACATACATCCATCCACATACATCCATCCATCCACATACATCCAACCACATACATCCATCCACATACATCCAACCACATATATACATCCACATACATCCATCCACAACCATCCACATACATCCATCCACATCCATCCACATATATCCATCCACACACATCCATCCACATACATCCAACCACATACATACATCCACATACATCCAACCACATACATCAAACCACATACATCCATCCACACACATCCATCCACACATATCCATCCACACACACCATACATACATCACCACATACATCCATCCACATGCATCCATCCACATACATACATCCACACACACATCCAACCACACATATCCATCCACACACATCCATCCATCCACATACATCCATTCACACACATCCATCCACACACATCCATCCACAAACATCCAACCACACACATCCAACCATATACATCCATCCACACACATCCATCCACATACATCCATCCACATACATCCAACCACATACATCCAACCACATACATCCATCCACATACATCCATCTACATACATCCAACCACATACATCCAACCACATACATCCATCCATATACATCCAAACATATACATCCAACCACAAACATCCAACCACATACATCCAACCACATACATCCACTCACATACATCCAACCACATACATCCAGCCCCATACATCCAACCACATACATCCATCCACATACATACATCCATCCATATACATCCAACCACATACATCCAACCACATACATCCATCCACATACATCCAACCACATACATCCAACCACATACATCCATCCACATACATCCAACCACATACATCCATCCACACACATCCATCCACATACATCCAACCACATACATCCATCCACATACATCCATCCACATACATCCATCCACATACATCCAACCACATACATCCAACCACATACATCCATCCACACACATCCATCCACATACATCCATCCACATACATCCATCCATCCACATACATCCAACCACATACATCCATCCACATACATCCAACCACATACATCCATCCACATACATCCAACCACATACTTTCATCCGTCCACATACATACATCCACACACATCCATCCACGTACATCCAACCACATACATCCATCCATCATCCGTCTACATACATCCATCCACACACATCCATCCACGTACATACAACCACATACATCCATCCACATAAATCCAACCACATACATCCATCCACACACATCCATCCAACCACATCCATCCACATACATCCATCCACATACATCCAACCACATACATCCATCCACATACATCCATCCACATACATCCATCCACATCCATCCAACCACATACATCCATCCACACACATCCATCCATATACATCCAACCACATACATCAACCACATACATCCAACCACATACATCAACCACATACATCAACCACATACATCCAACCACATACATCAACCACATACATCAACCACATACATCAACCACCTACATCAAACCACATACAGCAAACCACATACATCCAACCTCATACATCCATCCACATACATCCAACCACATACATCCAAACACATACATCCATCCACATACATCCATCCACACACATCCATTCAACCACATCCATCCATCCATTATCCACCCATCCACATACATCCAACCACAAACATCCAACCACATACAACCATCCACATACATCCAACCGCATACATCCATCCACATACATCCATCCACACACATCCATCCAACCACATCCATCCATCCATTATCCACCCATCCACATACATCCAACCACATACATCCATCCACATACATCCATCCACACACATCCATCCAACCACATCCATCCATCCATTATCCACCCATCCATATACATCCAACCACATACATCCATCCACATACATCCAACCACATACATCCATCCACACACATCCATCCAACCACATCCATCCATCCATTATCCACCCATCCACATACATCCAACCACATACATACATCCACATACATCCAACCACATACATCCAACCACATACATCCAACCACATACATCCATCCATCATCCGTCCACATACATCCATCCACACACATCCATCCACGTACATCCAACCACATACATCCATCCACATAAATCAACCACATATATCCATCCACACACATCCATCCAACCACATCCATTATCCACCCATCCACATACACCCAACCACAAACATCCAACCACAAACATCCAACCACATACATCCAACCACATATATCCATCCACATACATCCAACCACATACATCCATCCACAAACATCCAACCACAAACATCCATCCACATACATCCATCCACACACATCCATCCACATACATTCAACCACATACATCCATCCATATACATCCAACCACATACATCCATCCACACACATCCATCCACATACATTCAACCACATACATCCATCCATATACATCCAACCACATACATCAAACCACACACATCCAACCATATACATCCAACCACATACATCCATCCATCCACATACATCCAACCACATACATCCAACCATGTACATCCAACCACATACATCCATCCACATACATACATTCACATACATCCAACCATATACATCCAACCACATACATCCAACCACATACATCCATCCATATACATCCATCCACATACATCCAACCATATACATCAACCACATACATCCAACCACATACATCAACCACATACATCAACCACATACATCCAACCACATACATCAACCACATACATCAACCACATACATCAACCACATACATCAAACCACATACAGCAAACCACATACATCCAACCTCATACATCAACCATATACATAAACCACATACTTCAACCACATACACCAAACCACATACAGCAAACCACATACATCAAACCACATACATCCAACCACATACATCCAACCACATACATCCAACCACATACATCCAACCACATACATCCATCCACATACATCCATCCACATACATCCATCCACATACATCCATCCACATACATCCATCCACATACATCCAACCACATACATCCATCCACATACATCCATCCACATACATCCAACCACATACATCCATCCACATACATCCAACCATATACATCCATCCACATACATCCAACCACATACATCCAACCACATACATCCAACCACATACATCCAACCACATACATCAAACCACATACATCCAACCACATACATCCAACCACATACATCCATCCACATACATCCAACCATATACATCCATCCACATACATCCATCCACATACATCCAACCACATACATCCATACACATACATCCATCCACATACATACAACCACATACATCCATCCACATACATCCATCCACATACTTCCAACCACATACATCCATCCACATACATCATCCATAAACATCTAACCACATACATCCAACCACATACATCCAACCACATACATCCAACCACATACATCCATCCACATACATCCATCCACATACATCCATCCACATACATACATCCACATACATCCATCCACATACATCCATCCATATACATCCAACCACATACATCCATCCACATACATCCAACCACATACATCCATCCACATACATCCATCCACATACATCCATATACATACATCCATCCACATACATACAACCACATACATCCATCCACATACATACATCCATCCACATACATCCAACCACATACATCCAACCACATACATCCAACCACATACATCCATCCACATACCTCCAACCACATACATCCAACACATATCCAACCACATACATCCATCCACATACATCCAAACCGCATACATCCAACCACATACATCCATCCACATACATCCAACCACATACCTCCAACCACATACATACAACCACATACATCCAACCACATACATCCATCCACATACATCCAACCACATACATCCAACCACATACATCCAACCACATACATCCATCCACATACATCCAACCACATACATCCAAACACATACATCCATCCACATACATCCATCCACACACATCCATTCAACCACATCCATCCATTATCCACCCATCCACATACATCCAACCACAAACATCCAACCACATACAACACCCATCCCATACATCCCACACATCCAACCACACATCCACCAATCACCATCCACATACATCCAACCGCATACATCCATCCACATACATCCATCCACACACATCCATCCAACCACATCCATCCATCCATTATCCACCCATCCACATACATCCAACCACATACATCCATCCACATACATCCATCCACACACATCCATCCAACCACATCCATCCATCCATTATCCACCCATCCACATACATCCAACCACATACATCCATCCACATACAACCGCATACATACAACCGCATACATCCAACCGCATACATCCATCCACATACATCCACCCATCCACATACATCCAACCACATACATCCATCCACATACATCCATCCACACACATCCAACCACATCCATCCATCCATTATCCACCCATCCACATACATCCAACCACATACATCCATCCACATACATCCAACCACATACATCCAACCACATATATCCAACCACATACATCCATCCACATACATCCAACCACATACATCCATCCACATACATCCATCCACATACATCCATCCACATACATCCATCCACATACATCCATCCACATACATCCATCCACATACATCCATCCATATACATCCAACCACATACATCCATCCACATACATCCAACCACATACATCCATCCACATACATCCATCCACATACCTCCATACACATATATCCATCCACATACATACAACCACATACATCCATCCACATACATACATCCATCCACATACATCCAACCACATACATCCAACCACATACATCCAACCACATACATCCATCCACATACCTCCAACCACATACATCCAACCACATACATCCAACCACATACATCCATCCACATACATCCAACCACATACATCCAACCACATACATCCATCCACATACATCCAACCACATACCTCCAACCACATACATACAACCACATACATCCAACCACATACATCCATCCACATACATCCAACCACATACATCCAACCACATACATCCAACCACATACATCCATCCACATACATCCAACCACATACATCCAAACACATACATCCATCCACATACATCCATCCACACACATCCATTCAACCACATCCATCCATCCATTATCCACCCATCCACAAACATCCAACCACATACATCCATCCACATACATACAACCACATACCTCCATCCACATACATCCATCCACACACATCCATCCATCCAACCACATCCATCCATCCATTATCCACCCATCCACATACATCCAACCACATACATCCATCCACATACATCCATCCACACACATCCATCCAACCACATCCATCCATCCATTATCCACCCATCCACATACATCCAACCACATACATCCATCCACATACAACCGCATACATCCAACCACATACATCCATCCACATACATCCAACCACATACATCCAACCACATACATCCAACCACATACATCCATCCACATACATCCAACCACATACATCCATCCACATACATCCATCCACATACATCCATCCACATACATCCATCCACATACATACATCCACATACATCCATCCACATACATCCATCCACATACATCCATCCACATACATCCATCCACATACATCCATCCACATACATCCCTCCACATACATCCTTCCACATACTTCCAACCACACACATCCATCCACATACATCCATCCACATACATCCATCCACAAACATCCATCCACATCCATCCATCCACACACATCCATCCACATACATCCATCCACATACATCCAACCACATACATCCATCCACATACATCCATCCACACGCATCCATCCACATACATCCATCCACATACATCCATCCACACACATCCATCCACATACATCCATCCACATACATCCATCCACATACATCCATCCACAAACATCCATCCACACACATGTGCGAAATATTGGATACATTAGTGCAATATGCGATGGGTTATTTTTTTCACTTACGATAGGCCAAACAAGACTACGGCCGAACGTCCAGTGTCACAGAAATGTTGAACTCCCTAAATTGGAGACGCCTTGACCTTCGTCGCATCGACCAAAGATTGGTTATGTTCCACAACATCCTCCATAACCAAGTTGCCATTCAAGCTGAAAACTACCTTACCCCAAATACAAGATCTTCCAGAACATCCCATTCCCAAGCATTCCGACAGATCCAAACAGTGACTGACTACCATAAATATTCCTTCTTTCCAAGAACCATTGTCCACTGGAATGCTTTGCCCCAGATATTGTCACCTTGTCTGGCCCACAGTTCAGTCTGGCTGTAAGTCGGATTGAACATGTTTCTCCCTAAATAAACCTGCCCTGTTCTTAACCTGTTTTTAACTAACCTAACATCATTCTTTTATCATCTTTTATTTCATTTTATAACATTCTTGTCAGTTGACGTGCGTCAAAGTCTAAGGTCCCAATCAGGGGTTTGACTAATAGGAAGATAGATAGATAGATAGTAAACTCCACAATTCTAAATGTGTAACGAAAAAGTAACGCTCAATATAAAAGTTCACATTGTGTATGGTGTCAGCATATGATATCAAATATAAATCAATGTCACGCGGCGGCGGCGGCGGCGGCGGTGGAGTGAGGA
Source organism: Archivesica marissinica (assembly GCA_014843695.1). Classification (NCBI taxonomy): domain Eukaryota; kingdom Metazoa; phylum Mollusca; class Bivalvia; order Venerida; family Vesicomyidae; genus Archivesica; species Archivesica marissinica. Next base: position 26,386,512 of record CM026390.1, read on the forward strand.
AGGGGTAATTAAATATATATTACTGTTGACAAAAAACTATATCTTTAAGCTTCTTGATTGTTTACATCTGTCTATTGCAACATATAGTTGACAGCGGTATAGTGATGTATGGCATTGTTTATCAACCCGTACCATCTTGATTGTATACATCTTGCATATGGTAGGTTTTATGGATCTATGGATGGGTGGATGGGTGGATGGGTGGGTTTTATTGATTATTATCAGTCCACGATATCTTACAGTCTTCATAAATTAGAGCTATACGTTTTAACAATTTTTTTTTTCTTCAGTTGGAAATAAAAACTATAATTCACCATTTTATACAGTTACCTAACACGCTATGCCAAGTACACCATCAGATGTATAACACCATTTTATACAGTTACCTTAACACGCTATGCCAAGTACACCATCAGATGTATAACACCATTTTATTCAGTTACCTAACACGCTATGCCAACCAAGTACACCATCAGATGTATAACACCATTTTATACAGTTACCTTAACACGCTATGCCAAGTACACCACCAGATGTATAACACCATTTTATACAGTTACCTAACACGCTATGCCAACCAAGTACACCATCAGATGTATAACACCATTTTATACAGTTACCTAACACGCTATGCCAACCAAGTACACCATCAGAAATATAGCACCATTTTATACAGTTACCTAACACGCTATGCCAAGTACATCATCAGCTGTATAACACCATTTTATACAGTTACCTAACACGCTATGCCAACCAAGTACACCATCAGATGTATAACACCATTTGATTATTCCTATCCAGTATCTCTAACAACACTCTCACATTGGAAACATTGTAATCAACATGTATATCTACCATCAGTTTAACACTCTCACATTGGAAACATTGTAATCAACATGTATATCTACCATCAGTCTAACACTCTCACATTGGAAACATTTTAATCAACATGTATATCTACCATCAGTTTAACACTCTCACATTGGAAACATTTTAATCAACATGTATATCTACCATCAGTCTAACACTCTCACATTGGAAACATTTTAATCAACATGTATATCTACCATCAGTTTAACACTCTCACATTGGAAACATATTAATCAACATGTATATCTACCATCAGTCTAACACTCTCACGTTGGAACCATTGTAATCAACATGTATATCTACCATCAGTCTAACACTCTCACATTGGAAACATTGTAATCAACATGTATATCTACCATCAGTCTAACACTCTCACATTGGACACATTGTAATCAACATGTATATCTACCATCAGTCTAACACTCTCACGTTGGAAACATTGTAATCAACATGTATATCTACCATCAGTCTAACACTCTCACGTTGGAAACATTGTAATCAACATGTATATCTACCATCAGTTTAACACTCTTCATATATTTATGACTTTCATTTGTTTTTCATTGCATTCAAATTGTATATGTATTATTATGATGATGAGCTATATAATGCTTAATTAATGCTTAAGTCTAATAAACAATATGTTCTGTTCTGTTCTGTATATCCAAGTGTTAACTTTAGTAAACCACCATTTTACAAAGTGTTTTTGGTGATTTTGTTTAAAAAATGCCCATAAAGGGAGACAATTTACAAGTTCACGATAACAGGTTCGTTTGTGGCTATTTTCCAAAATTTGCTTTTTACCGTTTTAAGTTATTATTAAAAATGAAAATATAATTGTGTGTTTTACGTTTATTTATCGTCGCTACCGGTTGCCCATATGAGCGACGCCTCCTGAAGAGGTTAGTCATTGTAGATATTTGGAGGATATTGCAATGATACAGACATAGACCCATTCCCGAGCCTCCCCTGGTTCTTTTACGTGCACGGTGTACAGCACCGACACGAGACCTCGGTTTAAAATCCCATCTGAAAGACTGTTAGTTTTATTAGGGTCAGATGGGGGATCGAACCTGCGATCCCTGGATTACCAGTTCAGCGGGTTACCACTTGACTACAGATCCAATACGAACATATAAGACGCTAATTACAATATTTAATCATCTGATCTTTATCTCGGTGTTCAGGACATTCCAAGTAAACGCATCATTGTCATTTATGCATGACATGTATATAACAATAGATATAGCGTACCACTGTAATCCCCCGCTTGACTCTAATAAAATAAACAGTCTTTCAGATGGGACGTTAAACCGATGTCTCGTGTCGGTGTTGTACACCGTGCAAGTATAAGAACCAGAGGAGACGCTGGAATGGCCTTAATACTACAAACACTCTATCAGATGGGACTTTAAACCGAGTCGGTTATTTACCCCGTGACCTTAAAGACACAGAGGACACTGCGAAAGCTGTCTGTATCATTGTACTATCACCCATGGGACTTTAAACCGAGTCGGTTATTTACCCCGTGACCGTAAAGGAATGCGACTTTAAACCGAGTCGGTTATTTACCCAATGACCTTAAAAAACAGAGGACACTGCGAAAGCTGTCTGTATCATAATATTGTACTATCATCCACAACCTAAATGACTAATTGATTCAGGATGTGTTGCCCACACGGGACACCGGTTGCGACGATAAATAAACTAAAAACACACTGTTTTGTACTATAATGTTGTATATGCATTGTATGTGATATAAACTATATTAAAACACTATCGTGACGTCATACCTTTATACTTGTTTAATACTTGCAGTCCAGTGTTATTAACATTGGACTGCTGTCAAAAGACCAGAGTATTATATTAAATCCTACGCGTACATGATCGAAATTAACAATTTTAATTAGTAGGATCTTGTTATATAAGTGTGTGTGTTTTAAGTATAGGTTAAAGTTTATTAGTACCTATTTACACAATTAAATTGGTCAGGCACACCTGCTTAGTGTTTTAAAGCTGATTTACTAAAATAAATTCGTTCAAAGTTTGAAAAATACTGCCATCTAATTGGACCAAAAATAATTTCAAACACTAAGTAAGATATCAGCCGAAAACGGATCCAATATGGCAACTATTGGTACTGACCAAGGCGACACGCGCCTGTCACAGTCCAATATTTTACATACTAGATCGTTTTCGGCTGATATCCTATACATAGTGCCCTGTAAATTGTATTTATGAATGAAGCAGTGTTACGCCGCATAGAGCTCCTAACCCGTAGAGCTCCCCGAGGAGCTCTATGCGTCGTTAAAGAACCGCATAGAGCTCCTGTCCGATAGAGCTTCAATGCGTCAATATGCCCGATCGTCCCGCATTGAGCTCCTCTGTTGTCAACTACTAAAACATATTAAACTACTGACTATTTGTATGCTCCCCAAAGGGAGAGCATATAGTTGCCACTTTGTCTGTATGTCCGTCCGTTCGTTCGTCCGTCCGTCCGTTCGTTCGTCCGGATACTTCTTGTCCGGAGCATAGCTCGAAAAGCATAGAAGGAAATCAAATGAAACTTGAATCTGTGATGGAGGGCAATGAGATGGAGAGCAGAGCGCAAGAACCATAACTCTCTGTGTTGTCATTGATGAATTATCTCCCTTTTCACTTTATTAAATGCTTGCTGTAGCATAACTCGTAAAGTATTGAATGAAATCTAATGAAACTTGAAACGGTGATAGAGGGAAATGAGGCGGTGTATAGAGCGCGAGAACAATAAATCTCTGTGATGTACCTACTGAATTATCTCCCCTTTTCACCTTATTATGTGCTTGTCCGGAGCATAACTCGAAAAGTATTGAAGGTAATAAAAAGAAACTTGAAGCAGTGATAGAGGGCAATGAGGCGGAGTGCAGAGCGCAAGAACCATAACTCTCTGTGTTGTACTTACTGAATTATATCCCATTTTCACTTTATTAAAGGCTTGTTAGGCCCCTACTGGTCGAAGACCCGGTAATGGGGACTATAGGATTGGTCGATGTCCATCCGTCATTCCGTCCGCCCATCCCATCGTGCCCGGTCCATATCTCCTAAACCTCTTGAAGGATTTTCACGAAACTTGGGTCAAATGTTCACCTCATCGAGATGACGTGCAGAACCCATGTTCCAGCCATGTAGGTTCAAAGTCAAGGTCGCACTTTGAGGTCAAAAGTCAAGTGCCTACATTTCGTGTCCGGTCCATATCATGTAGGTGTGAATAGGTGTTAGGTGTTAATACCTACAACGCGTACGTGCATTTGTATCTACAAGTGCACGTACAAGTCATCTCAACATCTTAATTATCGGAAGTGGGGAGCTTTATGCGTCAGGTTGAAAGACCTATTTTAAAGTTGATGGCCTAGGGAGCTACAGGCTACCTGGGAGCTATATGCGTCATGCCACAACGCATAGAGCTCCTCGAGCTCCATGGGTTAGGAGCTCTATGCGGCGTAACAAAGCAGTCTCTGCAAGCATACCAAGGTAAACGTTCTCTATCATACTGTCATCCTTATTGAACGGGCCACCAATTTCTGACTTATCAGGCCAGAAGCAAGGCTGCACCATTTATTGAACTAGATGGCGGCTCACCAACCGGCAATATCAGAACGACGCCAGCCGGGTTTCGAACTATCGATCTCTCCGTAGGCGGACGCGCATTAGCCACAGAGACGTATATAATTCTTTTATAACTATTAATGGAACGCTTGGAGTATATATAACGTAACATACCTATAAAGACAACCCCTATATTAAGACTTTTCCCTCATCTATATTTAGTTTAAACTATTTATTTTGCAACGATTCAGTTTAAGTTTCAGTTTATGTTCATATTCCCAGAAAGCAGATATGCACCAACATGAGATTAACTTATATTTAACAACTTATATTAATCACTCTCGTTGGTGCTGATGAAAGCGTATATGTTGTCATTCGTGTGGGAGGACATCGGAGTACCCGAAGAAAACCCACCTGTCCTATCTGGCGACCACCGTACCATCTCACATACTTCCCGGTCCGAGGATCGAACTCAGGCTGCATTGGTGAGAAGCGAGCGCGCTAACCATTCCGCTTATCGGACATTACATGTAAATATAAACTATCTTATATCTCCTTTCATTCTTGTAATATGGCTGTGAACCACCCCGCTAATAAGACCACTTATTTGAAGTCCCATATATGGTCTTATTATAGGGGTTTTACTGTACATATAAACCATTACGACGAGTAGGTGATGCTATATTTCTTATTTCAAAAACGTTGACCATTTTAAAAATGAATTAACATTGTCGGTTTTATACAAATATTGCGAAACAAGTTCTTACAACTTATATTAATCGCTCTCGAGACCTCATTCCCGATGGAATCCATCGCCACGAGAGAAGAGGCAACGTGGAAATTAAATGCCTTGCCTAAGGGTACACTCGTAACTGCTCCAGCGGAGGCTCGAATTCCGGACCGTTCGCATCTGAAGCGACTGCGCTATTACGACGTCCAATGTCGGTTGTTAAAAGGTAATTAAATTTAGGAATGTTAGGATGTGTAGTCCATTGGTTAACACGCTGGACTGGTAATCCAGGGATCGTAGGTTCGATCCCCCATCTGACCCTAATAAAATTAACAGTCTTTCAGATGGGACGTTAAACCGAGGTCTCGTGTCGGTGCTTTACGTGTCGGTGCACGTAAAAGAACCAGAGGAGATTCTGGAATGGGTATCTGTCTGTATCATTGCACTATCCTCCAAACATCTAAACTGACTATCTTCAGGAACGGTGTCGGTCGGCACCCGTTTATATGGATTTATTCGATCCCTCGTCTGACCCTAATACAATTAACAGTTTTTCAGATATCCGAGGTCTCGTGTCGGTGCTGTACACCGTGCACGTAAAAGAACCAGAGGAGACTCTGGATGGGTCTCTGTCTGTATCATTACACTATCCTCCAAAATCTAAAATGACTAATCTCTTCAGGAGGCGTCGCTCATATGGGCGATAAATAAACGTAAAACACATGTTAGGATCTGTCCTAGGTATGTTCTGATGAATTACTTTTTAATATCATTATTATTATATATATATATATAGTGTGTGGTGCTCATATCAATACTATCCATCTCATTCCTACGTTTCGCTTGAATATAATATATAATAACCATAAATTTGAAGAAATAATACGTTTTTATTTGCCAATATATGTTTGAGCCGTATCACATTAAAGTATCCGTACGCCGTAGTATATACCTTTATTGCATACGTTACTATAAATAGTAACACATTTAATGGTAGAAAAGCAAAATATGTGGTCGACGCGGGCAATATATTTCGAGTTTCGGCTCTGCCAGGCCAATATCGGATGCGCGGGCCGGGCTAATATCGAATATTGGCCCGGCACGCGCCGAGAACGAATCACGAGCACGTGTCACAGGTAGCAACAACATAGAAACTACATTGTGTAAACATGGCCGCCGAAGCAACACTAAAGTCGTTGTCTAACAGATTGTTGTCTCTTGACGGTAAAATGGCTGAGCGAAATAAGCAAATAACAGCAGAAGAAACATACGGCTATGTGGCTATGCGGTTGGCCATTTGTGGATATTGGCGCACCTATCCGATATTGGCCCTCGGGCCTTAAGGCCCTCGTGAATATATCTCCATGGTACATCGTCAAATACATATATACAAATATATATGATGTAAATATATACAACAATTTTATCGTGGTCATGTGACATATAGAATCTGATAATAATAAGAAAATGCATCTAATTATGAGGACGAACAATAATTAGTGCTGATATTGGATTTATGTCATATTATTTAAGAGTGTTATTTTAATATCAAATGCTTTATTATAGAATAAAGCTAAATTATATAGGATATTTCTTTTATTAGATTGCAACAATTCAATAAACTTAAGCATATTTGGTCTAACAAAATAATATTTCTTTATGTAAAGTTTTCTCAAACCTGAATAGCACGGGCAAACACGTATACAATGATATTCGTCTTCTAGGTCGTGTGTATTGCAACACAAACAATAGCGTTCATTTTGTGGAATTCTATTTTGTCCATATCTACCAGTATGTATTCGTAATGAATGTGCAGAAATTCTTAATCTTGTAATTAAAAAACGTAAGATATATGGTACAATATCTAGATAAGGTTCATATTCAAATTTTAATTTACAGTTATCATACAAGTTTAGTGCACCACTTGTCTGTTTGCTTACAAACCATATATATATACTATATACACGTTTTAAAATTATATTATCTGTATGTAACAATTTAAACCAATATTTTACAATTCGTGTATAACGTGTTATGTAAAGTGGATATCTAACTAATTCGCCATAATTATACGCCTGTAGAACAAGTAGTTACTCTTTCATTTAAAATACGTTTACAAAATTTCAAATGAATACGTTCTAGCTCCTTTGATTTGGTGAAACCCCAACTTTCAGAACTATAATTTAAAATAGAGCCCACAAGGCATCAAAAAGCTGGCAAAGCAGCTTTGGTTTCAGGCTTATTTTTGTACAGTTAGCGAGGAGAATATTCAACGCGTTTAATGCTTTGCCTGACAACAACTGTTGATTCATGGCAATGTTACCAGTATAATTAAAAACAGTACCCAAATAATTAAAATCATTTGTTATTTCAATATTAGTTCCATTATAGGTCCATGATTCACCCGGCAGTAATCCACCCCTTTTCCGAAACACCATAACCTTAGTTTTTGTCGTATTCACCTCTAATCCCCAAAGTTTACAATAGTCATTTAATAAATTTAAATTGGTTTGCAATTCTTGTGGTGATTTTGCTAATATGACCATATCATCGGCAAACAACAATAGCAATAGGGAAATATCATCAATTAATAATCCAGACTCGTTGTTACTCTGTAAAAAATAATTCTAAATCTTCAACAAACAATGAAAACAAAATGGGTGACATTATCTCCCCTTGTCTCAGGCCAATGGCGTATTCAAAGTAATCAGAATAGTTACCACAATTCCTGACGCAAGACTTAACCTTTTGGTACATATCTTTAATAATTCGTAAAAGTTTGCCTTGTATACCAACTTTATATAATTTCATCCACAAGGCATTTCTATAAATAGTATCAAAACATTTACATAAATCGACGTACACGCAATATAATCTTTTATTATTGAAAAGATAATTTTGAACAATACTTGATAACATAAATACAGCATCAACTGTTGAACGCCCCTTTCGGAATCCAAACTGAGCGTCTGATATTACATGGTTATTTTCACAAAATTGATCTATTCTTTTATGTAACACTGACGTAAATAATTTTTGATAAACAGCTCACTAAGGTAATACCCCTATAGTTATTTACATTGTTAACATCACCCTTTTTATGCAAGGGGACAATAATACCCTCAGTCCAAGTATCCGGGGAAAAACCTGAGTCTAAAATACCATTAGCGGTCACCTGTGCTAAGCAGCCACTTTCTGTGGTTCCCGTAGCTGGCTGCTTAAGTCAGGTTTGACTGTAATGTTTTAAAGCACATCATGATACACAATAGGCTTGACACTATACATAAATATCCAAGCAAGTTTTAAAATGACACCCGGTCACTATCAAAGCCATACATGTATGTATGAAGAAATGCTCAAGATTTTACAGTGCTATACAGTGAAACCTGTGTTAGTGGTCACCTGTATTAAGCAGCCAACCTTTATTAAGCAGCCAGTTTCCAGATTCCCCATATGTTGTTTTATAATATATTTGACCTCTATTAAGAAACCACCTTTCCTAAGCAACCATTTTCTGTGAATCGCTGACTGGCTTTAAAAAGGTTTGACTGTATAGTAAATGGAAATGTACACTTCGTTGCCCGCCCTGACCACAGACCGTACGTAACCAATATGTACCCCACTATCGGGAAAGAAAAAAACAGACGGATCTGTATTCCAGTGGTAACATGTTGGACTGTTAATCCATGGATATAGGTTCGATCCCCTAGTCTGACCATAATAAAATTAACAGTCTTTCAGTTGGGACTTTAGACAGAGGTCTCGTGTTGGTGCTGTACACCGTGCACGTAAAAGAACCAGAGGATATTCTGGAATGGATCTCTGTCTGTATCATTGCACGATCCTCCAAATATCTAAAATGACTAATATTTTCAGGAGGCGTCGAACATAATTATGGGCAACCGGTAGCGACGATCAATAAACGTAAAACACACAAACAACGTTTAAAGTCAATTCTTACCGTATCATATTCGCCGTTTTCCGCCCATTTGTCATAGTATGCTTTAATTTCAAATTTGTTGAGGCCACCTTTAAAAACTGCATAGTTCGATTTATACGCTGAACAATCATCAACATTTGGTACTTCTCCAACGAGCCTAAGGGATTCCATTTTAGTGTGCTACTAGGTTTCAAAACACCGTTTTAGTATATTATGTCAGTCAAATGTTACGAAATTAGCGAAACGTGATGATCTTAGTCTATATAACTATATATCTGTCTACATCGTTTATATATATACATTTGCCAACAGCTTAATTTCACCATGCCACAAGCTGTACGCGTTAAATTCAATTGTGGGGATACTCGGGATAGTAAAAATATATAATATCAGGCACGTAGCCACATTGAGGCAAATGAGGCACTCGTCTCGGTTAGAATTTAGCAAGTAATGACAGGTATAGGAAAACACTGATAAAACTGCCATCAGAATGCACAGACAAGCATCCATAAAATAATTCGGGGGAGGGGTCGCCTCGGTTATTTTCAGGTTCTGGCTAGGGTACTGAATAGTATACATACATGGATATACAGGCACGTAGCTGGGCTACGTAGTAGGTGTATGCCACACAGGCCCGTAGCCATATCGAGGCAGCTACCTCGGTTAAAAGTTCCAAAGCAAAAAATAAATAAATGAAAAATTAAATAAATAAAATGCAAAAAATATCCCTTTGCTGTGTACAATGTTGACTGCTTGAGAGCTGAATGGTCAGTACATATATATACGTCTAAGCTCATTAAATCAGAACTCGCGTCCATACCCCAACACTTTTAAGGGGGAACATGCACCCGGACCCCCCATATTGCCTCGGTTGAAATTTGCCTCTGGCTACGGTATTGCCACAAGGTGCGAGATAACCCGACGCTGTTGCTCTAGTTACCTCCCATGGCGTTCCGATCACATACGTAATGCTAATGACGTAATAATACCGTTCATGTGGTGGACTAGGTGTTGGGTGGCTAGCAGGAATGGAGGGTTACAGACGGATATGTAGTACAGTGGTAACACGCTGGACTGGTAATCCAGGGATCGCAGGTTCGATCCCCCTTCTGACCCTAATAAAATTAACAGTCTTTCAGATGGGACGGTAAACCGAGGTCTCGTGTCGGTGCTTTACACCGTGCACGTAAAAGAACCAGAGGAGACTCTGGGATGGGTCTCTGTCTGTATCATGCACTATCCTCCAACATCTAAAATGACTAATCTCTTCAGGAGGCGTCGCTCATATGGGTAACCGGTAGCGACGATAAATAAACGTAAAACACACACAGGAATGGAGGCTTACGACCCCATACTATTCTGGACACGATTAAATCAGTCTCTAAGAAAAGTGGAATGCAATGTAATAGCAGGGTACGATGTACTGCTCTTGACGGTCATGGTGACCTCTACAACTTAGAAAACAACCCCGCAGTGTAAACATTAACATTCACACCCCCGCATTGTAAACATTAAAATTCACAACCCCGCATTGTAAACATTAAAATTCACACCCCCGCATTGTAAACATTAAAATTCACACCCCCGCATTGTAAACATTAAAATTCACACCCCCGCACTGTAAACATTAAAATTCACAACCCCGCATTGTAAACATTAAAATTCACAACCCCCGCATTGTAGTAAACATTAAAATTCACAAACCCCGCATTGTAAACATTAAAATTCACAACCCCCGCATTGTAGTAAACATTAAAATTCACAAACCCCGCTTTGTAGTAAACATTAAAATTCACAACCCCGCATTGTAAACATTAAAATTCACAACCCCCGCATTGTAAACATTAAAAGTCACAACCCCCGCACTGTAGTAAACATTAAAATTCACAAACCCCGCTTTGTAGTAAACATTAAAATTCACAACCCCGCATTGTAAACATTAAAATTCACAAACCCCGCATTATAGTAAACATTAAAATGCATAACCCCGCATTGTAAACATTAAAATTCACAACCCCGCATTGTAAACATTAAAATTCATAACCCCCGCATTGTAGTAAACATTAAAATTCACAAACCCCGCTTTGTAGTAAACATTAAAATTCACAACCCCGCATTGTAAACATTAAAATTCACAAACCCCGCATTATAGTAAACATTAAAATGCATAACCCCGCATTGTAAACATTAAAATTCACAACCCCGCATTGTAAACATTAAAATTTCGTCTGTTTTTTAACAATTTTTAAAATTTATTTTACAACGATTGCGAAGAAAGCTGTAACAACCTGGACGGATTCTGATTCGTTGTGAGAATACCACTTCTTTCTATTAGTATAAATTATTATTATTAAATTATGCATATTTGTGTTTCGAGAAGTCAGTATCTTATTATATAATATTTTGAAATCGCTTTGCAAATAAGAAGCCTCTAACTTGCTTACTGACCTGTGCATTCTGCTATTGTAACCTCTAGGTACAGTCTTCTATTGTGATATATCTGTGCAGTCTGCTATTGCAATATATCTGTGCATTCTGCTATTGTGATATATCTGTGCAGTCTGCTATTGCAATATATCTGTGCATTCTGCTATTGTGATATATCTGTGCAGTCTGCTATTGTAATATATATGTGCATTCTGCTATTGTGATATATCTGTGCAATCTGCTATTGTAATATATCTGTGAATTCTGCTATTGTGATATATCTGTGTAGTCTGCTATTGTGATATATCTGTGTATTCTGCTATTGTGATATATCTGTGCAGTCTGCTATTGTAATATATCTGTGCATTCTGCTATTGTAATCTCTCTGTGCAGTCTACTATTGTGATATCTTTGTGCATTCTGCTATTGTGATATCTCTGCATTCAGCTATTGTGATATATCTGTGCAGTCCGCTATTGTATAATATCTCTGTGCACTCTGCTATTGTGATCTATCTGTGCATTCTGCTATTGTGATATCTTTGTGCATTCTGCTATTGTGATATCTCTCTGCATTCTGCTATTGTAATATATCTGTGCAGTCTGCTAATGTGATATATGTGCATTCTGCTATTGTGATATATCTGTGCATTCTGCTATTGTAATATCTCTGTGCAATATGCTATTGTGATATATCTGTGCATTCTGCTATTGTAATATCTCTGTGCAATATGCTATGATCTATCTGTGCAGTCTGCTATTGTGATATATCTGTGCATTCTGCTATTGTACTATCTCTGTGCAATATGCTATTGTGATATATCTGTGCATTCTGCTATTGTAATATCTCTGTGCAATATGCTATGATCTATCTGTGCAGTCTGCTATTGTGATATATATGTGCAGTCTGCTATTGTAATATATCTGTGCAGTCTGCTATTGTGATATATCTGTGCAGTCTGCTATTGTGATCTATCTGTGCAGTCTGCTATTGTGATATATCTGTGCAGTCTACTATTGTGATATATCTGTGCAGTCTGCTATTGTGATATATCTGTGCAGTCTGCTAATGTGATATATCTGTGCATTCTGCTATGATCTCTCTGTGCAGTCTGCTATTGTAATAGCTGTGCAGTCTGCTATTGTGATATATCTGTGCAGTCTGCTATTGTGATATATCTGTGCAGTCTGCTATTGTGATATATCTGTGCAGTCTGCTATTGTGATATATCTGTGCAGTCTGCTATTGTGATCTATCTGTGCAGTCTGCTATTGTAATATATCTGTACAGTCTGCTATTGTGATCTATCTGTGCAGTCTGCTATTGTAATATATCTGTGCAGTCTGCTATTGTGACCTATCTGCAGTCTGCTATTGTAATATATATGTGCAGTCTGCTATTGTGATCTATATGTGCAGTCTGCTATTGTGAAATATATGTGCAGTCTGCTAGTGTGATATATCTGTGCAGTCTGCTATTGTGATCCCATCTGTGCAGTCTGCTATTGTGATATATCTGTGCAGTCTGCTATTGTAATCTATCTGTGCAGTCTGCTATTGTGTAATATCTCTGTGCAGTCTGCTATTGTGATATATTTGTGCAGTCTGCTATTGTAATATATCTGTGCAGTCTGCTATTGTGATCTATCTGTGCAGTCTCCTATTGTGATCTATCTGTACAGTCAGCTATTGTGTAATATCTCTGCATTCTGCTATTGTAAAATATCTGTGTGCAATATGCTATGATCTCTCTGTGCAGTCTGCTATTGTAATCTATCTGTGCAGTCCGCTATTGTGATATCTCTGTGCAGTCTGGTATTGTGATCTCTCTGCATTCTGCTATTGTGATATATCTGCATTCTGCTATTGTGATATATCTGTGCAGTCTGCTAATGTGATATATCTGTGCAATCTGCTAATGTGATCTATCTGTGCAGTCTGCTATTGTGATATCTCTGCATTCTGCTATTGTGATATATCTGTGCATTCTGCTAATGTAATATATCTGTGCAGTCTGCTATTGTGATATCTCTGCATTCTGCTATTGTGATATATCTGTGCATTCTGCTATTGTGTAATATATCTGTACAGTCTGCTAATGTGATCTATCCATACAGTCTGCTATTGTGATCTATATGTGCAGTCTGCTATTGTGTAATATATCTGTAGTCTGCTATTGTGTAATATATATGTGCAGTTTGCTATTGTGTAATATATCTGTGCAGTCTGCTATTGTGTAATATATATGTGCAGTCTGCTATTGTGTAATATATATGTGCAGTCTGCTATTGTGTAATATATCTGTAGTCTGCTATTGTGTAATATATCTGTGCAGTCTGCTATTGTGTAATATATATGTGCAGTCTGCTATTGTGTAATATATCTGTGCAGTCTGCTATTGTGTAATATATCTGTGCAGTCTGCTATTGTGTAATATATATGTGCAGTCTGCTATTGTGTAATATATCTGTGCAGTCTGCTATTGTGTAATATATATGTGCAGTCTGCTATTGTGTAATATATCTGTAGTCTGCTATTGTGTAATATATATGTGCAGTCTGCTATTGTGTAATATATCTGTACAGTCTGCTAATGTGATCTATCCGTACAGTCTGCTATTGTGATCTATATGTGCAGTCTGCTATTGTGTAATATATCTGTAGTCTGCTATTGTGTAATATATATGTGCAGTTTGCTATTGTGTAATATATCTGTGCAGTCTGCTATTGTGTAATATATTGTGCAGTCTGCTATTGTGTAATATATATGTGCAGTCTGCTATTGTGTAATATATCTGTGCAGTCTGCTATTGTGTAATATATCTGCAGTCTGCTATTGTGTAATATATATGTGCAGTCTGCTATTGTGTAATATATCTGTGCAGTCTGCTATTGTGTAATATATATGTGCAGTCTGCTATTGTGTAATATATATGTGCAGTCTGCTATTGTGTAATATATATGTGCAGTCTGCTATTGTGTAATATATATGTGCAGTCTGCTATTGTGTAATATATATGTGCAGTCTGCTATTGTGTAATATATATGTGCAGTCTGCTATTGTGTAATATATATGTGCAGTCTGCTATTGTGTAATATATATGTGCAGTCTGCTATTGTGTAATATATATGTGCAGTCTGCTATTGTGTAATATATATGTGCAGTCTGCTATTGTGTAATATATATGTGCAGTCTGCTATTGTGTAATATATATGTGCAGTCTGCTATTGTGTAATATATCTGTAGTCTGCTATTGTGTAATATATCTGTAGTCTGCTATTGTGTAATATATATGTGCAGTCTGCTATTGTGATAACTCTGTGAAGTCTACTATTGTGATCTATCTGCTATTTGGTAATTGTTGCACCAACCTCCTTAAGAAACTGCCAACTTTTTCATATAAAGAGACAAGATCTGAGCGGGGATCGCACCTGTGACTATCAGTGATGATAGGTTAGTGGTATACAAGTCAGCGACCGTAATCATTCGACCATGAAGGCGGACTAGTCCCATCTGAAAACTGTTAACATTATTATGGTCAGACGGGGGATGAAACCTCTGCGGTCCCTGGATGGTGGATTCGCAATCAAAACTGTTAACCACCGTACAACTGCTTGTCTATCCATTTTTATGAAACCTGTGTGTTTTTAAACGCTATATCCTTCAACAATCAAGTGACATTGTTTGGGAAAATGACTCAATGCACATTATAAGTTCTCATGGTGACCGACCGACCCTTTACTTCAATTATCAGTATGAGAAGGGACATATATGAACTGGCCTTAGCACTTTTTGTGCTACTACAGGTATGATTCGGGGATTTAACATGACTTGATGTGGTTAGCAAGCTCGCTTCTCATTCAATTCAACCTGCGTTCGATCCTCGGTGGGTTTTCTCCAGTTTCCTTCCACACCAATGACCACATATACGTTTTCATCCGCAACGAGAGTGATTAATAAAAGTTGTTGGTTTAAACATATTTATTTTCTATCATGTACATATAATATATGTTGTGAACATTGATAGCAAATCTTTATTCATGATTTTGATATATACGACATTTACCAATTGATTCGTCTTCGAACATATAAATTTTCGTTTGTATTGCTTTACTAGTATATTAATTATACCAGCAATGATGCATGTACATATATATAAGAGTAACTATGCAATATATTGAAAGATCGTTCCGGGTTTTCCAAATGCGTAATTGCTGATGGTGTCCTTAGAATGCAATTTCCATTTCCCGTTCCTTTCAAGAGTTTGCATAAATGGCACGAGCGTGTCTTTGTATTCCTTAGCACAATCCAGGTATTCTGATCTGATCGATATGCAAATGATTCCTCCTGTAATACACACAATATATGTATCTATCACATAACTTTGCTTGTATTCAGTGTAATACAGCTGTCATAAATTCTTATACATGTACGTCAACATGTTTAATAACGTCTGGATTCTGATTGGTCGTGGCACCACATTGACAGCTTGCAATATATTCAGTGTAATACAGCTATGTCATGAATTACATATGTCAACATGCTTAAGGAAGGATTCTGATTGGTCGTGGCATCACATTGACAGCTTGCAATATATTCAGTGTAATACAGCTATGTCATGAATTACATATGTCAACATGCTTAAGGAAGGATTCTGATTGGTCGTGGCACAACATTGACAGCTTGCAATATATTCAGTGTAATACAGTTATGTCATAAATTTCATATGTCAACATGCTTAAGGAAGGATTCTGATTGGTCGTGGCACAACATTGACAGCTTGCAATATATTCAGTGTAATACAGTTATGTCATAAATTTCATATGTCAACATGCTTAAGGAAGGATTCTGATTGGTCGTGGCACCACATTGACAGCTTGCAATATATTCAGTGTAATACAGCTATGTCATGAATTACATATGTCAACATGCTTAAGGAAGGATTCTGATTGGTCGTGGCACAACATTGACAGCTTGCAATATATTCAGTGTAATACAGTTATGTCATAAATTTCATATGTCAACATGCTTAAGGAAGGATTCTGATTGGTCGTGGCACAACATTGACAGCTTGCAATATATTCAGTGTAATACAGTTATGTCATAAATTTCATATGTCAACATGCTTAAGGAAGGATTCTGATTGGTCGTGGCACCACATTGACAGCTTGCAATATATTCAGTGTAATACAGCTATGTCATGAATTACATATGTCAACATGCTTAAGGAAGGATTCTGATTGGTCGTGGCACAACATTGACAGCTTGCAATATACTCAGTGTAATACAGTTATGTCATAAATTTCATATGTCAACATGCTTAAGGAAGGATTCTGATTGGTCGTGTCATGACATCGACAGCTTGCAATAGACATTCGAAAGATACATGATTTTGTGTTCTTGTGTTATTTGTTGAAAATCAACTGCCTAGCTTGCCAAAATGCTAGCCAATAGCAAAATTCCAAAACTCGTTTCATAAAATATGGTATGAAATCCCTACTTGTGTGTAAGCTACAATATAGAGACTACATCGGCTATGTCGAATTCTCCGGTTATCTCGAAGTCGGATCAAAGTCCCGTTTCAGACACTATCATTTTACATATAACTGGCTTCGTTTATATCGAATTTCGTGATGTCAAACTTCGGTAATGTCGAAGTATTTTGTTCGGTCCGACAGAATTCGACATAACGAATAGACTATATATATATACACAGGCCAATAATACATACCTGGTCTCACGACCCGGATCATCTCCGTCAACGCCGAGCATGGAATATGTCCCTCACCAAACCCTCCAGCCACCGCAAGACCGTCATATGTATCTAAAATCATTAATTAGATATATATGAACACATATTTAGCAAACTTTCAACAAAACACTGACAATCAGTCATATATATATCGTCGAAGAAATGTCAAATGGTCGTAACTACACGTTTTCCGGGAAATCCCTTTTCTGTAGGTCAAGACATAATGAAGACTATATAATAGGGGATAAGACATAAAACTATATAATAGGGTATAAGACATAAAACTATATAATAGGGTATAAGACATAAAACTATATAATAGGGGATAAGACATAAAACTATATAATAGGGGATAAGACATAAAACTATATAATAGGGGATAAGACATAGATAAGACATAAAACTATATAATAGGGGATAAGACATAAAACTATAATAGGGATAAGACATAAACTATATAATAGGGGATAAGACATACAACTATATAATAGGGGATAAGACATAAAACTATATAATAGGGGATAAGACATAAAACTATATAATAGGGGATAAGACATAAAACTATATAATAGGGGATAAGACATAAAACTATATAATAGGGGATAAGACATAAAACTATATAATAGGGGATAAGACATAAAACTATATAATAGGGGATAAGACATAAAACTATATAATAGGGGATAAGACATAAACAAAAAAACTATATAATAGGGGATAAGACATAAAACTATATAATAGGGGATAAGACATAAAACTATATAATAGGGGATAAGACATAAAACTATATAATAGGGGATAAGACATAAAACTATATAATAGGGATAAGACATAAAACTATATAATAGGGGATAAGACATAAAACTATATAATAGGGGATAAGACATAAAACTATATAATAGGGATAAGACATAAAACTATATAATAGGGGATAAGACATAAAACTATATAATAGGGGATAAGACATAAAACTATATAATAGGGGATAAGACATAAAACTATATAATAGGGGATAAGACATAAACTATATAATAGGGGATAAGACATACAACTATATAATAGGGGATAAGACATAAAACTATATAATAGGGGATAAGACATAAAACTATATAATAGGGGATAAGACATAAAACTATATAATAGGGGATAAGACATAAAACTATATAATAGGGGATAAGACATAAAACTATATAATAGGGGATAAGACATACAACTATATAATAGGGAATAAGACATAAAACTATATAATAGGGGATAAGACATAAAACTATATAATAGGGGATAAGACATACAACTATATAATATTAAATTGCACAGTTTGAGTAGAAGTGCTTTATAATAGGTCAGTGTATCCTACTGGTCTAAATTTTGTATGAAAATTGGGAAAAAAAAGGAGAAGTGGGGCCCAAGAGGCGACTATTTCATCCACATCGCCCTCTAAAATGATCCCTGATATAAGGATCTATGTCATTGACACTCTAGGTTCCTGTATATATATATATATATATAATAGGTCAACATGCCATAATTGATAAGCCTTATATATAATAGGACAATACACGTATGTCATAATTGCAAAGCTGTATAATGTGGAGTCGTGATAGAGTGTTCGCAGGTGAAGCCGTTAAGGTTGTACCCTTAGGCAAGGTATTTAAATTCCACATTGCCTCTTTTCTCTCCCTTGTGCCGATGAATTCCACCAGTCAAAAGGTCTTGAGGGTGATTAATATAATGTGTAGGAACTTGTTTCGCAATCGAGGTAAAATAAATTTGTATAGACTAAAAGCCGTATAAATGTCATACTTGGATTTGAAAATCGCATAATTATGTACCTATTTCATGAATTTTTTAGCCCCCCCCCCCCACCAGAAGGCCCCCTACAGGGAGTTACTACTTACTGTCTTCCACTGGCACCGGGTTATCTATGCCAATGAAATCGTTGATGAAGTTTGTATAAATATATCTTTTCTTCGCTATATCAAGCATGCCGGTAGATGGATCGAGGGCGTCAATGTTACGAAATCCAAGACTGTATAACTGAAGCACAAGAATCCAGTAGAACATCACAATCAACACAAAGATGTAATAATTACTTTACAATGATAGTATTGTTTCGTTCGTCTCTCGTTTGTAAATCATAATAGTAGTGAATTTAATTTGCGTGACTCACGTTATAGCACATGTTATTAAAGTCATATACTTGACTCAAATTTACATACATGTTGTTGCCATATCAATGTATTTCTTACACCCTCAGTATTACTTACCCACGTTTTGTAGTAAGAAAATCCATCTATTTTAACAATGTAACGTAAGTTAGTAAGTCTGATAGTGACGGGGTGTCAATTTTAAACATGCTTTGATAAGGCCTAATACATTTGTATTAAAATGTTCTTAAAAAAAAAAAAAAAAAATTGGTTTTGAACCCGAAACCATTTTGTCGAGATCCCAAACATCTGTGCGTTTAGCACGTGGTATTAAAGTCAGTTTCATACAATTGTAGTTCTTACAATTATGAATACCAGTATTACCCATGTTTTGCAGTAAAGAAATCCACCCGTTGTCACATATTAAATGTACTTGAACAATGTTTGAAAAATACAATATGAAATAGGCACTAAATATCAATGGGGAAAGCCGTACTGAACTGTTGAAGTCCAAACCAATTATTGAAATAATCTTTACACGGGTAATTGATATTGGCTTGTCTCGTTGACAGGACGAAGGTAGTATCTACAGATTGGTCAGTAAGTAGTCAAGTCAATTTTATTTACAAAGTCGGGCAATATAACAACATAACATATGCTCTCTTTCGAGCTTTTAACACCGATTTATACATAATACATGTTAATACATACAAGGTTAATAATGCATTAATTAAATAAATAAGTATCACATGTTAATTAATATAATTATTAAGTATCACATGTTAATTAGTACACCTTGAAAATGTATTATTAGACCTGAACAAGTGAGCATACATATTAAGCTGTGTGGAAGCTGCTGATCTGGACCCATATAGAGTCTAAGAACTGCCCTAAAAGTGGCAGTGATTAAAACGTCGGACTGCGAAACCAGGGATTGCAGGTTCGATCCCCCGTCTCACTCTAATAATATTAACAGTATTTCACTTGGGACTTTAAACCCGTCTGACAATAATAGTATTAACATACTTTAAACCGAGAGCTCGTGTCAGGGCTTTACACGGTGTACGCAAAAGAACCAGAGGAGACTCTGGAATGGATCTCTGTCTGTATCATTGCACTATCCTCACGTATCATTGCACTAGCTTCACGTATTATTGCACTATCCTCACGTATTATTGCATTATCATCACGTATCATTGCACTGTCCTCATGTGTCATTGCATTATCCTCACGTATCATTGCACTATCCTCACACATAGACAATTATTATATATCAATCATACCTCGGCCCCTAATTTCCCTGTCCCTGCGGCAACATCAAGGATTTTAGCTGTTGTTCTATCAATGCTTGAATAATGTGTTGCGATTGCACGAGCAACACTTTCGGGTCCCTTGTATCGGCACGAGCTCAAATGCTGTAAAACAGATCTAACACTAGTCAGTAGCGTATTTATGTACATTGGTATAAACAACCATAACTTACAGACGAATCTGTAGTCCAGTGGTTAACACATTGGACTGGTAATCCAGGGATCGCAGGTTCGATCCCCCATCTGACCCTAATAAAATTAACAATCTTTCAGATGGGACGTTAAACCGAGGTCTCGTGTCGGTGCTTTACACCGTGCACGTACGTAAAAGAGCCAGAGGAGATTCTGGAATGGGTCTCTGTCTGTATCATTGCACAATCCTCCAAAAAATCTAAAATGACTAATATCTTCAGGAGGCGTCGCTCATATGGGCAACCGGTAGCGACGATAAATAAACGTAAAACACACAAACCGAAACTTGTATTGTGCCGCTAAATCGGTATAACATACACATTTATATTCCAGTTATTATATTAGGGAATCGATCCCAAGATTTTCGCGCGAATTTTTGGAGGGCAAAAAAGCTACCATAGATACAATAAATCTTGAAAAATCTCTATAAACACTAGTACCCATAACATAGCTACTTTAAAATATTTCACTCATTATGGTCGAATGACGCCCAATAAATCATCAAGTGGTGGGACATATGCTCGGAGTAAATCACACAATATAATGGCCAGTATAAAATGTTAGTTGCAATTGCCGTATATTATTATTTTCTTAATTCGTGAAAACACGTTTCAAAACCTATGCTCGGCGTAAATCCCACATATAATGGCCAGTATAAAATGTTAGTTGCAATTGCCGTATATTATTTTCTTAATTCGTGAAAACAACTTTCAAAAAACTCTTGTCGACAGTTTCAGCTTCATCACGTGACCTTGCTGCTCAATACATAATAATAAGTTTATTCATTTAGACGTATACATATAGTACATAGTCATAATTATATACATATTATACATACTATTTACACGTGATCAATGTCATACAAGCTAATTATACATGTATTGAGTAGAAATTTTAGAATATAATTAGAATAGATATATATTTGTTTTTAGAGAGGATAAACTTTAATATTACAAATTATTTATTTAGTATGTATGCAAATATACATGTGCATGTCTACTTGTTTATTCTGGGAAACAAGGTAAGTATATTGAATGTTACTTACCGCTTATTCTACGTACAACTATATACAACTTGATCAACAACAATATTATACTGTATTTAATAACCTATTATAGAGGTTAATGCACTATGATATTTAATATCGAAGTTCTTATAGCAACAGCTTGTTTGTAGTATAATGCTAAGTTCAATAATATAGTTCTATTGTTTGATTGTAACAATTCAATACACTTTGCCATATTTGGTCTTACAAAGTAGTATTTTTTAATAATTTGATTCGCAAATGCATATAGCATTTACAAACAAGTAAAAAATGATATTCATCTTCCAAATCTCTCGATTTACAGCATGAGCAAAACCGTTGGTTTGTGGTATTTTAGTTTGGCCATATCTACCTGTATGAATTCTTAATGAATGAGCTGAAATTCTTAACCTAGTTATTAAGTATCGTAAATTATATGGAATATTATCGAGATAGGTTTCGTATTCAAAACGCAATTTACAACTATTATACAATACAAGCACACCACTTGTGTCTTTACTACCAAACCACCCTTGTATAAAGCAATCAATAATCCGTTGCTTAAACAAACATATAAAAGTATTAACATTTACATAGTATGGATCTTCCCAAATAGTTGCAAAGCCATAATTACATAGCATCTCTTTAAGTTGTGATACCCAGTTTTTAGCACCCTTATTCATATCACTTACAGATTGATTATATACTCTACTAAGGATGATATTATCTGTATTTAATAATTTGAACCAGTATTTAATAATGCGAATATAACGGGAAATATAAAGGGGATATCTACCTAGCTCCCCGTAAACTCCTGTAGAACATGAAGTGACCCTTACATTTAAAATACGTTTACAAAATTTCAAGCTATCGCAACGGTGTCGGTTGGCACCCGTTTTTATGGGGAACTCCAGACTTCAGGACACCTATGCACGGCGTACTTGTTATTTTTATTTACCCACCATAACTGGTTGAATATCTTATTTGGATATAGTACAGCATTGATATAGTACAGCATTGATATAGTACATCATTGATAAAGTACAGCATTGAGTAAACACTCTTATTGGTATTAATCAGAAATGGTATAGAAACTATTTTCCGTGTTAGGTGTAGATTTTTTACATTTGGATATCTACCTAAATTGCTCATACACCGTAACAGTTTCGGTGGAACTATTCTCCCAATGATTTGCTTGTTTATATTCGTCTGCTGGACAAGTCACGTGACAGTTGCATCAGCCTACCGATACACTCAACGGAATGCTATTGAACCATGCTTCAGCTCTGTCAGCGAAATTAGCCTAGAACTATATTAATATTTTAAATACGGATGAAAATGGAAAATACGCCCAGCATAGGTTCCACCACTCTACTACATTGGGCGTGCTTAAACTCGAGGGTATGTTTACATTGATTATTATTTTCAGTGACAAATATATAAATGTTTTTATTTTTTTGCTAATCAGATCATCCTTGGAAGAGCGTAAACTATAAGACACGCCTTTTCACGCGACGAACGTGTTACCTAACACCCAACCACCAACAACGCGAATGCGCATGCCTGTAACATTGAGCGCGAATGTCAGCTGCATATCATTCACCTCTGTCAGCGAAAATAGGTTAAAACTATCTAAATATTTAAAATACGGATATAAATGGAAAACATACGCCGAGGTGACGCATGGTTCAATAACATTCCGTTGTGCGTACAGGTAGCCTAATGCAACTGTCACCTGACTGGTTCAGTAGCCGAATATAAACAGACAACTTGTTGGGAACTTTTTTTCCACCGAAATGTGTGGTTTAACTTTATGAGCATTTCAGGTGGCTATCCGGATTGTTCAATTAGCGCAGTGGTTAGCGGACCGGGAAGTATGTGAGATGGTACGGTGGTCGCCAAGATCGGACATGTGGGTTTTCTCCGGTACCCCCCCCCCCCCACACACACACTAAAGACCACATATAGGCTACGCTTTCATCCGCGCCAACGAGAGTGATTAATATAAGTTGTTAAATCTTGCTTCGCAATCGTTGTAAAAATAAATAAAGTCTAAACGAATTACTGTGTGACGTGTTATGATCAGCGTCGCGTGGAGAATATGGACGATGGGGGGGGGGGGGGTGCAACAACGTTGAATTATGACAAAAGGCACCCGATCAACAAAACAATAAAAGCAGCCCTGGAGATAATGATATATGGCCTTATTTCATTGTAAATTAGTAAGAATAAATGACACACGTCAAAATATTAGATACATCATGGGACAGACTTTAATCCTCATAAGTCTAAATGCGTCATATATGCAATGGTACAAACTGCATACTATTGGGAAAGAGACTATGTTTAATCTAAATTATGGTTGAAGTCGTGATAGCGCGTTCGCTTATTGTGCGAAAGGGTCGGAGTTCGAGCCCCGCTGGAGCCGTTACGACAAGGCATTTAAATTCAACGTTGCCTCTTTTCTCTCCCTCGTCACGATGGATTCCATCAGGAATGAGGTCTCGAGAGTGATTAGTATTAAGTTGCAAGAACTTGTTTCGCAATCGAGCTAAAATAAATTTGTATTAACTAAATTAAATTCTTACCTCGTCATATTCGCCATTTTCCGCCCATTTGTCATAGTATGCTACAATTTCTTGTTTCGTGAGGCTACCATTTAAAACTTCGCAGGTTGCTTTATACGCTGAAACAGCGACATCAGATGCTTTATCATTCGCTGATTCCATTTTATTTTGCCTCTAGGTCTCGTAACACCTCGTTTCAAATACTCAGTTCAGTCAAATTCAATGCAGTAGTGTATGATAGTGACTTAGCTAGTGACTGAACACAATTTAATGTTATTCAATTCAATTCAATTCATTAGTGAGCCCTCATTTGCAGCAAACATTAAATATTTCCAGCAAACACTAACCAGCCAACACTAACTTGAAAATAATTAGCTCCCCTTGTAATGACCCATAAATGACCCATTATTATGACAATCTCATAAATCGGGAAAAGATACGGATATAAATCAAATTGTACATAGCCTTGTTACTCCAGTCAATATAGATATTAGGTTCAAACTAATTGCAAAAGTTGATATTTACATACTGAATGAAAGCTCATATGCACATTATTCATACAAAAAAGTTGCACTCTACAGATGGAGCCAAATATGGAAAAATGTTGGGGTGAATTATTGCAAAATCTTAAAATTCAAAGACGGCAAACAAAGCCCACCATACCGAATACTCTCCAATCCCCCAGTAAGTTTGCACGCGCGATATTGCAAATAAACACGGAAGTGGACCTGTGAAAAGCCGTATTGCTATTCAATAAGAAGAGGGTAAGTTTGAAATATAGTTTATTTTATTTTACTGTGAAAGACACCCAAGAAGCAACACATTAACCAGTCCTAGATATACACATTTAATAATTGCTAAGTATAACATGTTTTCGCGACAATTGTTGCAATTGGAATTGACCTTTCATTTGCTATAAACTGTGATAAGTTGAAACAGATACCAACGTTTCACTTTTAAACCATGCGGATTTCATCATCACGTTATTTGTGCATGAGACGTCGCTCATATGGGCAACCGGTAGCTACGATACATAGACAATATTAGGTTACTGTTAGGTTATTTGGATACGTGATATAACCTACTCGTTAGCATGTATCTGTTTGAATAGGTGATATCACGTATTGTATTGAATATGTGATATTATCTACTCGATTAGGTGGTGCCACATATTATGAATGGTAATACCACCTAAGCTAAACATATATACGGCTCCCTATATGAGACAATGTGTCAATCTCAAGACATACATAGGACACTTAATGTGTACATCTTTACTTTAAATATGACCGGTTACAAGCACACTGATCACTATGGTTGATGTCAATGCCAACTAACATGGAAATGAACATTGCTATGCAGCACGGCAGAGTATAAAACCAGTAGGCAGTAAAGCTTGATCTGCCTTAGACAGTAAAATACACTAGAGAAGTGTTGACATTATTTCTCCGTTTGATGAGACAGATGCAGCATTGGGACATATTGAAACCGGAGTTACTGCGGGTGACAAAGTAAATGTAGACAAGGCAAAGGCAATTGTAGAAGCAATAGTGAAACATATTGTTGGGAAATCTTCAGAGGAATACACATTTATACGGTCTAATGCTAAATGAAAAAAACACACTGACAGGTGAAACAGTAGACACTTTTTCTCAACTACTCTTTCCGAGATTAAAAGCAGATGTATATATTTCAACACTATTTAAGTATGAGCCCATTAGCCTTTCATCAGATTTGCTTAAACATAATGGACCACCTCGAGTACCCCAGAGACAAGTCTAGCAGACGCTAGTTGGGTACTTGGAGACTGCAGAATCATCGATGAAGAGGAACAATCTGAAGCACACACATGTTATATGGTAGATGGAGGTTCATTGCTACAAAAGATTCCCTCGCAAAAGAATAAAACACTTTGTGATATTTGCCATCAATATCACAGTTATCAATAAAAATTACAAAATGTCACTGTAGTGTTGTTGTTGTTTTTTGGAAGTTTCCATGGACCATTTACAAAAGACATACCAATTACAGGCGAAGACATGGAGTAGTTTGAACTGAAGTTAAATTCGCATATAAGATACTTTTCAAATCGAAGAATGATGTATATTTGAAAAACCTGAACAACAAGCAAAACTGTATTACACTTCTAGAAGAATTCCTGACGTCAATCGGAATTGAGGTCAGATATGCATCCAGTGATGCAGATACACTTATTGTCAACGTGGTACTTCAGCTTGCAGCAACCAGACAAACTTTCATTATTGTTGAAGACACAGACTTACTACTTCGCTTACGTTACAATGTGGGGCAATGTTCGAAAAAAAAATTCTTCAGATCAGACTCGAGGTAAACTGCGGTAAAGAGAAACAAGATATGGGATATTCAAATGACCCAAAATAATCTGTCGAGAGAAATGTGTGATTTTATTTTTTTCCTTAATGCCACGACAGGTTGTAGCACAACATCGCGATTATATGGCATTGGAAGAGTTGCCATACACTTCATTGAAAGTTATGCACAGCATTATGTTGGAAAATGTGGCAAGTTAGCAGTAATTCATTTTATTGATATTAACTGACTGAAAGTCATGATACAGCCATGTTTAAGAAGTTTGGATAAATATGGCTAGTTACAGTATACATGTATGTGTATGTAAAGAAATCTAACAAATTTAAATAGCGATGCTATAACATGCTTTTATTGCATACCAAATGCACAGAATAAATTTCCTAATATTTCTTGGACATTTTTTACCAATTTTGGCCAATAGTACAGAGTGCAATTTTTAGTATCCGGAGCTTCACATGTTATCATAATCATAACTGCTAAAATAAATGTTTTTGCAATTAGTTTGCACCTAGATGCAAATTCCAGTTACATTGACTGGGGTATGTGTAATAGCTACAAAATGTCCTGTTGTTAACAAGCTGGACTGGTAATCCAGTGCAGTGATCGCAGGTTCGATCCCCCGTCTGACCCTAATACAATTTACAGTCTTTAAACCGAGGTCTCGTGTCGGTGTTTTACACCGTGTATGTATAAGAACCAGAGGATACTCTGGAATGGGACTCTGATAGCTACTGGATAGGTAGCAAACTCGACGATGCTACCCCATATCACTGGTATACATATATAGCCTGGTGTAATAGCTGCTTAGCAACACAAAGTATGACTCTATTTTGACCTGGGTGGACGATACACTTAGTCAATTGGCTAGTGTCCTTTCGAAAGAGCAGAACAGTAACGGGCCTGAATAGCGAGCAAATTAGGCGAATTGCGAGTAAGGGTCTCGGTGGTACTGATTAGCGAGTAAATTAGGCGATACGACCACAGAAGACAAGATAAACGTATGTAGCCATATGTAATAGCTGCTTAGAAACACCAAGTATGACCCTCTTTCTTGGCCTGGGTGGAAGCTACACTTAGTTAACGGAGCACCACCCCTTCGAAAACCACATAATTACGGTTACGGGCCTCGTTGGTACTGACTAGCATGTAGGCGATATGACCAAATATGACTCTTTATATTGGCCTGGGTGGACGTTACACTTAGTTAACGGAGCACTTCGAAAACCACATAATTACGGGTTCGGGCCTCGTTGTCACTGAATAACGAGCAAAGTAGGCGATGTAACCGCACAAGACAGGTATACCTAAGTTGCCATGTGTAATAGCTGTTTAGAGACATCAAGTAAATGTGGACTTAAACTCAAATAGTCTTAGACAGTAGAAATGGGCAAATATGCTCCTTTATACTAAATCTGTCTTTTTCACTTACGGTCTCCTGCATCTTTGCATGCAGGTACACTTATTGGACATAATTGTCCATTCATATACTGTTTCATTAATCGAACTATCTTAAAGTTTTTCTTGCAAACGTTAATGAATCACTCGCTGAAGCACGTTAATGACGGCTGGCTGAAAGTGAAAGATGATGATGATGAATGAACTTATTTACCCTCGCCTCCGGCGAACCATGTGGGCGAGTGAAAGAATTACATACGTACCGTTAAATTACACTGTTTTACGCGACGGACGATAAATCACATTTCCTGTTCTTAATGTTTGCTGAAAATTAATATTTGCCACCTTTGTGAACTGGCATGTGTTTAGCATGATGGCGCAAAAGGGTAGATGATGACGTAACCAAGGTCAAAGAGAACGAAAGCTGTGATGTGTTTTTGATGACGTATTACAAGCCAAGGTCACGATATACATCGGCATTATCCGTAAGCCGATGTTTACAGAGTAGTGCTATGGGGAGTAATCACGATAATTAATCTTAATGCGCTATAAAGACGACCTTCATAAACATCTGATCGAATATTCTCACGCTTGCTTGTCTAAAGTCTAAAAGTGAATAAACCAGATATATGAAAATCCATAACCGGTGTTATAGTTTTGGGGAATAACCCTATTCACTTTTAGACTTTAGACAAGCCAGCGTGAGAATATTCGATCAGATGTTTATGAAGGTCGTATTTCTGAATACATCTAAACAAATCTGGAAAAAGAGACACAGTCTGAGCTGGCTCAAAACCGAGACCATCAATGATGATAGGCTACATTGGTATGTATACAAGTCAGCGACCTGAACCGACGCGGACAAATTGCTAATAATGTACATGTATTTAGATCAGTTATCACAAGTGCGCACATTATAATTGATACACTTATAGCAATTTGCATAATTTATGTATGTGTGTTTTTCATTACACATTAAAGCCACTTATGAGTTTTTTTCTTCAGTTGGAAAAACAATACTTTTGTGTTTTATGATTATTTACACCATGCACGTAAAAGAACCAGCTGAAACTCTGTAATGGCTCTCTGTCTGTATCATGCAATATCCTCCGAAAATCTAAAATGACTAATCTCTTCAGGAGGCGTCGCTCATATGGGCAACCGGTAGCGACGATAAATAAAAGTAAAACACCACGGAGGCGGACAAGTCGTGTATAACAACATTACTGGCTTGTGTATTCCGCTCTTTTCCTGTTTGTTTCTAAATGTTTTCTTGTATTGTATATTGTAAATATATTGTTTACTTTCAGCTTGCATGTAATAAATACATTACTTAGCACATTATAGCATAGCATGTGTGTGGCCCGCTTCCGTGTATATACTCATACCATTATATAGAGAGCACATACTTATGTATATATACTGTATTACATATACTAGCGTTGTTTCAGATATGTGATTTCTTTTACGTAATATACGAGATATTCTTGTAAATACTGTGAATGTACGTGTCTCCCCCTGCACCATTCATTGCTTATATGTATAAATTATGTACAGTTATGTATAGGATATACTCCGAAAACAATCCAATATGTAAAATATTGGACTGTGTGAGGCGCGTAGCGCCGACGACAGTACCAATATTTTACATATTGGATCCATTTGAGGCTTATATCTTACACGCTTATACAACAATATCCTACTAATTAAAATTGTTAATTTCGTACATACACTCATAGTATTTAATATATAGAGGATATTTGTTTGTTTTGAGTGAATATGGAATATATCTCACTTCGATTGTGTTCGAGGTGAGATATATTCCATATTCACTCAAAACAAACACATTTTCTTTTTATTTTATGCTAATTGGTGAAAAACAAACACGAAATGAAGAAATTAAAATAGCTGGCCGCCGTGTTTTTGCGCGGATGAATACATTGACGACTATACGTCGTGAGTCGATACACAAATATCTTGAATTTAAAGTTGAATCGAGGAAAAATACATGAAAACATTTATTGGATTTATTGTTACAATTTGCAGTGACAAACTTCGAGACATTGTCATTTGTATTTCGCTTTTGATTTGTTTCATAACAAAAACAATAATACAGGTAAATAGTGTCATTGAAGCCAGGTAAACAGTGAAAATTAAATAACACGTTGTCTAAGCATGTAAATGGAGAGTAATCGTGCAATAATAGTGTATTGGGAAGGGAGATAATAAAAAAGTAGTCCGGCAAAATAAAGTGAGTGATATGCAATGGTGATATGGATTATATCTCTCTGATAGAACACTGTATTTCATCAATTAGCATAAAATAAAATACTCTGGCCATTTGCCACCAGTCCAATATTAATAATAATGTACTGCAAGTACAAAGGTATGACGTCACGACAGTGTTTTACGTACAGTTATTAGGGCATACATTATAGTATGTGTACATTAATTTTGCATTAGAGATAATACATTATAACGTTGTAGCCAGTTATGATGTAGGCGCCAGTTTTTACTTTACTGTGTAGATAATTTGTGAACAATGTCATTATTTCTTAGTACTTCTGGCTGCAGAGAATTTTTTTTTATCTCGTCTGTAATATCTCTACTAATCATATTCACTATGATCTGACCAAAGCGAAGTGTGCTGCCAGTGTACTGCTGTACTGCTGGTAGTGAGCAGTGTACTGCTGTACTGCTAGCAGTGAGCAGTGAGTTGTGTAATCCAGCAGTGCGTTATGTATTCTAGTAGTGAATGATGTGTATATGCCAAATTTCGAACAAAATAAATAAAAATAATAATATATTTTTTATTATTTCCCGTACTTGCTTTTTCTGGCAGTGAGCAATGGGGAATGTATGAGTAGTGTAATCCAGAAGTGGCTAGTGTAATCCAGAAGTGAGTGGTGTAATCTAGTAGTGGATGATGTGCAAATGCCATATTTCGGGGGGGGGGGATAAACACTGTTTTTAATTATTATTTTCCATACTTGCTTTTCTGGCAGCGAGCAGTGTACTGCTGTACTGCTAGCAGTGAGCAGTGAGTAGTTTAATCCAGCAGTGAGTGGTGTAATCTAGTAGTGAATGATGTGTATATGCCAAATTTCGAAAATAATAATAATAAAAAAATTATTAATATTTTTAATAAAAAGATTTTTCGATTCCCCCCCCCCCGAAATTTGGCATTTGTACATCATTCACAACTACAATACACTACCCACTGCTGGAATGCACTACTCGTACATTCCCCACTGCTCACTTGCTTTTTCTGGCAGGGAGCAGTGGGGAATGTACGAGTAGTGTAATCCAGAAGTGGGTAGTGTAATCCAGAATTGGGTAGTGTAATCCAGAAGTGGGTAGTGTAATCCAGAAGTGGGTCGTGTAAACCAGAAGTGGGTAGTGTAATCCAGAAGTGAGTGGTGTAATCCAGCAGTGGGTAGTGTAATCCAGAAGTGGGTAGTGTAATCCAGAAGTGAGTGGTGTAATCCAACAGTGGGTAGTGTAATCCAGATGTGGGTAGTGTAATCCAGAAGTGGGTAGTGTAATCCAGAAGTGGGTAGTGTAATCCAGAAGTGAGTGGTGTAATCCAGAAGTGGGTAGTGTAATCCAGCAGTGGGTAGTGTAATCCAGAAGTGAGTGGTGTAATCCAGCAGTGGGTAGCGTAATCCAGAAGTGGGTAGTTATTATTAATATTTTTAATAAAAAGATTTTCGATTCCCCCCCCCGAAATTTGGCATTTGTACATCATTCACAACTACAATACACTACCCACTGCTGGAATGCACTACTCGTACATTCCCCACTGCTCACTTGCTTTTTCTGGCAGGGAGCAGTGGGGAATGTACGAGTAGTGTAATCCAGAAGTGGGTAGTGTAATCCAGAATTGGGTAGTGTAATCCAGAAGTGGGTAGTGTAATCCAGAAGTGGGTCGTGTAAACCAGAAGTGGGTAGTGTAATCCAGAAGTGAGTGGTGTAATCCAGCAGTGGGTAGTGTAATCCAGAAGTGGGTAGTGTAATCCAGAAGTGAGTGGTGTAATCCAACAGTGGGTAGTGTAATCCAGATGTGGGTAGTGTAATCCAGAAGTGGGTAGTGTAATCCAGAAGTGGGTAGTGTAATCCAGAAGTGAGTGGTGTAATCCAGAAGTGGGTAGTGTAATCCAGCAGTGGGTAGTGTAATCCAGAAGTGAGTGGTGTAATCCAGCAGTGGGTAGCGTAATCCAGAAGTGGGTAGTTATTATTAATATTTTTAATAAAAAGATTTTAGATTCCCCCCCCCCGAAATTTGGCATTTGTACATCATTCACAACTACAATACACTACCCACTGCTGGAATGCACTACTCGTACATTCCCCACTGCTCACTTGCTTTTTCTGGCAGGGAGCAGTGGGGAATGTACGAGTAGTGTAATCCAGAAGTGGGTAGTGTAATCCAGAATTGGGTAGTGTAATCCAGAAGTGGGTAGTGTAATCCAGAAGTGGGTAGTGTAATCCAGCAGTGGGTAGTGTAATCCAGAAGTGAGTGGTGTAATCCAGCAGTGGGTAGTGTAACCAGAAGTGGGTAGTGTAATCCAGAAGTGAGTGGTGTAATCCAACAGTGGGTAGTGTAATCCAGAGTGGGTAGTGTAATCCAGAAGTGGGTAGTGTAATCCAGAAGTGGGTAGTGTAATCCAGAAGTGAGTGGTGTAATCCAGAAGTGGGTAGTGTAATCCAGCAGTGGGTAGTGTAATCCAGAAGTGAGTGGTGTAATCCAGCAGTGGGTAGTGTAATCCAGAAGTGGTAGTGTAATCCAGAATTGGGTAGTGTAATCCAGAAGTGGGTAGTGTAATCCAGAAGTGGGTAGTGTAATCCAGCAGTGGGTAGTGTAATCCAGAAGTGAGTGGTGTAATCCAGCAGTGGGTAGTGTAATCCAGAAGTGGGTAGTGTAATCCAGAAGTGAGTGGTGTAATCCAACAGTGGGTAGTGTAATCCAGAAGTGGGTAGTGTAATCCAGAAGTGGGTAGTGTAATCCAGAAGTGAGTGGTGTAATCCAACAGTGGGTAGTGTAATCCAGAAGTGGGTAGTGTAATCCAGAAGTGGGTAGTGTAATCCAGCAGTGGGTAGTGTAATCCAGAAGTGAGTGGTGTAATCCAGCAGTGGGTAGTGTAATCCAGAAGTGGGTAGTGTAATCCAGAAGTGAGTTGTGTAATCCAACAGTGGGTAGTGTAATCCAGAAGTGGTGTGTAATCCAACAGTGGGTAGTGTAATCAGAAGTGGGTAGTGTAATCCAGAAGTGAGTGGTGTAATCCAGCAGTGGGTAGTGTAATCCAGAAGTGGGTAGTGTAATCCAGAAGTGAGTTGTGTAATCCAACAGTGAGTAGTGTAATCCAGAAGTGGGTAGTGTAATCCAGAAGTGGGTAGTGTAATCCAGAAGTGAGTGGTGTAATCCAGCAGTGGGTAGTGTAATCCAGAAGTGGGTAGTGTAATCCAGAAGTGAGTGTGTAATCCAACAGTGGGTAGTGTAATCCAGAAGTGGGTAGTGTAATCCAGCAGTGGGTAGTGTAATCCAGAAGTGAGTGGTGTAATCCAGCAGTGGGTAGTGTAATCCAGAAGTGGGTAGTGTAATCCAGAAGTGAGTTGTGTAATCCAACAGTGGGTAGTGTAATCCAGAAGTGGGTCGTGTAATCCAACAGTGGGTAGTGTAATCCAGAAGTGGGTAGTATAATCCAGAAGTGGGTAGTGTAATCCAGCAGTGGGTAGTGTAATCCAGAAGTGAGTGGTGTAATCCAGCAGTGGGTAGTGTAATCCAGAAGTGGGTAGTGTAATCCAGAAGTGAGTTGTGTAATCCAACAGTGGGTAGTGTAATCCAGAAGTGGGTCGTGTAATCCAGAAGTGGGTAGTGTAATCCAGAAGTGAGTGGTGTAATCCAACAGTGGGTAGTGTAATCCAGAAGTGGGTAGTGTAATCCAGAAGTGGGTAGTGTACTCCAGAAGTGAGTGGTGTAATCCAGCAGTGAGTTATGTATTCTAGTAGTGAATGGTGTGTATATGCCAAATTTCGAAAAAAAAAAATACATTTTTTTCCCGTACTTGCTTTTTCTGGCAGTGAGCAGTGGGGGGGAAAATGTCGGGGGGGGAATTTCGGGGGGGGGAATAAATTATTATTTTTAATAAAAAGATTTTCGATTTCCCCCCCACCCCGAAATTTGGCATTTGTACACCATTCACTACTACAATACACTGCCCACTGCTGGAATGCACTACGCGTACATTCCCCACTCCTCACTGCCAGAAAAGCAAGTACGGGTTAAGAAAAAATTTTTCTTTCGAAAATTTGCATTTACACTTCATTCACTATTACAATACACCACTCACTGCTGGATTACACTTCCCACTGTTGGAATACACTGCTCGTACAGTTGTACATTTCCCCCACTGCTCACTGCCAGAAAAGTAAGTATGGAAAATAATTAAAAAAATTGTTTATTATTTTTATTTATTCGAAATCTGGCATAAACACACAAGTCACTACTAGAATACATAACTCACTGCTGGATTACACCACTCACTGCTCACTGCTAGCAGTACAGCAGTACACTGCTCATTGCCAGAAAAGCAAGTATGGAAAATAATAAAAAGAAAATATTATTATTTTTATTTCCCCCCGAAATTTGGCATTTGCACATCATCCACTACTAGATTACACCATTCACTGCTGGATTACACTACCCACTTCTGGAATACACTACTCGTACATTCCCAACTGCTCACTGCCAGAAAAAGCAAGTACGGGAAAAAATTAATAATTTATTTTATTATTTTTATTTAGTTATTTCTAAATTTGGCATATACACATCATTCACTTCTAGAATACATAACACACTGCTGGATTACACTACTCACTGCTCACTGTTAACAGTACAGCAGTACACTGCTCACTGCCAGCAGTACAGCAGTACACTTGCAGTACACTGTTCACTGCTAACTTCACCCACATGTGATATTGTAGCTTTAGCCATATTTAAAACACTGTCTTGACCTTTGTACTTGCAGTTCATTATTATTAAACGGAGAAATTGGATCGTTTTCGGCTTATATCCTATACATACTGTGATAAATGATTGTACAGACGGATCTGTAGTCCAGTTGTAACACGCTGGACTGGTAATCCAGGGATCTCAGGTTCGATCCCCCGTCTGACCCTAATAACATTAACAGTCTTTCAGATGGGACGTTAAACCGAGGTCTCGTGTCGGTGCTGTACACCGTGCACGTAATAGAACCAAAGGAGACTCTGGAACGGGTCTCTATATATGTATCAATGCACTATCCTCCAACACTAAAAGACCGAGAGGAGACTCTGGAATGGGTCTCTGTCTGTATCATTGTACTATCCTCCAACAATCTAAAATGACTAATCTCTACACGAGGCGTCGCTCATATGGGCAACCGGTAGCGACGATAAATAAACGTAAAACACATAAATGATTGTGTATCATTTTGTTCATCTCTTGAAACTCCATGTTGGAGTGGCACTGTACTTTTATGATGTAACCTATACTTGTAATGTTATTGTACACACTGTATGTACAATGATGGGATGTAAATAAATACCAGAGTGGTGGAACCTATGCTTGGCGTAAATCCCACATATAATGGCCAGTATAAAATGTTAATTCCACTTGCCGTATATTATTATTTTCTTAAGTCGTGAAAACAACTTTCAAATCACACTTGTTGACAGTTTTAGCTTCCTCACGTGACCTTGCTGCTCAATACAGCTATCACAACGGTGGAGGGTCGGCACCTGTTTATATGGGGAACTGACGACATCAGGGCACCTATGCACGGCGTACTTGTTATTTTTTATTTATCCACCATAACTTGTTGAATATCTTATTTTGATATAGTACATCATTGAATAAAAACTCTTATTGGTCTTAATCAGAAATGGTATAGAAACTATGTAGGTTAGGTGTATATTTTTTAAATTCGGATAGCTACCTGAATTGCTCATACACCGTAACAGTTTCGGTGGAAATATTCTCCCAATGATTTGCTTGTTTATATTCGTCTGCTGGACCAGTCACGTGACAGTTGCATCAGCCTACCGATACACTCAACCGAATGCCATTGAACCATGCTTCAGCTCTGTCAGCGAAAATAGCCTAGAACTATATAAATATTTTAAATACGGATGAAAATGGAAAATACGCCGAGCATAGGAATACGCCGAGCATAGGTGCCACCACTCTATATATATATTATGTAATCTGTATGATTGAAAACGAAAATCAGTGATGTGGAAGTGCTATATATTCTGTAATCTCGGACACACTCTCGTGTTATATCGTCTGTAATCTCGGACACACTTTCGTGCTATATCGCCTGAAATTTCGGATACACTCTCGTGCTATATCGCCTGTAATCTCGGACACTCTCTCGTGCTATATCGCATGTAATCTCGGACACACTGTCGTGCTGTTGTCCAGTCGCTCCCTGCATTCCGAGTCTATTGACGAACAATATGTAATGTATAGTGTAAATACAAATTGCCGTATGGTATTGTTATCGTTTGCGTTGGATATACTCCATACTCGGCCGTGCACGGTCTTTTAACCCTCCCCAGTACACATGTCGACAGTGGCGTTTAGGGGTATCTCGTTGAAGATGAAGTGAAACTATTTGCTTAATATAATGTCACCCATATTGAAAGGGTCAGCCATTTTCGACTTATGCGACACCTCTTATGAATAGTAGTTATTCCAGAATCAGGCGCCACGCTCATAAACCGTGTCAGAATGAACGCCTGGTGAGGTTCGAACATTGGACCCCCCGATTCGTAGTCGGGCTCCGTCGGCGGACGCCTTAACCACCAGGCCACGGAGACGCTGGCATAATATTGATAGGTTATTTTGATTGGCTAATGGATACTCCGAAATGACGTGTAACGTTATCTTTGTTCAAAGCGTTGCATTATGCCGTAATACTAACGTATACCGTAAGCACCATGGCTACTAGTTCCGAGAAAAGGCGTGGTGTTGGTGGATATATTCAGTCAATATTCCGATGCATATTGTCTAATGGTGCTAAACTTATTCCGTTTATTAAGACGAAGAAACATAAACGCAACATAGTGGCCCCGTCACCAATGGTAAGTTTAGTGTAACCATATTTTATTGCAAATAAATTGTAAATATGTCATGCACAAAAGGATACAATACAAAGTATGGAACTGCAAATGATTTGAGCCACACTATTTAACAATGTAATAAAGGTGTGGCGTCCGTGGTCCAGTGGTAGAGCGTCAGATTTGGAATCGAACGGTCCCGGGTTCGATACTCGGTCAGGCCACGTATGTAGTGTCATTGAGCAAGGCACCTCACACACATTGCTTAGTACTGGTTCATCGCTTAGGTCGGCTAAGCCTGCCAAGGAAAACATGTCTAAGTCCCCGCGAGGGTTTTGACATTAAAGGAACATACATACATAACAACATTAATTTAGACAAAGGCCGCAACAGAAAGTCAAACTAACGTTTGATTGAACTAAATCACAAACACATAGAATGAATATAAAAAACTGACTGGCAAGATTAGAGAGAAATCTGCACAGACTAGATATAAGGCTTATTGACAATAGGTTACCATTTATGTATACAATTCATAATGATCTAGTTGCTATCCCCACTGAAAATCACCTAGTTCCCCTATCCCGTTCCCGTGGACGTCGTAATAGCGCATAGGTATCGCGTTCGCTTAAGGTGCGAAAGGCCAGGAGTTCGAGTCCCGCTGGAGCCGTTACGATTGCGCCTTTAAGCAAGAAATTTAAATTCCGCGTTGTCTCTTCTCTCTCCCTCGTAGCGATGGATTACATAAGGTATGAGGTCTCGAGAGTGATTAGTATAACTTCGCAATGGATATAAAATACATTTGTATACTAGTGGGTCCTTCAATAATTTTATTGAGTCGGGTATGACAGATCTGGAGTATGCTTCTATGCCTCTTGACACTGTAACAAACTTTGTGCCAGATAGGAAAGGATATTCGGTAAGATCTCCAATAGTAGCATGGACAATAGCATTCCTATAACTTGGGAGAAGTGGTAAGTCCATCGTACAAGAGAAGATAACACAATATACGGAAATGTTAACACAGCTAAATGTGTGCTTACACGTTAGCAGGGTATTTTAAACATACATATTACTTCAGTGAGTGGCATTAATCATTTTCTTCAATTTCTAATCAATAGTTTTGTCTACAGGTTTATCACTACAACGCTGAAGAGAGGAAATACCACAACATGTTGAAACGGCTGAGAGTTCCCATAGAAAACGTAACCAGGAACCGCCGAGTGCGACAACTACCGGCAGATGATGACACATTGAGATGATGCGCAACCATTAACCCTTTCACATATTTATAAAACAATAGTTGTGCCAAAGGCGCTATGGCACTATATACAACAAGTGCAAGTATCTCAGAAATAGAACGTGCTCAGGTTTTGCGTTAAATACATGCAAATGTTGCCGTTAAATGTGAGTAGTGATATGTCACTAAATTCTATCGGAATGCTGCCAATAGCAGTGGAAATTGACTACAGGAATGCTGCCAATAGCAGTGGAAATTGACTACAGGAATGCTGCCAATAGCAGTGGAAATTGACTACAGGAATGCTGCCAATAACAGTGGAAATTGACTACAGGAATGTTGCCAATAGCAGTGGAAATTGACTACAGGAATGCTGCCAATAACAGTGGAAATTGACTACAGGAATGCTGCCAATAACAGTGAAAATTGACTACAGGAATGCTGCCAATAGCAGTGGAAATTGACTACAGGAATGTTGCCAATAACAGTGGAAATTGACTACAGGAATGCAGCCAATAACAGTGGAAATTGACTACAGGAATGCTGCCAATAACAGTGGAAATTGACTACAGGAATGCTGCCAATAACAGTGGAAATTGACTACAGGAATGCTGCCAATAGCAGTGGAAATTGACTACAGGAATGCTGCCAATAGCAGTGGAAATTGACTACAGGAATGCTGCCAATAGCAGTGGAAATTGACTACAGGAATGCTGCCAATAGCAGTGGAAATTGACTACAGGAATGCTGCCAATAGCAGTGGAAATTGACTACAGGAATGCTGCCAATAACAGTGGAAATTGACTACAGGAATGCTGCCAATAGCAGTGGAAATTGACTACAGGAGGTTACAGTTATTGAACAACTCTGCAGACTCCCCCTGTCATTACCTGAATAAGAAAATATTTACCAATAGATTTGTCAGATATCAGAACTATAACAAAAGGCAGAATCTTGTGTTCATCGCAGAAATACATGTTATTCTTCGAAAATACAGTCTCATTGAGTACTTGCAGATTTATTTGGAAACATCGACATTGCCGACAAAGTATGTTTGCAAATCTGTTCTACAAATATATGTTTTTAATTATACATATACCAGTATAGTATCTAGCGTCTGCTATATGATCACTGCTAATCTATATAAAGGTTTATTTATCGAAAAGAGACCGTGTTACTTATGGAAGCTGTGTCAACAATATCCGTCATCTAAGAAGTACTGCTTAACTGCGGTATATGTGATAAATGCACTTGTCTCTTTTAGATCTGAACTGTGTGGTAAATGACTAGTTGATAATCTCATCGTCCACAAAATATACTTTTGCTGCAAAAATGAAGCTCGGCCAAAAGTTTATGGACGACTATTGTAACACATACTAATACTCGTATATACATGGACTTTATCTGCCAACAACCAAATATGTCATTTGCTGGCTGGTCTTTACCAATGCGATATTGATAGTTTTGCCAGGCAAACTATACTGTTAGCTAGTGCTAAGGCAATTCATTCAATGTTAAACTGATAACTAAATTCAGCCTTGCTAGACATACATAACTACATGACACAAGGAATGTTACATGCTGCCTACTCTGGACCTTGTGTTTCGTTTCGACAAGATTCAGTCTTGCTAGACATTCATACCGACATGACACAAGGACGTTTTACATGCTGCCTACTCTGGACCTTGTGTTTCGTTTCGACAAGATTCAGCCTTGCTAGACATCCATACCGACATGACACAATGACGTTTTACATGCTGCCTACTCTGGACCTTGTGTT
Source organism: Archivesica marissinica (assembly GCA_014843695.1). Taxonomy (NCBI): domain Eukaryota; kingdom Metazoa; phylum Mollusca; class Bivalvia; order Venerida; family Vesicomyidae; genus Archivesica; species Archivesica marissinica. Next base: position 26,426,924 of record CM026390.1, read on the forward strand.
TCGTTTCGACAAGATTCAGCCTTGCTAAACATACATACCGACATGACACAATGAAGTTTTACTGTGCTGCCTACTCTGGACCTTGTGTTTCGTTTCGACAAGATTCAGTATTGCTAGACATTCATACCGACATGACACAATGACGTTTTACATGCTGCCTACTCTGGACATTGTGTTTCGTTTCGACACGATTCAGTATTGGATTATTCTAATGTTATTCCGTCAGCGAAATGTTGCAAAGGACATTAACACTGTTTAGTTTTATGCATGCCATATGTATTTGTATTTTCTGTTTTGTTACATGCTTTACTTGTATATGTTCAACATAATTATGATGCTCTCCCATTGTGGAGGTAATAAAGATATACATTTGGCCATATTTGTAAATGAATATGTAAATGACCTGAGGCATTGACACTCGAAGATTGAACTGTTTTATAATATTGATGTTATTTAAATTGAATTGTTGTTACTATTTCGCTCGTTATATGTGTGTATGTATGTGTACTTGAATTGTTATATATTATTGTATGTCCTGGCCATATTTGTAAATGAATATATAAATGGCCAATGGAAATGATTTATGAAGTTTCTGCCAATAAATGAAAAGAAATGATAATTCTTACTTTTTGATACTTCTGCTGTCTTTTATTCCCAGTAAATAATGGTGAGTGTATAATTATGTGTCAAGTAGTGTTGCATCTTTAGTAGAAATTGCATTGTATGTGAGTGTCAAACTGATATATATATTTCATTACATCAGACTGCTAAATTGCTGATATATATTTCATTATATCAGACAGCTAAATTATTGATATATATTTCATTATATCAGACAGCTAAATTACTGATATATACACGAGACCTCGGTTTAACGTCCCTAATGAAAGACTGTTAATTGTATTAGGGTCAGACGGGGGATCGAACCTGCGATCCCTGGATTACCAGTCCAGCGTGTTACCACTGGACTACAAAGGTTAAACAGGTATCGAATAAGATAATATGAATATTTATATTATATGGTTATAAAACACCAGGTGGCCGATTAGGAATGTGCATGGTTGAGTGCATCGGTGGTACAAGCCTTGGCCGGCCTTTGAATCTGGAACATGACAACTAGACAGTTGGGCTTGTAACAGTTGGGCACCTGGCAGTTACACAATACAGTTAGCTTGTAATAGTTAGGTACATTGCAATTAGGTACATGGCAGTTAGGTACATGGTAGTTAGGTATATGGCAGTTATATACATGTCAGTTAGGTATATGGCAGTTAGGTACATGGCAGTTAGGTACATGGTAGTTAGGTACATGTCAGTTAGGTACATGGCAGTTAGGTACATGGTAGTTAGGTACATGGCAGTTAGGTACATGGCCGTTAGGTATATGGCAGTTAGGTACATGGCCGTTAGGTATATGACAGTTATGTATATGGCAGTTAGGTATATGGCAGTTATGTACATGGCAGTTAGGTACATGGCAGTTAGGTACATGGTAGTTAGGTATATGGCAGTTAGGTACATGGTAGTTAGGTATATGGCAGTTAGGTACATGGCAGTTAGGTACATGGTAGTTAGGTACATGACCGTTAGGTACATGGCAGTTAGGTATATGGCAAATAGGTACATGTCAATTAGGTACATGGCAGTTAGGTACATGGCAGTTAGGTACATGGCCGTTAGGTACATGACAGTTAGGTACATGACCGTTAGGTACATGGCATTTAGGTATATGGCAATTAGGTACATGTCAGTTAGGTACATGACAGTTAGGTACATGTGAGTTAGGCTTGTAGCAGTTAGGAATATGATAGTTAGACACATGACAGTAGGCACATGACAGTTAGACACATGATGACAGTTAGAAGCATGACAGTTAGGCTTATAACAGTTAGACACATGTCAGTTTGGCACAGTTAGACTTGCTATCGCTAGGCTGGTGACAGCTAGGCACACATATATATATATATATATACAGCTACCCGGAAATGCATAGTCGCATAGATTACGCCAGATTGCTGTCAAACACAAGAATAGAAGAAACGTTCAAAATATATGTTCATTTATTTTATAATAAACAATATAGAACAAGAAAAAAACAACAACCACACCAACGCTATCATATATTGATATATCAATGGTACAAGTTATCGAGTTGTCTTCATATAAGTTCAATATGTTCATAAACTATCTTGAAAAACGAAGCTCATGAAACATAAAATGCGATAAATTGGTTGAATATTTGGAAGTAAAAAATCTGGTGGCGGCCATCTTGGATTAACCAAGTGACTTGAATTTTTCAAACAATTAAATTATGCTTAATTTATGAGCACAGAATATTTAATATAGCATGTCTATTAAATTATTGATTGTGTAGCTACATATATAATATTTAACACTTTTACTTATTTTTTTGTCAGATGCATAGGCCGTCGTTAATTTGGCTAACAGGAAGTCACTTTTCATATCACTAAGACGTCTTATTAATTAGATATGAATTTTAGCCTATTGTTTGCCATTATTTGCCTACAGCAATACTGTTTACCACATAGGTTGATACGCTGTGTTTTCTATTGTGATATTACGTTTGCTGGTTTTGATACGGTCAAGTACCCGTATCAAACAAGACAATGCCGTATCATAACTAGTTCCGGAGAAAATAACGCATGCGCACTCGGTGCTAGTTTCTTTATTTCCCCTTAGCGTCTCAAATTTGATAAACAGATAACAGATGTTTGTAGTTTCGTGGTAATATTTCAATCGTGTTCGTGCATCTAATACAGTAATTGTGATTTATTCCTGATAAAATAGATACTGATTTCGAGCATGATTTCGATTATTAAATGTTAAAATTCATATCAGAGTAATAAAGACGTTATTACGTGGCTAGTTTCACATCAGCCTTTGTATAGACCCTCGGTAACTTGACCGAAGGCTGATATCAAATTACCGAGTGTCCATATCTAAGCTGATATGCAACTAACCACGTCATAACCTCTAAATAACTACACACACATATTCAAAATAACATCCATTTTAAGCAATATTTCATTGTCACACCGCTGTTTTATTTGAAGTGCGATTTTGATAATTGAATTCAGTATTGTGTTCACATTGGTGTCAATACATAGTTGCCACGGCCTGTGAAAATAGTCATAAACACTGATAAGATCTTATCTTGGCAGCCATTTTGACTGGCAAGTTTTATTAATGGCAATTTCATGATTTTACTAGTAATTCTTTAATTGCAATAACTTTATTAATTTTGGTTTCTTAATATAAAATTTGGTATGCTTTTAACGGAATTGAAATGCACTTTTTAAATATTAATTTATTTTTGGACAATGATGTATGGATTATAAATTATAAGATCTTAACTTGCACCTATTTTTGAAAGTCTATTTTCACTGTTGAAATGTTAATATATAGGTAAATTATTATTTATTCGTTATTGATACGAAATTTGTGAAATGATACAAAAATGTATGTCCATTGAGAGCTTTCCAACAATGTATGAACCATGGTGATGGGATGAAAAATAAATATTTTATGAAGAAAACAAAATTACGCTACTATATATTATATATACTAGCTGATCAACTTTGCCAATCAAAATGACAGCCACAGTAGGAATAATGACGTCACACGGGAACTATGTATAGTTTGCTCAAGTTTTAACTGTAAAAGTAAAGGAAAGTAAAATGTTTGTTTATTATAGTATCACCCCTATTGAAAGGGCCAGCCATTACTGAATCATGATACACCTTTTTAAAGCCGTATTACAGAATATATTTCAAACGTCTCATACATAGGAAAGAGGTAATCATACAGACAGGTTGCTTTCTCATCAGTCATGCATGTACAGTCAAACCTGTCTTAAGCAGCCAGCCAAGGGAATCACAGAACGTGGCTGCTTAGAATAGGTGGCTGCTTAATAGAGGTAAAGTGTATAATAAAACAAGATATTTGGAATCTGGAAACTCGCTGTACTGCTTAATACAGGTTAGCTGTGTATTAGAGGTGACCACTAACACAGGTATGACTGTAAGCACATATTGTAAGTATTTGACTATGTATATTCAAAGAAATAAATTAATAGTGTTCAAACTAAACTTCTACTCCACTTTTTGTTTTACCAATATAATGGTGTTTCAGTACTGCTGAACATTAATCTAGTTTATTTAAATTTATTTAGCTCGATTTCTAGATTTTTTTGCAACATTAGATTAATCGCTCTCGGGATCTCATTCCTGATGGATTTCATCGCCATAACGGAGAGAGAGAGAGAAACAATGTGTACTTGAAGTGCATTGTCTAAAGGTACAATCGTAACGGCTGTGTGCGAGCTTCCGGTCTTTCGCACCTAAAGCGAAAGCGCTACCGTTGCTCTATCACGACATCCACAAGTGGCTGAACAATGTTGACGTCATGAAACTACTGTAAATATACATAAATATTCATTTATTGATTAAAAGCATAATCCATTTATGAATTCATAGGTGCTAAACTGTGTTTGTGTATTCTCCGTGTATGCGAATACTTTCCTACAATTAAATCCTCGAACCTCAATCCTGATGGAATCCATTGCCACGAGGGAGAGCGAGGCAATGTTAAATTTAAATGCCTTGCCTAAGGGCACATTCGTAACGACTGCAGCTGAAGCGAACGCGCTACAACTGCGCTATCACGACTTCAACTGCCGATTTTTAGTGAAAACCATGGTCTAGGTGTGCACGAGAAATTTGTCGAATGCGTCGAATCATTGAGTTGATAGATTTTCGAGCAGACACATCGCATTACAAACCGTAAGCAATGTAAATTTACTGTGCCATTGCGAGGCTCTCAGACGTGTTGGCCCGCTTTCAATGTGTCCAATTGCGAGTAAGCTACTCGTGCACACATATGCCATAGTTTTCACTAAATCGGCAGTTGAAGGTCATTTGGTGCACACAGAGCATGGGTGCACGCTTTCACGATTGTATAATGTTTACCCGACATGTACACGGTAATGTAATGATTTCGGTGCGACAGATAAAGAGACCGCTAGATATAATTTGCGTAATTAATGGCCTCAAGTATACATAGCATCAACAACATCGTGTGTGTTTTGTGTTTATTTATCGTCACTATCGGTTGCCCATGTGAGCGACGCCTCCTGAAGAGATTAGTCATTTTAGATTTTTGGAGGGTAGTGCAATGATACAGAGAGAGACCCATTCCAGAGTCTCCTCTGGTTCTTTTACGTGCACGGTGTACAGCACCGACACGAGACCTCGGTTTAACGTCACATCTGAAAGACTGTTAATTTTATTAGGGTCAGACGGGGGATCGAACCTGCGATCACTGTATTACCAGTCCAGCGTGTCCAAGTTATGGGTGTGAGTCTTACTATGAATACTATCTACTTTTAGAAGTCGTGATAGCGTAGTGGCTTGGAGTTCGCGCCCAGCTGTAGCCGTTACGATTGTGCACGTAGGCAAGGCATTTAAATTCCACATTGTCTTTTCTCTCTCTCTCTCTCTCTCTCTCTCTCTCTCTTGGCGATGGATTACATCAGGAATGAGACATTGGGATTACTATAAATTGTATGAACTTGTTTCGCAATGGAGCTAAAATAAATTTGTATAAACTAATCCCTCGTTTGACGCTTAAAATATTATGTATACGATAATACGGACAGACTGACGTATTGACGGATGGACATTGATACATCCCATATTTCTCGGAACCGTTAATTCCAAGTCGGGTTCATACTGTTTTAATTGTTTTTTTGTCTCTTTGATATTTGTACAGGGCCCACCCTGGGGCATTATCGTACACAGTCAGTCTGCTGTGGTGGCGAAGATCACCCACATTCCTGGGTAGAAGCCAGTACTTAATTACAATCATCCATGCTCCGCATGCGACTGACAACTTCATCACATATCATCGTTTTATCATTTTGTTCCTGATATGCCGTGAACTCACGGCACTGATGATAGCCGTAAAGCCGAGATCTAACATCGACGGGCTAGACCACACGACCGCAACTGCAACAACCCAGGTTTTTAAAACAAATATTTAAGATTATTTAACGTCACTAACGGTTGCCCATTTGAGCGACGGGCAGATTACATAACAACACCTTACATGGACAGGCTCCAGCGGTTAACCAGTACTTGGTGCACCAACCTCCGTAACAAAACTGTCAACTTGTTCATATAATGAGACACGGTCTGATCGTGGTTCGAACCCGTGACCATCAGTGATTATATGTTACAGTGGTATACAAGTCAGCTACCTTAACCACTCGACACGGGAGGCGGAAACAACCCAATCAGCACATTGATGTTTAGTCGTCATCGGTTCGATACACTGTCAATATTGTACCGATATCGGAAACGAAATCGCACCGACATAGATTTACCCATCGTCTTTTTATCGGACCGATATCTTATCTGTTATGTATCGGATTGATATCGGCCATATATCGTTTTTCTCAGTCAGGAAATAAATGATTTCTTCTATATTTCAATGATCATAAACCCCCTACTATTGGACCACCCTAGCCTGGGAACAGGCGTCGATATATTTTGTCTGGTAAGTTAAATAAATATATTTTAACACCAAGACTATTAATTGGGCCGTATTGAGTTTCAGATCATATCAACGCCTGGGGAAACTGGACGTATTGTCCGTGTAATTATTGACTAGCATTACTCCTATTAGCACGTGACTTAATTAATGACGTACTTGAGTCGAAAGCGAGGCACTGCAATGTTGATAACACTTTATAATCTCGTCGATATAACACAGAAACGGGAAACTATATGTTTGCGATGTAAATCACTAAATGAGGCTACGGGAGCATTCGTGAATATTCGGAAATGATCGTGTATAATCGTGCCTGTTCGGCGATTTCCGATAGAATTCCGTTTCTATATTCAGCAATAGTATCTTGTAGAGAAGAGTTGTCGTTCTTCAAATCTACACCCTCATAAATGAGGGTGTAAGTAGATGGCGCTACGATCAGAAATCAAGTTTCCCCAGGCTGTCATTTTGCCAGAAGTTAAAAAGTGAAAAATCGACAGACTGGAACCCAGGCTAGGACCACCCCGTTATTCAGTAATAAGACAACCTATTTCAGTCCCAAATGACACCAGAACTGCAGTAATAAGACCAGTTTCAAAACGAATTTGCAAGTTTTATCTGGCGCGTATTAATTATAATTTATATAATTATTTATAAAATAAAATAAAATAATGAAACCATGTCACATGTTCTCACTTATTATCACTATTTATCATTTATTTCACTGAAATTTAAAATAAATTTATAATCACGGTCATTGGTAATAATTTATGAATTGAAATATTCTGATATTACATAATTTAGTATTTAAAAATTATTACCATATAATTATTTAGTTTAGTGTATTGTTCTCATAATCTGGTGTTGTATCTTTCTCCGCAGTTTTAGTCAAGTTGTTCCTGGCAAATATACATAGTTTGTATATCCTTCATCTTAATATGGCTGGGAACTGAATAACCCGCTAATAAGACCACTTTTTGTCCCGTATGCGGTCTTATTATAGGGGTATAACTGTACCCATTCAGGGTCCGATATCGGTTAGGTATGGTTTTAGTATTCTGCCTAATTACTTAGATATGAAATTTAGCCTATTTTGTGCCGTTATTTGCCTACCACAATACTGTCTACCACACATGTTGAAGCGCTGTGTTTTCTAGTCTAAAATTGCGTATGCTGGTTGATACGGTCGCGCGCCCGTATCAAACCAGAACAAATGTATCATAACTAGATCCTGAGAAAACAACGCATGCGCTAGTTTGTTACTTCCCGTAGCGTCTCAAAGTTGACAGATAACAGATGTGTATACACGTTTTGGTGTATCTAATTCAGTAACTGTGAGTTATTCCTGATACATGAATAACGGAGAGCATGATTTCGATTATTAAATATTCAAATTCATATCAAAGTAATAAAGGCGTTATTACGTGGCTAGTTTCATATCAGCCTAGGTATCGACCAGAGGTAACTTGATATCAGCATTCGAACTTCGGTCTCAGGTTGATATGAAACTAGGCAAGTAATAACTTCTAAATAGTTATCCAATATGCTCATATTGACTGGAACGGAGAGGACAGTATACACACTATGTGTTGCGTAAGGCATTGATATACGATAAAGAGTGGTTCATGACTGTTGAGCGATGGATTTCCACTTAATCTTCACCGGTGTGGGCGGATCTCTGTGGCAAGTTCCTGAGTTTACTGCAAACTTTATGAAAGGCTGAAAATAACAATAAGTCAAGTCAAATACAATGCCTTACCAAACTACTCTTCCATGACTGTCGCGCTGTCGCTTTAAGATGTGACACGAATACGTTTTAAAGCGCACCCTGCAAATGTCTGTTTTTTGTTATTTAAGTTTCTTTAACGTCGCTACCGGATTCCCGTTTGAGCGACTGGCAGTTTACCTAACAACACCTTTCCTGGGCAGGCTCCAGCGGTTAACCAGTACTTGGTGCACCAACCTCTGTCAACTTTTTCATATCAAGAGACACGGTCTGAGCGGAGCTAGAACCCGTGACCAACAGTGATGATAGGTTACAGTGGTATTCAAGTCAGCGACCGTAACCATTCGACCATGGAGGCGGACGACTGATACAAAGGTGTATAGTGTGTGTGTGTTTTACGTTTATTTATCGTCGCTACCGGTTGCCCATATGAGCGACTCCTCCTGAAGAGATTATTCATTTTAGATTTTTGGAGGATAGTGCAATGGTCCAGACAGAGACCCTTTCCAGAGTCTCCTCTGGTTCTTTTACGTGCATGATGCACAGCACCGACACGAGACATCGGTTTAATGTCCCACCTGAAAAACTATTAATTTTATTAGGGTCAGACGGGGGATCGAAATGTGTATAGAATGTTTGATGATATAATTATTTATTATGTGCACTGGAGCGTTAGCGGCAGCAGCATTTTGTTTGCATATAATGGCGTGTGTGCGGAAAAAGACGGTTTCTAGTTTATTTGCTAACGTCCATTCCGTGAAATCACTACGTGGAATCAATTCTTATACTAGCATACTTTATCATGGCTCGCCCACATTGTTCGTCGACGGCGAATGTAAATAAGCTCAATCACCTCAACTTTATCATAGCAGGTTTGATCTACAGTACATCGAGAAATGAGACCAAAGTGTACTGTGATACATTATACAGCTTGCATATATCTATAGTACATCGAGAAATGAGACCAACGCGTACTGTAATACATTATATACAGCTTGCATATATCTACAGTACATCGAGAAATGAGACCAAAGCGTACTGTAATACATTACATACAGCTTGCATATATCTATAGTACATCGAGAAATGAGACCAACGCGTACTGTAATACATTACATACAGCTTGCATATATCTACAGTACATCGAGAAATGAGACCAAAGCGTGCTATAATACGTTAGATACAGCTTGCATATATCTACAGTACCTCGAGAAATGAGACCAACACGTACTGTATTACGTTATATACAGCGTGCATATATCTACAGTGCATCGAGAAATGAGACCAAAGCGTACTGTATTACGCTATATACAGCTTGCATATATCTACAGTACATCGAGAAATGAGACCAAAGCGTGCTATAATACGTTATATACAGCGTGCATATATCTACAGTGCATCGAGAAATGAGACCAAAGCGTGCTATAATACGTTATATAAAGCTTGCATATATCTACAGTACATCGAGAAATGAGACCAAAGCGTACTGTATTACGCTATATACAGCTTGCATATATCTACAGTACATCGAGAAATGCGACCAAAGTGTACTGTAATACATTATACAGCTTGCATATATCTACAGTACATCGAGAAATGAGATCAAAGCGTACTGTAATACATTATACAGCTTGCATATATCTACAGTACATCGAGAAATGAGACCAAAGCGTACTATACTACGCTATATACAGCTTGTATATATCTACAGTACATCGAGAAATGAGACCAAAGCGTACTATACTACGCTATATACAGCTTGCATATATCTACAGTACATCGAGAAATGAGACCAAAGCGTACTATAATACGTTATATAAAGCTTGCATATATCTACAGTACCTCGAGAAATGAGACCAAAGCGTACTATAATACGCTATATACAGCTTGGATATATCTACAGTACATCGAGAAATGAGACCAAAGCGTGCTGTAATACGCTATTCAACTTGCATATATCTACAGTACATCGAGAAATGAGTCCAAAGCGTATTGTAATACGTTATATACAGCTTGCATATATCTACAGTACCTCGAGAAATGAGACCAAAGCGTACTATAATACATAAGTTATACAGCTTGCATATATCTACAGTACATCGAGAAATGAGTCCAAAGCGTACTGTAATACGTTATATACAGCTTGCATATATCAACAGTACATCGAGAAATGAGACCAAAGCGTACTGTATTACATTATATACAGCTTGCATATATCTACAGTACCTCGAGAAATGAGACCAAAGCGTACTATAATACATAAGTTATACAGCTTGCATATATCTACATTACATCGAGAAATGAGTCCAAAGCGTACTGTAATACGTTATATACAGCTTGCATATATCTACAGTACATCGAGAAATGAGACCAAAGCGTACACACGTTATATACAGGTTGCATATATCTACAATACATCGAGAAATGAGACCAAAGCGTACTGTAATACATTATATACAGCTTGCATATATATACAGTACATCGAGAAATGAGACCAAAGCGTACATACGTTATATACAGGTTGCATATATCTACAGTACATCGAGAAATGAGACCAAAGCGTACATACGTTATATACAGGTTGCATATATCTACAGTACATCGAGAAATGAGACCAAAGCGTACATACGTTATATACAGGTTGCATATATCTACAGTACATCGAGAAATGAGACCAAAGCGTACTGTTATACATTATATACATTGCATATAACAGACTTATGAAAACTGTTCCTTACGAAAAAGTAATGACTTCAATATAATTATATGATTCGTCAGTGTCTCTCACGGGTAATGATGATGTTTTAAAAAAAATACTAATAGCGCGTAGACTAGCGGCAAACACCGCACGGCCATTAACATGAATTCCTATTTTCTGCACGGGAAGCCCGAATTTTGAAAAAAGCGAAACAAGCGTGGGAATGAATGTATGTAATGCTCTGAAGCGATAATTCTAGTAAGTGTGATAGGTTCAAATGTTGTCAAGACTTGTGGTCCGCTCCGCAGACCAAGTGGATGGTCCATTAGCATGTTTGTCATTTAGCTATCTGGAATGCTTGAAATATTGCCACATGTTCGACCTACATGAAATTACATCACATTTTATGTCGTTTTCCCCAGTTGTAAATGCAGTACATTTCGTTATATGCAATTTAAAAACCAATAGTAGCACCTGGTCAGAATGCACTATGGCATGTATAGAAGGTGTAAATGTTTAATGTATGATAATTATATGTTCGTCCATGAGTTGTGATTTCATACACTATTTATGAAACTAGTTTGTGTGTGTGTGTCTTACGTTTATTTATCGTCGCTACCGGTTGCCCATATGAGCGACGCCTCCTGAAGAGATTAGTCATTTTACATTTTGGAGGATAGTGCATGATACAGACAGAGACCCATTCCAGAATCTCCTCTGGTTCTTTTACGTGCACGGTGGATTACCAGTACAGCGTGTTAGCACTGCACTACAGATCCGTCTGTAACGAGTTTTTGAATGTTGCTATTGCATATAATCTCGAGCCTTTTGTCGAGCTTACTAACAAAATTCCAAAACTCGTTTCATAAATTATGGTATGAACTCACCACGAGTGTAGGAATCCTTTTCATCACATTACCATATTGGCTTTTAATCATAAGGTTGCACAAAATAACGCTGCTACTTTCATTTTGGCGCAAACTGTCAGCGCAAATTGCCATGACGTCACTACGCAAAGCAGCATTATGTTTTAAGCAGCGCGTTTGCATCAAAACTTCTTTTTAATCGTAGTTTGTCTTACCATTAATGTTATGTACCAAATCAAATAGAAATATGCATACATTAAAGCTTAAATTACAAGGAGTATTCTCTCAACCAATCAGAACCCTTCCATGAGTTACTACACGTGTGTACATATAAGAAATTATGATATGACTATATTACACTGGATACAAGCAAAGTTATGTGATAAAAAGTGCTGTACATAGGCCTACTGTGTATACAACTTGAATGGAAGGTGTCTGTCGAACAATTTTACAAATTTAAACATTCCAAAAAGGTGAAATTGCAAATATGATACTAGACCAATCACCAAGTGTTTGCGATCCAATCAATTTCCATTAAATGTAACAGTATTATATAAAATAGTATACGTGTAATATAAAATATGGCTAAGTTTATGAAAATATGTAAATTATGCAACAAGCCATGCCCGTAGCCAGCTTTTTCATGGGGGTCGTTTCGAGGACCAGGAAGGACTTCGAGGTCCTGAAGGGATCGAGATCGCTAGAGGGGGTCCGGGGGCATGCTGCTCTTGATACTTTCGAAATCTAGATGGTCTGAAACGCCATTACCTGCATTGTACATAGTTAAAAAGCAACAGCATATAGAGAAAGTTCAGAGAAAGCCTACTATAAACTATTCCCAGGTGTTGCTTGCATCAATATTCTTATAGTAACTGTGTAAACATTCTTATAGAGTGCATGAACACAATGGACCTCTGGGAATTATGGGTGGTGGTGGGGTCGTCCGACCGCTTCGACCCCCTAGCTACGGGCCTGCAAGCACGTGACATAGAAAGAAATGCATTAATTCCTAGGCTACTGAACAACTCAATCACTTAAATATGTGTGATCATGGCACCGGTTTCACAAAGCTATCACTTAAAGAAGTGTGATCTTAAGAACGGTTTCACAAAGCTATCACTTAAAGATGTGTGATCTTAAGAATGGTTTCACAAAGCTATCACTTAAAGATGTGTGATCTTAAGAACGGTTTCACAAAGCTATCACTTAAAGATGTGTGATCTTAAGAACGGTTTCGCAAAGCTATCACTTAAAGATGTGTGATCTTAAGAACGGTTTCACAAAGCTATCACTTAAAGATGTGTGATCTTAAGAACGGTTTCGCAAAGCTATCACTTAAAGATATGTGATCTTAAGAACGGTTTCGCAAAGCTATCACTTAAAGATGTGTGATCTTAAGAACGGTTTCACAAAGCTATCACTTAAAGATGTGTGATCTTAAGAACGGTTTCGCAAAGCTATCACTTAAAGATATGTGATCTTAAGAACGGTTTCGCAAAGCTATCACTTAAAGATGTGTGATCTTAAGAACGGTTTCACAAAGCTATCACTTAAAGATGTGTGATCTTAAGAACGGTTTCGCAAAGCTATCACTTAAAGATATGTGATCTTAAGAACAGTTTCACAAAGCTATCACTTAAATATTTGTGATTTTGGGACCGGTATCACAAAGTTATAGCATAAATATGTGTGATCCTTAGATCGGTTTCCCAATAATACCACTAATTTATTTGTCATATTGGGCCCGATTTCACAAAGCTATCACTTAAATAGTTGTTATCCTGGGATCGGCTTCACAGTGCTAACATAGCTAAGACATACCGCAAGCCGAGTGAAGCGATTGGTACACCATTGGTTGGTTTTTAAATTAGACATCCAATCAAAAACGCTGTTACTTCCGATTTACGACGATACGTAGTGTAGTTTTGTGAAACCGATCTTGGTATTTTGACAGTTCTTAATAAACGATATATTCAGACAAAGTTTTTCCCTTCAACAATTGAGTATTCGGTGTCGCAAGTAACGGAAGCAGATCTATGGTACTGATGCGAGAAAGTAGATCCTACCGCAGTCGGGTTGTTCTGACTCCTGCGCATGCGCTGAAGCTCTATGTCGTCACGTGATTTTAATAATCCACACGTAAAGCAACTGAACACTTTAGCAAATCCGTTTCTATATTTAGCGTTCATCCAACAGTATATGAATGGGTTATACATGCAGTTCGACATAGCCAGCCAATGGGAAGCCGTCCACATGATGTTCATACCGGGTAGATTATAGAAGGTACGGTTGATATCCCCGGCAATTGTGATCACGTGTAGAGGGAGCCAGCAGATCGCGTATATAATCACCACAGCTATCATCATCTTGATAATCTAAAAATAGAATAATAACAACATTGAACATTATTTAAAGCGACATGATATTGCAAAAAGCCCCAACAATCCTTTTTCTACGTATACATAGCATTTCTACTAGAAATTCTTCATAAATAATTCGAACACTAACTGTCTATACATAAACAGTGTTTTTGTGGTATACAAACTCTCAAAAGGATTTCATATAACATCAGCTGCTACTCTCCTGAATTGATGTTTACTTATTAGTGGGACCTATACCAAGCTCGTGCTACTGTCGTTTAGAGATATTTTAAATCGGATTAGTCTAAAAAATAAACATGCACATGCACACAGGGTGAGATATAACGGTAAATCCGTACCATAAATCGTGTTATTCAGGATACACACATTGCATTACGCATGGATGTTGACCCTATTTACATTATTTAGTTATGTCAACAAACGTCGTATACGACGGTTGTTTATTTAGTTGAAGTACTCAGCTTTTGATGTAAATATTCGGAAAACAATTATAGATTATAATAGGAAGATACATTCTGTAGAAATTTGCGTTTTCACCGATGTAGTGTCGCTTTAATATAAATGTAGCGACGATAAATAAACGTAAAGCACATACTCACGACAGTCAAATGTTCTTCTCCGTTCCACAGTTATTTTTGTATTATAATTCATATACAATCTACACCAGTTATGTCGAATTCCGTCGGACCGAACAAACTACTTCGACATAACCGAAGTTCGATATAAACGGAGCCAGTTATGTGTAAATGATAGTGTCTGAAACGTTATTTTGACCCTACTGCGCGATAACCGGATAATTCGACATAGTCGACTGTAGACTGTATATAAATTTTAATTTATTTGATACATTTATATATTAAAGAATCATTTAAGCTGCACGTTATTGTGTGGCCATATCTGGAAACAACGTGTTAGTGCTACAAGAGCATCTTATGTACAAAC
The DNA here is from genome assembly GCA_014843695.1 of Archivesica marissinica. NCBI lineage: Eukaryota > Metazoa > Mollusca > Bivalvia > Venerida > Vesicomyidae > Archivesica > Archivesica marissinica. The sequence continues at coordinate 26,442,104 of CM026390.1, forward strand.
CGCAAACAACACATAACCGAGAGTAATAACAGACTCTTCCAAGCGTTACACGAATTCATAGATAAATCTAAACCTTCCGAGTGGTACACAAATTCATAGACACACCTAAACCTTCCCAGCGTTACACGAATTCATAGATAAATCTAAACCTTCCGAGTGCTACACGAATTCATAGATAAATGCAAACCTTCCAAGCGCTACACGAATTCATAGATAAATCTAAACCTTCCGAGTGCTACACGAATTCATAGATAAATCTAAACCTTCCAAGCGTTACACGAATTCATAGATAAATCTAAACCTTCCAATCGGTACACGAATTCATAGATAAATCTAAACCTTCCAAGCGTTACACGAATTCATAGATAAATCTAAACCTTCCAATCGGTACACGAATTCATAGATAAATCTAAACCTTCCAAGCGTTACACGAATTCATAGATAAATCTAAACCTTCCAATCGGTACACGAATTCATAGATAAATCTAAACCTTCCAAGCGTTACACGAATTCATAGATAAATCTAAACCTTCCAATCGGTACACGAATTCATAGATAAATCTAAACCTTCCAAGCGTTACACGAATTCATAGATAAATCTAAACCTTCCAATCGGTACACGAATTCATAGATAAATCTAAACCTTCCAAGCGTTACACGAATTCATAGATAAATCTAAGCCTTCCAATCGGTACACGAATTCATAGATAAATCTAAGCCTTCCGAGTGCTACACGAATTCATAGATAAATGCAAACCTTCCAATCGGTACACGAATTCATAGACACACCTAAACCTTCCCAGCGTTACACGAATTCATAGATAAATCTAAACCTTCCGAGTGCTACACGAATTCATAGATAAATCTAAACCTTCCAAGCGTTAGACGAATTCATAGATAAATGTAAACCTTCCAAGCGTTACACGAATTCATAGACAAATCTAAACCTTCCCAGCGTTACACGAATTCATAGATAAATCTAAACCTTCCAAGCGTTACACGAATTCATATATAAATCTAAGCCTTCCGAGTGCTACACGAATTCATAGATAAATGCAAACCTTCCAAGCGTTACACGAATTCATAGATAAATCTAAACCTTCCGAGTGCTACACGACTTCATAGATAAATCTAAACCTTCCCAGCGTTACACGAATTCATAGATAAATGTAAACCTTCCCAGCGTTACACGAATTCATAGATAAATCTAAACCTTCCCAGCGTTACACGAATTCATAGATAAATCTAAACCTTCCAAGCGTTAGACGAATTCATGGACAAATCTAAACCTTCCAAGCGTTAGACGAATTCATAGACAAATCTAAACCTTCCAAGCGGTACACGAATGCATAAATAAATCTAAACCTTCCAAGCTTTAGACGAATTCATAGACAAATCTAAATCTTCCAAGCGTTAGACGAATGCATAGATAAATCTAAACCCTCCAAGCGCTACACGAATTCATAGACAAATCTAAACCTTCCAAGCTTACACGAATTCATAGACATATCTAAACCTTCCAAGCGTTACGCGAATTCATAGATAAATCTAAACCTTCCAAGGGTCTCACTAAAGTACTTTCCAGGGTCTCACTAAAGTACTTTCCAGGGTCTCACTAAAGTACTTTCCAAGGTCTCACTAAAGTACTTTCCAGGGTCTCACTAAAGTACTTTCCAGGGTCTCACTAAAGTACTTTCCAGGGTCTCACTAAAGTACTTTCCAAGGTCTCACTAAAGTACTTTCCAGGGTCTCACTAAAGTACTCTCCAAGGTCTCACTAAAGTACTACTAAAGTACTTTCCAGGGTCTCACTAAAGTACTTTCCAGGGTCTCACTAAAGTACTTTCCAAGGTCTCACTAAAGTACCACTAAAGTACCACTAAAGTACTTTCCAGGGTCTCACTAAAGTACTTTCCAGGGTCTCACTAAAGTACCACTAAAGTACCACTAAAGTACTTTCCAGGGTCTCACTAAAGTACTTTCCAGGGTCTCACTAAAGTACTCTCCAAGGTCTCACTAAAGTACTACTAAAGTACTTTCCAGGGTCTCACTAAAGTACTTTCCAGGGTCTCACTAAAGTACTTTCCAAGGTCTCACTAAAGTACCACTAAAGTACTTTCCAAGGTCTCACTAAAGTACTTTCCAAGGTCTCACTAAAGTACCACTAAAGTACTTTCCAGGGTCTCACTAAAGTACTTTCCAGGGTCTCACTAAAGTACTTTCCAGGGTCTCACTAAAGTACTTTCCAGGGTCTCACTAAAGTACTTTCCAGGGTCTCACTAAAGTACTTTCCAAGGTGTGACTAAAGTACCTACAAGGATATCCACAAGGATTTCAGCCTCACTATAGTCTTTCCCTGGTAACCTTACCGTTCTATTCTAAATCGCTATTCTTACTTTCCTATTCTTACTTTCCTATTCTTCCTTTCCTAGTCTTACTGTCATATTCGTACTGTCCTATTCCTACTGTCCTATTCTTACTGTCTTATTCTTACTGTCCTAATATTACTTTCCTATTCTTCCTTTCCTATTCTTACTTTCATATTATTCATGTCCTATTCTTACTTTCCTATTCTTACTGTCCTATTCTTACTTTCTTATTCTTCCTTTCCTATTCTTACTGTCCTAATCTTCCTTTCCTATTCTTCCTTTCCTATTCTTACTTTCCTATTCTTATTTTCCAATTCTTACTGTCCTATTCTTACTGTCCTATTCTTACTGTCCTATTCTTGTTTATTCTTACTGTCCTATTCTTACTGTACTATTCCTACTTTCCTATTCTTCCTTTCCTATTCATACTTTCCTATTCTTACTGTCCTATTCTTACTGTCCTATTCTTACTGTCCTATTCTTACTGTCCTATTCTTACTTTCCTATTCTTCCGTTCCTATTCTTACCTTCCTATTCTTACTTTCCTATTCTTCCTTTCATATTCTTACTGTCCTATTCTTACTGTCCTATTCTTACTGTCCTATTCTTACTATCCTATTCTTACCTATTATTACTGTCCTATTCTTACTTTCCTATTCTTCCTTTCCTATTCTTACTGTCCTATTCTTACTTTCCTATTCTTTATGTCCTATTCTTACTGTCCTATTCTTACTTTCCTATTCTTACTGTCCTATTCTTACTTTCCTATTCTTATTTTCCAATTCTTACTGTCCTATTCTTACTGTCCTATTCTTACTGTCCTATTCTTGTTTATTCTTACTGTCCTATTCTTACTGTACTATTCTTACTTTCCTATTCATCCTTTCCTATTCATACTTTCCTATTCTTACTGTCCTATTCTTACTCTCCTATTCTTACTGTCCTATTCTTACTTTCCTATTCTTCCGTTCCTATTCTTACCTTCCTATTCTTACTTTCCTATTCTTCCTTTCATATTCTTACTGTCCTATTATTACTGTCCTATTCTTACTGTCCTATTCTTACTGTCCTATTCTTACTATCCTATTCTTACCTATTATTACTGTCCTATTCTTACCTTCCTATTCTTCCTTTCCTATTCTTACTGTCCTATTCTTACTTTCCTATTCTTTATGTCCTATTCTTATTGTCCTATTCTTACTGTCCTATTCTTACTGTCCTATTCTTACTTTCCTATTCTTCCTTTCCTATTCTTACTGTCCTATTCTTACTGTCATATTCTTCCTTTCCTATTCTTACTGTCCTATTCTTACCTATTCTTACTGTCCTATTCTTACTTTCCTATTCTTACTGTCCTATTCTTACTTTCCTATTCTTACTGTCCTATTCTTACTTTCCTATTCTTACTGTCATATTCTTACTGTCCTATTCTTACTTTCCTATTCATACTTTCCTATTCTTACTGTCCTATTCTTACTGTCCTATTCTTACTTTCCTATTCTTCCTTTCCTATTCTTACTGTCCTATTCTTACTGTCCTATTCTTCCTTTCCTATTCTTACTGTCCTATTCCTACTGTCATATTCTTACCTATTCTTACTCTCCTATTCTTACTGTCTCCTATTATTACCTATTCTTACTGTCCTATTCTTACTTTCCTATTCTTCCTTGCCTATTCTTACTGTCCTATTCTTACTTTCCTATTCATACTTTCCTATTCTTACATATTCTTACTGTCCTATTCGTACCTATTCTTACTGTCCTAGTCTTACCTATTCGTACTGTCCTATTCTTACTTTCCTATTCTTATCTATTCTTACTGTCCTATTCTTACTTTCCTATTCATACTGTCCTATTCTTACTGTCCTATTCTTACCTATTCTTACTTTCCTATTCTTACTTTCCTATTCTTACAGTCCTATTCTTACCTATTCTTACTGTCCTATTCTTACTTTCCTATTCTTCCTTTCCTATTCTTACTGTCCTATTCTTACTCTCCTATTCTTATTGTCCTATTCTTACCTATTCTTACTTTCATATTCTTCCTTTCCTATTCTTACTGTCCTATTCTTACTCTCCTATTCTTATTGTCCTATTCTTACCTATTCTTACTGTCCTATTCTTACTTTCCTATTCTTCCTTTCCTATTCTTACTGTCCTATTCTTACTTTCCTATTCTTACTGTCATATTCTTACTGTCCTATTCTTACGTTCCTATTCATACTTTCCTATTCTTACTGTCCTATTCTTACTGTCCTATTCTTACTTTCCTATTCTTCCTTTCCTATTCTTACTGTCCTATTCTTACTGTCCAATTCTTCCTTTCCTATTCTTACTGTCCTATTCTTACGTTCCTATTCTTACTGTCCTATTCTTACTGTCCTATTCTTACCTATTCTTACTTTCCTATTCTTACTGTCCTATTCTTACTTTCCTATTCTTACTGTCCTATTCTTACTTTCCTATTCTTACTGTCCTATTCTTACTGTCCTATTCTTACTTTCCTATTCATACCTATTCTTACTGTCCTATTCTTACTTTCCTATTCTTGCTTTCCTATTATTCTAGCTGTCAAGCTAATTGGTTTGCTAATTTAGTGCTAAGCTGAATATTCTTCCCTTTATATCCGTTCAAGTTTCTCAACAATACAGACACATTTCGTCACACTTTATCCAATAATGATCATATAGCCATTTCTTGTACCGATTTCTCGTATGAAGTGGAAGAGAGACTCCCAATAAGATTATCCTGATGAATACAATATGTTTAATCAATAAAAAACATGCCCCCTTAATATGGACAATTAAATGGGAATGGGTTTCACAACATAATAGTTACATCGCTATTGTATTACCTTCGATGAACGTATATATCGTGTTTGTTTCTATTTTCGTGTGAATTTCCTCATTAATGATATGACGCTGACATGCGCACTCGAAGCTACGGGCATTGGCATTTGCAGTGTTGGGCAGCGTTTCAGAGTGCACACTGTTGAGGTAGTCAGTTGAAATATATAAGGTTGTATATTCGTAAATAGGTGCATCCGTAGTCCTGATAACTAATATAGTGCATTTTTCATTTGGGGGGAAATGTCATGACAGGCAGGGTATAGTTTTTGTGTTTTTTTTGAGAACTTATGTGACTTGAGAAGACTTCAGACTAGTTGATGTGGAGAAGAGATGTGAATGCAAATTGAAGGTGATATTTGGCGGAGGAATACAATGTGTAAGCATAGTGACGTCATTCACAGGTGACTGCTGCCAATGCTCAACTTTACACTTGTTTATTTTTGCTGGTTTTCAGTTTGATTTGAATACCTCTTCACAGTGGATGTGGTATCATAAGAAGTGAAAGATTGGAAATATAAATGAATAGACTGTATGTGTTTACTTTTTACTTGGTATGTATTTAATTGGCAATTTATGTGTTGTTTTATAACCTATCAGTTTATAAAGAAAGAGAGATGAGATATTAAGAGAAAACAAGATGCTTACTCGCTTATAAACATAGTAACACAAACAAAATAGTTTAAACTTTATTTATTTTACAACGATTAGGAAGCAAGTTTTAACAACTTATATTAATCATTCTGACTGGCGCAGATGAAAGCGTATATGTGGTCATTCGTGTGTGTGGGGGTGGGGATGGGGAGGAGTACCCGGATAAAACCCACCTGTCCGATCTGGCGACCACCGTACCATCTCACATACTTCCCGGTTCGAGGATCGTACCCGGGTTGCATTGGTGGGAAGCGGGATGAAGCAAACCAACTGTAGCTTGGAAGAATACGCTTACAGCTAGTGCAAACGCTCAGCCAACTGAGCTTGCCGAGCCGCTTACAAATAATCCAACGAAGGTACTGAATAGTAGTTATATTCACATGAACTTGAGATTTGATCCCTGAACAACCAAAACTCTCGTATAGTTAACCCTCTAGTATAATGCACCAACACCAGGCCCCTCTATCCTGTGTGTGTTTTACGTTTATTATCGTCGCTACCGGTTGGCCATATGAGCAACGCCTCCTGAAGAGATTAGTAATTTTAGATTTTGGAGGATAGTGCATGATACAGACAGAGACACATTCCAGAGTCTCCTCTGGTTCTTTTACGTGCACGGTGTAAAGCACCAATACGAGACCTCGGTTTAACGTCCCATATGAAAGACTGTTAATTTTATTAGGGTCAGACGGGTGGATCGAACCTGCATCCTAGGACACTCCCTCTGTTTTAAAATAGATTTTATGAGTTCAGGATAAAGATATATGGTTTTTGTGCTTTATAGATAAAAGCTCACGTTTCTATTGTCCTGGGGATCAGCTATTAGTATGATTTCATAATAATAGCATATTATCTTTTCTTCACGTGAATCACACAGTTTTGTTCTAAGCAGCCAATGACATTCGCCGTAAAGGAACCCTTTCTTTACAATTGTAATGTAATCGCTTCCCACCAATGCAACCCGGTCTCGTGTCGGTGCTTTACACCGTGCACGTATATGAACCAGAGGAGACTCTGGAATGGGTCTCTGTCTGTATCATTGCACTATCCTCCAACATCTAAAATGACTAATCTCTTCAGGAGGCGTCGCTCATATGGGCAACCGGACGATAACGATACATAAACGTAAAACACACACACCTAATGTACTTCATACAACGATGGAAACTATGTTTAGCACATGATTCATTTCCTTAAAGCAGCATTACATCGTATGAAATAAAATATATTTGAAAAATTAAATTTTTACGTATGTGTAGCAATGCTGCTACACATTCTAACATTATACTTTGTATGCTTATGTTCATTTGGTAAACAGTGTTTTTTTGTGATAAAACGAACTCGAAACCGAAAGTAGGACTTTCCGAGTCGATCGGTCACGCACTTGTTTACAACCGGAACGCATCGTCCGCACTTGTTTACATTCGGAATGCATCGTCCCTTTTGTCCCCTGTTGTCTTTTTAAATTAAATTACTTGATATGTTGATTCATACCTCTGTTAGCTAAGTCTTTTAGGGACATTTCTACATCCCCGCGAGGGGTTCGACATTAGAGGAAGATAGATAGTCTTTCATGCGCGCTGTGCGTGTTTACATTTCGTGTGTTGATAAATAAATTCGCGTATACGACGGTTTAAATTTATTGGAATTTTATCGTTTCTGAGAGACTATTTCGATTGTGTAAAACACCACACACACCACACACACACACACACACACACACCACACACCACACACACACACACACACACACACACACACACACACACACACACACACACACCACACACACACCACACACACACACACACACACACACACACACACACACACACACACCACACACACACCACACACACACACACACACACACACACACACACACACACACCACACACACACCACACACACACACACAACACACCACACACCACACACACACACACACACACACACACACACACACACACACACACACCACACACACACACACACACACACACACCACACACACACACACACACACACACAACACACACACACACACACACACACACACACACAACACACACACACACACACACACACACACACACACACACCACACACACACACACACACACACACACACACACACACACACACACACACACACACACACACACCACACCACACACACCCACACACACACACACACACACACACACACACACACCACACACACACACACACACACACACACACACACACACACACACACACACACACTAGTATTTATATTTTACCCAAAATATCCTTTATTTTGATGTAATACCGCTTTAAATAAGTCGGTGTATTTATACACAGGATGTCAGCACGTTTGCTGGGATATTAATACCCATCCTCCCACACTATTGTCAATCTCATTAGCATGTTCTCACGAATTCCAGGAAACAATTGGCTCGGGTGATTAAATATTGGACAGCACAATCCTGTCAACGTTAATGCAAACAAATGCATTTATTCAATTGTCATCTTCTATGGCAGCCTTGTTTAATATCTTTTATTTTCTATGGGACATATTCCAATCCAAGAATATTTTACAGCCAGGGGCGTAGCATGTAAAAGTCACAATGGGTAGGTATCTACAAATTTTCTTCAAACATTGACACTATGAAAATGCGAGAAACACTGAAGGGATAATCGAGTGGAAGTGTATTTGTTTCTCTCGAAAATTTGGCATTTGTACATCATTCACTACTACACTACACCACTCACTGCTGGATTACACTTCCCACTGCTGGAATACACTGCTCGTACAGTCGTACATTTCCCCCACTGCTCACTGCCAGAAAAGCAAGTATGGTAATACAATTTTATTTTTTATTATTATTTTTATTTTTTTGTTACCGAAATTTGGCATTTGCACTAGAATACGTCACTCACTGCTGGATTACACTACCCACTGTTGGAATACACTACTCGTACATGCCCCACTGCTCACTGCCAACAGTACAACAATACAGCAGTACAGAACTGGAATGAGCCGCTCATCGCCAAATTACAGCGCTCAGCACTGAAGTGAAGTATATTTGCCTGTTTCCGGTTACCCAACCTACCCGTAAACAATTTTCGAAAAAGATATCGAATTTGTTTTTATGAAAAATAAAAACAAATTATTAATTTTTCTAAAATTATTTTTATTATTATTTATTTTTCGAAAATTTGCATTTACCCTTCATTCACTACCAGAATACGCCACTCACTGCTGGATAACACTTCACACTGTTGGAATACACTACTCCTACATTTCCCCACAGCTCAGTGCCAGTAGTAAAGCAGTACAGAACTGGAACGAGTAGCTCATTGCTAAATCACACCGCTCATTGCCGAAGCCTAACTGGCTTGTTTCCGGTTACCCAACCGACCCTTAGATAGTTTTCAGGGGGGGGGGGGGAATCCATATTTTATTTTATTATAAATAAATAAAAACATTTTTTGTTTTGTGCAGAATTTGCATTTGCACATCATTCACTACTAGAATACACAACTCACTGCTGGATTACACTACTCACTGCCAGCAGTACAGCAGTACAGCAGTACACTGGCAGTACACTGCTCACTGTTAACTTCACCCACACAGCATTATTCCATAATTCACTTATTAAACAAACACATTTATTTTTATTTTACGCTGAAATGGGGCTTTGTGATAGAAAACGATTTAACCGTGCGCTAAATGGCACTACACTACGTTTAGAAGACGTCATAAATCCGTAAACGTTCACGTTGGCAATATTGGGAAATTGCAGATCTAGAGGCTGGAAGCAATACACGTAAAGCAGTGAGACATAGCATATGTTATTGTATACGTTACTATAAATAGTAACACATTTAATGGTAGAAAAGCAAAATATCTGGTCGACGCGGGCAATATATTTCGATTTTCGATATTGGCCCGGCACGCGCCGAGAACGAATCACGAGCACGTGTCACAGGTAGCAACAGCATAGTAACTACATTGTGTAAACATGGCCGCCGAAGCAACACTAAAGTCGTTGTCTGACAGATTGTTGTCTCTTGACGGTAAAATGGCTGAGCGGAATAAGCAAATAACAACAGAAGAAACATACGGCTATGTAGAGAAAATGAAAAACGGACACACAAAGGCTGCAACTCAAACCGTTAAGGTATGCAATAAAGAAGTTATTAAACGGCTGCGGTGGGCCATTTGTGGATATTGGCGCACCTATCCGATATCTCCATAGGGTTCGCCAATATCCACAATGGCCCGCCTCCGCGGTTTAATAACCTCTAAGTATTTCCCTTACACCTAACTCCTCTTCTTTCTCCCTCATAGCGATGGAATCAATCTGTAATGAGGTATAGCGACTAATCTAATTTTGTAAACTCGTTCAGTTTATGCATTATGGTTTCGTAATACAGCTAAAATGAATCTGTATCAATCAATGGCACATTTGATTTCACTGATAAATGCCCATGTTTCATTGCAAAGCATAAACTCTAGATGGTAGACGTTTTACGATGCACGCCTGACCGTCTGCCCTGCTTTATTGAAGCAGTAAATATATTTCGCGAGTAAAATATATTCAAGCTTGCCAGACAGGGAATAGCTTGATTATTAATATGAATAATAGCATGGCGGAAGTATTTAATAAACGATTCGGAATTGTATGATTGATGAGCCAGAGTGAATAATACAAGGACTCTGGCCAAATGACTGATATATTGTCTAAATATTTGTAATTCTAGTCGCGAAATACGACCGACTTGGTCTATTTATTACGCATGAAATATCACAACAAAACATCGCGTATTGTTAATTCTAGGTTCCAATTACAATTAATCAATATAACTGTGTTTCTTAATTGAATATTTATCGCTTTCCAATTACCACGAAACGTTTATAGTGATGATGGCTAACCAGATTGTTTATTGATTCTTAGAAATCCCAGAAAAGTGCAACCATTGGTAATCGCACCATACAAACATAGCAAAAGTACAGAATTAACACCGAGTAAATAAGAGACATTGGTCAGTTACTTCCCCTGGTGAGTGTTTTACGTTTATTTATCGTCGCTACCGGTTTCCTATATGAGCGACGCCTCCTGAAGAGATTAGTCAGCTTAGATTTTTGGAGGATAGTGCAATGATACAGACATATACCCATTCCAGAATCTCCTCTGGTTCTTTTACGTGCACGGTGTACATCACCGATACGAGACCTCGGTTTAAAGTCCCATCTGAAAGACTGTTAATTTTATTAGGGTCAGACGGGTGATCGAACTGTGCGATACTCTGTATAAGGAGGATATGTCATTTTTAATTGGTTTCCTCTGTTTTTATCGAGGCTTTCCATTGCACCATTGTTATACTGTATATTTTCATCAGGTTTCTCAATTTATAAGTACATACGACTGAAACCTATCATCACCTCCGCGGTCGAGTGGTTACGGTCGCTGACTGGTGTACCAATGCAACCTATCATCACTAGTCCGCCTCTGTGGTCGAGTGGTTAAGGTCGCTGACTGGTGTACCACTGCAACCTATCATCACTAGTCCGCCTCCGTGGTCGAGTGGTTAAGGTCGCTGAATGGTGTACCACTGCAACCTATCATCACTAGTCCGCCTCCGTGGTCGAGTGGCTAAGGTCGCTGAATGGTGTACCACAGTAACCTATCATCACTGATGGTCACGGGTTCGAGGCCCGCTCAGGCCTTGTCTCGTTATATGAAAAAGTTGGCAGTTTCTTACGGAGGTTGGTACACCAAGCACTGGTTAACCGCTGGAGCCTGCACAGGAAAGGTGTTGTTAGGTAAACTGCCAATCGCTCATATGGGCAACCGATAGCGACGATAAATAAAAACTAAGTTATTTAGTGTAATTATCAAACTCTAAGAATGTCTCAGCCTCTTGTACTAGCACGTAATACATTCATACCTGGCAACAAGTAAGCGTAGTGTCACACACATTCAAATAATACAATTGTATTTTATTTAGTTCGGTGGATGCATTAACCCAATACTTAGGCAATACATTTAAATTCCACATTGCTTCTTCTCTCTCCTTCGTGGCGATGGATTCCATCAGGAATGGTGTCTCGGGAGTGATGAATATAAGTTGAAAAAACTTGTTTCGCAATCGAGCTAAAATAAATGCGTATAAACTAAACCCAATACGTGCACCTACACTATTAAGCACATGTCGTATTACTAAGCCGGAAACTACGGACATATTCGGAAATGTTCGGAAATGTTCGGGACATGTTCGGAAATATTCGGGACATGTTCGGAAATGTTCGGAAATGTTCAGAAATATTCGTATTTTCCGAAACTTAGTAGTTGTACGTAATCAACAAGTTATTGAACATATTTCGAGACTTCTTAGTTTTGAGTAGGACCATGCCATAGTTCAGCATAACATACGTGTCCTGATTGTTAAGCGTCATGTCTATTCGTGAACTGAATCTTAATGTCTATCTATACGTGTAGCGATCGTTTACTGAATCTTAATGTCTATATATACGTGTAGCGATCGCTTACTGACTCTTAATGTCTATCTATACGTGTAGCGATCGCTTACTGAATCTTAATGTCTATATATGCGTGTAGCGATCGCTTACTGAATCTTAAAGTCTATCTATACGTGTAGCGATCGCTTACTGAATCTTAATGTCTATCTATACGTGTAGCGATCGCTTACTGAATCTTAATGTCTATCTATACGTATGCCGATCGCTTGCTGCATCTTGATGTATATACGTGTACCGATATACGTGTATGGACCGCATACTGAATCTTAGTGTCTATCTACACGTGTATTGAACATTTATTCAATCTTGATGTATATACGTGTACCGATTATTTACTGAATCGTATATCTATCTATACGTGTACTGATCTCTTAATAAATATGATTGTCTATCTATACGTACGCCGATCGTTTGCTGAATCTGGAAATCTTGATATATATACGTGTACCGATATACGTGTAGGGATCGCATAATGAATCTTAATGTCTATCTATGCGTGTACTGATCGCATAATGCATCTTAATGTCTAGCTATGCGTGTACTGATCGCATAATGCATATTAATGTCTATCTATGCGTGTACTGATAGCATAATGCATCTTAATGTCTATCTATGCGTGTACCGATCGCATAATGAATCTTAATGTCTATCTATACGTGTACTGATCGCATAGTGAATCTTAATGTCTATATATATATATGTGTTGTGATCACTTAATGAATCATAGTGTCTATCCCTACGTGTACCGATCGATTACTGAATCTTAATGTCTATATATATGGGTTGTGATCACTTACTGAATCTTAGTGTCTATCCCTACGTGTACTGATCGCGCAATGAATCTTAGTGTATATCCCTACGTGTACCGATCGATTACTGAATATTGATGTATATACGTGCACCGATATACGTGTAGAGACCGAATAATGAATCTTAATGTCTGTCTATACGTGTAGCGATCACTGACTGAATCATACTGTCTATCTATACGTGTACCGATGACTTACTGAATCATAATGTCTATATATACGTGTACCGATCACTTACTGAATCATAATGTCTATTTATACGTGTACCGATCGCCTGCAGAGTTGCAGAATATAATTTCTATCTATACGCGTACCGATGACTTACTGAATCATAATGTCTATCTATACGTGTACCGATCACTTACTGAATCATAATGTCTATATATACGTGTACCGATGACTTACTGAATCATAATGTCTATTTATACGTGTACCGATCGCCTGCAGAGTTGCAGAATATAATTTCTATCTATACGCGTACCGATGAATTACTGAATCATAATGTCTATCTATACATGTACCGATCACTTACTGAATCATAATGTCTATATATACGTGTACCGATGACTTACTGAATCATAATGTCTATTTATACGTGTACCGATCGCCTGCAGAGTTGCAGAATATAATTTCTATCTATACGCGTACCGATGACTTACTGAATCATAATGTCTATCTATACGTGTACCGATCACTTACTGAATCATAATGTCTATATATACGTGTACCGATGACTTACTGAATCATAATGTCTATTTATACGTGTACCGATCGCCTGCAGAGTTGCAGAATATAATTTCTATCTATACGCGTACCGATGAATTACTGAATCATAATGTCTATCTATACGTGTACCGATCACTTACTGAATCATAATGTCTATATATACGCGTACCGATGACTTACTGAATCATAATGTCTATATATACGTGTACCGATCACTTACTGAATCATAATGTATATCTATACGTGTACCGATCGCCTGCAGAGTTGCAGAATATAATTTCTATCTATACGCGTACCGATCACTTAAATTAATCTGTGTCAACAAGTGCCTATGAACCAACGCATTTAGCGTACAATACGTAGTTTGATCAATCAGCAGTAGAATGCCGTACTACGAGATAATGGCACCAGAATAAACATATTCAAATCTAGCTATGATTATATGCAACTTCTTTCCCCAAAAAACCCATCCTAGCGGAATACAATGCAGCATTTCCCATTGTGATATATAAACTCTTATGCTCTGCCTAATATCAGACTGATGGCATTTATATAAGTCATGATTGCCCATCGGCGCCAATGTCAGAGACCAGTTGATAAATCTGTCCACGAAACATGGTTTTACTTTCTGGATCATTCGTGCACGGTATTACACAACAACACAATAATTCAATAAGAATGACCATTTATTTTTATGCAATCACGATGAATTAGAATCCAGCTACCATTGACGATAACAATCAGTCGCATAGGATCAGAATAATTCAGATGTGGCAACATTCTGTTATCATTGTACACGTCTATTTCTTGTCATTACATATTGGTTTACTATCCATTTTTACGGAATTCTGTTTGAGATAATTATGCTTGCCGTTTTGAAAAACGACGCATAACGTGAAAACGACGCATACATCGAAAACGACGCATACCAGTGAAAACGACGCACGTAGTGAAAAACGATGTATAAAGTGAAAACGACGCGTTAAGTGAAAACGACGCATCAAACGAAAACTACGGATTAAGCGAAATCGACACGTGAAGTGAAAACGAAGCATACAGTTAAAACGACGCATTCAGTGAAAACGACGCATAAAGTGAAACGACGCATAAAAGAAAGCGACACATGAAGTGAAAACGATACACTAAGTGAAAACAACGCATAAGTGAAAACGACGAATGGACGTATCAAGCGAAAACTGCGCATGAAGTGAAACGACGCATAACATCGAATGGACGTATCAAGCGAAAACTGCGCATGAAGTGAAACGACGCATAACATCGAATGGACGTATCAAGCGAAAACTGCGCTTGAAGTGAAACGATGCATAAGTGAAAACGATGCAATTCAGTGAAAACGAAGCACTAAGTGAAACGATACATAAACCGAAAACAACACATGAACTGAAAACGACGCATATAGTGAAAACGACGCATGTAGCAGAAAACGACACGTAAAGCGAAAACAACACATATGTAAAAACGACGCATACAGTGAAAACGACGCATAACATTGAAAACGAAAACTGCCGAACTGCAATTTCCTAGTGCAAATGTACATTATTATATTGTAACAATAATTGCAGTTTTGCAGGAGTTTCATAATTCAAATATTTTGATCGTTTGTGTTGGTGTTTTAATGTCGCACCAACAGTTTAGGTGATATGGCGACTATCCAGCTCTCATTGATGGATGAAAACCCCTGGTGACCCTTTGAGTAGTAGTTCAGGCACGGTAGAACCACCGACCTTCCGTAAGCCATCTGGTTAACTTCCTGACATGAAATAATTAGACACTCCTAGTGGGAATCGAACATATTATTTAAGTCGTGATAGCGCTGTGGTAGTGGTGGCGCGTTCGTTGCAGATGCGAAAGGTCCATAGTTTACATCCAGCTGTAGCCGTTGCGATTGTGTCCTTAGGTGTGGCACTACAATTCCAAAATATCTCATATCTCTACCTCAAGGCGATGGATTCCATCAGGAATGAGGTCTCGAGAGCGATTAATATCTCATCTCTCTACCTCAAGGCGATGGATTCCATCAGGAATGAGGTCTCGAGAGCGATTAATATCTCATCTCTATACCTCAAGGCGATGGATTCCATCATGAATGAGGTATCGAGAGCGATTAATATCTCATCTCTCTACCTCAAGGCGATGGATTCCACCAGGAATGAGGTCTCGAGAGCGATTAATATCTCATCTCTCTACCTCAAGGGGATGGATTCCATCAGGAATGAGGTCTCGAGAGCGATTAATATCTCATCTCTATACCTCAAGGCGATGGATTCCATCATGAATGAGGTCTCGAGAGCGATTAATATCTCATCTCTCTACCTCAAGGCGATGGATTCCACCAGGAATGAGGTCTCGAGAGCGATTAATATCTCATCTCTCTACCTCAAGGCGATGGATTCCATCAGGAATGAGGTCTCGAGAGCGATTAATATCTCATCTCTATACCTCAAGGCGATGGATTCCATCATGAATGAGGTCTCGAGAGCGATTAATATCTCATCTCTCTACCTCAAGGCGATGGATTCCATCAGGAATGAGGTCTCGAGAGCGATTAATATCTCATCTCTCTACCTCAAGGGGATGGATTCCATCAGGAATGAGGTCTCGAGAGCGATTAATATCTCATCTCTCTACCTCAAGGGGATGGATTCCATCAGGAATGAGGTCTCGAGAGCGATTAATCTAACGTTGTAAAAAGGTGTTTCGCAATCGAGTTGCATAAATGATACAAACACGACAAACGGCATTCAGTTCGGTGTGACATTGTATCTCGCCTTAGGTTATCAGGAATATTTAACAATAAATAACACCGACGGCTCTAGTCTTGGCAGATTATGAATTGCAGCCAATACGTATTAAAGAATAATCTGACAGGTCGCTGTGGGCCGAATAAGGACATAGCTCGTCTTATGATCAGTGAATGTCACTGGTGTGTTGGAGCGCACACGCGACCATATATTTTCATTGCATTCCAGCTTATGTTGGTTGAGCCAGGACTCGGGTGCCCCCTCCTCCCCCACAACCCGAGCAGTGTTTCAGGCATGAACAGGCACCGGAGAGAACATCCGCCTTTCCGAACGCCAATTCGATAGCTTCCTCACTTGAAGGAATACGATACACAAGTCGGATTCCAGACTACATCAGTGAGGGGGGGGGGTAAGTCAACGAGGAAAGTGAAAACTTGATATAGCAACGTGGTTAAATTATATTTGACAGCACCGTCTGGCATTTAATAAGAAAGTCATCACAAATCAATGACAAGCATCTAGAAACATATGTGATTCAGAAGATGCTTCCTTTTGATGAGTGATTGTTTCCCTTTAATGTGCGACAGACAGATACGTCACTGTTTTAGAGCAGTTTCTAATATCCGATTGGCAGTGATTTTGTAGCTTTATCCCATATGTACTGAGTTAATGATTGTTATATATAATATGTGCGTTTTACGTTTATTTATCGTCGCTACCGGTTGCCCATATGAGCGACGCCTCCTGAAGAGATTAGTCATTTTAGATTGTTGGAGGAGAGTGCAATGATACAGACAGAGACCCGTTCTATAGTCTCCTCTGGTTCTTTTACATGCACTGCGTACAGCACCGACACGTAACCGCGGTTTAAAGTACGATCTGAAAGACTGTTTATTCAGACGGGGAATTGAGGATAGTGCATACAGCGACCTATTCCAGAGTATCCTCTGGTTCTTGTACGTGAACGGTGTAGATTACAGTATGGTGAAGCTTGCTATACATTAGGTGTCAATATCACATGAACAATGCTGCTTAATGAATGTATTGGTCCTCAAATGGGGCTGATTATTGAATACGCGGACGTTGTTTATATCAACTGCACACACTATGAGAAATCGGAACTCGACAAAATTCAGCATGAAGCTTCCCGTATTGTTTCTGGAGCTACCAAACTTGTATCACTTAACGAACTCCATAGAGAAGTTCCAAGGGAATCCCTTGAACGTCGAAGACACAACCATAAACTAATTATGCTGTACAAGATGAAGAACGGCCTAATTCCTGATTATCTTTCTTCTCTAGTCCCACCTACTGTAGGAGAAACTTCTAGGTATAATTTGCGCAATGTCGATGATATCCAAACCATACGCGCAAGAACATCTCTATACAACAATGCGTTTCTGCCATCGGCTCTGAGAGACTGGAACAAACTATCAAATGTACTACAAAATTCACCATCCCTTTCCTCGTTCAAATCGCAACTAAAGAGTGACGTCACAAAATGCCCAAACTATTTTTACTTAGGTGACCGCAAATGGCAAGTCTATCATGCTCGACTCCGTACTAATTGTAGCTCATTAAATCAGCATTTGTTCACAACAAACATTTCTCCATCACAACTCTGTCAATGTGGTCTTCCTCAGAGTAATCATCATTTCTTCTTTGAATGTATCTACTACAATGACATCAGAGTTCGTCTCTTAGCAACTACTTCTAAATATTGTACCATAACACTATACACTCTATTACACGGAGACCGGAACCTTAGCGATGATCTCAACGCACATATATTTGAAGCAGTCCAAAACTACATCCGGGAAAGCAGACGATTTTCATGAGCATCTGTTCACTAAATGTAGCAAGCTTGCTTCTCCCATTGAACTATCCGAATGAATACATCATGTTCCTCCATCTTCTATCCTATTGCCTATCTTCTCAGTCAATCTTAATTTCAACTTACTAATTTAATTACTATGTGTATTTCTATCACCTTAATAATCTCATTATATTATTGAGATTATAGTTTACAGTTCATTGTTAATATAATTTTATACTTATCTTTATCGAATTGCAATTAATAGTTCATATACGACTAAAACGCTGTCATACTGTAATTACAATATGCATCTAATTATAGGAGAAGACCTCTATAAGCTATAGCTTTCGGTTCTAATCCTTTTTCATACATGTATGTAAATATTTGTGTAAATTGTACATTTGTATATGTTGTATCATTGTTTGAAATAAACTATGTTTAAACTAAATGGGGCTGTGTGTTTTACGTTTATTTATCCTCGCTACCGTTGCCCATATGAGCGCCATGTTGCTCCTGAAGAGATTAGTCATTTTCGATTTTTGGAGGATAGTGCAATGATACAGACATAGACCCATTCCAGAGTCTCCTCTGGTTCTTTTACGTGCACGGTGTAAAGCACCGACACGAGACCTCGATTTAAGCTCACATCTTGCAAAGGAGAGGACAATCATAAGCTGTATAGCTTTCTGTCCAAGTCCTTATTTTATTGTTGTTTAACCAAACTCCCATTTGAAAGACTGTTAATTGTATTAGGATCAGACGGGGGATCGAAAATGTTTCCAATTCCCTTGCATTATAGTTTTATGGAGATTAAGCAAACACATTATACTGTACATCTACTCTTGTCTTGGGAGGTTGCCTAGAATGTGCTTCTCACTAGTTATTCTAAGAAGGGGACAATTAGAAATTAATGTTATATTTCTTCACTTCACAAGTTATTCTAAGAAGCGGACAATTAGAAATTAATGTTATATTTCTTCACTTCACAAGTTATTCTAAGAAGCGGACAATTAGAAATTAATGTTATATTTCTTCACTTCACAAGTTATTCTAAGAAGCGGACAATTAGAAATTAATGTTATATTTCTTCACTTCACAAGTTATTCTAAGAAGCGGACAATTAGAAATTAATGTTATATTTCTTCACTTCACAAGTTATTCTAAGAAGCGGACAATTAGAAATTAATGTTATATTTCTTCACTTCACAAGTTATTCTAAGAAGCGGACAATTAGAAATTAATGTTATATTTCTTCACTTCACAAGTTATTCTAAGAAGCGGACAATTAGAAATTAATGTTATATTTCTTCACTTCACAAGTTATTCTAAGAAGCGGACAATTAGAAATTAATGTTATATTTCTTCACTTCACAAGTTATTCTAAGAAGCGGACAATTAGAAATTAATGTTATATTTCTTCACTTCACAAGTTATTCTAAGAAGCGGACAATTAGAAATTAATGTTATATTTCGTCACTTCACAAGTTATTCAAATTTTGAGTCAAATTTGTTTGCCCACAAATTAACTGGTTAGTGAAATTATTAATTTGTAAATTACGTCCATTTGTGGATATTTATATATATTTATGGGTGTGTTTTTACGTTTATTTATCGTCGCTACCGGTTGTCCATATGAACGACCCCTCCTGGAGAGATTAGTCATTTTAGGTGTTTGGAGGATAGTGCAATGATACAGACAGAGACCCATTCCAGAATCCCCTCTGGTTCTTTTACGTGCAAGGTGTAAAGCACCGACACGAGACACCGGCTTAACGTCCCATCTGAAAGACTGTTAATTTTATTAGGGCAGATGGGGGGATCGAATCTGTAAAATGACTAATCTCTTCAGGAGGCGTCGCTCATATGGGCAATCGGTAGCGACGATAAATAAACGTAAAGCACACACGTGTATGCAAGCAGGGCACATACGTTCATCGCAGGACATGCAACAGCCATGTAAATATGATGCATTATGTTATTATGTTGATGTGACACTACCAGGAAGTAAACACAACAAAACTAGTTCCTGAAATGTATTGTGTGATTCGAACGGTTTCCCTAAGAGATAAGATAAGCATACTTAATATGAAACAAAGCTGGCTGTGAATGCCGGACAACTCCAGACAACTTGTTAATACAACATTGCCAAAGATGGATGATGAATTAAGCCCCTTTACGCATATTGCGTAATGCTGTCGTTCATTGTCTACGTACACATATCAGGATATCCATATACATGTGAATCATGATTATACTGTTTACCTGTTAAACTGCTTTGTTATCAATACCACAAAGTGACAACGAATATTTATTTTAATCATATCTTGAGTGACGCATGCATGCATGTTCCATTAATGTCAAACCGCTTGCGGGGACCTAGACATGTTTTCCTGGGCACGCTTAGCCGACCTAAGTGGTTAGCCAGTACTAAGCAATGTGTGTGAGGTGTCTTGCTCAATGACACTACATACGTGGCCTGGCCGAGTATCAAACCCGGGACGATCGATTCCATATCCGACTGCCTACCACTGGACCACGGATGCCACTATTCAGTGATAATACCAATTTCGTTCTGTATCATTTTAGAATTTCGTTCGGCATCATTTTGGAATTTCGTTGTTCATCAATTTAGAATTAACATGCTGTTTTGAAATTTAATGTCCCCGTTGTGTTACCCGCTTATATATATTTGCATATTTATTATGGCTGTTGTTACTATGTAGCCATGGCACATACAATGTTGTTGTTGTTGATAGTACAAATTCGTAACTTCAGAAGCCTAAAATAACTACGTATTTTTTTTACTTGATATTTTTGCCATGTGCTATTGTCGTATTGAGAAAATATCTACACATACTAATTTTCACGGGATGTAAGACGCAATCATGAGATATTGCTACATGGGTACATAAAACAATATAAAAACCGAAGGGAATTGTATTATGTTATTACTTATTAGAGTCGGCCATGTTTAAATAAGCTATTTGTTTCAAGACGAGTAGAGTTGTTGCTTGATGTGATTTGATGATACATATTAAGTACTCGTTGTTATTAAATGACATACTTATAAATACGTGCCATGACGGAATATCGAACACGGAACCCTTCGATTTCAAATCCGACGAGTTACCACACTGGATCACGGTTGCCAAAACTACACAGTTGACTAGTTATACCAGGGTTCTCAATTTATTAGATCAGTTTAATAATAATATTATGTTTTTGCAATTATCACTTACTTAGTATTATGTTTGTTTGTGTGTGTTTTACGCCTTCATCAGCACTATTTTGAAATATATCGCCGGCGGGCAGTTTACCTAACAACAAATGTCCTGGCTAGGCTCCAGTGGTTAACCAGTACTTGGTGCATCAACCTCCGTAAGAAACTGCCAACTTGTTCATATAAACAGACCTACATATATAATACAACAGTTATAGCACGGTCTTCGATACATTAAATCAAATAGTTATTGCTGTTGCGTTGTTCCTGGAAATTACATACTGCAAAAGATATTACTTTCCCCATTTTTAAGAGAAATATTGCTGATAAATCATTGTATACAATGACGCTGACATGGTTTCTCGTTTGTATAATACAGTACTTAATTATGGTTCGGTTAAACTCATTCAGTATGAGGTCAGCTTTAAGTAGCGGAATGCTTAGTGGATACACATTAATGTTTGCTCGATTGCTATTCAAGTGTTTACAACTTTCTTCTACTGATATATGCTTTGGTGTGTGTTTTACGTGTATTTATCGTCGCTACCGGTTGTCCATATGAGCGACGAGTTACCATTGTGCTCTTAGGCAAGGTACTTAAATTCCACATTGCCTCTTCTCTCTCTCTATGTCTCTCTCTCTCCCTCTCTCTCTCTCTCTCTCTCATGGAGATGGATTCCATCAGGAATGAGGTCTCGAGAGTGATTAATATAAGTTGTAAGAACGTGTTTCGCAATCAAATAAATTTGTATAAACTACAACAACTGATATAAGTGTGGATCGTTTCAGTTTGAAAGCACTGTTTGAATGTACTTTTGTATTTGAGCTATTTTCTTACATGAGTTATAATTTCATACCATATGAAATCACCAGGAGTGTATTACTAGGATCATTATAGCAATAACAATAATAATGTCTTTGAAAAAGAAACGGAACGTTTTATGTTTGCCTGTGTGTGTGTTTTACGTTTATTTATCGTCGCTACCGGTTGCCCATATGAGCAACGCCTCCTGAAGAGATTAGTCATTTTAGACGTTTGGAGGATAGTGCAATGATACAGACAGAGACCGATTCCAGAGTATCCTCTGGATCTTTTACGTGCACGGTGTAAAGCACCGACATGAGACCTCGGTTTATCGTCCCATCTGAAAGACTGTTAATTTTATTAGGGTCAGACGGGGGATCGAACCTGCGATCCATGGATTACCAGTCCAGCGTGTTACCACTGGACTACAGATCCGTCTGTAAATTTGTATACCTTGAGCCTTAGTACATATCAAGGAAATCAGTGTGGTGTATCCATACGCTGTAGTAAATAGTCCTCGATTATCAAACAATGAACTCCACGCAACAAAAACCGACATTCTACTTTTAATCACTATGCTGTATGCCCCTAGTGCATATTTAACATGTTATAGATTTTTAAAAAAGACGGCAACGGTTCAAACTATATGTCAAATGTGTCAACAGCAAGCTGTCATGCCGCGACTAATCAGAATCCGTCCAGGTTGTATCGCACGTGTGTTGATACAAGCAAATATGTGATTGCTGTATTACACGGAATACAAGCAGAGTATTGTCTGTCGAAGTTTAATCTTCACAGCAGGCATAAACTAACTTGAACTAATACAGGAAGTATGTTTTTATTGCGAACGTTCATACTAACATAAGTGGTTGTGTGGTTGTGTGGTTGTGTATTGTTGTGAACTGAGGCTTCAGACATGGAAAGCTAAAATGAATAAACTTGGATTACAACTATTACATTGGAAATCATAGAAGAAATATTTGTGTTTATTAGTGATCACCGAAATATGTATAAAAAAATCAAGGACCTTTGGTGGTGGGGGTGGGGGTGGGGGTTGTAGATCATCTTCTGTATCTGCTACTATCCTCATAAGCATACACTGGCAAAGATACTTCTGGCGGGGAGCGTCGCCCCGATTAACCAGGGGACAAGGAGGTGAAGAGGATTATTTAAGCTTTATTTATTTTACAACGATTGCGAAGAAAGTTTTAGCAACTTATATAAATCACTCTCGTTGACGCGGATGTAAGCGAATAATTGTGTGGTCATTCATGTGGGAGGAAACCGGAGTACCCGGAGAAAACCCACCTGTCCGATCTGGCGACCACCGTACCATCTCACATCTTACATCCCGGTCCGAGGATCGAACCCTGGTTGCATTGGTGAGAAGCGAGCACGCTAACCACTGCGCTAATCGGACAGCCTAAGTCCGATCAACACGATTTTTTAATACAAATTAATTTTAGCTCGATTACGAAACAAGTTATTTAAACTTATATTAATCACTCTCGAGACCTCATTCCTGAAGGAATCCATCGCCATGAAGGAGAGAGAAGAGGCAATATGGAATTTAAATGCCTTGCCTAAGGCCACACTCGTAACGGCTCCAGCGGGGCTCGAACATTAATCAATTGTATTGGCGCCATTCCATCGATTTTTAAACACATTTCAGTCATTTGCGGTACTTTTTATCAAGACGATAATTAGACGTATCAAAAACAAAATAAAGACAGAGACAATACAATCTTGAAACACGTTGAATCATAGTATTTCCTTGAGTTTGTCATCTTTGTCAACCTATATAATATGACACTCCGGTGACATTTTCTCTTCGTTATCTTACTGTATCTGATGCCAGCATTGCCGCTAGTTACTGATAATGAATGGGGTTCTTATCTCGCATTTTAACGAGGAATAGTTGTCATCCCCGCTTTGGAATCACTAATTTAGACAGTACTGATTGGTGCTTGCTTCTTCATCAATCCCCGTCCATTGCTATGTTTATACGTAATCTTGTGTTGATATTCTTATCATAAAGAGACACGACATTTCCGTTTGCATTTATAAAAGTAGGATTACAATGTATGTCTAAAGCTTAATTCGAGTTTTTCGCTAATTTCGTCAAATGCACTAAGCCAAACATTAATCAATTGTTGAGGCGCCATTCCATCGATTTTTAAACACATTTCAGTTATTTGCGGTCATTTTATCTAGTACACTAAGCCAAACAGTAATCAATTGTATTGGCACCATTCCATCGATTTCTAAACACATTTCAGTTCTTTGCGGTACTTTTTTATCTAGTACACTAAAGTTTCTAAACCATACATGAATCAATTGTTGATGTACCATTCCGTCGATTTCACTTCTTTGCGGTAATTTAATTTAATGCACTAAACCATACATTAATCAATTGTACAGGTGCCATTCCATCGATTTTTAAACACATTTCAGTCCTTTGCGGTTATTTTATCTAATGCACTAAGCCATATAGTAATCAATTGTACAGGTGCCATTCCATCGATTTTAAACATAGTTCAGCCCTTTGTGGTACTTAACAGAATTTCAGACGGATCTGTAGTCCAGTGGTAACACGCTGGACTGGTAATCCAGGGATCGCAGGTTCGATCCCCCGTCTGACCCTAATAAAATAAACCGAGGTCTCGTGTCGGTGCTGTACACCGTGCACGTAAAAGAACCAGCGGGGATTCTGGAATTGGTCTCTGTCTGTATCATGCACTATCCTCCAAAATCTAAAATAACTAATATCTTATTTAAACACAACGGTTTTATTTTTATACAAAATCATTTCTGAAAAAAGTGCATGTAGAATTATGAAAACAATATAACACAGAGCAAGAAAATGTTTGCCTTGTGAGAGAAAGTATGAGAAAGTACAAGAAAGAAAGAGATGGGGTCGTGATGGAGAGAGAAAGAAAAGAGGGAGGTTGTAAGTTCGAACACAGAGAGAAACACGGTGTATTGAATGAATGAATTGAACGAATGAATGAATGAATTAACTAATGTATATGCTAGTTTGTTGTGTACTTATTAATTTATCTGGAGGCATTATCATTAATTTAGTTTAAACACATGTATTGCTCATATGGCAGTGCACAGTTTGTTCACACGCCGCGAAGGCAACATTGTACAGTTTGTTCACACGCCGCGAAGGCAACATTGTACAGTTTGTTCACACGCCGCGAAGGCAACAGTGTACAGTTTGTTCACACGCCGCGAAGGCAACATTGTACAGTTTGTTCACACGCCGCGAAGGCAACATTGTACAGTTTGTTCACATGCCGCGAAGGCAACAATACACAGTTTGTTCACACGCCGCGAAGGCAACATTGTACAGTTTGTTCACACGCCGCGAAGGCAACAGTACACAGTTTGTTCACACGCCGCGAAGGCAATAGTACACAGTTTGTTCACACGCAGTGAAGGAAACAGTGTACAGTTTGTTCACACGCCGCGAAGGCAATAGTACACAGTTTGTTCACACGCCGCGAAGGCAACAGTGTACAGTTTGTTCACACGCCGCGAAGGCAACAGTGTACAGTTTGTTCACACGCCGCGAAGGCAACAGTACACAGTTTGTTCACACGCCGCGAAGGCAACAGTACACAGTTTGTTCACACGCAGTGAAGGCAACAGTACACAGTTTGTTCACACGCAGTGAAGGCAAGAGTACACAGTTTGTTCACACGCAGTGAAGGCAACAGTACACAGTTTGTTCACACGCAGTGAAGGCAACAGTACACAGTTTGTTCACACGCAGTGAAGGCAACAGTACACAGTTTGTTCACACGCAGTGAAGGCAACAGTACACAGTTTGTTCACACGCAGTGAAGGCAACAGTACACAGTTTGTTCACACGCCGCGAAGGCAAGAGTACACAGCTTGTTCACACGCAGTTAAGGCAAGAGTACACAGTTTGTTCACACGCAGTGAAGGCAACAATACACAGTTTGTTCACACGTCGCGAAGGCAACAGTGTACAGTTTGTTCACACGCAGTGAAGGCAACAGTACACAGTTTGTTCACACGCCGCGAAGGCAATAGTATGTATACAGTTTGTTCACACGCCGCGAAGGCAACAGTGTACAGTTTGTTCACACGCAGTGAAGGCAATAGTACACAGTTTGTTCACACGCAGTGAAGGCAATAGTACACAGTTTGTTCACACGCCGCGAAGGCAACAGTACACAGCTTGTTCACATGCAGTGAAGGCAACAGTACACAGTTTGTTCACACGCAGTGAAGGCAACAGTACACAGTTTGTTCACACGCAGTGAAGGCAACAGTACACAGTTTGTTCACACGCAGTGAAGGCAAGAGTACACAGTTTGTTCACACGCAGTGAAGGCAACAGTACACAGTTAGTTCACACGCCGCGAAGGCAAGAGTACACAGCTTGTTCACACGCCGCGAAGGCAACAGTACACAGTTTGTTCACACGCAGTGAAGGCAACAGTACACAGTTTGTTCACACGCAGTGAAGGCAACAGTACACAGTTTGTTCACACGCAGTGAAGGCAAGAGTACACAGTTAGTTCACACGCCGCGAAGGCAAGAGTACACAGTTTGTTCACACGCCGCGAAGGCAACAGTGTACAGTTTGTTCACACGCAGTGAAGGCAACAGTACACAGTTTGTTCACACGCAGTGAAGGCAATAGTACACAGTTTGTTCACACGCCGCGAAGGCAACAGTACACAGCTTGTTCACATGCAGTGAAGGCAACAGTACACAGTTTGTTCACACGCAGTGAAGGCAACAGTACACAGTTTGTTCACACGCCGCGAAGGCAACAGTGCTATTAGGGTCAGACGGGGGAACTAACCTGCGATCCCTGGATTACTAGTCCAGCATGTTACCACTGGACTACAGATCCATAACTAGCCTGGGAACAGGCGTCGATATATTTTGCCTGGTCAGTCAAATAAATATATTTTAACACCGAGACTATTAATTGGGCCGTATTTAGTTTCTGATCATATCAACGCCTGGGGAAACTGGACGGATTGTCCGTGTAATTATTGACTAGCATTAATCCTATTAATAGGCCTATTAGCACGTGACTTAATTAATGACGTACCTGAATCGAAAGCGAGGCATTAAATATAGTTTAACACCGAGACATATTGAGTTTCTAATAATAATCATAATATTTTGCCAGAAGCTAAAAAGTGAAAAATCGACAGATTGGAACCAAGGCTAATCAATATTTAGCCACGTGATATACCGTCCGTGTTATAATTTGTACACGAATGGAACAAACTATTTAAGAAGTTGAACAAACTAGCGCTATAGTACACGGATACATAGCATTTCGGATGTACTTTTCATATTTCACTTCGCCGTAATTTCTAGACGCTGGGTGTCCATTGTGACCGCTGACTTGTTGTCCTCACTTCACTGAATTCCTATTAGAGCATTGACAGCGGGACTCTTACAGACCATTCTAGCTGTGACGATGCAAGCGGGAATCAGGCCGTTCCGTCCAAGTGGTGACAAAGCTCTCCACTTAATCAGCACTCGGTACTACATACATGTAGTACCATTGAGTTAAGTGACCAGGGGCGTACCTGGATGGTTTTCAGATGTACACCATACCTGAAATGTGGAGCTGCGAAACTAGCTGGTGCGTATAGATCTGGGTAGTTTTCAGCTGTACGCCAAACTTAAAAATGGAGCTGCACGTAAAAGACCAAGAAGAGACTCTGTAAAGGTCTCTGTCTGTATCATTGCACTATCCTCCAAAAATCTAAAATGACTAATCTCTTCAGGAGGTGTCGCTCATATGGGCAACCGGTAGCGACGATAAATAAACGTAAAACACACAGAGCTGTGTACCAGCCAGTATGGGGTAGATGTGGGAGGGGGTGTCCCCCCATGAATTGATAGACGGATGGTGCATTTTCATGCTATGATTCCGCGTTTGCATGTCATATATATATATATATATATATCACATATTAACATGCATCAGGTCTAACCCACAAAGCGTGGAGATTAATTGGTCATTATTACAAAAGTACTTCGGAATAAATTCGTTAATCACAATGTTGAACTGATATCGACACATCGCTTGAAATGAGCCCAACCCCCTCAGCCAAATGTTTTGGTACGCCTTGGATGGATACGCGCCTGCACTACTGATAGGCATAAAGAACATAGTATGAAAGCTCTAATTAATTAGGGTACTTGTCTATAGCTGGCTGGATACGCGCCTGCACTACTGATAGGCATAAAGAACATAGTATGAAAGCTCTAATTAATTAGGGTACTCGTCTATAGCTGGCTGGATACGCGCCTGCACTACGGATACGCATACTGAATATAGTATTAAATCTCTAATTAATTAAGTGGGCGGGGAACAATTGTACGGTATGTGCACATGTCAGATATTGTTTCCAAGTTAATATTAATCTTTTATACTTTACGAGCCCAACCGCTGAGCAACAAGTCATCTAAATGGGTTTTTAATGCATCCTTCGCACCACTTTTCTTTTTCTCTTTTCCGAATTGCCATGGAGACTCTACAGGCTGAGAATGATATGGCATAGACAGTCAATTATGAATGTTGTAAGATCGTTATTAACCTTCACAACTTTTATTTCATCAAAAAAAAATCCTGCTGGCTGAAACGATTGATTGTTGGTCGTTCAATTGATCCGGAATCAGTCAGCGTAACCTAGGAAATGCAAATAAATTACTATACAGCAAGAGGCGTAACCTAGGAAATGCAAATAAATTACTATACAGCAAGAGGCGTAACCTAGGAAATGCAAATAAATTACTATACAGCAAGAGGCGTAACTTAGGAAATGCAAATAAATTACTATACAGCAAGAGGCGTAACCTAGGAAATGCAAATAAATTACTATACAGCAAGAGGCGTAACCTAGGAAATGCAAATAAATTACTATACAGCAAGAGGCGTAACCTAGGAAATGCAAATAAATTACTATACAGCAAGAGGCGTAACCTAGAATATGCCAAAAACATTACTATACAACAAGAGGCGTAACCTAGGAAATGCCAAAAACATTACTATACAACAAGATGCGTAACCTAGGAAATGCCAAAAACATTACTATACAGCAAGAGGCGTAACCTAGGAAATGCCAAAAACATTACTATACAGCAATAGGCGTAACCTAGGTGATGCCAAACTCATTACTATGCAGCAAGAGGCGTAACCTAGGTGATGCCAAAAACATTACTATACAGCAAGAGGCGAAACCTAGGTAATGCCAAAAACATTACTATACAGCAAGATGCGTAACCTAGGAAATGCCAAAAACATTACTATACAACAAGAGGGGTAACCTAGGAAATGCCAAAAACATTACTATACAGCAAGAGGCGTAACCTAGGAAATGCCAAAAACATTACTATACAGCAAGAGGCGTAACCTAGGAAATGCCAAAAACATTACTATACAGCAATAGGCGTAACCTAGGTGATGCCAAACTCATTACTATACAGCAAGAGGCGTAACCTAGGTAATGCCAAAAACATTACTATACAGCAAGAGGCGAAACCTAGGTAATGCCAAAAACATTACTATACAGCAAGATGCGTAACCTAGGAAATGCCAAAAACATTACTATACAGCAAGAGGCGTAACCTAGGAAATGCCAAAAACATTACTATACAGCAAGAGGCGTAACCTAGGAAATGCAAAAACATTACTATACAGCAAGAGGCGTAACCTAGGAAATGCCAAAAACATTAATATACAGCAAGAGGCGTAACCTAGGAAATGCAAAAAGATTACTATACAGCAAGAGGTGTAACCTAGGATTGCCAACAACATTACTATACAGCAAGAGGCGTAACCTAGGAAATGCCAAAAACATTACTATACAGCAAGATGTGTAACCTAGGAAATGTCAAAAACATTACTATACAGCAAGAGGCGTAACCCTAGGAAATGCCAAAAACATTACTATACAGCAAGAGGCGTAACCTAGGAAATGCCAAAAACATTACTATACAGCAAGAGGCGTAACCTAGGAAATGCAAAAACATTACTATACAGCAAGAGACGTAACCTAGGAAATGCCAAAACATTACTATACAGCAAGATGCGTAACCTAGGAAATGCCAAAAACATTACTATACAGCAATAGGCGTAACCTAGGTGATGCCAAACTCATTACTATACAGCAAGAGGCGTAACCTAGGTGATGCCAAACTCATTACTATACAGCAAGAGGCGTAACCTAGGTAATGCCAAAAACATTACTATACAGCAAGAGGCGAAACCTAGGTAATGCCAAAAACATTACTATACAGCAAGATGCGTAACCTAGGAAATGCCAAAAACATTACTATACAACAAGAGGCGTAACCTAGGAAATGCCAAAAACATTACTATACAGCAATAGGCGTAACCTAGGTGATGCCAAACTCATTACTATACAGCAAGAGGCGTAACCTAGGTAATGCCAAAAACATTACTATACAGCAAGAGGCGAAACCTAGGTAATGCCAAAAACATTACTATACAGCAAGATGCGTAACCTAGGAAATGCCAAAAACATTACTATACAGCAAGAGGCGTAACCTAGGAAATGCCAAAAACATTACTATACAGCAATAGGCGTAACCTAGGTGATGCCAAACTCATTACTATACAGCAAGAGGCGTAACCTAGGTAATGCCAAAAACATTACTATACAGCAAGAGGCGAAACCTAGGTAATGCCAAAAACATTACTATACAGCAAGATGCGTAACCTAGGAAATGCCAAAAACATTACTATACAGCAAGAGGCGTAACCTAGGAAATGCCAAAAACATTACTATACAGCAAGAGGCGTAACCTAGGAAATGCAAAAACATTACTATACAGCAAGAGGCGTAACCTAGGAAATGCCAAAAACATTACTATACAGCAAGAGGCGTAACCTAGGAAATGCCAAAAACATTACTATACAGCAAGAGGCGTAACATAGGAAATGCCAAAACCATTAATATACAGCAAGATGCGTAACCTAGGAAATGCCAAAAACATTACTATACAGCAAGAGGCGTAACCTAGGTAATGCCAAAAACATTACTATACAGCAAGAGGCGTAACCTAGGAAATGCCAAAAACATTAATATACAGCAAGCGGTGTAACCTAGGAAATGCCAAAAAACATTACTATGCAGCAAGAATGCATATAATTCAAATTGTTATTGCTGACGGTGTCACATTTTATTTACACATGCAAGCGTGCACTCGCGCACATTTCCGACACTTATTTTTATTTATCGTCGCTACCCTTTGCCCACCTGAGCGGCGCTTCCTGAAGAAATTAATCAATTTAGATTTTGGTGGACAGTGCAATGATTCAGACAGAGACACATGCCAGAGTCTCCGGTATCAAACCCGCGATCTCTGGATTCGCAATCAAATATGTTAACCACTGGACTACTGACCCGTCTCTCGACACATTTTTACAGACGGATCTATAGTCCAGTGGTAACACGCTGGACTGGTAATCCAGGGATCGCAGGTTCGATTCCCCGTCCGACCCTAATACAATTAACAGTCTTTCAGATGGGACGTTAAACCGAGGTCTCGAGTCGGTGCTTTACACCGTGCATGTAAAAGAACCAGAGGAGACTCTGTAATGGGTCTCTGTCTGTATCATTGAACTATCCTCCAACATCTAAAATGACTAATCTCTTCAGGAGGCGTCGCTCATATGGGCAACCGGTAGCGACGATAAATAAACGTAAAACACACACACTCGACAAGTTTTTGTCCCCCCGGTTTTTTAGTCGCACTTCTAGCTTATGCCATTTAGCGACATCCATATGGAAGTCGTGATAGCGCAGTGGATGCGCGTTCGCTTCAGGTGCGAAAGGTCCTGATTTCGCGCCCAGCTGTAGCTGTTACGATTGGCAATGCATTTAATTTTAACATTGCCTCTTTCTCTCTCCCTCCCTCCCTCCCTCCCTCCCTCCCTCCCTCGTTGCGATGGATTCCATCAGTAATGAGGTATCGAGAGCGATTAACATAAGTTGTAAGAACCTGTTTCGCAAATTGAGCTAATTTGTATAAACTAAATAGCGACTATCCAGCTGTTAATGGTAGTAGTAGACACGTGGTGCCCTACGAGTAGTACTCCAGTCACGGACGGGCACCAGGGTAGAACCACTGACCTTCAACAAGCCAGCAGGATAGCTTCCTCACATGAAATAATTCGACAACCCCAGTGGGATTCGAACATACAGCGCCGATATAAAGTCATTGAATCTTAACCATTTTGCCAAGGATATCCATACAATTGAAAAACATTACGTGTTTTTAAATTGCCTCCCTTGACAGATAAAGTCCGCTTTATCCCGAAATATATATTAGTCCCTTCAGTTGGAATCCTTTGGTTTTACTGTTGTTTAGGTTGTTCCCTAACCAGATATTATGTGATAAATTATAACAGTCTTGTACAGTAAAGTATCCATTGGATGTGCTGTAGGATATCTGTCCATATTTAATAATCTGGCTGTCCGATTCACGCAGTGGTTAGCACGCTCGCTTCTCACCAAGGCAACCCGGGTTCGATCCTCGGACCGGGAAGTATGTGAGATGGTCCGGTGATCGCCAGATCGGACAGGTGGGTTTTCTCCGGGTACTCCGGTTTCCTCCCACACGAATATATACGTTTTCAACCAGCGTGATTAATATAAGTTGATGAAACTTGTTTCGCAATCGTTATAAAATAAATAAAGTTTAAACTAATAATTTAATGATTATAAGATGCGAAAACGGATGAAAATGGATTGAATGTGGTGTAAAAGAAACAACGATATAAACAGAGGAAACCAATTAAGAGGACCAACCTACTTTTAGGGGTATTCAGGGGTAGTAATTGACTAATGATTCGCATTGCCGTACTTCCCTTAATTCTAGATTAAGTTCGACAGGGTAAAACAGGACTATATAACAATCAACTTCCTAATGTCATAGTTATGTTGTTCTTTAATTCAAGGATTAATGATGTGAACAAGCAGTGTGTAAGGTATGTGATTACGAAGTCCCAAGACTGGTTGTATTGTCGTGGGTCGATTATACACTGACAGAAGTCAATGATCCGTCATCACCGTTGCATCACATTGTATGTCAATAATTACACATATAGTGAATGAGAGACATCTCTATTTTTCTATTACCTCCCTTGGCAGATAAAGTCTGAATTATCCCGAAATGTAAATACGTACTTTTAGTTGGATTCTTTTTGTTTTTACTGTTGTTCCATGACCAGATGTTGCGGTATGAATGTGATTGTTATCAAAATCGTGTTAATTAACTGACATTATATTACAAATATGTATCCATTGCATATACAATAGGAGATCTATCGAGAGCTGTCGAGATATAGTAATTTAATAATCATATGTAGTGTAGAATAAAATTGCTAGCATGTTGTGCAAAGGAAACAACGATAAGAGGAAACGCTTAATAGGATCTATCTACTCTTAGAGAGTATTCAGGGGCAGTAACTGACCGATATCTGGACTTGAGATTGTGAATGAAGACATCTGGAGAAACCTAGCGATGCCCATCATTATATGTTGGAAGATAACTCCTGTTGCACATCCGAGCAATATATTATATATCAAGCGCGTGTGGGCAACAGGGTAAAACCATCGATCTTTCACAAGTCATTTGGATAACGTCTTCATTCGAAAATAATTCTAGACCCCCTGGTGTGATTCGAATCTACATAGAGTGGTTTAATGTTAATTGTGGTCTTAGACAGGGTTGTATTCTATCCCCACTTCTGTTTAATTTGTTTATTAATGACCTTACAATTTATCTGAAATCATTTGATATTGGAATAAATGCTGGCGATGAAAAGATATGTATATTGCTCTATGCAGATGATATTGTCCTTCTAGCCGAATCGGAATCTGATCTACAAATACTATTAGATACTTTGAATAACTGGTGTATTTTAAATAAAATGAATGTCAATGCCTCAAAGAGTAATATTGTACATTTTCGTCCTAAATCGGTACAGAGAACAACCGTCAACTTTATATGTGGTATTAAATTAATACAAGTTGTTGATAAGTATATGTATCTTGGTGTGTTGTTAAGTGAATATGTGGATTATAACATAATGACTAAAGCAGTAGCTCAAAGTGCTAGCCGTGCCCTTGGTCTCTTAATTGCCAAATGTAAAGTTCTAGGGGGTGTCCCATATGTTGTATATACCAAACTTTATGAGTCTACAGTGCTGCCTGTTATAAATTACAGTGCACCAATATGGGGCTTCAAAACATTTTCATGTATAGATTCAGTTCATAACAGAGCAATGAGGTTCTTTTTGGGTGTAGGCAAATACACTCCAAATACTGCCATTGCAGGAGAAATGGGTTGGAAGCCGACTGTTGTATGGCAGTGGAAAAGCATATGTTTATTCTGGTCCAAAATATCGTCAATGGATACACATCGTATGAACAAACGCATAGCACTTTGGGTGGCTTCTAAGGCAAATGTTTCATGTAAAAATTGGTATTATTTAATTGTAAATAATGAAAATAATTTAAGTATGTTTGCAAATATTACCGAGCCTAAGCCATCATCATTAGTATTCTCAATGGAAAGTAAACTAATGGCTAGGTTCAAATTAAACTGGTTTACATCTATTAATAGAGATGTTGGTATATCGGGTCGAGGTAGAAATAAATTACGGTTGTATAAGCTATTTAAAACAGAATTCAAAGTAGAAGACTACTGTATGATGTTTTTACCTCTTAGTCATAGAGCTGCTTTGAGTAAATTTTGTTGTGGTGTTGCACCAATAAGAATAGAGACGGGCAGGTACGAGAATCTGAGTGTAGATCAAAGGAAATGTCCATTCTGTGACTCCGTTGAAAATGAACTACATGTTATTTTGCAATGTTGTACGTATGCAGATATTAGGTTACCGCTTATTAGAAAAACAATGGGTATTTATGGTAATTTTATTAATCTTTCTGATTCAGAAAAGTTTGTTTTTATTTTCTCCAGCAAGGAACTGATAAGATTATGTGCCAAAACCTGTTTTGAAATTCTTCAAAAACGACGGTTTTTGACGTGTAAATAAAATCAGTATGTTATGCAGTTCATAGATTGTAATATATATATATATTTAGCATGTAAATAATGTATCTCAATTGTTTCTTAATACTATGAATACTTTTTTATTGCCAACTAAATAGTCTATGCTAATCAGTTCATCACTGATCTGATCAGAGGTGATAATTGTTTTTTTATACCATTTTTTAATTAATAAGCGCGTTAGTGCTCTTTTTCAATATCAGTGTTTTAATAAATATTTTAAGCACTTCTTAGATAAGATTAGCGTAGGCAATTTAGATTTAACACATTTATATCTAAGAGTAGGTCTTGTTTTGGACCGAGAATCTCACTGATAGCGGTTACCCATGGTGACGTTTTGCGGCTGTGGTGTAATGGTGACAATGTGCCCGTCACCATTTTGACGATTGTCTTCAGTTTGTGAGAGTATCGGTCTGGATCAACCTATATAAACTCTAGTTTTAAGAAACTTATATGTTGAATCGTGTTCTATTGTGAATTGTTACTGTTACTGTCTCTTATAATTCATTATTGAGTGGCAATGTACATCGATATGTTTTTATTATATTGAATGTTGTTTGTTGTACATTGATGAGACGTAAATAAAGAATAAAATCTAGGTGAAGTCACCGAGGGCCTTGTGGAAGACTGACCTTGTCAAATAAGTGTCCTCGGTAATTAAAGTATTTATTATTATTATTATTAATATTTGCGCAGACGCTTGGCGCCAAAATGAAAGTAGCAACGTTGTTTTGTGCAACATTATGATTAATACGAGCGATATATGGTACTGTGATATAAACGTATCTTACACTCATGGTGATTTCAAAAATGGGCTCGCTTTAATAGCACAATTCCAAAACTCGTTTCATAAAATATGGTATGAAATCGCCATGAGTCTAATATCTTCGGTAGATAGTATTACTTCATAAATTGTTATCTTCGGTAGTCTTACGTCATAAATTGTTATCTTCGTTAGTCTTACGTCATACATTGTTATCTTCGGTAGTCTTACGTCATACATTGTTATCTTCGTTAGTCTTACGTCATAAATTGTTATCTTCGTTAGTCTTACGTCATAAAGTGTTATCTTCGGTAGTCTTACGTCATAAATTGTTATCTTTGTTAGTCTTACGTCATAACGTGGTAACTTCGGTAGTCATACGTCATAAAGTGTTATCTTCGGTTGGTAGTATTACGTCATAAATTGTTTCTTCGGTAATATTACGTCATACATTGCTATCTTCGGTAATCTTGAGTCATAAATTATTATCTTCGGTAATATTACGTCATAAATGATTATCTTCGGTAATCTTACGTAATAAATCATAATCTTCGGTAATCATACGTCATAAATTGTTATCTTCGGTAATCACACGTCATAAATTATTATCTTCGGTAATCATACGTCATAAAGTGTTATCTTCGGTAATCTTACGTCATTACGTCATAAATTATTATCTTCGGTAATCTTACGTCATTACGTCATAAATTATTATCTTCGGTAATCTTACGTAATGAATTAATATCTTCGGTAGTACTACGTCATAAATTATTATCTTCGGTAGTGAACGATGGCATTTTCCCTGTCACTGCTTGAGTTTCGTATTCCTCCGCCGTTGGGTGTACTGTTGTATTTTAACATTTTCTGACAATAATGAATAGGTAATTATAAAGTAATATATTCTAATGAATTAGTTTTTGTCTGTAGCTTTTAATTTTGACAGCAAACAGTAACTAATTACGTTCACACTAACAGACGTGGCTGTGTCGTGTAGTGCAATGAGGCTCCAGACAGGGGCAGTTAACATGAATACAATTTGAAAACAAATATTATATTAGCCAACGTTATTGCAAATCATAAAAGAAAAGAAAATTTGTGTTTATTAGTGTAAGATAGGATCTTATTTCATCTCATGATAAACACATATATCCTCTATATATTTGATAGTCTTACGTCATAAATAATTAATCTCGGTAGTCTTACGTCATAAATTGTTAGTCTCGGTAGTCTTACGTCCTTACGTCATAAATTGTTAATCTCGGTAGTTTAACGTCATATTTGTTAATACCGGTAGTCTTACGTCATACATTGTTAATCTCGGTAGTCTAACATCATACAGTGTTAATCTCGGTAGCCTTGCGTCATAAATTGTAAATCACGGTAGCCTTACGTCATACATTGTTAATCTCGGTAGTCTTACGTCATAAATTGTTAATATCGATAGCCTTACGTCATAAATTGTTAATCACGGTAATCTTACGTCATAAAGTGTTAATCTCGGTAGTCTTACGTCGTAAATTGTTAATATCGGTAATATTACGTCATAAATTGTTTCATTGATAACTGTGATACAGCAGTACAGACCAGTTCATTGCCAAGTGTTGATAACCAAATGTCATTGGTTATAATAAATATGACCCGTATTACTAGTAAAATGTAACCTTCGTCTATTGACCTTTTGCTTTTTGCTCATAAAATAACAGTTTGAACAGTGATAGAGTTGTCAGACAGCGCAGTCAACATAGTTATTTGCTCAGTGTGTCGGTCGTAAAAAAACCCCACAGTGCTTGATGGAAGATTTGTTATCATACTAAACCTGTCATCAGCGTGATTGCATTGCAAATCAGTTTATTATACACAAGACCTACGCCAAAGTCAAGGCCAAGGTCAAGGTCACACGTGGAGGTTAAATGCGAAATGTACACTATTTCCTGTTCTGGCTGTAACTTATTCGGCTATGGAAACATTTCAAAACTAATGTGCCACAAATGTTCACCATTTAATTATGTTATGTATCTTACACAAGAACTACATCCCTGGATTACCAGTCCAACTACTGGATTACCAGTCCAACTACTGGATTACCAGTCCAACTACTGGATTACCACTACATCCCTGGATTACCAGTCCAACTACTGGATTACCAGTCCAACTACTGGATTACCAGTCCAACTACTGGATTACCAGTCCAACTACTAGATTACCAGTCCAACTACTGGATTACCACTACATCCCTGGATTACCAGTCCAACTACTGGATTACCAGTCCAACTACTGGATTACCAGTCCAACTACTGGATTACCAGTCCAACTACTGGATTACCATGGATTACCAGTCCAACTACTGGATTACCAGTCCAACTACTGGATTACCAGTCCAACTACTGGATTACCAGTCCAACTACTGGATTACCAGTCCAACTATTGGATTACCAGTCCAACTACTGGATTACCAGTTCAACTACTGGATTACCAGTCCAACTACTGGATTACCAGTCCAACTACTGGATTACCAGTCCAACTACTGGATTACCAGTCCAACTACTGGATTACCAGTCCAACTATTGGATTACCAGTCCAACTACTGGATTACCAGTCCAGCTACTGCATTATCGATCCGTCTATATTTTAAGTCGCACCGACAGCTTAAGGCCATATTGCGACTGTCCAACTTTTATTGGTGGAGGAAGACCCTAGGTGACACCCGGGATGAACCACCGACCTTCCACAAACAAGCAGAATAGCTTCCTCACACGAAATAATTCGACACCCCTAGTAGGATTTGAACCTATAGTGGTGATGTGCAAGTTATTTGAAGTCAACGACCAAAACCATTCTACCACAGAGGCGCATTCGCATCAGGTGTGAAAGGCCCGGAGTTCGAGCACCACTGGAGCTGTTACGATTGTGCACTTTTGCAAGGCACTTACAATTCCACGTTGCCTCTTCTCTCTCCCTCGTGACGATGTATTCCATCAGGCATGAGGTATCGAGAGTGATTAATATAAGTTGTAAGAACTTGTTTCGCAATCGAGCTACAATAAATTTGTATAAACTAATAAACTAATGAAATTGGTCAAAGGATGAATATATTTGTGGTTAAGGTGGCTGACTTGTGTACCACTGTAACCTATCATCACTGATGGTGACCGGGTTCGAGCCCCGCTCAGACGGTGTCTCATTTATATGAAAAAGTTGGCAGTTTCTTACGGAGGTTGGTGCACCCAAGTACTGGTTAACCGCTGAAGCCTGCCCAGTTAAGGTGTTGTTAGGTAAACTGCCCGCCGGCGACATAGCCCAAAATGGTGCTGATGCAGGCGTAAAACCCGAAATATAACATAACAATATGAAATGAAGAAAACGATTTTGTTAGAAATACAGTCAAACCTGTGTTAGTGATCACCTCCACTAAGCAGCCAGCCTGTATTAAGCAGTCAGATTCCAGATTCCCAATCAGTTGTTTATTATATATTTGACCTCTATTAAGCAGCCACCTGTGCTAAGCAGCCACTTTCTCTGATTCCCTTGGCTGACTGCTTAAGACAGGTTTGACTGTAGTCTCAACTATATATTGAGCCCGTGTTCCATCTACCTATCATGATGCAGACATCTATTAATCAATCGACTCCATTACAGAAGAGCACAAGTCGCCAATAAAACTGTCAGTCTGTCGGTCAACAGACAATTGACGAGGCCCTAGTGAATGTAATCAAGAGTTGACCTATATTTACTGTAAGCTGGTTAAATCGTTTATGGCAGGAAGAAAGCATATTCCAACACACCTTTATTTACATCAGCTTCCGGTAGTAAACAAGATGGCGGCATAAATTTTAATCTTGCAAAAAAGTATAGGTTGTATATATACATATACGAATGTAGTCCCAATAACTAATATACTACTAGTTCATTTTTCATTTTGGTAAATTATGTGACTTGAGAATATTTCAGACAAGTTGATGTGTAGACATGATGTGGTATAAGAATTCAGGCCATTGCAAACTGAAGGTTGGTAATATACTGTATTATTTGGCGGAGGAATACAGTGTGTAAACACAGTGACGTTATTCACGTTTGTGAGCACTGGCTATTCAAACCATTACTTTTGGGATCATTTTGATGTTTACCAGTGGCTGTGGTATCAGAAGAAATGAAAGATTGGAAATATAAATAGTTTTTACAGTGTATTTAATATGCAATTTTACAACCTATATTAAAACAAAAAATGATGGTCGAGTTATGATAGAAATATATGACCATACATGAGTGGTGGTTTCATATTTTGTTTATTAATTGAAGGCGAACGACACGTTTCTGTTTGCAAGTATATTTTTAGCCTAATTACATTAAGGTTCATCCGTACGCTGTAGTAAATAGTCCCTGATAATCAATCAACACGCACCTAATCGACACAATATTCTTAAGCACTGTAATCAACTAGTGCATATTAAGCATTTTATTGATCTAAGCAGTTGATTTTCAAGAAATAATTCATGAACACAAGCTACTTGGATGTGTCAAATGTATATTGCAATATGTCATGTTTCGACCAATCAGAATCCTTCCATGTTATTACACATGCGAACATATAAGAAAAAAAGTAATAACTTTATTGCATTGAATTTAAGCAAAGTTTTGTTATAAAATGTGATATAGAAAATACCTCACAATATCGGACATTAGTTTGTACGAATTTATTTAGCTAGATTGCGAAACAAGTTTTTACAACTTATATTATATAAATCACTCTCGAGACAGATTATTCCTGATGGAATCCATCGCCACGAGGGAGAAATAAGAGGCAACGTGGAATTAAATGCATTGCATAATGACATAGAATATTCACGCGCCCACATGCCTAGGCGGGGGCGAGTATTAACAGCAACTATTGGATTGAATCTTATGACCATCTATCGACAGGACGTCATCAAGTAGAGTAGTGTTTGATAAAACTGTATATTGACGGGGCCTTATCAGCAGCCCCTTATAGGCGGACAAGTCAATCACTGACGGAGATTACCAATACAGTTCCATTGCCATCACAAAAAACTTATTATTTAGCGTTTTCAGACGTACTCCAATTTAATAATAACTGATATAGCAGCTTCCTATTTACGTTCAGCGTTGCCGGATTAAATTAATATGTCACAAGTAACAATGGCTAGCCAACAGTAAAAGCGCCTGGTAACCAACTGATTCG
Organism: Archivesica marissinica; assembly: GCA_014843695.1. Lineage (NCBI taxonomy): Eukaryota > Metazoa > Mollusca > Bivalvia > Venerida > Vesicomyidae > Archivesica > Archivesica marissinica. Next base: position 26,483,714 of record CM026390.1, read on the forward strand.
ATTATTTTCGAATTATTTCTTGCAATAATACCAAATTCTGCAATAGGATAGGACTTGTGTATCCTGGAATGTCTGGCGGAATGAATGCTGTACCGTTTGTATTCCATACTGCTACAACGTTAGGTAGGTATGTACGAAATACCAATTGCATAGCAGCTGAACGATCTCTGTTGACGTGAATGCGGGAACACATTCCCCTAGGCAATCATGTATACTTCAGGGGCGTAGCTAGCGACTTTGAATGTGTATGCCAGAATACTAGAAATTGAGCACCAAAGTATGCGATTTTGCTAGAAGCGTCTGGGGGCATGCTACCACAGGACAAGTTTGAATCCTATGACGTCATTGATGCACTCTGACGCATTTACATGTACGTCTTGGATGTTCAGAGATATGAATTTAACTGAATATTCTGCAGAATGTATGTGACCTCAAGGTTGAAAACCCAACTCTTCGTCATACCCCCACACACTCACACACTCACCCACCTACATATTTTATTGCATCTTTTGGGTTTTAGATTTTGTATTCGTTGTGACAATCTGTAGGCCCGGGCCTTAGTTTATACAAATTTATTTTAGCTCGATTGCGAAACAAGTTCTTACTTATATTAATCACTCTCGATACCTCATTCCTGGTGGAATCCATCGCCAAGAGGGAGAGAGAAGAGGCAACGTGGAATTTAAATGTCTTGCCTAACGGCACAATCGCAACTGCTCCAGCGGGGCTCGAACTCCGGACCTTTCGCACCTGAAGCGAATGCGCATCCACTGCGCTATTACGACTTATAGCAGCTACGTACATGATGGTGTATATATGATTGTATATGAGTTTTTCTTCGATGATAATTGATAAGTTATATGAGTTTTTCTTCGATGATAATTGATAAGTTATATGAGTTTTTCTTCGATGATAATTGATAAGTTATATGAGTATAATTGATAAGTTATATGAGTTTTTCTTCGATGATAATTGATAAGTTATATGAGTTTTTCTTCGATGATAATTGATAAGTTATATGAGTTTTTCTTCGATGATAATTGATAAGTTATATGAGTTTTTCTTCGATGATAATTGATAAGTTATATGAGTTTTGTCTGACGATCGCACATTATAACAGACATAATTCGAGATATATAAATTCATGTATCCCTCAAATGTTAAAATTGTCATAAATGTGAAAACGTGTGACAAATGTGAAAACAGTGGTAAAAAATGTGTATAAACAAAATTGGTTACAAATGTGAAAAAAACTGTCATAAATGTGAAAAAGCTGTTTGTAAAGACAATTCTGGCTGGGCTGATCTACACTAAATAATCACATAACAGATAGATGCACGATGCAGCAAAGACATATGTGACTTAATTTATGAAACCCGAACGAAAAAAACAAAACCACAAGAAACTATGAACAACATTTATATTCCATATAGGATCTTCCATGAGTGGTGATTTCATACCATGTTCTATTCTGTTCTAAACGCGTTTCATAATCTATGTGTAAGATGGTTTTATCACATTACCATATTTGTGTTTAAATCATATTTTTGCACAAAATCACGTTGCTACTTTCATTTTGGTACCAATTGTCAGCGCAAATTTTCATGACGTCACTAAAGTATCATGACGTCACTACGCAAAGCAGCGTTATATTTATATTTTAAACAGCGTTTTGGTTGCGTGGAGACTTCTTTCAAATCTTAGAGTGTCTTACCATTAACGTTATGTGTCAATTGAAATAGAAATATGCATAATTTAACGCTTCATTTACAAATAATAAGAATTATTCTCTCAGCCAATCAGAATCATTCCAGGTGTTATTAAACGTGTGTGCATATAAGAAATTATGATATGGTTTTATTACACTGAATACAAGCACAGTTATGTGATAATATGAATTACGAACAAACTACACGTGTGTGTAACAATTTGCATCATTGACCTTCATGTAATTACTCTTTATAATTATATAAATTATATATGTGTGAAGTGGAAGTCGTGATAGCGCAGTGGATATTCGAGCCCCGCTGGAGCCGTTACGAGTGTGCCCTTAGGCAAGGCATTTAAATTCCACATTGCCTCTTCTCTCTCCTTCATGGCGATGGATTCCATCAGGAATGAGGTCTCGAGAGTGATTAATATAAGTTGAAAGAACTTGTTTCGCAATCGAGCTAAAATAAATTTGTATAAACTATATAAATTATAAGTATTTGAAAACACGAGCCCCGCTCAGGCCGTGTCTCATTTATATGAAAAAGTTGGCAGTTTCTTACGGAGGTTGGTACACCCAAGTACTGGTTAACCACTGGAGCCTGCCCAGGAAAGGTGTTGTTAGGTAAACTGCCCGCCGGCGATATAGCCCAAAATGGTGCTGATGCAGGCGTATAATCCCGAAATATAATAATAATAATAATAATTTGAAAACACCCACACTTAGCAGAGGCGTAGCTAGCGATTTTGAATATCCAAGCCCGACTAATAAATTGAGCATCGAAGATGCAGTATTGCTAGAGAGGTCGGGGGGGGGTGCATGCTCGTTCAGGACAATTTTGAATCATTGAACGTCAATTGTGCACTCTGATGCACTTTAATTTACGCCTGCGACGTATACACATATTGATTATATTTGTAACGTTGCCAAATAGTATGCCACGTTTATTGAGTATATGTGTAACCATGCCAAATGGTATGCCACGTTTATTGAGCATATGTGTAACCATGCCAAATGGTATGTCACGTTTATTGAGTATATGTGTAACCATGCCAAATGGTATGCCACGTTTATTGAGTATATGTGTAACCTTGCCAAATGGTATGCCACGTTTATTGAGTATATTTGTAACCATGCCAAATGGTATGCCACGTTTATTGAGTATATGTGTAACCATGCCAAATGGTATGCCACGTTTATTGAGTATATGTGTAACCATGCCAAATGGTATGCCACGTTTATTGAGTATATTTGTATCCATGCCAAATGGTATGCCACGTTTATTGAGTATATTTGTAACCATGCCAAATGGTATGCCACGTTTATTCTGATTATTCATACACTTCGATATGTATCAATTATTTAATTTGTGCTAAGACATAACATGAGTAGTACGTCTGAACTATCTGGGAAATTGGCCAGCAATTCTTCGAAGGCTGTATATATGCAAATAGGCGGTAGTGCATCCCGAGGTCGAATGAGCACCTAATAACTAACATAGCTCATGTTTTCATTTTTGGTGAAAAATGCACTTTCATGACAGGCAGTGTATAGTTGTTGTGTTTCTTGAGAAATTATGTGACGCGAGAAGACTTCAGACTAGTTGATGTGTAGATAATATGTGATATAAGAAGTCAGGCCATTGCAAACTGAAGGTGGTGTATATACTATTTGGCGGAGGAATACAGTGTGTAAACACAGTGACGTCATTCACAGGTGAACGGTGTCAATGCTCAGCATTACATTTGTGATATGTTTTGTTGTTTTTCAGTTTTATTTGAATACCTCTACACAGTGGATGTGGTATCAGAAGAAATAAAAGAGTGGAAATATAATTGAATATACTGTATGTTTTTATTATTTATTATGTATTTAATAGGCAATTTATTTGTTGTTTTACAACCCGAAGGATTATGGCGGGAGATGATGCTATTCTGGGCGATATTAACAACAAATGGACGTGCCAGGTCAAGTGATTGAATGACTTTGTGAACGCTATTAGCAACACGACTAGTGCTAAAAAACGCCCACGTGACATATTGTCTGAATATAGTGTCTTGTAACATGATTATAACTAGCAGAGAACAGGGAAACTGCTACTTAATCATTTCAATATCACTCGTGTTAGCGCAGTGTCACTTGCGAAATGCCCCGAATTCGCTCCCTTTTCGAGCCGTTACGATGGTGCCATTAGGCAATGCATCTAAATTCCACGTTGTCTCTTCTCTCTCCCTCCTGGCGATGGGTTCCATCAGGAATGAGGTCTCGAGAGTAATTAATATAAGTGGTAAGAACTTGTTTCGCAATCAAGCTAAAATAAATTTGTATAAGTACTCAGCAAATATTTCATACTCACAAACTAGAAATCATTTCCAGAAATTGAAGAAACTATTTATCACAAAAACATATGCAAATCAGTACCAATGCGTCGTTGTTAGTGATTTACAGTTTATCGAACTTGTTTTTTTTGTAATTAATGTTCCAGATGTGAATAATTACCAAACAATTAAGCCGCAGTGAAAGCGCATATTTCTACAGAATGTAATTTCCTATTATATGGTATATCTTTCCCCCAAATATTTGCCTAAACAAATGAGTATTTCAATTAATAAACAAACGTCGTATACGCGGTTTGTTGACATAACAAAATAATGTAAATATTGTCGACTTCCATGCGGAATACAACGCGTGTATCTTGAATAACTCGATTTATGGTACAGATTTAGGCCTACCGTTATATCTCACATGTGTGTCTATGCATATTTAAGTGTAGACTAATCTTAGTTGAATTATCTCTAGACGACATCATCACGTGTTTAGTATTGACTCCGAGGACAAATTAACGTCAATTCAGGATGGATAACCGTTATATGAAATTCTACTTTCACTTTGTAGACTACAAAAACACTGTTTATTGATTCAATGTTAGTGTTCGAATGTATTCAGAAGAATTTGTAGTAGCACTGCATGCATACGTTAACAAATGCATTTTTTGGCTTTTTGCGATGTAATGTCGCTTTAAACGTTAGCTGACACATTAAAGATGCATTTCTGTTCAAAATCACAATGTCTAAGAAGGTTGTTATAAGTACAACTGCCACTGATTGTGTTTTTACGTTTATTTATCGTCGCTACCGGTTGCCCATATGAGCGACGCCTCCTGAAGAGATTAGTTATTTTAGATTTTGAAGGATAGTGCATGATACAGACAAAGACCCATTCCAGAATCTCCTCTGGTTCTTTTACGTGCACGGTGCCACTGATTTTCTTTGAATTACGTTTTTATAATGAGGACAGATGTTGAAGCTTAAGTGAACCCGGAATCACAGTGTGTGGTTTACGATTATTTATCGTCGCTACCGGTTACTAATATGAGCGACGCCTCCTAAAGAGATTAGTCATTTTAGATATTTGGAGGATAGTGCAATGATACAGACAGAGATCCATTCTATAGTCTCCTCTGGTTCTTTTACATGCACGGCGTACAGCACCGACACGAGACCTCGGTTTAAAGTACGATCTGAAAGACTGTTTATTCAGATGGGGAATCGAACCTGCGATCCCTGGATTACCAGTCCATCGTGTTTACCACTGGAGTACGAATCCCTTGACTAACTATACCTTATTATACCAGAAGACCTCTCTAAGCTACAGTAAAACATTGTCGTGACGTCATATCTTTGTACTTGCAGTCCATTATTATTATTATTAGACTGCCTGCAAAAGGCAGGGGTATTATATTTAATCCTTGTAGTAAGATATTGTTATATAAGTGTGTGGGTTAAGAGATATAAGCCTCACACGTATCCAATATGTAACATACTGGAACTGTGTTCGGCGCTACGTTACGCACCTCACACAGTACAATACTTTACATATTGGATTGTTTTCGTCTTATATCCTATATATAGCTTTCGTTTCTGATACATTTTCATATATGCATTTAAATTTTGTGTAATAAATTACGTATAAACTAATACACCTTTTGCGATTTACGAAATTTAAATAAAGAAGGCTTAATTCCGGAAATACACTTTTACAGCGAGGTGGTCTTCATATAATGTAGAAACAAGCTTACCTGACCAATGTTCCTTAAACACTCCATTAGCATAGATACTTTAGTTTATGCAAATTTATTTTAGCTCAATTGCGAAACAAGTTCTTACAACTTATATAAATCGCTCTCTAGACCTCATTCCTGGTGGAATCCATCGCCACGAGGGAGAGAGAGAAGAGACAACGTGGACTTTAAATGTCTTGTCACGGGCACATTCGTAACAGCTTCATCGAGGCTCGATCTCTGGACATTTCGTACCTGAAGCGAACGCACTATCACACCGCTATCATGACGTTATCAGCTTTGCGATCTCTTCTCCCAATAATAGTATAGGCTATTATTACTAGTCACGTGGCTATTGTTATTCGAAGTAAAACTGATTTTATTACAAAATATGTTTATCACTTATAGTAATTACTTACTACTTATTTTCGCCTCCGTGGTCGAGTGGTTAAGGTCGCTGACTTGTATACCACTGTAACCTATCATCACTGATGGTCACGGGTTCGAGCCCCGCTCAGACCGTGTCTCATTTATATGAAAAACTTGGAAGTTTCTTACGGAGGTTGGTTCACCCAAGTACCGGTTAACCGCTGGAGCGTGTCCAGGAAAGGTGTTGTTAGGTAAACTGGCCGCCGGCGATATAGCCCAAAATGGTGCTGATGCAGGCGTAAAACCCGAAATATAACATAATAACATTACTACTTATTTCTGATCTAATCCATCGCCACGAGGGAGAGAGAAGAGATAACGCGGAATTTACATGCCTTGCCTAAGGGCACAATCGTAACGGCTTCATAGGGACTCAATCTCTGGACCTTTCGTACCGGATGCGAACGTACTACCACTCCGCTATCACGACTTTATCACCTTTACGATCTCTTCTCCCACTAATAGTATCGCTTCTCCCACTAATAGTATCGCTTCTCCCACTAATAGTATCGCTTCTCCCACTAATAGTATCGCTTCTCCCACTAATAGTATCGCTTCTCCCACTAATAGTATCGCTTCTCACCAATGTAACCCGGGTTCGATCATCGGACCGGGAAGTTTGTTATAGTGTACGGTGGTCGCCAGATCGGACAGGTGGTTTTCTCCGGGTACTCCGGTTTCCTCCAACACGAATGACCACATTTACGCTTTCATCCCCGCCAACGAGAGTGATTAATATAAGTTATTAAAACTTGCCTCGCAATCGTTGTAAAATAAATAAAGTTTAACTTAATAGTATAGGTTATAATTACTAGTCACGTGACTATTGCTATTCGAAGTAAAACTGATTTTATTACAAAATATGTTTATCACTTATAGTACTTACTTACTACTTAGTACTATAGATTGATTAAGCTTGATATTTTTTTTGATTTCGTGGCATGTGTTCGTTGTTCCCTGTACACCATGCAAAGCAGCTTTCAATCTTATATCGATTTATGTGAATATATGAATGTAAAATCTATTGTATTACGTGACCAATATGTAATTGTATATTTGTATGTTTATGACGATGTACCATGTACAAGTCTTAAAATAAACATCTGTTCTGTTTTGTTCTTATAAATATGATTACTTATCAAGCCCAGTACAATCAGTGACACCGGATATCAACGATTCTAAGTCATGAAATCGGTAATATAATATTATACTGATACCATAAAAAACTGTGTACTTTTATATTGAGCGTTACATTTTTCGTTACAAATTTTAGAATTATGTATTTTACTATCGTCAATGAAGAAAATAATCCTTCACACATTGTACTAACTTATCCAATGCGCATGCGCGCAGACGTCCAAATTTGCCTATATTTTATTTTTCTAAAAGGATATAAATTTTACATCTAAGACAAATGCACCGTTTCTTTTTGGTGTCAGTATAAATATATACAAATCTGTTACTATAGAAACATAGCACACTATTACAACCTCTTACGAATCATCATTGTAATTGTTTCGAAATGTTTTTTTTTATCAAAACATAATGTACGCTCAAAAAGTCTTGTGTAGAAGATCAAGGATCAAAATGTTAGATCAAACATTCAAATTAGCAGAGGCTGTATACGTGATGAACGACAAAAGGAACGGATCAAACGAAGAATGCAAAAGACAAGAAATTAATCAAATCATGCACAAACATGAACACGCTATAAAGTCTTGAACAGAACAATATTAAAATGGATGAAAGGTGATCACAATTTTTAGTTTAGTTAGTTCGAATTTACTAATAGCAGAAATATGTAAAGTAAAAGTCATAGTTTAAAGCGACATTAAATGAAAGGTGATCACAATTTTTAGCTTAGTTAGTTAGAATTTACTAATAGAAGAAATATGTAAAGTAAAATAAATAGGTTAAAGCGACATTAAATGAAAGGTGATCACACTTTTTAGCTTAGTTAGTTCGAATTTACTAATAGCAGAAATATGTAAAGTAAAAGTTATAGTTTAAAGCGACATTAAATGAAAGGTGATCACACTTTTTAGCTTAGTTAGTTCGAATTTACTAATAGCAGAAATATGTAAAGTAAAAGTTATAGTTTAAAGCGACATTAAATGAAAGGTGATCACACTTTTTAGCTTAGTTAGTTCGAATTTACTAATAGCAGAAATATGTAAAGTAAAAGTTATAGTTTAAAGCGACATTAAATGAAAGGTGATCACACTTTTTAGCTTAGTTAGTTCGAATTTACTAATAGCAGAAATATGTAAAGTAAAAGTTATAGTTTAAAGCGACATTAAATGAAAGGTGATCACACTTTTTAGCTTAGTTAGTTCGAATTTACTAATAGCAGAAATATGTAAAGTAAAAGTTATAGTTTAAAGCGACATTAAATGAAAGGTGATCACACTTTTTAGCTTAGTTAGTTAGAATTGACTAATAGAAGACATATGTAAAGTAAAAGTCATAGTTTAAAGCGACATTAAATGAAAGGTGATCACACTGTTTAGCTTAATTAGTTCGAATTTACTAATAGCAGAAATATGTAAAGTAAACGTTATAGTTTAAAGCGACATTAAATGAAAGGTGATCACAATTTTTAGCTTAGTTAGTTGGAATTTACTAATTGAGGAAATATGTAAAGTAAAAGTCATAGTTTAAAGCGACATTAAATGAAAGGTGATCACAATTTTTAGCTTAGTTAATTAGAATTTACTAATAGAAGAAATATGTAAAGTAAAAGTCATAGGTTAAAGCGACATTAAATGAAAGGTGATCATAATTTTTAGCTTAGTTGGTTGGAATTTACTAATAGAAGAAATATGCAAAGTAAAAGAAATAGGTTAAAGCGACATTAAGTGAAAGGTGATCACAATTTTTAGCTTAGTTAGTTAGAATTTACTAAGATAGAAACAGCAGAAATATGTAAAGTAAAAGAAATATGTTAAAGCGGAACAAACCAATACGAAATAAAAATGTTATAAATTTTGAAATTTTACGAACATGTAGAAATGCTACCCACACATTCTTCCATTATACGTTGAATATTTATTTTGAGTCAGTAAGCGGCGTGTTTGTTTGCAATATAGCATATTGGAGGAAGTGAAAGTACAACTTTCCGGAATCGGTTCGCCACGTCATGCGTACAATCGGAACGCATTGCCTTTATCGTCAATCAGAACAATCTTCTAAGACAGCAGTTAAAACATCCGTGTGTTGCGTCACGCATGCGTATTAAACATTGTTTATAAATATACTTAGATATACTAGAGGACATAGAAAATGCACACCTACACTATATGATTATTATTACATGAAAACGAAATATGGATTCCATCAAAGATATATCACATCTTTATTACAAAACACAAACTGAACAACTAAACATATTCCAAAATGTTTAAAGCTATGTATTTATATTATTATTGGTTACCATGTAAAACACACTTATCCGAAGTGCGCGTTTTATATGTACTCTAGTATGTATCTATTTGACTATTTTTCGTTTCTGTTTTTAAGCACACAGCCATTGGAAATTATTTTCTTTAACTAACTTGTATTGTTTTACCCAACAAAAATAAATCGTTTGTTGGTAAAACTTGTGACCCAACACATTTGTTTCTTATAAATTATAACAGTTTCACTCGTATATTATTCATCACATTTCATGTGTTGTACAACTATTGTGCAGTCTGTGTATATGTATGCTATTAGAAAGCAATACAATATGCTTAAGCTAAGAAATCCTTTAATCTAATATAGTGTCGCTTTAAGCTAAGAAATCCTTTAATCTGATATAGTGTCGCTTTAAGCTTAGAAATCCTTTAATCAGATATAGTGTCGCTTTAAGCTAAGACATCCTTTAATCTGATATAATGTCGCTTTAAGCTAAGAAATCCTTTAATCTGATATAGTGTCGCTTTAAGCTAAGAAATCCTATGATCTGATATAGTGTCGCTTTAAGCTAAGAAATCCTTTAATCTGATATAGTGTCGCTTTAACATATTACGCCCCATGTTCATAGGACATGACAACGGAATGGAATAGTTGTTCAGTCAATATAGAATCCAAGCACTTACAGTCTTAATACGTTAATCAATGTTTCCATTGGAAGCTTGTTTCTTTATCCGGATCAAAACGCAAACACGCTAATATATCAATGTCAACTATACTGTCAGTGTATGAAATGTGTTCTTTGATATTTAGACATTTAGTCTTTGGTGAATAATTTGTTGTTTGCTTTTACAAGCATGCTGTTTTTCGGGTAGTCACAAAGGTTGTCACCCTTATATATTGTTCGAATCGCCACAAAGGTCTGTTTTGGGGGTTTGATGTCGAACCAACAGTTTAGGTCGCTTGACGACTCTCCTGCCATTATGGGTGGAAGAAGACCCATTTGCTCATCCGAGTAGTATTTCAGGCAATGACCAAGCAGATCCGAGGTAGAACCACCGACCTCCCGCGACCCAAGTGGATAGCTTCATCACTGAGAAAATTCCATATAGTTCCAGTGATAGGCACCCGATATGAAGTCATCTAACAATACCATTAACCAATAAGCCACGGAAGCTCCAACCTTGTGGAATAATGCCAATAAGTGGTGATAGCGCAGTGGAAGTGCGTTTGCTTCAGGTGTAAGCAGCCCGGAGTTCGAACCCAACTGTGGCCGTTCCGATCGTGCCATTAGGCAAAGCACTTAAATTCAACACTGCCTATTCTTTCTCCCTCATGGTGACGGATTCCACGAGGAATGAAGTCTCGAGAGTGTTAAACTAAGTGTTGTGCATCAGAACGTGTTTGGCAATCGAGCATAAATAAATTTGTTTATTGCTCATAGAACTGTTGCTGATGAATGCAGCGTCTACGTTGCAGACAACGGGTTGGCAACCATATTCAAATGAGACAGAGTCAAGCACATCAATCAATCTGCGACTCCCATAGTGGACGTATTCCTTATTTCAACGTGTCAAGAATTATGGATCGTATTATGGGAATAATCCTTTAAAATAAGCTTACAATTCCAAGTTCTCTATAGGTTTCGTGAGTTTAGTTTAAACTTTATTTATACGTTAATGACGTCACAATGCTAGAGGACATAGAAAACGCACACTTCGGATAAGTGTGTTTTTACATGAAAAACAATAACTATTTACAGTCAAACCTGTCTTAAGCAGCTATCCAATATAATCACAGAAACTGGCTGTTTAGCACAAGTGGCTGCTTAATAGAGGTCAAATATATAATAAAACAACATATTGGGAATCTGGAAACTGGCTGCTTAGCACAGGTGGCTGCTTAATAGAGGTAAAATATATAATAAAACAACATATTGGGAATCTGGAAACTGGCTGTTTAATGCAGGTTGGCTGCTTAATACAGGTTACCACTAACACAGGTTTGACTGTAAATACATAGTGTTAAACATTTTGTAATATTTTAAGTTGCGTTTTGTAATAATATATAATGATGCGATATATATTTTTGATGGAATCCTTCGTATTTCGTGTTCATGTAATAACAAGCATATAATGTAGGTGTGCGTGTTCTATGTCCTCTAGTATATAATGTAGGTGTGCATTTTCTATGTCCTCTAGTATATAATGTATGTGTGCATTTTCTATGTCCTCTAGTATATAATGTAGGTGTGCATTTTCTATTTCCTCTAGTATATAATGTAGGTGTGCATTTTCTATGTCCTCTAGTATATAATGTAGGTGTGCATTTTCTATGTCCTCTAGTATATAATGTAGGTGTGCATTTTCTATGTCCTCTAGTATATTTGTTCTGTTACATATATATATATACATATACAACTATTATAGATGCTTGTAAGACAACTAGAATTTGCAAACAAGCTTAATACAAAGCTTATGTAAATTCATCTCCATGGTAACAAAGTCTAATTATCCGATTAAAGAAATTATATGTATTATGAAATGATCAAGTTATAATATTGTTTGTTTTAAACAAACATGTACTACATATTTCCCGATTCTAATTGAAAGTGCTGCAAAGTATTTGAAACAAAAATACATGTTCCCACCAGTCCGTCCGTGTGTTCGTAGAGCAATGAGTGCATATCTTGGAGGCAACAATGAATTGTTGTACTTTATGAAATAGGTGCACGTTTTGGTCGTTATTCAGACGTTCGTTGCCGTAGATAAGATGGCTATAGGTTAAAGGACATGGTAAGTTATCTAGGTAAGTTTGTCTGATGTTGAAATAGTTACGACAATATAATAAGTAATGGCTGGAAGTTTCAAATTTTACGCATGCGCAGTTCGAGTTGTTCACGCTAGATTTACGGAAACGGTCGTAATTTAATGCAGCTACAGCCAAGGCGTATACGAGTATGTAACACTTCGTGAGTTTAGAAATGTTGCTGTCATTTTGAATAATTCGTAGGTCGCCAAGGATGCAAAGATGTCTACGATTCAGAGTTTAGAGTTTATTTATCGTCGCTACCGGAAGAAGATATTGATTAGAAACATACGATTTGTCTTTCGGTTAGTAATTGGCGAATAACAGATTGCTTTGAGTTCTGCTGCGTAGGAATTAACGACACAAGCCGGAGGCCTAAGTGGTAATTTCGGCGCTCAGAACGACAAACCATGTTTTATCGAACTACAAATAACGCACATACAAATCATATTTCGAGTCTATTTACACGATTCTCCAATGCTATGGAATTTGCCACGACATCTAACATTTAAAGTTGTATCAACGTCGTAAAGTTTACGTTGTCAACTACATAGGGGATACAACGTTGCTACAACGTCGGATTCCTGTTGCCGTAGTCGCGACCCCAATGCTTCAAATAAACTACGTCTTTCCAACGCTGCGAATACGACGTTGTCACCAGGTTGAATTAACGTTGCAACAACGTCGTGAAAATGACGTAGTCAACGACGTCGGATATATAAATTAGCTACAATGTTGGATTTAGTTTACAGACGTCGCGACCACAGTACAGGTCGTGATAGCGCAATGGTAGCGCGTTCGCTTCAGGTGCGAAAGGCCTGGAGTTCGAACCCCGTTAGGGCCGTTACGATTGTGCCATAAGGCAAAGCATTTAAATTCCACATGCCTCTTCTCTCTCCCTCATTGCGAGGGATTCCACCAGCAATTAGTTATCGAGAGTGATTAATATATGTTGTAAGAACTTGTTTCGTAATCGAGCTAAAATCGTTTTGTATAAACTAATAACGTCTTCTTATCGCTTACGTTTACAACACTAGTTTAAGGGCTCTCGGGACCAAATTCCTGACGGAATCCATCGACATGAGGAAGAGCGACGAGGAAATGAGGAATTTAAGCGCCTTGTCTTATTAAAGGGCACAATCGGAACTGCTACACGTTACATGCTGGTGTGAACTCCAGGCCTCTCGCCCCTGAAGCGAACTCGCGCAATCACGACTTCCACTTCCTTTGTAACGCTTGAACCTGACGTTGTAATGCTTTCGAATATTTAACGTTGTAGCAACGTCGTAAAGATAACGTCGGATATATTACGTTACTACGACGTCAGATTATGGTTGCCGCAATCGCGACAACAATACAACGAATAAACCAACGTTGCGAATATGACGTTGGATGAACATCGAACATTCAACGATGTAGCAACGTTGTCATCGATGTCGGCTATCTAAAGTGGAAGCCATGTTGGAATTTGGTTAACGGCCTAGCAACCACAAAACAGCTATTAAACAACGTATTTCCGACGTCATGTATTTTGCTGGGTGGATGCAAAAAATGTCAACTTTTGAATCCCCCCATCATTGACAACTTACTCGGGAAAGTTCGGAAACAATCGGTGATACATTTGTACTTATTTGCATACGGTGTTCTATTTTTAGAACTTTTACGTGACTTTCGGCCACATTATGTTAGTCAAAAATTATTTTATTTTTAAAGTACGTTTTAAATATCGTTGAGTTCATTGCTGAGCCGCTTAGGTAATACTTATTTTATAATGCATGCACTGGGAGACAATGGTCAGTTACTGCCCCTGAATACTCTTTAAGTAGGATATGTACGTTTAATTGGTTTCCTCTGGTTTTATCGTTGTTTCCTTAAGCATACTCCACATATTATCAATTTCCATACACTTTCTCATCTTATAATTAACAAATTACTAAACGCCTACATTATCTACAATGGGAATTTCACATCATTTAAAACAACATTATTTTAATAAAATCACATTACATCACACATTACACCTGCTTAGGCAACAACAGTAAAAACAAAGGATTCCAACTAGAACGACAAATATACATTTCGGGATAAATCGGACTTTATTGAAAAGGGAGGTAATAGGGAAAAACCAGCAATTTCTCTCATTACAGGACAACAGCCATCTTAGAAATTGTAACAAAGATGGTGAACACATATATGACCTTAATTAAACCATCATCTGTCGGATAGGTATGGCTGAAAGTAACGTCTGCATACAAACGTAGGATTACATTTTTGCATATTCCTACACAAAGTAAATCGGCTGCGAAAACTGACAATGAAAGCAAATGGCGGCCATTGTGATGTCCCGAGAGTACAATTTAGGAGTCATTGAACAAGTGACGGGTTCTATAAAGGGTTCATAGATATAGCATTTTCTGAATGGAATCATAGATGAACAAAATAGTTTCTTATCTGCTAAGAAATCGGATCATAGCTTCTATAGGGTGTGCTAGATTTTGAAAATAAACAATAATTTAAGCACTGTTTCCCCGGTTCATATTATATCACTATTGCATTCCTGAGTGGGTAATATGACTAATCGTGAACATTGTCCGCTTCTCGACGTACTCATCGTGAACATTGTGCGCTTGTCGGCGTACTCATCGTGAACATTGTCCGCTTGTCGGCGTACTCATCGTGAACATTGTCCGCTTCTCAACGTACTAATCGTGAACATTGTCCGCTTGTCGGCGTACTCATCGTGAACATTGTCCGCTTCTCAACGTACTAATCGTGAACATTGTCCGCTTGTCGGCGTACTCATCGTGAACATTGTCCGCTTCTCAAAGTACTAATCGTGAACATTGTCCACTTCTCGACTTACTCATCGTGAACATTGTCCGCTTTCTCGACGTATTCATCGTGAACATTGTCCGCTTCTCAAAGTACTAATCGTGAACATTGTCCGCTTCTCGACGTATTCATCGTGAACATTGTCCGCTTCTCAAAGTACTAATCGTGAACATTGTCCGCTTCTCGACGTATTCATCGTGAACATTGTCCGCTTCTCAAAGTACTAATCGTGAACATTGGCCGCTTTCTCGACGTATTCATCGTGAACATTGTCCGCTTCTCAAAGTACTAATCGTGAACATTGTCCGCATCTCGACTTACTCATCGTGAACATTTTCCGCTTCTCGACATATTCATCGTGAACATTGTCCGCTTCTCAAAGTACTAATCGTGAACATTGTCCGCTTCTCGACTTACTCATCATGAACATTGTCCGCTTCTCGACATATTGATCGTGAACATTGTCCGCTTCTCAAAGTACTAATCGTAAACATTGTCCGTTTCTCAAAGTACTAATCGTAAACATTGTCCGTTTCTCAAAGTACTAATCGTGAACATTGTCCGCTTCGAGATTACTCTATCATCGTGAACATTGTCCGCTTCTCAAAGTACTAATCGTAAACATTGTCCGCTGTTGACGTACTCATCGTGAACATTGTCAACTTCGCGAATACACTATCGTCGTGAACATTGTCCGCTTCTCGATATAATCATTTCGAACATTACCTCCTTCTCCGTTTAATCGTTTAGAACATTGTCTCTTTCTCCATTTAACCTCTTAGAACATTGTCTCCTTCTCCATTTGACCTTTTAGAATATTGCCCATTCTCCATTTAATCGTTTAGAACATTGCCTCCTTCTCCATTTAATCGTTAGAACATTGTCTCCTTCTCCATTTAACCTTTTAGAATATTGCCCATTCTCCATTTAACCTTTTAGAACATTGTCTCCTTCTCCATTTAACCTTTTAGAATATTGCCCATTCTCCATTTAATCGTTAGAACATTGTCTCCCTCTCCATTTAACCTTTTAGAATATTGCCCATTCTCCATTTAACCTTTTAGAATATTGCCCATTCTCCATTTAATCGTTTAGAATATTGCCCATTCTCCATTTAATCGTTAGAACATTGTCTCCTTCTCCATTTAACCTATTAGAATATTGCCCATTCTCCATTTAACCTTTTAGAACATTGTCTCCTTCTCCATTTAACCTTTTAGAATATTGCCCATTCTCCATTTAACCTTTTAGAACATTGTCTCCTTCTCCATTTAACCTTTTAGAATATTGCCCATTCTCCATTTAACCTATTAGAACATTATCTCCTTCTCCATTTAACCTTTTAGAATATTGCCCATTCTCCATTTAATCGTTAGAACATTGTCTCCTTCCCCATTTAACCTTTTAGAATATTGCCCATTCTCCATTTAACCTTTTAGAATATTGCCCATTCTCCATTTAATCGCTAGAACATTGTCTCCTTCTCCATTTAACCTTTTAGAATATTGCCCATTCTCCATTTAATCGTTTAGAATATTGCCCATTCTCCATTTAACCTTTTAGAATATTGCCCATTCTCCAATTAACCTTTCAGAATATTGCTCATTCTCCATTTAATCGTTAGAACATTGTCTCCTTCTCCATTTAACCTTTTAGAATATTGCCCATTCTCCATTTAACCTTTTAGAACATTGTCTCCTTCTCCGTTTAACCTTTTAGAATATTGCCCATTCTCCATTTAACCTTTTAGAACATTATCTCCTTCTCCATTTAACATTTTAGAATATTGCCCATTCTCCATTTAATCGTTAGAACATTGTCTCCTTCTCCATTTAACCTTTTAGAATATTGCCCATTCTCCATTTAACCTTTTAGAATATTGCCCATTCTCCATTTAATCGTTAGAACATTGCTCCTTCTCCATTTAACCTTTTAGAATATTGCCCATTCTCCAATTAACCTTTTAGAATATTGCCCATTCTCCATTTAATCGTTAGGACATTGCTCCTTCTCCATTTAACCTTTGAGAATATTGCCCATTCTCCATTTAACCTTTTAGAATATTGCCCATTCTCCATTTAACCTTTTAGAATATTGCCCATTCTCCATTTAATCGTTAGAACATTGTCTCCTTCTCCATTTAACCTTTTAGAATATTGCCCATTCTCCATTTAATCGTTTAGAATATTGCCCATTCTCCATTTAATCGTTTAGAATATTGCCCATTCTCCATTTAACCTTTTAGAATATTGCCCATTCTCCATTTAATCGTTAGAACATTGCCCCTTCTCCATTTAACCTTTTAGAATATTGCCCATTCTCCATTTAACCTTTTAGAATATTGCCCATTCTCCATTTAATCGTTTAGAACATTGCCCATTCTCCATTTAATCGTTAGACATTGCCCTTCTCCATTTAACCTTTTAGAATATTGCCCATTCTCCATTTAACTTTAGAACATTGCCTTCTCCATTTAACCTTTTAGAATATTGCCATTCTCCATTTACTTAGAATATTGCCCATTCTCCATTTAATCGTTTAGAATATTGCCCATTCTCCATTTAACCTTTTAGAATATTGCCCATTCTCCATTTAATCGTTTAGAATATTGCCCATTCTCCATTTAATCTTTTAGAATATTGCCCATTCTCCATTTAACCTTTTAGAATATTGCCCATTCTCCATTTAATCGTTTAGAACATTGCCCATTCTCCATTTAACCTTTTAGAATATTGCCCATTCTCCATTTAATCGTTTAGAATATTGCCCATTCTCCATTTAACCTTTTAGAATATTGCCCATTCTCCATTTAACCTTTTAGAATATTGCCCATTCTCCATTTAATCGTTAGAACATTGCCCCTTCTCCATTTAACCTTTTAGAATATTGCCCATTCTCCATTTAACCTTTTAGAATATTGCCCATTCTCCATTTAATCGTTTAGAATATTGCCCATTCTCCATTTAATCGTTAGAACATTGCCCATTCTCCATTTAACCTTTTAGAATATTGCCCATTCTCCATTTAACCTTTTAGAATATTGCCCATTCTCCATTTAATCGTTTAGAATATTGCCCATTCTCCATTTAATCGTTTAGAATATTGCCCATTCTCCATTTAACCTTTTAGAATATTGCCCATTCTCCATTTAACCTTTTAGAATATTGCCCATTCTCCATTTAATCGTTTAGAATATTGCCCATTCTCCATTTAATCGTTTAGAATATTGCCCATCCTCCATTTAATCGTTTAGAATATTGCCCATTCTCCATTTAATCGTTTAGAATATTGCCCTTTCTCCATTTAATCGCTTGAACATTGCCTCCTTCTCCATTTAACCGTTTAGAACATTGCCTTCTCCATTTAAACGTTTAGAACACTGCCCCTTCTCCATTTAATCGTTTAGAATATTGCACCTTCTCCATGTAATCGCTTAGAACATTGCCTCCTTCTCCATTTAACCGTTTAGAACATTGCCTCCTCCATTTAACCTTTTAGAATATTGCCCATTCTCCATTTAATCGTTTAGAATATTGCCCATTCTCCATTTAACCTTTTAGAATATTGCCCATTCTCCATTTAACCTTTTAGAATATTGCCCATTCTCCATTTAATCGTTAGAACATTGTCTCCTTCTCCATTTAACCTTTTAGAATATTGCCCATTCTCCATTTAACCTTTTAGAATATTGCCCATTCTCCATTTAATCGTTAGAACATTGTCTCCTTCTCCATTTAACCTTTTAGAATATTGCCCATTCTCCAATTAACCTTTTAGAATATTGCCCATTCTCCATTTAATCGTTAGGACATTGTCTCCTTCTCCATTTAACCTTTGAGAATATTGCCCATTCTCCATTTAACCTTTTAGAACATTGTCTCCTTCTCCATTTAACCTTTTAGAATATTGCCCATTCTCCATTTGACCTTTTAGAACATTATCTCCTTCTCCATTTAACCTTTTAGAATATTGCCCATTCTCCATTTAATCGTTAGAACATTGTCTCCTTCTCCATTTAACCTTTTAGAATAATGCCCATTCTCCATTTAACCTTTTAGAATATTGCCCATTCTCCATTTAATCGTTAGAACATTGTCTCCTTCTCCATTTAACCTTTTAGAATATTGCCCATTCTCCATTTAACCTTTTAGAATATTGCTCATTCTCCATTTAATCGTTTAGAACATTGCCTCCTTCTCCATTTAATCGTTAGAACATTGTCTCCTTCTCCATTTAACCTTTTAGAATATTGCCCATTCTCCATTTAACCTTTTAGAACATTGTTTCCTTCTCCATTTAACCTTTTAGAATATTGCGCATTCTCCATTTAACCTTTTAGAATATTGCCCATTCTCCATTTAATCGTTTAGAATATTGCCCATTCTCCATTTAACCTTTTAGAATATTGCCCATTCTCCATTTAATCGTTTTGAATATTGCCCATTCTCCATTTAATCATTAGAACATTGTCTCCTTCTCCATTTAACCTTTTAGAATATTGCCCATTCTCCATTTAATCGTTAGAACATTGTCTCCTCCATTTAACCTTTTAGAATATTGCCCATTCTCCATTTAACCTTTTAGAATATTGCCTCCTTCTCCATTTAATCGTTAGAACATTGTCTCCTTCTCCATTTAACCTTTTAGAATATTGCCCATTCTCCATTTAATCGTTAGAACATTGTCTCCTTCTCCATTTAACCTTTTAGAATATTGCCCATTCTCCATTTAATCGTTTAGAATATTGCCCATTCTCCATTTAATCGTTAGAAAATTGTCTCCTTCTCCATTTAACCTTTTAGAATATTGCCCATTCTCCATTTAACCTTTTAGAATATTGCCCATTCTCCATTTAATCGTTAGAACATTGTCTCCTTCTCCATTTAACCTTTTAGAATATTGCCCATTCTCCATTTAACATTTTAGAATATTGCCCATTCTCCATTTAATCGTTTAGAATATTGCCCATTCTCCATTTAATCGTTTAGAACATTGCCTCCTTCTCCATTTAATCGTTAGAACATTGTCTCCTTCTCCATTTAACCATTTAGAATATTGCCCATTCTTCATTTAATCGTTTAGAATATTGCCCATTCTCCATTTAATCGTTAGAACATTGTCTCCTTCTCCATTTAACCTTTTAGAATATTGCCCATTCTCCATTTAATCGTTTAGAATATTGCCCATTCTCCATTTAATCGTTTAGAATATTGCCCATTCTCCATTTAACCTTTTAGAATATTGCCCATTCTCCATTTAATCGTTTAGAATATAGCCCATTCTCCATTTAACCTTTTAGAATATTGCCCATTCTCCATTTAACCTTTTAGAATATTGCCCATTCTCCATTTAATCGTTTAGAATATTGCCCATTCTCCATTTAATCGTTTAGAATATTGCCCATTCTCCATGTAACCTTTTAGAATATTGCCCATTCTCCATTTAATCGTTTAGAATATTGCCCATTCTCCATTTAACCTTTTAGAATATTGCCCATTCTCCATTTAATCGTTTAGAATATTGCCCATTCTCCATTTAATCGTTTAGAATATTGCCCATTCTCCATTTAATCGTTTAGAATATTGCCCATTCTCCATTTCATCGTTTAGAATATTGCCCATTCTCCATTTAATCGTTTAGAATATTGCCCATTCTCCATTTAACCTTTTAGAATATTGCCCATTCTCCATTTAATCGTTTAGAATATTGCCCATTCTCCATTTAACCTTTTAGAATATTGCCCATCCTCCATTTAATCGTTTAGAATATTGCCCATTCTCCATTTAACCTTTTAGAATATTGCCCATTCTCCATTTAATCGTTTAGAATATTGCCCATCCTCCATTTAATCGTTTAGAATATTGCCCATTCTCCATTTAACCTTTTAGAATATTGCCCATTCTCCATTTAACCTTTTAGAATATTGCCCATTCTCCATTTAATCGTTTAGAATATTGCCCATCCTCCATGTAATCGTTTAGAATATTGCCCATTCTCCATTTAACCTTTTAGAATATTGCCCATTCTCCATTTAATCGTTTAGAATATTGCCCATTCTCCATTTAATCCTTTAGAATATTGCCCATCCTCCTTTTAATCGTTTAGAATATTGCCCATTCTCCATTTAATCGTTTAGAATATTGCCCATTCTCCATTTAATCGTTTAGAATATTGCCCATTCTCCATTTAATCGTTTAGAATATTGCCCATTCTCCATTTAATCGTTTAGAATATTGCCCATTCTCCATTTAACCTTTTAGAATATTGCCCATTCTCCATTTAATCGTTTAGAATATTGCCCATTCTCCATTTAATCGTTTAGAATATTGCCCATTCTCCATTTAATCGTTAGAACATTGTCTCCTTCTCCATTTAACCTTTTAGAACATTGTCTCCTTCACTTAATCGTTTAGAACATTGCACCCTTCTCCATGTAATCGCTTTGAACATTGCCTCCTTCTCCATTTAACCGTTTAGAACATTGCCTTCTCCATTTAACCGTTTAGAACACTGCCTCCTTCTCCATTTAATCGTTTAGAATATTGCACCTTCTCCATGTAATCGCTTAGAACATTGCCTCCTTCTCCATTTAACCGTTTAGAACATTGCCTCCTCCATTTAACCGTTTAGAACATTGACCCATCTCCATTTAATCGTTTAGATCATTGTTCCTTCTCCATTTTATAGGTTAGAACATTGCTTCCTTCTCCATTTAATCGTTTAGAATATTGCACCTTCTCCATTTTATAGGTTAGAACATTGCTTCCTTCTCCATTTAATCGTTTAGAACAGTGCCCCTTCTCCATTTAATCGCTTAGAACAGTGCCCCCTTCTCCATTTACTCGCTTAGAACAGTGCCCCCTTCTCCATTTAATCGTTTAGAACAGTGCCCCCTTCTCCATTTAATCGCTTAGAACAGTGCCCCCTTCTCCATTTAATCGTTTAGAACAGTGCCCCCTTCTCCATTTAATCGTTTAGATCATTGTCTCCTTCTCCATTTAACCTTTTAGAACATTGTCTCCTTCACTTAATCGTTTAGAACATTGCACCCTTCTCCATGTAATCGCTTAGAACATTGCCTCCTTCTCCATTTAACCGTTTAGAACATTGCCACCTTCTCCATTTAATCGTTTAGAACATTGCTTCCTTCTCCATTTAATCGTTTAGAACAGTGCCCCTTCTCCATTTAATCGCTTAGAACAGTGCCCCTTCTCCATGTAATCGCTTAGAACATTGCCACCTTCTCCATTTAATAGTTTAGAACATTGTCTCCTTCTCCATTTAATAGTTTAGAACATTGCCTCCTTCTCCATTTAATCGTTTAGAAAATTACCCCATTCTCGATGTAATCGTTTAGAACATTGCACTGAGTGAAAGTGTGCAAATGCACATCCGCCTCGACCACGCACTGACAGCTATGTCGTAAAAACAATTCCAATAACACATGCTTTTCTTAACGTCAATTGTTCCGTTAAATTCTCCACAAACCAGTTATTATTGGATTGCCATCAAACACAGACATGATTGCTCAGTGAATAGAATTAATATAGTATTTCTATTGTGACACAATAAATTCCATGTTAACATTTCTGCACTTTCACAATTTCAGCTTTGGTGTTCACAAGAAGAACACCAATCTGGCGATGAACGAAAAGTCAAGTTTAAATTACGTTTTGTTCGCTTATCACACACATATCAACAGCTAAAAAAAGGAATGTATACATGTTACCCAACCCCACCACCTGAGTCGAAGACCAGTCCGTTGGTTGGATTATATTTATCATGTAGATAGTCTTTGTGTGTTTTGGGGTCAGTTTAAGTCATATGTACCAATTATCGATAGTGACGTCATCATTTCTGCTACATGAATTCACGATTTCAACTTCACGAATTCACAATCTCAACTTCATGAATTCACGATTTCAACTTCACGAATTCACAATCTCAACTTCATGAATTCACGATTTCAACTTCATGAATTCACGATTTCAACTTCACGAATTCACGATCTCAACTTCATGAATTCACGATCTCAACTTCACGAATTCACAATCTCAACTTCATGAATTCACGATTTCAACTTCATGAATTCACGATTTCAACTTCACGAATTCACGATCTCAACTTCATGAATTCACGATCTCAACTTCACGAATTCACGATCTCAACTTCATGAATTCACGATTTCAACTTCACGAATTCACGATCTCAACTTCATGAATTCACGATTTCAACTTCATGAATTCACGATTACAACTTCACGAATTCACGATCTCAACTTCATGAATTCACGATTTCAACTTCATGAATTCACGATTTCAACTTCACGAATTCACGATCTCAACTTCATGAATTCACGATTTCAACTTCATGAATTCACGATTTCAACTTCACGAATTCACGATCTCAACTTCATGAATTCACGATTTCAACTTCATGAATTCACGATTTCAACTTCATGAATTCACGATTTCAACTTCACGAATTCACGATCTCAACTTCATCATGAATGCACACAAATTCAGCTTCATGAATTCACAATGGCAACTTTATGTATTCACAGTTAATATCGCGAAGTCGTGGAGTATAAATTGCAAACTGTTGACGGATCTGTAGTCCAGTGGTAACACGCTGGATTGGTAATCCAGGGATCGCAGGTTCGATCCCCCGTCTGACCCTAATAAATGTCAGATGGGACATTAAACCGAGGTCTCGTGTCGGTGCTTTACACCGTGCACGTAAAAGAACAAGAGGAAACTCTGGAATGCGTCTCTCTCTGTATCATTGCACTATCCTTCAAAATCTAAAATGACTAATATGTTCAGGAGGCGTCGACGATAAATAAACGAAAAACACACACACATAGCGAATGTCACAACATAACTTTCGCACATATGGCAACTTTCATACATATGGCAACTTTCATACATATGGCAACTTTCATACATATGGCAACTTTCATACATATGGCAACTTTCGTACATATGGCAACTTTCATACATATGGCAACTTTCATACATATGGCAACTTTCATACATATGGCAACTTTCATACATATGGCAACTTTCGTACATATGACAACTTTCATATATATGGTAACTTTCGTACATATGGCAACTTTCGTACATATGGCAACTTTCGTACATATGACAACTTTCGTACATATGACAACTTTCGTACATATGACAACTTTCGTATATATGGCAACTTTCGTACATATGACAACTTTCGTACATATGACAACTTTCGTACATATGACAACTTTCGTACATATGACAACTTTCGTACATATGACAACTTTCGTACATATGACAACTTTCGTACATATGACAACTTTCGTACATATGACAACTTTCGTACATATGACAACTTTCATACATATGACAACTTTCGTACATATGACAACTTTCGTACATATGACAACTTTCGTACATATGACAACTTTCGTACATATGACAACTTTCGTACATACGGCAACTTTCGTACATATGGCAACTTTCATACATATGCCAACTTTCGTATATATGGAAACCTTCGTACATACTGCAAATTTTGCACATATGGCATCGTTCGTATATATGCTAACTTTCGCACATATGGCATCGTTCGTACATATGGCAACTTTCGCACATACGGCAAATATCGTACATATGGCAACTTTCATACATATGGCAACTTTCTTACATATGGCAACTTTCGCACACATGCCAACGTTCGTACATATTGCAACTTTCGTAAATAAGGCAACGCACATCTAATGTTGTGAAACTTGTTTCGCAATCGAGCTAACATAAATATGTATAAACTAATTCAGAATTCAGCCAGCGATCGGTTGCAAACCGAGACAAGTAGCAACAGTGTTGTTATGTTGTCTAGTGGCTATTTTAAATGAAGATTATTGAGTGACCACGTATCGACGTCAGGGATATAAATTGCTTCTTGCCTCGTAAATTAGCAATAAACGTCAGTCAAAATGAAAGGACTGAGACTTGATAAATTCGGTTATTGGTTGGGGAAATGTACACTTGACATAATTTAGGGGCATAGACGTATATACTGACATACATATATTCACAAGGAATCTGTTCTTTCCGATGTAAGGCGTCTCTGATTCCGTAGAA
Source organism: Archivesica marissinica (assembly GCA_014843695.1). Taxonomy (NCBI): domain Eukaryota; kingdom Metazoa; phylum Mollusca; class Bivalvia; order Venerida; family Vesicomyidae; genus Archivesica; species Archivesica marissinica. The sequence goes on from CM026390.1 coordinate 26,509,068, forward strand.
TGTATTTATTCCTTGACAAATATTGGCTATTTTGAAAGATAGTACATACAAATACAGCAGTTAACGTCTCCGTGGGCTAAATGTCAAAGCGTACGTTCGTTTACGAAACGGGGGCCTTAGGTCCAAATCTCGTTTGAATAGCGTCATGGGTTCATTCTGATATGGTTTTGACGCCAGCTAGTTTAATACTGGGTATTGATTACATACAGGTACAAACCTGGTGCCTGACCAGCAATGATGATATTCGGGAGGTACTGCTGTTCATAAGAAGTATCTCATAAGTCAGAAATGGCTTGAAGGGTGATATAAAAACTATCTTCAAAGACAAATCCAACCGCTGATATAGGATAGTAATACCTGTGTCAGGGAGCTTTCCAGTATTCCAAGCTCTTGTGACCAGTGTAACGTTGTGTTTGCCTGAACCGTAAATGTATCTCTCTTCTCCCTCTCCACTCCTCTACTCTACTCTCCTCTACTCTCCTCCCCTCTCATCTCATCCATCTCCTCGCCTCTCTTATTTTCTCCTCGCCTCTCCGATCCTCTCCTACCCTCCCATTCCCTCCCACCCCTCCCATCCCCTCTCCTCTCCTATCCTCTCCTCTCCTCTCTCCCCTCTCCTCTCAGCTTTAATCTCCTCTCTTATCTCTCTCCTCTCCTCCCCTACCTTCTCCTATCCTCTCCTCTCAGCTCATGTCGCCCCTCTCCTCTTATCACCTCCTCTCCTCCTCTCCTCTCCTCTCCACCCACCTCCCCTCACCACCACTCCTCTCCCTCCCTTTCTCTCAGTGTCGTCAACGTTCGCTTCCCGAAATCATTACAGTTTCCCTCACTGCAGGGCAGTCAACGTTTCCCTAAATCTACACAGTTCCCCTCGGTACAGTGTCGTCAACGTTCGTTTCCCTAAATCATTACAGTTTCCCTCACTGCAGGGCAGTCAACCGTTCCCTACATCTACACAGTTCCCCTCGGTACAGTGTCGTCAGAGTTCGTTTCCCAAAATCTACACAGTTCCCATCGGTACAGTGTCGTCAACGTTCGCTTCCCTAAATCATTACAGTTTCCCTCACTGCAGGGCAGTCAACGTTTCCCAAAATCTACACAGTTCCCCTCGGTGCAGTGTCGTCAACGTTCGTTTCCCTAAATCTACACAGTTCCCCTCGGTACAGTGTCGTCAACGTTCGTTTCCCTAAATCTACACAGTTCCCCTCGGTACAGTGTCGTCAACGTTCGTTTCCCTAAATCTACACAGTTCCCCTCGGTACAGTGTCGTCAACGTTCGTTTCCCTAAATCTACACAGTTCCCCTCGGTACAGTGTCGTCAACGTTCGTTTCCCTAAATCTACACAGTTCCCCTCGGTACAGTGTCGTCAACGTTCGTTTCCCTAAATCATTACAGTTTCCCTCACTGCAGGGCAGTCAACGTTTCCCTAAATCTACACAGTTCCCCTCGGTACAGTGTCGTCAACGTTCGTTTCCCTAAATCTACACAGTTCCCCTCGGTACAGTGTCGTCAACGTTCGTTTCCCTAAATCTACACAGTTCCCCTCGGTACAGTGTCGTCAACGTTCGTTTCCCTAAATCTACACAGTTCCCCTCGGTACAGTGTCGTCAACGTTCGTTTCCCTAAATCTACACAGTTCCCCTCGGTACAGTGTCGTCAACGTTCGTTTCCCTAAATCTACACAGTTCCCCTCGGTACAGTGTCGTCAACGTTCGTTTCCCTAAATCATTACAGTTTCCCTCACTGCAGGGCAGTCAACGTTTCCCAAAATCTACACAGTTCACCTCGGTACAATGTCGTCAACGTTCGTTTCCCTAAATCATTACAGTTTCCCTCACTGCAGGGCAGTAAACCGTTCCCTACATCTACACAGTTCCCCTCGGTACAGTGTCGTCAGAGTTCGTTTCCCTAAATCATTACAGTTCCCCTCTCTACAGGATCGTCGACGTTTCTATGTGATACGTTTGACAGAGATTATAGTTTGATGGATTAAGTAAAATACAAAAGCATAACAAATCTGCTGCTTAGATACCCAGAGGAATTAGTGATGGCCCTGAGGCAATAATATGTCTATCATGTGTACATATTGAACATATTAATTGTGCTGTACGAGAAGCCATTCAATGCGTTGGTGGTCTTACTTTGTACACTTTGACAGTTATCCAGAGTACGATTATACTTTTGGTATTTACTGAAAATGAGTAAACGTTCCCGCCGCGCCGTGATTAATATATATAATTGTCCTATCCATGTTGCTTAGAACAGTGGAGAACACCATCCATTTCCTGGGTAGACAACAGTGCTCAATTATACAACTCAATTATGCAAGGGACGGACGACTGTATCACATTATACAACCTCTACAATGGTCTGACAACTGTATCACAGTATACAACCTCTGCAAGGAACTGACAACTGTATCACAGTATACAACCTCTATAAGGGTCTGACAACTGTATCACATTATACAACCTCTGCAAGAGACTGACAACTGTATCACATTATACAACCTCTGCAAGGAACTGACAACTGTATCACATTATACAACCTATGCAAGGGACGGTCAACTGTATCACATTATACAACCTCTGCAAGAGTCTGACAACTGTATCACAGTATACAACCTCTGCAAGGGACTGACAACTGTATCACAGTATACAACCTCTGCAAGGGACTGACAACTGTATCACATTATACAACCTCTGCACGGAACTGGCAACTGTATCACATTATACAACCTCTGCACGGGACTGACAACTGTATCACATTATACAACCTCTGCACGGGACTGACAACTGTATCACATTATACAACCTCTGCACGGAACTGGCAACTGTATCACATTATACAACCTCTGCACGGGACTGACAACTGTATCACATTATACAACCTCTGCACGGGACTGACAACTGTATCACAGTATACAACATATGCAAGGGACGGTCAACTGTATCACATAGTTCTACTATTATTACTTCAGATGATATTTAGGTCAGACACCGCTATTGCAATTTCCATAGGCCACCATTATAACACACAGTGCCATTAGATTCCCCCCCCCCCCATAACTTTATCACGTGTCCCTAGGGAGCGAACATATGGCCCTGACGATAGCGATTTATGGCGAGTTCCAATAACGACGTGCTGCACCACTCGACAGCGGAGGAGGGGGGGGGGGTCACTATCAACCTTCAAGCGAGCTTTGCTTCAGCAAGGAGTACAATTTACGATGACGAATAAATCATCGTCTAAACAGTGGTCGTACTTTTATTACGTCGCCGGTAAACATGATTGGGCGGTTCTAGATATTCACCGTACTTAATTCAATAAAAAAGTGGTCTGTGGTTATAGGCCGTAGACACGTAAATAGGCGGAAGTACATTAGAGGCCCAATGTAGTCCTAATAATTAATATAGAGCATGACTGTTTTTGATAATCAATTCATTTTAACTGCCACTGTCGGTAGCCTCATTTCACTATAATACACAACCACACAACCACTTATTTTAGTGTGAACGTCCGTAATAAGAAATAGTTCTGGTATAATTTTCAAGTTAGTTTCTGTTTGCTGTCAAAAATAAAAAAAATCTACATACCAACCTAATTCATTAGAATATATTAATTTATAATTAACTGTTCATGATTGTCGGAAAATAGCTAAAGTACAAAAGTACATCCAACCGCGAAGGAATACGAAACGCAAGCAGTGACGGAGTACATCCAACCGCGGAAGAATACGAAACTCAAGCAGTAGCAGACACACATCTTACACTGTTTGAAAACATCCGGCGCCTGACCTGCAATGATACCATTCTTTTCCGGCTACGGAGCGGGATCTCGAAGGTTCGAACCCCGTAAATGGTTCATTCTGATACGGCCGGTTGGTGAGCCGCCAGCTAGTTAGCTAATGATTACTGATTTCCTATCAGCCTGGCGCCTGGCATACAAGGATAAGATTCGGGTTGTGGTTGGCCATTCCAATAATAACCTCTGTTTCTTATTGCCATTACGGTATACTTTTATGTAAAATGCCTATTTCATACAACAATGTCAAACATGTTAAACGCTCGCTTCTCACAAATGCAACCCGGGTTCGATCCACGGACGGGGAAGTATGTGAGATGGTACGGTGGTCGCCAGATCGGACAGGTGGGTTTTCTCCGGGTACTCCCCTTTCCTCCCACATGACTGACAACAGTTACGCTTTCATCCGCGCCAACGAGAGTGATTAATATAAGATGTTAAAACTTGCTTCGCAATCGTTGTAAAATAAATAATAAAGTTTAAACTTAAACATGTAAAACAAATACCTGGATATTATGGCTATAGGAAACAGCGTGTGTGCTTTAAGTTTATTTATCGTCGCTACCGGTTGCCCATATAAGCGACGCCTCCTGAATAGATTAGTCATTTTAGACTTTGGAGGATACTGCAATGATACAGACAGAGACACATTCAAGAATCTACTCTGGGTTTTTTTACCTGTACGGTGTAAAGCACCGACACAAGACATCGGTTTAAAGTCCATTCTGAAAGACTGTTAATGTTATTTACGGTCAGACGGGGGATCGAACCTGCGACCCCTGTATTACCAGTCCAACGAGGTAACTATTGGACTATTGATACATCTGTTAGGAAACAGAGTGTCGTCCGTCTAGACTTTGCTAATTGACATGTGATACACTCTTCCATCAGAGAGATTTGGTGTACGCATATTTATGGAAGTCGTGATAGCGCAGTGGTAGTGCGGTCGCTTAAGGAGCGAAATGCACGGAGTTCGAGCCCAGCTGGAGCCGTTACGAGTGTGCCCATAGGCAAGGGCATTACATATAAGTTCAACGTTGCCTCATTTCTCGCCTTCTTGACGATGGATTTTCCATCTGGAATGTGGTCTAGTGAATGATTAATATAAGTTGTAAGAACTTGTTTCGCAATCGAGCTAAGCTAATTTTTGTATAAGTTAAGCATAGTTATCGCATTAATTTGCTTGTATTCAGTGTAGTACAGCCATTACACGTGTACTAACACCTCGCAGGTTAGATCCCCCGTCTGACAATACTAAAATTAACAGTCTTTCAGATGGGACAGGTTCGATCCCCCGTCTGACAATAATACAATTAACAGTCTTTCAGATGGAACTTTAAACCGAGGTCTCGTGTCAGTGCTGTACACCATGCACGTAAAAGAACCAGACGAGACTCTGGAATGGGTCTCTCTCTGTATCATTGCACTACCCTCCAAAAATCTAAAATGACATCTCTTCAGAAGACGTCGCTCATATGGGCAACCGGTAGCGACGATAAATAAACGCAAAACACACAAATAGTTATGCGCACGTCAAATACAAGTGGATTGAATTGCAAGCTAAGCGTCTATTGGTATTCTCTCGGTGTATCAGACATTTTCCTATGAAGATATGTTTTTATCTTCGAAAATTGCAACTAGTTTGCATTGAATTTCTATTTGCCAAATACATAATCAAAAACAGCAAACAGAGCAGAAGCTTCTTTGATAGTTAATCTGTTTTACTTGATTCTTCTAATTCCCGGAAAGATTCACATATCCGCGCGCTGATATTTGTCTCTGTTTGTGGGACTGTGTTTTATGGATTTCGATGAAACTTTGTAGATAAAAAATATATATTGACTATTTTCAATAATAATATTACTTAATATAAAATTGATCCTAATCATAATTATGCAGAACAGAATTATCTGGGCACGTGAAATCATCGAAGATACTTCGCGGTAGATGTTTGGGTAGCCCGTGTTGTGTGCACACTGTGTATATTGTATTTGCTCCAATACTATTGTAGATGTTATATGCAGCACACTGTTGTTGTTGCTGTTATTGTTGATGATGATGCTGTTGTTGTTGATGATGATGTCGATGTTGTTGCTCCTGCTTCTGTTGCTGATGACGATGATGATGATGACGACGACGACGACGACGACGACGACGACGTAGGGGATGACTATGATGATGACGACGATGATGATGATGATGATGATGATGATGATGATGATGATGATGATGATGATGATGATGATGATGATGATGATGATGATGATGATGATGATGATGATGATGATGATGATGAACACATTTATTTTAGCTCGATTGGGAAACAAGTTTTTACAACATTAGATTAATCGGTATCGAGACCTCCATCGCCATGAGGGAAGGTGATGAGGGTATGTGGAGTTAAATGATCCTAGGGCAACATTAGTGTAATGTATAATATACAATCGTTATTCTGTATGGCATTGAAAATTGTCTTTTTCCCAGGCCAAATTGGATATTTAATAAATGTAAAAAGAGAATTAAATATATTTGTCTGACCATTGTTTGTGAAAGTGCGGCAACAAGACTTAACAGTCTGGTATATAAGTTGTCTTAATGTGGTTCAATCCCCTGTCTGACCATAATAAAATTAACAGTCCTTCAGATGGGACGTTAAACCGAGATCTCTTTACACCGTGCACGTATAATACCAGAGGAGACTCTGGAATGGGTCTCTGTCTGTATCATTGCACTATCCTCCAAAATCTATAATGACTAATCTCTTCAGGAGGCGTTGTTCATATGGGCAACCGGTAGCGACGATAAATAAACGTAAAACACACACTAAATGTGATTAATAGATAACACGTTGGACTGCGAATCTAGGGGTCGCAGGTTCGATCCAATCTAATAATATTAACAGTCTTTCAGATGGAACGATAAACCGAGATTTCATGCGTAGTGGATCAGTTGTCCAGTGGTTAGCACGCTGGACTAGTAACCAATGGGGTCGCAGAATCGATCCCCCGCTATGCAATACTCTAAATTACTCGCAACATAGTATTTCTGTAGTATATTTGTAGAGACCTTAAACCGAGGCCTCGTGTCTTAAAAGAACCAGAGGAAGCCCTGGAATTGGTCTCTGTCTATATCACTGCACTATCCTACAACACATAAAATGGCTAATCTCATCTCACCATCCGTCATACATACGGGCAACCTGTAGCGACGATAAATAAAAGTAAAACACACCAGAAATCCATTCATTCATTATGAAAAAGTTGGCAGTTTCTTACGGAGGTTGGTGCACCAAGTACTGGTTAACCGCTGGAGCCTGCCCAGGAAAGGTGTTGTTAGGTAAACTGCCCGTCGCTCAAATGGGAAACCGGTAGCGACGTTAAATAAACTTAAATAAAAACAATCCATTCATAACATTTTGGGATAACCTGTCCACAGACAGTTTTCAAAAACCATCGCGATGTTTTGCCTCTCTACTGAGGGGGGGGGTATTCTCTAGTAAATACCGGTTGTTTGGAAGTAGGTGAATGCTGCGGTATATTTACGTATAAGACGGATTGAGTTAAGATACGGTGCGATAAATAAAAGATATGATCAATTGCTTAATGATGATAAACGCCTCTCCTAAATATTTTTTCTCACTGTGCATATTTACCCAAAGAAAAATTATTAGACACATGCGGACTCCGGGAGTTATTGCATTCAACGTGAATATTTCGAGGATAGGTAGTCAAACAGCTTGCTTTGACAGCTCATAAAATATGATTGTGTTCGGTTCCTATTTGTTGATTTTTTATTTCATCAAAAGTACTACGTTCATTTTCTTGTTCCATCAGCGAGTGAACATACTTAAATTACATACATCGGGAAATTATTGATATTAAAATTAGGAAATTACCCCGATGGAAATTATATCCAGTTGTTTATTCGGCGAATAAAACACGGTTTGGAGTTCTGATGCGTAGGAATTAACAACGCATGAAGTAGGACTAAGTGGTCAATTCCCATGCACGAGAACGACAAACCTTGTTTTATTCGCCGATAAACAACGACAAGACAACCTGGAATATTATTTCCATTCTAACATGATCCAATATAGTGCTGTAAACGAATAAATGTGTGTGTTATTTTGTGGAGTAAAATTCAACAGCTATAAAATAGACCGGCTCTAGCCGTTGTTTATTGCAGATTTAACAACGATTTGTTCTCTTCGTTTGTAGGAACACAATATCAAGTAATGGTAGACTATTACTGTCAACACTTGGTCAAATCCATTCACACTTTTATTTGGAGATTGTCGTGGTTTATGTATGCTGTCCGATTAGCGCAGTGGTTAGCAAGCCGGGTTCGATCCTTGGACTGGGAAGTATGTGAGATGGTACGGTGATCGCCAAATCGAACAGGTGGGTTTTATCCGGGTACTCCGGTTTCCTCCTACACGAATGATCACAAATACGCGCCAACAAGAGTGATTAATATATTAAGTTGTTTCAGTTTGTTTCGCAATCGTTGTAAATAAATAAAGTTTAATCGTTAAACTTTAAAGCGACATTACACCGCAAAAAGCAAATAAAATGCATTGCTACTTCAGTTCAATTAATCAGGACTGTCACTTGTATACAAACATGCTGATGTATATAAAACATTGGCGAGTTAAAACACTGATTGAATAATATAAAATATATCGAATTATCACACATGGCAGGATGTTTAGGTTTGATGGTTCAACAATGATTGTTTTGGTTTTCGAATGTTATGTATACAAGTGACTGCCTTAGACTGTACAAATTATTCCGAATACATTCGAACATTAACATTGAATCAATAAACTATGTATTTGTGGATTGAAAGTATGATTTCATATAACGGTCATCCATGAGATAATGTTGTTTAGAGATAATTTAGCTAAGAAATAATATACAAATAAATAGGCACAAATGTGAGATATAACGGTAAATCTGTACCACAACTCGTGTTATTCAGGATACATTAGTTGTATTACGCATGGGTGTTTACATTATTTTTCTATGTCATCAAACCACGTATACGACGTTTGTTTATTAGTTGAAATACTCAGTATTTGAGGCAAATATTTGGAAAATATTATACAATATATTAATAGGAAAATACTTCTGTAGAGATTTCTGTTTTCACCGATGTAGTGTCGCTTTAAGTAATATAATTATAGAGCATGTTTGTTTGTTTCAGTGTTTCTTCTCGTTATAATGAAATAAATATGACCACGAGTGTTGCTAGCATCGAAGGATGTTAGTCTGCACACATGTATTTTAGCTCGATGGCGAAACAAGTTCTTACAACTTATATTAATCACTCTCGTTGGCAATGGAATCCATTACCAAGAGATGAGAGAAGATGCGACATGGAATTTAAATGCCTTGCTTAAGGGCACACTCGTAACAGTTCCAGCGGGGGCTCGAACTCAGGGCCTTTCGCACATGAAGTAAGCGCGCTACCACTGCGCTATCACGACTTCCTAGAATGGTAATGATAGCTCTCTATGTATTGCCTTAAACAAACAAATTATTATCTTTATTTTAGCATTAAAAGTTTTATGATAGAAAACGATGCAACCATGTGTTAACCGGCGCCAGAACGACGACAGTATTTCAAACTGCTGTGGCTAAAAACTATAGAAGCGTTAAGCAGAAATAAATAAAGTGTGTTATTCCACCGCCTTCAAGACGGATATATAGTCCAGTGGTAGCACGCTGGACTGGTAATCCAGGGATCGCAGGTTCGATGCCCCGTCTGACCCTAATAAAATTAACAGTCTTTCAGATGGGACGTTAAACCGAGGTCTCGTGTCGGTGCTTTACACCGTGCACGTAAAAGAACCAGAGGAGACTCTGGAATGGGTCTCTCTCTGTATCATTGCACTATCCTCCAAAAATCTAAAATGACTAATCTCTTCAGGAGGCGTCGCTCATATGGGCAACCGGTAGCGACGATAAATAAACGTAAAACACACACACCGCCCTCAACAAGTGCAATAACGCATTTTACTTCACTGATAAAGGAGCATAAAAATAAATCTGCATGCTTACTCGAGAATGCTCAACGATTAATGATCTCTTTAAATAATTACAAATTAACGAACATGAAATTCCGGGATTAAGCGAACAATGTACATACATGTAAATATTAAAACTAATCTGTTGGGGATTAAAACAAATACTTGCTCGCAGTAATGAGATATGTGTTTGTTTCACTGTATGATCGAATTATATGTGTGGCAGACGGATCTGTAGTCCAGTGGTAACACGCTGGACTGGTAATCCATGGGTCGCAGGTTCGATCCCCCGTCTAACCCTAATACAATTAACAGTCTTTCAGATGGGACATTAAACCAAGGTCTCGTATCGGTGCGTTACACCGTGCACATAAAAGAACAAGAGGAGACTCTGGAATGGGTATCTGTCTGTATCATTGCACTATCCTCCAAACATCTAAAATGACTAATCTCTTCAGGAAGCGTCGCTCATATGGGCAACCGGTAGCGACGATAAATAAAAGTAAACACAGACACATCGAATTATATTTCACCGAATGAACATTGGAATCATTATTATCACTATGTATTTTAACCTCACAAACCGTGGCTTATTCGTCGATTAAACAACGGCAAGACAAATATTATTTCTTTTCTAACATGCCCCATTAAAATGCTATAAACGAATACATGTTGTCTCCTTGTCTGTTATTTGGCTGGGATGGCTTTCCAAAATAGCTCCCTGTAAAATACCTGGTGTATTCCAGTGGCACTGAAAAGCACCCTCCAGCTATCAACACTACCGTCGCTTCTCACCGATGCAACCTGGGTTCGATCGTCAGACCGGGAAGTATGTGAGATGGTACGGTGGTCGCCAGATCGGACAGGTGGGTTTTTTCCGGGTACTCCGGTTTCCTCCGACACGAATGACCACATATACGCTTACATCGGCACCAACGAGAGTGATTAATATAAGTTGTTAAAACTGGCTTCGCAATCGTTGTAAAATAAATAAAGTTTAAGCTTAACACTACTGCTTTTTATTAACACTACAAATCATGCCCACTCACTATATTTAATTCCAATGTGAAACTGTTAACAGGTGTGCATATTTACATCCTTAAATAAACTTTTTACTTAGGGAGCAAAATGCAACAGCCGTAGCCGTGATTTATTGCAGATTTAATAACTGTAGTTTCTTCTTTGTTTATTGGAACACACTATCAAGTCATGTTAGAATCATGTATACAATGAACACAAGAACAATCGTAACTAGAGCGAGTAGTCGCACGTTCAGAACACCCTTAGTAATTGGACCATGACACGGGTACCTGTGTCGCAGTCCAACGCGTTAAGCAATGAACCACTGACCGCCTGAGACAGTGATGTGTGTGTATTTTACGTTTTGTCTTCGCTACCGGTTACCCATATGAGCACTGCCTCCTGAACGGATTAGTCATTTTATATGTTGGAGGATAGTGCAATGATACAGACAGAGAGAGGAGAGGACCAATTCCCAATTCCAGAGTATCATCTGGTTCTTTTGCGTGCACGGTATAAATCACCGACACGAAGCCTTGGTCTAAAGTATCACCCGAAAGACTATCACGGATAGGAGTAATTTTAATATGGTAAAGCGGGGGATCGAACCGGCGATCGATGGATTGCACAGGCGTAGTAACCACTGGACAACTGGTGCGCTAAATGTGTCATGGTAACAAACTATAGATAGATATACTGTATCACGACTCCGATTATCCGCGCAAAGGTTAGCAATAGGACGGTGGCATAACATTCTAAGAAATGAAAGAACATGTACTACCACACGCTAGAAGACGAATTTCACTTTTTTAAATTATAATGTTCATTATTCACGGAACTTAGAACGCAATACATAAAGAACTATTTCTGAAAAACACCAACTAGTCAAAACTGTGTAGAACTGCTTTGTTCAGGAAATTCCAATATGTTGCCCACACTAGGGAGGTTATTAGCAAGAGCCTTCAAGAAAATGAAACCATTTATTCTATTAAGCACTTTTTTCGGCACATATTCTAGTAACTGCTACTTCTACTCCTCTTATATATTGGAGAATTTTCTTTGATATACGACTGACCATCATGATTATAAAATGTTTTTGGATGTCGTGATAGCGTAGTGGTAGGGCCTTCGCTTCAGGTGCGAAATGCTCGGAGTTCGAGCCCTGTTGGAGCCGTTACGATTGTGCCTTTAGGCAAGGCATTTAAATTTCACGTTGCCTTTTCTCTCTCCCTCGTGGCGATTGATTCAATCAGGAATGAGGTGTCGAGAGTGATTAATATAAGTTGCAAGAACTTGTTGCACAATCGAGCTAAAATAAATTTGTATAAAGTAAAGGAATAACACTCTTTATTCCCACTACTTTAAGTTTCTGGTTTACAGCAATATTGACAACGTGACATTATATTATAAATTGAGTTAGTCCGCTGCTTTCAGTGATAAATTTCTATAATTCATTGGAAAACATCAAATCAACGACTTTTCTAAGATTGATAACGCATTCTCACCATCATGGACATACGGGTCTGTAGTCCAGTGGTTAACACGCTGGACTGGTACTCCAGGGATCGCAGGTGCGAACCCTACCGTCGGACACTAATACAATTTGCTGTAATTAACAGTCTTTCAGATGGGACTTTAAATGGTGTTGTACACCGTGCACGTAAAAGAACCAGAGGAGACTCTGGAATGGATCTGTTTGTATCATTGCACAATCCTCCAAAATCTAAAATGACTAATCTCTTCAGGAGACGTTGCTCATATGGGCAACCGGTAGCGGCGATAACTAAGCGTAAAACACCCACTCAACATCATGAATGCGTGTGTTGTGGAATCCATGATAAATTAGGTATGAGTGTGACCTTGTTGTTGTTGTTGTTGTTGTATATGGAGCTGTCACGATAGCCGCGTCAACTAAAGCATTAGGTTTCACCAGGCAAGATAATTAATGAAATAACCATTTGTTTTACATGACATGATAATTTGGATGGCAATTGACTGGTTGATCTTCCAAGAAAAAAATAGAGAGTAAATTTGTGTTTGTTAGTGAAAGATTGGAGTTTATGTCAGAAAAGCGTTATTACGTTGATCTTGAGATGAAACAAAATTCCATATTTCACTAATAAACATAGCTATCATTTTCTGTTATGGTTTGCAATGAGTTTTGGCGAATATATTTTATCCACTTTTACCGCCTCTGCCGCCCGGCAGGGTTAGGGTTAGTTAGGGATACTGTGAACGTTAGCAACAAAACTAGTTCCGGTATAATTTTAAATTTCATTTGGCTGTCAACATTGTAAACGACAGATGAAACAAATTCATTAGAACACTCTTACGATAAAAGGCCATTTTGTCAGTGTAGTACCATTCAGTTGTCAGATTAATACCAGTCTAAGATCCGTATGTTTCCAAATCTGACTGGAAACTGGAAACTGGAATTAAGAACGCCAGATTACTGTCATATACATGCCATTGTTTTACCAGACTTGCTTAGTCTATTGCCAGATCTGACAATAGACCGATTGAAAAACGACAACATGCTGGACACATTGAGGGAAACAAATTAATTTTGAAGGCTTTGCTGTTTTAACAATATTTAGATCATAAATTGTATTATTACCTAATGCTCTATATAACTTGTAATTCGTTATTTTTGCCTATTTCATTGCATTTTTTATCCTGCGCTCAGGTCTGGGCAACAGTTCGAACTGTTGACCGGGCAATAGTTTAAACTGTTTCATACTAGACTTTTGAACCAATCATACTCTGAGTATGCTTTCACTGTGCGCAATAGGGTGTTATGGAAGTCAAAGTAAAAAATACGTCCCGAATACATGTTAGCTCTGACTGCGCTTGAAGTCATCGATATACATAATGTGAAGCCCTCCTTTCCGTTCATTAATTCCTTTCCGTATTTTATTGCATACTTACCGGCGTACCGGCTTTTAGACCAAAACCAAGCATTTACAAATGATGATTGATTAGTCATCAGCCTACAAATTGGGAAAACAGAAATTTATCTTGAATTATGGCCCAGTCTAGGTTTGAAGACATGACTGAGGATGAACGCAATGTTTTATTAGAAAATAGGGACTCTCTGAGTACAAAAAACGTTATAAAGCATTAGGTAATAAAACAGTTATTTCATGGGTGTTTGGGGAACAGTCAAAACTATTGTCCCTCGGTATCAGGGAAGACATTTCGAAAGTTAACGGCCTCGGGCAACAGTTCGAAAGTCTTCCCTGATACCTCGGGACAATAGTTTTAACTGTTCCCCAAACACCCATGAAATAACTGTATACTGTTGCATTTCTTGACTTAATAGAGACCTGCTGATAATTGACTGGGAACAGGCTGGCAACATTTGTTTTATGACGATAAAATGGTAATACACTGGTTTCAAATGGGATTTTAGCCTTTTCAATTATTATCAGTGTATAAACAGCGGATAATAATTATTGGTGCTGACAATACACTGGATTGAAATTTGCCGTACAATACACTAGAGTGAAACTGGCAATACACTAGAGTGAAACTTACAATACACTGGATTGAAATTTGCCGTACAATTCACTAGAGTGAAACTGGCAATACACTAGAGTGAAACTGGCAATACACTAGAGTGAAACTGACAATACACTGGATTGAAATTTGCCGTACAATACACTAGAGTGAAACTGGCAATACAATGGATTGAAATTTGCCGTACAATACACTAGAGTGAAACTGGCAATACACTGGATTGAAATTTGCCGTGCAATACACTAGAGTGAAACTGGCAATACACTGGAATCAAACACACAGTACACTGACAGGAAACTGACAATGCACTGGAATGAAACTGACAATGAACTGGAATGAAACAGACAATGCACTGGAATGAAAAAGACAATACACTGGAATGAAACAGACAATACACTGGAATGAAACAGACAATGCACTGGAATGAAACAGACAATATACTGGAATGAAACAGACAATGCACTGGAATGAAACAGACAATATATTGGAATGAAACAGACAATGCACTGGAATGAAACAGACAATACACCGGAATGAAACAGACAATATACTGGAATGAAACTGACAATACACTGGCATCAAATTGAGAACAGACTTGCAGTGCAGATCATTGTCACACACAGTTCAGGCTATTGTTGGCAGCCACGGTATTGGTACACTTGATGGATATATTTACACCTAATTACTGCAATATGTTTGGAGATACATTTAGTTTATACAAATATATTTGAGCACGATTGCGAAACAAGCTCTTACAACTTATTTTAATCACTCTCGACACCTCATTCCTGATGGAATCCATCGCCACTAGGGAGAGCGAACAGGCAACGTGGAATTTAAATGCCTTACTTAATGAGAGCACAATCGTAACGACTCCACATGGGACTCGAACTCCGGGCCTCCCGAGATACATTTGCATATGAGCATATGTCTGTATGTAGGAAAGGGTTAACTAACAGATATTACTCACGGCACCATTTATACTTTGCATATCCATAGCTGACCGTATTCGATATATACAACATGTACCATCGGCATACCGGTATTCGGATATATAAGGTTTAAATGTGAATAACGTCTAGTCAGTCTCATTTATAGTAGATGAAATATGCAAAGTGATCATTCTTGCATTCAATACGCTTCAAGAAACGCAGATTGCATAACATCTTTTAAAATATTTTTTGTTTTTTTTACGTTTATTTATCGTCGCTACCGGTTGCCCATATGAGCGACGCCTCCTGAAGATATTAGTTATTTTAGATTTTTGGAGGATAGTGCATGATACAGACAGAGACCAATTTCAGAATCTCCTCTGGTTCTTTTACGTGCACGGTGTACAGCACCGACACGAGACCTCGGTTTAACGTCCCATCTGAAAGACTATTAATTTTATTAGGGTCAGACGGGGGATCGAACCTGCGATCAATGGATTATCAGTCCTACTAGACTACAGATCCGTCTGCAAAAAAATGTGGATAACTTCTAGTCAGTCTCATTTATAGCAGATGAAATATGCAAAGTGATCATTCTTGCATTCAATACGCTTCAAGAAACGCAGATTGCATAACATCTTTTAAAATAAATCTACAATTTCGCTCATATGTGAATTCAGTCTCTTTGTTAATTACAATCTAGTCTTATGGGGAGGGCCGTAACTAATGTTGTTAAAACTTGTGGCCCAACCCATTTGCTTCAACATATAATGACAATCCTTGAGCAAACAATGCCACGAATCATGCATTATGGATAGTTATACAAGTTTGTTCATTTGTTTTGTATTGTACATTGTATATATAGAATGCAATCAAATATGATTAAACTAAATATGTGAATTCATAATGGCGTGAACATAATTGGATCTCAGTTTCGAACACCAATCAAATGTCATGTACCATACATGTGGGCTTCGGTATTGTCACACGATTGACACACATCCGTACAGACGGATCTGTAGTCCAGTGGTAACACGCTGGACTGGTAATCCAGATATCGCAGGTTCAATCCCCCGTCTGACCCTAATAAAATTAACAGTCTTTCAGATGGGACGTTAAACCGAGGTATCGTGTCGGTGCTTTACATCGTGCACGTAAAAGAACCAGAGGAGACTCTGGAATGGGTCTCTCTCTGTATCACTGCACTATCCTCCAACATCTAAAATGACTAATCTCTTCAGGAGGCGTCGCTCATATGGACAACCGGTAGCGACGATAAATAAACGTAAAACATACACACACATCCTTATAATGCCAAGTGTTAGACGTATCATGTTGCATAAAAACAAATAGTTCTTTAAATATATCTGCGTGTAAGGGAGATTTAGGGTACACGTGCATGGTACTAATGAAAACATCAACATTTACATATTTTTGAAATAAAATGTGAATATTGATCTGTTTTTACTAATGTTCGTGTTTGGCAGTTTTAGCGTCTACCATATATAATCCAAGTACCTGCTACTAACAGTGATGACGCCATTTGCATACATATTCGAAAACAGGTGGTGTCCGGAAATAGGGCGATTGACGATACAACACCAACATCATCTCATGCTTATGTTTCGCACACTTCCCGTGATGTGATACTTTGAAATAGCACTAACATTAAGTACATGCAAGTTACAGTAGCAATTAATGACAGCTCAAACGAAAATGCCACATCGCGAAAATATATGACAACATTAATTAATAACACTAACATCCATTTCAGCGACGAAACTTATTAATAGTACTACTACAAACTATTACTAACAAATGTATTTTATTGTTTTATAAAATACTATGTAAAAAAACAATCTCCTTTAACTGTGTACTTTGTGTTATTAATATTGGCAGATTGTCTGGAGCCTCATTTCACCACAATACACAACCACACAACTACCTATGTCAGTGTGAACATTCGCAATAGAAAATAGTTCCGGTATAATTTTCAAGTTAATTTCTGTTTGCTGTCAAAATTAAAAAGTACAAGCAAAACAAATTATTTAAAATATAACACTTTATATAATTAACTGGTCATGATTGTCAGTAAATAGCTAACATACAAAAGTACATCCAACCGCGTAGGAATACGAAACGCAAGCAGTGACAGAGAAAGTGCCAACTTCCACTGTTTCAAAACTGAGCATAGTAAGTAAACAGGGTCCGCCGCCTTGGTCGAGTGGTTAAGGTCGCTGACTTGTATACCACTGTAACCTATCATCACTGATGGTCACGGGTACGAGCCCCGCTCAGGCCGTGTCTCATTTATATGAAAAAGTTGGCAGTTTCTTACGGAGGTTGGTGCACTGGTTAACCGCTGGAGCCTGCCCAGGAAAGGTGTTGTTAGGTAAACTGCCCGCCGGCGATATAGCCCGAAATGGTGCTGATGCAGGCGTAAAACCCGAAATATAACATATAACAATACAAAAAACCACATTGTTAAGTGTGCGATGTTACACATAACATGAAACAAGAACCCTTAGATTCCAGCTAAATACATGTTTATTCAAGATGATACCAATTTACTGCAGTCAATCAAATGACAAAGATTAAATTGTTAGATCACGGTCTACCCATATGTATAATATGAAACTGTCG
The DNA here is from genome assembly GCA_014843695.1 of Archivesica marissinica. NCBI lineage: Eukaryota > Metazoa > Mollusca > Bivalvia > Venerida > Vesicomyidae > Archivesica > Archivesica marissinica. Next base: position 26,527,015 of record CM026390.1, read on the forward strand.
AACATAATCCATCACATAGACGGGTTTACAATAAAGGCACGATACGAACGAAGAACAGCTATTATTCCCCATAACCCCCTGTATCACTAGAACGTTACTAGTCACGATTATGACACGTGGTATATTAAACTGACATATAGAGTAGACAGCATGGAGCTAACAGAAAACATGGTTATATCAGTTTTTAGCGAAATATTATAACGTATTATTATACAACTTCATTTGAGCTCAGCTTTAGACAGCTTGGAGCTAACAGAAAACATGGTTATATCAGTGTTTAGCGCAATATTATAACGTATTTTTACAAATTCATTTGAGCTCAGCTTTAGACAGCTTGGAGCCAACAGAAAACATGGTTATATCAGTTTTTAGCGAAATATTATAACGTATTATTATACAACTTCATTTGAGCTCAGCTTTAGACAGCTTGGAGCTAACAGAAAACATGGTTATATCAGTGTTTAGCGCAATATTATAACGTATTTTTACAAATTCATTTGAGCTCAGCTTTAGACAGCTTGGAGCCAACAGAAAACATGGTTATATCAGTTTTTAGCGAAATATTATAACGTATTATTATACAACTTCATTTGAGCTCAGCTTTAGACAGCTTGGAGCTAACAGAAAACATGGTTATATCAGTAACGCTTTAGCGCAATATTATAACGTATTTTATACAAATTCATTTGAGCTCAGCTTTAGACAGCTTGGAGCCAACAGAAAACATGGTTATATTAGTTTTTAGCGCAATATTATAACGTATTATTATACAACTTCATTTGAGCTCAGCTTTATACAGCTTGGAGCCAACAGAAAACATGGTTATATTAATTTTTAGCGCAATATTATAACGTATTTTTATACAACTTCATTTGAGCTCAGCTTTAGACAGCTTGGAGCCAACAGAAAACATGGTTATAATAGTTTAGCGCAATATTATAACGTATTTTTATACAACTTCATTTGAGCTCAGCTTTAGACACCTTGGAGCTAACAGAAAACATGGTTATATTAGTTTTTAGCGCACTATTATAACGTATTTCTATACAACTTCATTTGAGCTCAGCTTGAGACAGCTTGGATATAACAGAAAATATGGTTATATTAGATTTTAGCGCACTATTATAACGTATTTTTATACAACTTCATTTGAGCTCAGCTTGAGACAGCTTGGAGCCAACAGAAAACATGGTTATATCAGTTTTTAGCGCAATATTATATTTTTATAGATAGTTTTATTTTTCAAATTCAGTAAGCCAGAGGCCCATGTGAACATACAAATGTTCAGGATATGAGACAATGTTGTCGCCTACTCTATGTGCAGTGATTGAAGATAAATGTGTCATTCCGGTGTTTGCATTAGATGGACAAAACTCCAATAATACTGACAGTAATTGTGCATTCATGAAACATGTCCCCTTAAGAGTAGATATTACGTAAATACTCTCTAACGTCACGTATTCTATAACGCCACGTACTACTCTACAGCGTCACGCAATACTCGCTTGCATTACGTACGATTATATAACGTCACATACTACTCTACAGCGTCACGCAATACTCGCTTGCATTGCGTACTATTATATAACGTCACGTACTACACAATAGCGTCACGCAATACTCTCTTACATCACGTAATATTCTATAGCGTCACGTACTACTCTATAGCGCCATGCAATAATCTATAACGTGACGACCATAAGTCCTAATGTTACATGTAGATAGCACTCGCTAACGAGACAATAATAAAAACTAAAATTAAAACTACACGGGCAAGCATTCCTGTTGATGTTATTAATAAAAAATAAAATAATAGGAAACACAATCAAAAACCACCAGTCCAATCCAAACCGTCGTAACCAAGCAAGCATATAATCACCCAATTAAATTAGTTCACAAATATGAAAATAGATTTCATTTCTGGTTAGATATAGTGATATTGGTACATTCTTGGAATTTGGCGTCAATGACATATTGCAATTTAAATGATTATCCATTATGCTACATAATGTGTCTGGGCGCAATCTTGTGAAAGACATATTGCAGGAAAATTGTGGTAAATGAAAAATGAATGCATTACAATTCTGAGAATTTCTCCGATACGCTACAGCTAAACTACGGTATGTCTGGAATTGCAGTTCAAATGTATTATACGCACACATTTTCCAAGCTACGTCTATAAATATCATATAATAATGAATTGTTTTGATTAATATTTAATATTCCAATTGGATCTGGCCTACATAAGAACAATTTTCAGATATTTATTGGTGAATAAAAACATTGCTTGGAGTTATGATGTGTAACGATTTAACTCCGCAGGCCTTACGTCTATAAGTAGTTAATTCCTACACTCAGAACACAGACGGATCTGTAGTACAGTGGTAACACGCTGGACTGGTAATCCAGGGATCGCATGTTCGATCCCCCGTCTGACCCTAATAAATTTAACATTCTTTCAGATGGGACGTTAAACCGAGGTCTCGTGTCGGTGCTTTTCACTGTGCACGTAAAAGAACCAGAGGAGACTCAGGAATGGGTCTCTGTTTGTATCATTGCACTATCCTCCAAAAATCTAAAATGACTAATCTCTTCAGGAGGCGTCGCTCATATGGGCAACTGGTAGCGACGATAAATAAACGTAAAACACACAGAACACAAACCATGCTTTATTGGACTAAAAGTACAAAATTAATATTATTTCGATACTAACATGACAAACATATCTAAACAGCGCGGTAAATAGTTGGTGCTATGTCTTAGAATGCGTCAATTACGTCGCAAGACTACATAATTACTAGGAAAATGACATAACCCTTTACATCACACTCTAAACAAAGTTTTATTGAAGATCCAATCACGGTAAATTCTTTCTTTGCGTATACAGACATACTTCCGAACCATGTTAGAATTTAGTTTGAACGTACACATCGACATGAAATCTCACTCATAATCATGCAAGGCCGTCCTAATATTACAAGAAATGATCTAGCTACTGTACACGTCATCCGTCAAAAACGCCAGACATTCCAAAACTGAAAGATTAGCCAATCTATCCATCCCGCCATTCAGGATGTTGTAAAAAGTAAAGTACAGTCAGTGTTTGTTTATTTAATTTACAGTGTCACCCTTATTGAAAAGGGCTAGCCATTTCTGACTTATGAGACACATCTTATGAACACCAATGCTTCCAGAATCCTATCATTGTAAGCCAGGCTACAGGCTGATCAGGAAATCGGTAACCATGCTTTAATTAGGTTGCGGCTCATGAATCAACCAAATCAGAACGAACCCCTGATGAGGTTCAAACATTCGACCTCTCTCTCAGTAGGCGGTCGCATTGACCACTAGCCCCTGGAGACAGTTATCATTGTTTTTACAGTCCGCCTTCGTGGTCGAGTGGTTAAGGTCGCTGACTTGTATACCACTGTAACCTATCATCACTGATGGTCACGGGTTCGAGCCCCGCTCAGGCCGTGTCTCATTTATATGAAAAAGTTGGCAGTTTCTTACGGAGGTTGGTGCACCCAAGTACTGGTTAACCGCTGGAGCCTGCCCAGGAAAGGTGTTGTTAAGTAAACTGCCCGCCGGCGATATAGCCCAAAATGGTGCTGATGCAGGCGTAAAACCCGAAATATAACATAACATAACATTGTTTTTACAACTTCATTCTGAAAACCAATCAGAATTCACTAGGCTAATTGTCCGTAATTGAGATTACCATATCTTCCACGTTATCCTGTGTGAGATAATGTGTGTCAGTGTTATGATTTCTGTTCTAATTCCCGGTGTATAATATGACCACGATTGAACTTAAGGGTATTATCAGCATTTTATAATCTGAAACTGATGTTGTGAGTTGGGGAGGGCACTCGCTAATGTTGGTAAAACTTGTTGCCCAACCCATTTGCTTCTAGATTTTATTGTTGCAGTGTTCAAGTATAAGCATAGCATTGCAGTTGTATCATTTTGCCATGTTTATATGTGTAATTGTATTGTATATAAATAAGCAATACAATAATTATGATTAAACTAGATGGTGTGATTACACAAGGGGACAGGTTTTATTGTTTTTACAACTTCATTCTGAAAACCAATCAGAATTCACTAGGTTACTTATATCCCTGATTGAGATTACCATATCTTCCGCGTTATCACGTGTTAGATCATTTGTGTCAGTGTTATGATTTCGGTTCTAATGTTGCAGCTTAAGGATACCATCACCATTTTATAATCTCAAATTAAAGCAGCCCTATATCATATGAAATTAAAGATATTTGAAAAATTCAAATTTTATGGGTAGCAATGCTGCTACACATTCTTAGATTATAATTTGTATACTTATGTTCAATTAGTAAACAGTGTTTTTTTTGCGATAAAACAAACTAGAAACCGAAAATAGGACTTTCCGAGTCGGTCGGTCGGTCACGCGCACAATCGGAACCTGATTTACATTCGGACTGCATCGTCCTCCTTCGGCAATGATGAAAACAAACACGGCATATCCGCTGTTGTTTCACGCATGCGCGCTGTGCGTGTTTACATTTCGTTTGTTGACAAACAAATTCGCGCATACGACGGTATATATTTATTTGGTGAGCCGCCAGCTGGTTAAATAATGGTTACCGATTGCCTACCAGCCTGACGTCTGACATACAACCATATGGTTCTGGAAGTACTGATGTTCATAAGAAGAGGTGTATCATAAGTCAGAAATGGCTGGCCTTTAAATAGGGGTGACACTATTTGGGTTTAAAAGTCGTACCAACAGCTTTGGTCACATGACGACTCTCCAGCAATTATCGGAGGAGAAATAGGTCGAGTCGTATTTCAGCTATGAACGGATACACGGGTAGAACCATGGACCTTCCGTATGTTAGCTGGATAGCTTCCTGACATGAAATAGATCGACACCCCAGTGGGATTCGACGAATCGCCGACCTTATCAACTCTGCCACGGAGTCCTCTCTCTTACATCCCGTATTATTAATATTACACGGAAATACATGTTTCATAACCCATTTGTAGGTCCACACCATGCATTATATGGCATACCATTCGATTAAATCTACAACTGCGAACGTCTGGAGTATCTAGCTGAATCTGGTTGAACATGAATACAATAAACACACCATGTGTGCGTTTTACGTTTATTTATCGTCGCTACCGGTTGCCCATATGAGCGACGCCTCCTGAAGAGATTAGTCATTTTAGATTTTTGGAGGATAGTGCAATGATACAGACAGAGACCCATTCCAGAGTCTCCTCTGGTTCTTTTACGTGCACGGTGTAAAGCACCGACACGAGACCTCGGTTTAAAGTACCATCTGAAAGACTGTTAATTTTATTATGGTCAGACGGGGGATCGAACCTGTGATCCCTGGATTACCAGTCCAGCGTGTTACCACTGGACTACGGATCCGTCTGTACATGTCCCTGTGCATCATAGAAACTATTCAATATATACTGACACTATCAACAACTGTGAACTTTTATATTGAACGTTACTTTTCCGTTACAAATATTAGAGTTATGGATTTTACTATAATAATGATGCACTCATTGCACTAATTACTCAATATTTCGCACATGTCGATACCGAATTTACCTATATTATCCAAGTACCTGCTACTGATAGTTGTGACGTCATTTGCATATGAATTCGAAAACAGGTGGTGTCCGGAAATAGGGCGATTGGCGATACAACACCACTTATGTTCGCATACCCTCCGTGATGTGATACTTTGAAATAATGAAAACATTAAGTGCATGCATGTTTGAATAGCAATTAATGACAGCTCAAATGATATATATTTTCCCTTGATGGCGAGTGTACCGTTTCTTTTTGGTCTCAGTATATGCGTATGAGTGTGTAACCAAGTACATGTACTGCAATCTTAAGAAATCCATTGTACTTACTTTTTTCTTAGACTTTGACATTCTTTGGTCGCGATCGCTGACTGCCTCTCCTGGCGGTTTCTTGATCCATAAAACCAATATGATGCGCCCATATGTGAACATCAATATCATGAGTGGAATGAAGTACTGAAATGTTAGGAGCGTGGCGTTGTAGACCGACTTCCACATAATGTTATCCCACATTTCTTCGCAGAAATATGGCGCGCTCGGATCATTGATGTACTGATGCACTTCTGAGGTGATGGCTGTCGGTAACGGAATCGCCACCGAGAGCATCCAGATTATGGATATCACTATAAACGCTTGCCGCTTTGTCATTTTTGGTCTCAGCGGATGCACAATGGCGGAATATCTATCCATGCTAATGGCGACAAGAGTAAATGAACTCATAAACACTGTCACAACTTGGAGAAATGATACAACGGGACACAATGTGTCTCCAAACGGCCAGGAGTTAATTACTAAATTAGCGATACACGTCAAAGGTACACAAATAACCGCCATTAGAATATCACTGAGAGCGAGGCTGACGATGAAGAAATTAATCACGGTGCGCATGCGCTTCGATGAGAAGACGATGTAGCAGACGATTGCGTTTCCACAGACGGATAAGATGACAATGACACTGTACATCGTTATAATGATGATCTGTTGATACAACGGTACTACAATAGGACCGCGAACTGGCGGCTGCGCTGTGACGTTAGCCGTTGTCTGAGTAACCAACGGCGATGAAGAATTTCCGATTGATACGTTTGAATACTCCATGCTTCACTTCTAAGAACTATGATTCTAAGAAGCAGAGGTGTTCAATAACTTATTTAATATTTCTAAGATGACTAAGATGAAGGCTTCTGTTGTGATCTTACATGAGACAATATACAGGACACGTAGTTTGTGTTATGCATTGGCTGCCTTGCATTAATCATTGAGAACGCCATTGACATGTTGAGGAATTAATCCGCCTGTCGCGCAGTGTGTTCTAACACAATGTAAACGTGATGCTCGTAAATTCCATTGGATGAAGCACATTGATTTCGTGCCAAACATTGAAATTGTTCGGCAGACGAACTGATTGTATTTTTTGCTTGTATTAACCCCTCTCGTCTGTTCTGTTTCCGATTATTAAGGTTAATTGCTTCCATTCGATAGGTCACTGTCAATAGTATAAAGTCTGCAACCTGTTATATCCTCGTCATGCACTGTGCACTGTATGCAGGTTTCCTGAAATAGGTAAAAACAAAGTTTGTGGCTACATGATATGAATCTACTCAAATGACAATCCCCCGTCACAGCCGTAGGTTCGAATCTCAATGGAGGTGGCGATTTCTTTCATGTGAGGAAGATATCTAACGGGATTTCATACGGTCAGTGGTTATGTCCGGGTGCCCGCCTGTGCCCCTATTACTGCACGAGTGTGTACCCGGTGTTTTACAACATTAGGATAATCATCCTCGATAACTCATTGGTGATGGAATCCATATTCATGAGGGAGAGGGAGGCAAGGTGGAATTTAAGTGCCTTGCCTTAGGAGCACAATCGTAACGGCTACAGCTGTTCGCGAACTCCGGACCTTTCACACATAAAACAACGCGCTACTACTGAACTATCACGACTTCCACTGCGCTATCACGACTTCCATTGCCCTATCACGACTTCCACTGTACTATCACGACTTCCACCCCACTATCACGACTTCCACTGCATTATCACGACTTCCACTGCACTATCACGACTTACACTCCACTATCACGACTTCCACTCTGCTATCACAACTTCCACTCCACTATCACGACTTCCACTCCACTATCACGACTTCCACTGCGCTATCACGACATTACCACGTTCGAACTTAAGTATAAGTATAGGGGTTATAAGCCGAAAACGATCCAATATTTAAATCATTTTGGATTAGTTTTAGTTTATACAAATATATTTTAGCTCGATTGCGAAACAAGTTCTTTCAACTTATATTAATCACTCTCGAGACCTCATTCCTGATGGAATCCATCACCATGAAGGAGAGAGAAGAGGCAATGTGGAATTTAAATGCCTTGCCTAAGGGCACAATCGTAACGGCTCCTGCGGGGCTCGAATGCCGGATCTTTCGCACCTGAAGCGAACGCGCATCCACTGCGCTATCACGACTTCCACCTCCATTTTGGATTATGTGAGGCGCGTAACGCCGACGACTGTACCAATATTTTAGATTAGATTTTAGATATTGGAACCGTTTAATGCTTATATCTTACTTAAAACACACACTTATATAAACAAGATCCTACTAATTAAAATTGTTAATTTCGTACATGTACGTGTCGCATTATTTTAATATAATATTCTGGCCTTTTGACAGCCGTCCAATATTAATAATAATGGACTACAAGTTCAAAGGAATGACGTCACGACAGTGTTTTAAACATATTTAATGTTTGAAGGATACACGACGGGGCCAAGACTGAACGGGTAACCTTGGTAACTCAATTACAATGCCTTCGAGTGGCAGACATATATTAACTCAAAACACAGGTTTTGCAATAAACATACATATTTGTAAGTACTCGTTTTTCTCGAATTTACAATCATCTCTTCATTTCCCTATCGGTGTCAATTTATCTAATTAAGTGGTAACTAGAATGTACTCTATTCCGATGTGAACTTAAAGGGATATTACGTTTATTATTACTAATCAGGATCGAGGAAAAGACGAAGCCAACAGAAGTGACGAACAATTCCGAGAAGTAAACAATAACATGTTTCCTATCAAGTCCTAGAAAGTCCGAAATGTTCAGAGAAATACACACCAATCTCGTTTATATGATCCATAGAATGTTGCTACATTTCCGAGAAATACACATTGACAAGATGTCCACAAAGTCATAGCAAGTTCGTAAAGTTCTTAGAAATGCACAGTAATTCCTGATTGTATGCAGCGTTCTAGAAAGTCAGAACATTTCTGATAAATACACAATAGCCTGGTTGCAAGTCCTAGAAAATCCGGAAAGTTTCGATAAATACACAATGACCTTGTTGCTATCAAGTCCTATAACATCCGGAAAGTTTCGATAAATACACAATGACCTGGTTGCTATCAAGTCCTATAACATCCGGAAAGTTTCGATAAATACACAATGACCTTGTTGCTATCAAGTCCTAGAAAATCGGGAAAGTTTCGTTAAATACACAATGACCGTGTTGCTATCAAGTCCTAGAAAATCCGGAAAGTTTCGATAAATACACAATGACCTGGTTGCTATCAAGTCCTAGAAAATCCGCAAAGTTTCGATAAATACACAATGACCTTGTTGCTATCAAGTCCTAGAAAATCTGCAACGTTTCGATAAATACACAATGACCTGGTTGCAATCAAGTTCTAGAAAATCCGCAAAGTTTCGATAAATACACAATGACCTTGTTGCTATCAAGTCCTATAAAATCCGGAAAGTTTCGATAAATACACAATGACCTGGTTGCTATCAAATTCTAGAAAATCCGGAAAGTTTCGATAAATACACAATGACCTTGTTGCTATCAAGTTCTAGAAAATCCGCAAAGTTTCGATAAATACACAATGACCTTGTTGCTATCAAGTCCTATAAAATCCGGAAAGTTTCGATAAATACACAATGACCTGGTTGCTATCAAATTCTAGAAAATCCGGAAAGTTTCGATAAATACACAATGACCTTGTTGCAATCAAGTTCTAGAAAATCCGCAAAGTTTCGATAAATACACAATGACCTTGTTGCTATCAAGTCCTATAAAATCCGGAAAGTTTCGATAAATACACAATGACCTGGTTGCTATCAAATTCTAGAAAATCCGGAAAGTTTCGATAAATACACAATGACCTTGTTGCTATCAAGTCCTAGAAAATCCGGAAAGTTTCGATAAATACACAATGACCTTGTTGCTATCAAGTCCTATAAAATCCGGAAAGTTTCGATAAATACACAATGACCTTGTTGCTATCAAGTCCTAGAAAATCCGGAAAGTTTCGATAAATACACAATGACCTTGTTGCTATCAAGTCCTAGAAAATCCGGAAAGTTTCGATAAATACACAATGACCTTGTTGCTATCAAGTCCTAGAAAATCCGAAATGTTACAAGTAATACACAGTAACCTGGTTTCTACCAGGTCCTAGAATATTCGAAAAAGTTCCGAAAAATACAAAATAATCTGGTCTCCATCTAGTCTTAGAATGCCACCTGATAAGTTCAGAGAGGAATACACAATAATTTGGTTTCTATCAGGTCCATGAAAGTCCGAAAAGTTGCTATCAAGCTCAAATTGATAGCCTGTTCATTTCATAGCCGGTTAATTTCATAGCACAGCCTGTTCATGTCATAGCCTGTTCATTCCTATTAGATGTACATTTTGTATATACAATAAGGGAGTCAATTTATTTATAGAGACTTCAATTTCATAACTAATAAGTAACCGTTTTCAATCTTACTAAATTTCGTAGAGTTTATACATTTATAATTTAGAATATTTGTTCGTTGCAATTAAGCACATCAACTATTTCATATCTTTACACAGATAATTACTGCCATTCACACTAGATAGTTAGTATGCAACATCTATATTACTCGTCTGCGTAATATGATTACAGAAGATTAGTGTCAGAGTAGTATAAACATTATTTATTTGTTCTGTTGCATATGTGGGTACATAATAAAAGTGTCGATCAAGCAACTGCCACAAAGATATATGCCACGGGCATTCTGGGTCCATGCAGATTCAAAATTCACCCATTGGCTGCCCAATCTGGATAGGTGGGTGTTTCAAAATTCACCCATTGGCTGCCCAATCTGGGTAGGTGTGCGTTCGAATCCAGCACTAGCTGACATACCCCGAGATTCTGGATGCATTGCGCTAATCCAGAATCTGAAACAGGTTAAATAAATAAGAATTAAGCTTTTCGTAAAATTTAAATTGTGAATTGGATATTTTAATTATAGCCCGACCCGCCCCGGTACCCCACGCCAAGCGAGTTCCCCAACTACATACACTACAACAGAACCGTAGACCCAACGACAAATCAAGCCTGGTCGGCAACGTTTCGAGATTTACACAATAACCTCGTTCTATCAAGTATTAGAATGTACCAGACAATTTCCGAGAAATACACAATAACATCGACACTTTCCTATGACTACCTGGTATAACTCAAGTCTTAGAATATCCATCACAAGTTTCGAGACATCAATAAACTCCTGGTGTATCAATTCTTAGAATGTATCATACAAATTCCGAGAAATATATAATAACATCATTTCTATCAAATATTAGAATATCCGCGACAATTTCCGAGAAGCAAGCAACACCATATTTCTATCTAGTCTTAGATTGTCCCCGACCAGTTCCTAGACCACCACCACAATAACATGCATTGTTTGTATCAATGAGAAATGAACAATAACCTGGTTTATAGTCAAGTCTCACAATATCCCCGACAATGTCCAAGAAATACACACTGACTTGGTTTGCTACAAAGTCCTTGGTCATGGTACCACAACTGAGTAGTCCGCAAACAAATGTTGTCTAGCTGCATCACGACGGAAGCTAAAACACAGAGAGAGTAGCGACACGTTCCAAAAATATGTTGAGCGAAAACAAAGGCAATAAAACATGTTGCGTAATAAATGTATCTGTTAACACAGGTTTAACTGTACACTCCAATATATCAACGCTCTGAGAATTCTGCGAATCTTCTCAGATTCTTTAAAGAGTTGTACTATATAAATCTATGCAAATTATGTGACCCCTACAGTGGGTTCTATTGTGACCCCTGACTCATCACGGTGATGATGCTTATCCAATTAGATTAAGAAGGTCGTTGGTTTTACCCGGGTGCCCGTCCGTGACTTGCAATACTACCCGAAGTGGCACCCGGATCTTCCTTCACCACGGGAGAGTCGCCGTATGACATAGACTGTTGTATCAAACACACAAACAAACATACATACATACAAACAAACAAACAAACAAACAAACAGTTCGACTTCGAGATCTCTTCATTTGAAACAACTTTGAAACAGAATTCAATATAGAGTTGCACATAATGGTATATGTCACATATCTCATTCTTCACATAATCGTATATGTCACATATCTCATTCTTCACATAATCGTATATGTCACATATCTCATTCTTCACATAATCGTATATGTCACATATCTCATTCTTCACATAATCGTATATGTCACATATCTCATTCTTCACATAATCGTATATGTCACATATCTCATTCTTCACATAAGGTTTTAATCTTTATTAAAGTCTCATCTATGTACATACATGTAATGCAAACACAAATGTAAATAATCAGATTAAAAGTACATAGCCATTCTGAATAGAATTATAAGAGACATATTGCAACAAAACATATCACATTATAAAATCCCACACTCTATTAGTTAATGCTTATTTACATTCTAAAGCCAAGAAACAGTTGCTAATTTATATTTAAATACGAAATAAAACAAAATGGTATAAAACACTAAATCGAAAACCAAGCACTAGTGCGCTATTAAGAAATATTTTACAAAATCAGTTATCACCCAGGATCAGATCGAGAATGACCTAATTAGCAGCTGCTTCTTGTAGTCTGTAAAAATCATAGATATATAGTAATTAACACAAAAAGGGCATTATTTACAAAGGTAAAAGTAACGACGCTGTAGTATATTAAAACAATATGTGTGGCACGTGCGATCGTATTCTTCACATATGTGTCGTGTGTGACAAGTGTGACCGACACGCATTAGGGGTGAGTCAAACCATATTTATCACATTAAGTTCTGTAAGAGATCGACGAGTACATTGTGTGATAGGGAGAGATTTCCTGTCCAGACTCTATTTTACATCACACGAAACATGTAAAAATAGCTTGTTTTATGTCAGTATGTCGCTTACTGATTGTCTGGAACATTGGTCCGTTTATCACTAAATAGCATCGATTACTATGATAGGTAGTTGTGGTTGAGGGTTAGTTTGTCACTGGCTATGTACATCTGGTTCTTTGAAGTTGTGTGTGTTTTACGCTTATTTATCGTCGTTACCGGTTGCCAATATGAGCGACGCCTCCTGAAGAGATTAGTCATTTTAGATGTTTGGAGGATAGTGAAGTTTGAAGTTTCATGATGCTACCACTATTTGTATTGTCCTGAGTAGGCTACTTAGAGTACAATTCAAGGGGTTGCCACAAATGTTAAATATATTGACACCAAAAAACGAAACAGCGCACTTGCCTTAGAGGTAAAATTGATATCCTTTTAGAAAAATATATATAGGCACATTTGGCATCAAAATGTGCGAAATATTGGGTAAAGTAGTGCGGGGTGTGAGGACTATTTTCTTCACTGATGATAGTAATAACATAATTAGCAAATTTGTAACGAAAAAGTAACGCTCAATATAAAAGTGCAGTTTTATAGGGTGTCAGTATACGCTGGTAAGACACAGTAAATGCAATCTCTATATGGACCGGGAAGTAGGTGAGATGGTACGGTGGTCGCCAGATCGGACAGCTGGGTTTTCTCCGGGTACTCCGGTTTCCTCCCACACGAATGACCACATATACGCTATCATCCGCACCAACGAGAGTGATTAATATAAGTTGTTAGACCTTGCTTCGCAATCGTTGTAAAATTTTAAAAGTTTAAACTTTTTTTGTTTTTTTTAATCTCTATAATTATTCGTATGAGCTTAGGTCTTTATGAAACTATAACAATGACAAGCTTACGCTATTTTATTTTATTCTTGGGGTTTATATTTGCATTGTTATTTCATTTCCTTCGATGAACGTATGTGTCCTGATTGCATACATTTTCGTATGAGGATTCCCGACTAATGATATGCAGCTGACATGCGCACGCGACGTTACGGGCATGCGCATTAGCAGTGTTAGGCAGCATTCTTCGTGAGAAAAGGCGTGTCTTACAGTTACGCTGTTCCAATGATGATCTATGTACCAGTTCCGGCACACGGTAAGTTGCAAATCTGGATTAAGTACAGTTTAAATGCAAAGTGTGCTACATGTTCTTTGTGCCATTGAAACGAATAATTAATGTAAATATAAGTAATGAATTGGGGGTTAATAGTTTACATCACGGTATGGACTACATTGGGAATGTTTCAAGTTAGCGCGGATGCCTTGCCTTCGGCAACCACGCCCAATGTAGTTCATACTCCGATGGAAACTATTAACCCGCGATTCATTCCTTAAAACGTCGCACCAACAGCGTTGGTTATATGACGGCAGTCCAGGTATTATTGGTGGAGGGAAGAATCCGGATGCCGTTTCTAGCAGTATTTCCGACACGAACTGGCACCCGGGAAAAACCACCGACTTTCCACAAGCCAGCTGGGTAGCTTACTTTGTACTTTGCTTAAGTTAAACTCCTAGGGACGGTTACTCTGTTCATAGTGAGGTTACCACAACTCTAAATGCAAGTGTAACATCTCTATATTGGTATGCACTCATGTGTGAAGTTGCACTATGTTAAAACATTTCCTATTAACATGCGTCATTCCAGAGGGACCGACGAACGGACTGTATCAGATGATAGAATATAACATAATGAGGACATTTGTGTTTATTAGTGTAGGATAGCATTTGATTTCATCGAGTGATCGTCGAAATTTGTATGTCCACGAATGGAATACATATTTCGGTGATCACAAGATACAATACAATACAATACAACACCATTCATATGTCGGTGACCACGAGATACAATACAATACAATACAACACCATACATATTTCAGTGAACACGAGATACAATACAATACAACACTATACATATTTCGGTGAACACGAGATACAATACAATGCAATACAACACCATTCATATATCGGTGACCACGAGATACAAAACAATACAATACCATACATATTTCGGTGGTCACGAGATACAAAACAATACAATACCATACATATTTCGGTGGTCACGAGATACAATGCAATACAATACCATACATATTTCGGTGAACACGAGATACAATGCAATACAATACCATACATATTTCGGTGAGTGGCAAGTAATAGAGCAGTGGTTTGGGCCAGGAATTTTGACTAGGGTGCTCCCCGAGGTAGAACAAAGCGAAATTGGTATATTCTTGTAGGTTAATGTTTCATAGACTCGAAAATAGTTCTTGGCCTATTCAAAACGGTGATTCAAGAAAATTATAGAGCTTTTAATAAGATGATGTAGTGTTTTTTAAACGCCTAAAATAAAAGGGGGTAGGGGTAGTATTTTGAAAATAAAACAACTATCAAAGAAATGAAATCGTATATATTATATACCGTTGGAACGGGTATGAGTTGTACTTGATGTTGCAAGGATTTATTTTGCAGTAATATGAGGATGACACCAGGGTGACGTCATACGTAATAGTAGTCGTCAAAAACGGAAGTAGATATATTTTGTGATGCTAAATTTATATTTTATATATATAATTTGTACAAAACATGAGTGATTTGGGTATCAATTGTACTCGCTTGATCAATATCGAAACATCATTATCAATTAGAAGTATTAAAATGTGAACATTTCCTATATATAGTAGCATGATGCTGTAGTGATATGCAAAATAAAATTATACAATTCAACAACATTTTATATTTATTTTATAAAACATTAAGCTATTTGTTCTGATGCCAAGACCTTTAATATGATGCAGAGAATAAACTGTTTCTAGAGCAGAACAGCATCACATAAGGTTGAAATTATTTCCCTTTAAACAATTTACATTATAGATCATGCGTATATTACAAAACTTGGACTAGCTGTACAAATTCACCATAACCATGGGAGTAAACAACTAATTGACATGTTGCATTCTCTTGGGTCTTGTATGAGTTATGCTGAAGTAAGGTGATTTCTGTCGTCTTTGGGCAAATGCCAGATCGGAGATGATAACAGGTATATTCCTGCAGGATTGATCCCGCTCAGGACAGAAGGCTCTTCATCCATAGATGCAGCAATTGACATCTTCGATCAGAATGAAGGAACACTCGATGACAAGTCCACAACCCACTCAATGGCGGCTGTCATTTATCAGCGTAAAACAACACATGTGCCAAGTATTCGCATACCACGAGTAACCAGTAAGAGGCTGACAGAAAATGATGGTATAGATGAATCTAACTTGATTGAGAGATATAGAAAACCGCCCAATCGCCCCGAGCCCCCAGTTGTTCCAGCCACAGGACATGGACAAATATCTGTATTCGTTCAATACAGCTGTTTCTATGGATTTGCGTTGGTGTAATGCTAGGTATATAAGCAAACAAAATGAGATTCCTTTGGTGGACAGCATTTAATGCCATGTTGTCAGAATCTACACAGCCTGTGACAACCATCCGATACTTACCTTTTATACATGCTCAACCCACTGATCTGAATACAATATATACTGCCTTGATTCAAATAGTACGTTTGGCAGAATCGCTTGGCCAAGAACATATATTTGTAACCGCAGACCTTTCCATTTATAGCAAAGTTCAGGAATTGTTATGGAGTAAACCCCCATTGTTGCAAGACAAGGTGACTATGCGGCTTGGCGTGATGCATCTTCTGATGGCATTGATAGCTAGCATCGGTAAACTTTATGCTGATGGCGGCCTGCATGCATTCTTGACTGAGTCGGGAGTGTATGCAGATAGTTCGTGCACAATGCTTTTGCAAGAAAAACATCTGTCAAGAGGCATTCGAGCACTTAAGTTGGCAATGGAAGCTTTAACTGAACTGCTGTTTGAAGGTTTGACAAAATGGATGGCTGCTGCCAATGGCACGGAGTTCATGTCCAATGCACTTCGGTTTGACTTAGAAGATTTGCAACGTTCATTTACCTACCATGACAAGGCTCTGTCAACTGATTTGATTGGCACTATTAACAAGAAGCTATTTTCAATTTCTGAAGCTATCACTATGTTTGTGAGTAAAGGGGTACAGCAATCACAGACATTTGACTATTGGTTTAAGTTTCTAAAAGGAGTGCATGTTTTGTTACGACTACTTCGGGAAGATCGCAGTGCAGTTTTCTATTACACCCGAATGCTGTTGCAGAAGCAAACCCCATCCTGCGGGCTGCTGGGCGTAATAATTACGCAAAGTACTTACCTGTATATCTTACCGAGATGAGAATGTTGGAATCCAAAAACCCACCTGCGTACCAACATCTTCTTGAAGGGGGATTTATGGTCCGGCGATCCAACAACACTCTATTCAACTGTGTTGCCACTGACCAGGCATTGGAACAGTCAGTGAATAAGGACTGTAAAAGTTGTGATGGGGTCGACGGGTTCACATTGATCAAAAGTGCTTTGACCAGGTGGTTGATTACCCGACATTTAACTGGAGAGTATGCAGCGTGCATTAAATCGTTGTGTGGCATTGCTAACGAGAATGAGACCGAGAGTGCTAAGAATAGTACAAGAGATGCAATAGATTCACGTCAAATAGTTGATATTATATCAGACAAGTGGCAAAACCATTCGACTTAGAAGATGTACCTGAAATGTTGATTAACATGTTTGGTTGCATCTCAAGATATAGCCACATCACTGACTGGTTACATGGAAAATGAGAATAAACGTTCAGTCGAGTTCTTTGAGAAGAGGTTGTGTGACGACAGCAAGGTAGTTAGCGTTTGGAAGCCCGATGCAAGAATTAAACCATTAACATTTGCTGATATGAAACCAAGTGTCACACTGCAATCGAAACAGCTGAAGATCAATTCAGAAGTACTGTTCAGGCGATTATTAGCCGTTGAAAAACAAAGAAATGTTGATCTGAAAACTGTTATAAAACATGAGTTAGCCGCTGTACCCCCTACGCTATTCAATGACTACAAAAAAGACTACAAAGTCAGATCTTGCATGCAAGATAGAATCTATATGCCCAGCTCACACGGACATATCCAGCCAAGAACCATTGCAAAGCACCGTATACATTATTGATGGAATGGCCATGTTGCATACACTGAATGATAGATTGTTCAAGACATTTGGTGAATTAGTAAATATTGTTATGAATATACTTATATCAACCATGCGTGGTAGGCTATCAGTTGTAACTTGTGTTCTTGTATTGTATTCGATCGATACGACACGCCTGACTCGATTAAAAATGCTGAGCGTAACCGACGAGCTGGTGGTAGTGAAACTGTGTCACATGTAGTCTTGGGTGCACGCAATGTTCCAAATTACAAACGATTCTTGAAACATTCAAAGAACAAAGGCTCATTGACATCTCATAGTTCAGAGTACATAGAAGCACATATACAAATGCATATCCCTGTTGGAAGTTGCTTATAATTGCAGGTGGTTATGATAATTGTGACATTACCAGGCAAATAACACAAACGTCGGTGTTTGACCTGGAACATTTGTACAGTACACACGAGGAAGCTGGCACAAGAATGTTACTGCATGTTATAGATTCTGTGGACAACCATACTCGCATTATTGTGCGCTGTGATGAAACCGATGTATTGGTGTTGCTGTGGCCGCGGAGATTGACGAATCGGCAAAGATTCATCCCAATCAATGAAGTGACGTCAACCTTGGGTGCAGCTCTAACACAATGCCTACCTGCAATACATGTCTTAACGGGATGTGATAGTACAAGTTCATTGTTTAGGATTGGCAAACGAACAGCATTCAAAAATCCTACAAAAGAACATGCATGACATTCAGCCGATATCATTGATGGGTGACAAGCTACAGGTATCTAATGAGATGCAGAGTATAACTAGGCTGTATGCATTGACACTGTATGGGAATAAGAAGAAAGAAAACGGCCAATTGTGTGCCGATTTAGATGAACTTAGATATGTTACTGCTACATCTACAGACAAATCTACTGCCGATCTATCACCAACCGAGGACGCTTTCACACAGCACGTACGTCGCTGCGCTTACCAATTATACATTTGGAAGCATAGTCACATTCAGCGGCCTGATGTCAGTAGCCCAATTGTCCATGGCTGGAGAAGACTGCCTGATGGTGCTATTGCCGCCGTCTTTTTCGAGAAAGATCCAGCACCAGTTGAAGTTAGAGCAATGACACACTTATTTTGCACAGATTCAATGTGTGATCATAAGCAGCACTGTCAATGCATTCAGGCCGGACTTTCGTTATTATGCAGAATGTTTAACGGACAACATCCAAGCAACAATAGAACTAGAAGACCAATATTAGTCTGATGTATCGGTACAACACATAATATTATGGTTGTGTACGCTAGTACTTGACATGGACACTTGATAATAGTTCAAAGTGAAGATTTTATGTGATTTTATGTTAAAATCGGCATTACACTTCCCCTTTAACAACGGCATATAAGTTCATCTTGCTTGATGTATAAACATATAGTGTTCATTTTCACAGTAGCTACTCTTTATTGTCTCCATTTCTTCCACTAAATAGTGTAATTTTGTGATGAGACATAAAATAAAACGAAGTATTGAGACCAAGATTATGCGCACTTACAGTTTCGATGGCAAAATGTTAATTATGACGTCAGTATGACGCCGACGTCATTAATACATTATATTAAATAAGCCAAACAATTAGAACAATGTATTACCTTTCCAACGGTATGTAACATGTATCGTTTTATAGGTGTTATCAATATGCATTTCTCAAAATATTTACCCTACCCTGCAATTTATTTTACTTTTGAAAATAGCAATACCATATAGTAAAGTAAGAATAAAAAATATTGAATCATCGAATTGAACATGCCAAGAACTTGCTTCGGG
The DNA here is from genome assembly GCA_014843695.1 of Archivesica marissinica. Classification (NCBI taxonomy): domain Eukaryota; kingdom Metazoa; phylum Mollusca; class Bivalvia; order Venerida; family Vesicomyidae; genus Archivesica; species Archivesica marissinica. The sequence continues at coordinate 26,546,718 of CM026390.1, forward strand.
TTCATAACACCCTAATTGATGATAATATGTCAATTTCGTTTTGTTCTACCTCGGGGAGCACTAACTCCTTAATTAGAGCTCGTTTGGGCCATTGACCGCTGCACTATAATATAAAGTAAACGATTTTAACCACTCAGCATATATACGAACTACAATCAGTGATCGTTTCCCTTTAATTTCTTGGTTACGCTATTCACGCGGAGAAAGTAGATTCTAAAACAACGTCATGTAATAACACCTTTAAATTAGTTTTAAGACTTTTAATCAGTGTTTATTTAGGGAAATCAAAAATTGCCAGAAATACTGCCTGAAAATAGCATACGAACACAGTCGTTGGTAGCACAGTGGTAGCGCGTTCACTTCATGTGCGAATGTCCCAGGAGTTCTAGCCCAGCTGTATTCAAACCCTTAGCCAAGTAACTTATATTCCACATTGCCTCTTCTCTCTCCCTTATGGCTATCTCCCTTATGGCGATGGATTTCCATCAGGAATTAGGTTTCGAGAACGATTCGTCTAACGTTGTAAAAACTTGTTTCTCAATCGAGCTAAAATGAATCTGCATGTTTACACTATTATATATCATACATCGGCCCTTAATTTCCCAGTTCCCCGGTAACACAAATGTGTACATCTGTTGTTCTGTGTGTTTTACGTTTATTTATCGTCGCTACCGGTTGCCCATATGAGCGACGCCTCCTAAAGAGATTACCACATTTACGCTGTCACCCGCGCCAACGGGAGTGATTAATATAAGTTGTTCTAGAGTGTTTCGAAAATCGTTGTAAATTAAATAAACTTTAAATTTTAAATGGAACAAATGCTGAACACGGCACGCCTACTAAGATTGCGCATACATTTTGTTCGATACGATAGAGTTGTTAGACTGGAACAAACGCCCAAATGGTACCATAACCCAAGTGGAACAATGTATTTGACAGGCAATTGTAATATATGAGCTAACACAAGACACTGATAAAAATAGATATACTTCCCGGTAGAACAGCGCCGTCCCCTTCATTATTCCGCTACTTTTAATTCCCACAATTCACACAACTTCCACAAAAGTACATCCGTCGCGTGACACAATCTTCCCAATTATCCGGTAAACTTTCGATTAAATGTGATATACTCCCGAGGACAACTAGAAGCCACTACGCCTAAATCAAAAACCATATTCCTCAAACTGCCAATTCATTGCACTTGCTCGGAGCGCTACACTTGAGAAATGTTATATCTTGACAAATTATTGAAAATTGTTTCTCGGTAAACATCAAACTGGTGCTCTAATAGCATTGCTATGTATGCACATGACCGATTGGGAGACGGCTTTGAATAACTTGATAAGAATAATGAACCCAATCCAAACACGCTAATGTCATTTTGATACCGTAGAGTGCATGGGTGCAGTTTTTGGTTAAAAGTTCAACTTGTTGAAGAAGTGATAGCACTGCGGAAGCGCGTTCGGTTCAGGAGTTCATGCCCAGCTGTAGCCGTTACGATTGGGCTCTTAGGCAATGTACGTAATGCTCCTTTATACGTTTACTTAGAATGTTTGTTTTATCTTCTTAAAAATCTCAGGCGCCCATATGCATTTATGGCGAAATAAATTCAAATCAGTCAGACTTAGACTGTGTTGTACACCAAGCCTGTGTGCCAGTCTGTCGATTTTTCACTTTTTAACTTCTGGCAAAATGACAGTTGATATGATTAGAAACTCAATACGGCCCAATTAAATAGTCTCAGTGTTAAAATAATTTTATTTGACTGACCAGGCAAACTTTATGGACGCCTGTTCCCAGGATAACCAAGCTATTCTAAGAAGCGAATGAATAAATATTGTGATTATTGTCTTATATATTCATTTTTCATTAATTAATTATTACGGTAAAAAGTGAAATTTGGAAAATATGGCCACAAACGACCATGCTTTTGTGAAATTACCATTTGTAAATTACCTTACTTTGTGGATAGGTTTTCACAAGATCACCAATCTCTCTGTTAATGGTTGTTTACTAAAGACACTAGGATAAATTTACATATGAATTATCGTATTATTGTTCTGGCTGAAGGAAACAACGGAATAACGATACTTTAAATTCCACATTGCCTCTTCTCTATCCCTCATGGCGTTATATTCCACCAGGAATGTGGTCTTGAGAGCGATTACTATAATGTTGTAAGAACTTGTTTCGCAATGGAGCCAAAATAAATTTGTATATGTTCAATTTGGTGAATTTAGACAAGGGCATGATTCAGCAAAAAATCTTCTTTCGCGCAGTTTTGATTTTATTATGCTTCAGAACTGCAGGTAATCAAGTCGCTATCTGATTAGCGCAGTGGTTAGCACACTCGACACTCACAAATGCAACCCGAGTTCGATCCTCGAACCGGGAAGTATGTGAGATGGTACGGTGGCCGCCAGATCGGACAGATGGGCTATCTCCGGGTACTCCGGTTTTCCTTCCACACGAATTATCACATTTACGATTTAATCCATTCAAAACGTGTGATTAATATAACATGTTAAAGCTTGTTTCGCAATCGTTGTAAGATAAAATAGAGTGCACACAGAAGCGCTACAAAACATCACATTGAACACATCGTTCAGAATTAGAGATACCAAATACTTTGTTTCTTTTACGTGTATTTATCGTCGCTACCGGTTGCCCTTGTGAGCGACGCCTCCTGAAGAGATTAGTTATTTTAGATTTTGGAGGATAGTGCATGATACAGACAGAGACCCATTCCAGAATCTCCTCTGGTTCTTTTACGTGCACGGTGTAAAGCACCAACACGAGACCTCGGTTTAACGTCCCATCTGAAAGACTGTTAATTTTATTAGGGTCAGACGGGGGATCGAACTACCAAATACTTGCCTATACGTGTCTATTAATACATCACGTCGGTTGTCAATTACTTTTAACAGACGGATATGTAATCCAGTGGTAACACGCTGGACTGGTAATCCAGGGATCGCAGGTTCGAGCCCCAGTCTGACCCTAATAAAATTAACAGTCTTTCAGATGGGACGGGACGTTAAACCGAGATCTCGTGTCGGTGCTTTACATCGTGCACGTAAAAGAACCAGAGGAGACTCTGGAATGGGTATCTCTCTGTATCATTGCACTATCCTCCAAAATCTAAAATGACTAATCTCTTCAGGAGGCATCGCTCATATGAGCAACCGGTAGCGACGATAAATAAACGTAAAACACACACTCAATTACTTTTGTCTGTTTGTTTGGGGTTTATAGTCGTACCAACTGCTTGGGTGATATGGAGATTCTCCAGCAATTATTGGTGGAAGAAGACCCGGGGTACCCCTCCAAGCAGCACTTCAGACAAGGACGGGCACCCGAGTAGAACCACTGACCTTCCGCAAACCAGCTGGATAAATTCCTCACATGAAAGCATCCAACACCACCACAGACGTATCTGTAGTCCAGTGGTAACACGCTGTACTGGTAATCCAGGGATCGCATGTTCGATCCCCCGTCTGACACTAATAAAATTAACGGTCTTTCAGATAGGACTTTAAAGCGATGTCTCGTGTCGGTGCTGTGCATCGTGCACGTAAAAGAACCGGAGGAGACTCTGGAATGGGTCTCTGTCTGTATCATTGCACTATCCTCCAAAAATCTAACATGACTAATCCCTTCCGGAATCATCGCTTATATGGGCAACCGGTAGTGATGATAAATAAACGAATAAACGGAAACACGCACACACGCACACCAGTGCAATTCGAACAAACAGCAACTAGCGGCAAGCAATTTGAAGTCAACGACGGTAACCACGCAGCAACAGAGACCAGCATTACCGCATATAGTAATTTATCAACAGCTGAATTACACAGCAGGAGCATACGCAACTAATTATTGGCAAAGAAAGTTAATCACTAATTCAAAGTCGATATAAGCAAAAACATATTTCTAAAATTAAATAATTATGCTATCGGTCACAATTTAGTCTGTCAACATAATCGCGCCACATTGTTGTATATTGCATCACTTACAAGGCTATATTCGTCGCTTACGTAAATTATTTAAATATGTGTCAACCAATAATGTGAATTAATTAGAGCGTAAATGGTATGGATTTAGATTAACTATTATTTATTTCAGTATTTTACATGTATATAAGAGAATTAACGTGTTACATTTAAAGCGACACTACATCAGTGAAAACACAAATTTCCACAGAATGTATTTTAAAAAAACGTAGTATTTCAACTAATAAACAAACGTCGTATTCGCGGTTTCTTGACATAACAAAATAATGTAAACAGCGACATCCCTGCGTAATACAACTATTAATGGATCGGGATAATTTTATTTTAACGGTACATGGTGTAATCCAGGTAAATCAGGAATATTATCCGATACTTGGCGTTAATTTGTATATTTTCGTATTCTTCAATTTAAATGCGTTGATTAATTTTGTAACCGATTCGTGACCTGGTGGATAGTTTATCCGGCTTGCAATATTATTGTCTTTGTTTGGTGTAGGTTCGAACCACTTTTCAAATAACGATTTTTTGTTGGTCTTTTAAAAAATTATTTATTTAGATTCTTTTTTTTCTTTATGTCATGACATATCATTATACAAATGTTCATCAAAATGCACTGTCAGTGTCTGAGTAGTCATCCTGCTCACTTGCGGTGTCTGTTCCCTCCTCATCACTGACCTCAATAATGAACCGCTCACAAGCTTGTTCCACTGCAATATCGGTCTTACGAAATCAAATATTAGTGCGTAAATAGTTAAGGATATTATGTTATATATTTCGGGTTTTACGCCTGCATCAGCACCATTTCGGGCTATATCGCCGGGGGGCAGTTTACTTAACAACACTTTTCCTGGGCAGGCTCCAGCGGTTAACCAGTACGTGGGTGCACCACTGAACCTCCGTAAGAAACTGCCAACTTTTTCATATAAATGAGACACGGCCTGAGCGGGGCTCGAACCCGTGACCATCAGTGATGATAGGTTACAGTGGTATACAAGTCATCGACCTTAACCACTCGACCACGTAGGCGGACTCGGATATTAAAAATGAAAATGGTTAACATTTAAATGAATATTTGAAGTAAGTTCAAGAACAAATCTGAGCAGGAAAAGAAGAAGAGAGTAATACAAAGAGAAGTTATTGGAATAAATAAATAAATAAAACGGTTGATATGGCAATGACTACATTATCTGAATTGGAATCCGCCATGTGAACATTTTGGAAAGCATCCAGCTTCTCAGAACCTTTCACTGTCAATAATGTATTGTAATGTGAGGACTATACGTCTATACTAATGACAATACGATAGTGGGAGCTTTACTGCAGAAACTGTTAAATCAAATATGAAATACGAACTAACAATATATTATCAAATAAAGTCGTTTCATTAATGCATACGTTAGACATCCTCTCGTGTTACTGGATCGTACAATTACCGAGAGACGAACATCTTATCCAATAGTTGTCATCTGAATCGGGACATGTGTATATATACCCTAATCACAGAACTGGGTTGTTTTACCGCATATGTATTTCGCGGAAGGTATTTAACAACACCTAGTTACTATTAACCTGTTGATCGTCTATCTGTTCAGTGATCTATTACGTTCTGATGGCGGCTCCTTTGATGATTTGGAAAGTAAATGGATCTACATTTTCAATGGCGCACGCTCGTGGAACTAATCGCTGAACCGTTGTTGTAATGGAGCACACCGATTGGTGAACGGATTTTTTATACTATTTTGATTGGTTAATAGGGACACCCTACAAGGTGAAACGGAATTTATACGCCCCCAAAGTCTATATATAGGGAGACAAAACTCATTCGAAAGCTAGCTCGCCCATATGGTTTACCGGTGGCGAGGGTAAATAAACGGAATCATCATCATCATTCGAAAGCTTTACAGACGGATCTGTAGTCCAGTGGTATCACGCTGGACTGGTAATCCAGGGATCGCAGGTTCGATACCCCGTCTGACCCTAATAAAATTAACAGTTTTTCAGATGGAACGTTAAACCGAGGTCTCGTGTCGGTGTTTCACACCGTGCACGTAAAAGAACCAGAGGAGACTCTGGAATGGATCTCTGTCTGTATCATGCACTATCCTCCAAAATCTAAAATGACTAATCTCTTCAGGAGGCGTCGCTCATATGGGCAACCGGTAGCGACGATAAATAAACGTAAAACACACACACATTCGAGAGCTTTCAAACTATCCGTTCTCAGATTTAACAACGAAGACATAAATCCGCTAAAGATTCTATATAAGTGGGAAATTCGTAAATCTATTCTGTCAATAAATTGAATAATATTAAAAGAAGTGTTGAAATGTCTATCATTGTTTTTCGTCTGCGTTCCCGTCCTCGTATGCAAAGGCCTTAGGTAACAGTATTTATGTACGGTAAAGAAAATTGTTGAATGTTAGAATTGTCACCGAGAAGTAGTGTTTATTTGCTTTTACAGTACAAATTGGGGATAACTTTATCGAAGACAGTTATACGGAGATGATCATTGACATTACATTGAAAGAAGACGTGGACGTTATTTTCTATCGAACCACATCTGCATAATGGTGATTCTACAATGTTCCTTTGGAAAATATGATAGTTCAGTGAACTACATTTCGTTGTAAGTCGTGTATGTTTATCCCGTAGTAGAATAGTTTTCCAAATTTATCTTTGCTAGTGTTGCGAAAGGCTGCCCGATTAGCGCGGTCAGTGCTTTCATTTTTCACCAATGCAAACCGGGTTCGATTCTCGGACCGGGAACAATGTGAGATGATACGGTAGTCGCCAGATCGGACAGGTGGTTTTCTCCGGGTACTCCGGTTTCCTTCCATATGAATGACCACATTTACGCTTTCATCCAAGTTGTCAAAACTTGCTTTGCAATCGTTGTAAATAAAAGCTGGTCCATTCATGAAGTACCGATGGAAGGAAGGAATTTGAGCATAGGGTAGTTCTAGCTGGTATAATTAACATATTATCAGCATGTCTAAGATTATACCACATGGATTTGCCAACTTCTTGTGGAACAAGAGATAAAATATAAGATGGGACAAGCTTATATTTCATTTTATTTAAGGAGGGCAAGTTTGTGTATCCGTCGTCTGTCAGAAAGTGTTTCCCAACCTACTTCAATGTGGTGGTCCTGAATAGAAAACATGTAAGTTCGTGACGATTCCTGCAGCTTCATGTTGTATTATATCTAGTTACTGTTTTTCATATAGTGTACACTTATCTCAAATTACATCAGAATAGTCTAGTAATAGTCGAACTGTTTTAGAGGTACAACACAGCCGTAGCACGGGAACAGGCGATGATATATTTTGTCTTGTCCGTTATGCATGTATGTGCTGTAACACAGACCATGCAGTCGGGATTAGCCATGCTGATGTTTCAGTTTATTTATCCTCGCCTGCGGCGAACCATGTGGGTGAGCGTTCTAAGACGATTAGTAGTACGTGCCTTGCACTGTCGATTATTCGTGGTGATATGTAGATGTTGCTGGCTGGTGTCTTGTAGAGTAGTGTTCTTGATGTGTCTGGTGATAGTGCGATAAAAGATGACATCGTGAGGCGGCTTCTTCTTCCTTTCAAGGTGACAACTCTTGAGGTGTTGGTAGTTTCTTTCCAAAACGGCCCGTCCCTTTTAGGGCCACCCTAATCACTGTTGGTCATCCTGCAGCAGGATATAAACGGAACTGACAGTTATACAGGTGAGCGTCTCGGTCGCTCCAGGGTCTATCCATACCTCCACCACATCCGATGGTGGTCAGCGGTTGTGAAGCGGCGTGGGTCCCTTTTTGCAAGTTCGACTACCAGAAGATCCCAGTACCATACACTGCTGCTGCGAGATATGCCCCGATCGCGACGTGCACACAGTGAGGAGACCGGCCGGGGATTGGGTTAGCCAGGTTAAGTCTTTTGATTTTGTTTGTTTTTGGTTTAGGGTGTAAAGTCGCACCGACATATTGTGGCTCTCCAGCTATTATTGGTGGAGGAAGACTCCAGATGCCCCTCCCAACATTAGTTCAGGTCACCCAGGTATAACCACTGACTTTACGCAAGCCAGCTGAATAGCTTCATCACAGTAAATAATTCGACACATACAGTGAGATTCGAAACGACAGCAATGAGGGTAAGTCATTTAAAATCAGTGACCGTAACCACTCGGCCATGCCACTGATGTCCACGTTAGTGAATGTAATATGTATATGTTTAATGAGTGAATTGTGAATAAAGGGTATTTTAATATTAATAGATTGTAATACAGGAAAAAGTCAGACAGAACCATGTTTTGTGTGCCAGGTGAGGCATCAGCAAAGGTCTAGGTTAAAACAATTTATTCTACATCTACTGAATAAAATAAAGCGTGATCAGGTAGCCGTAAATTTGAATTATGTAAATTACTGACGGCAGTACAGCCAATTTTGCTGCCATCGTTTGAGTCGTTTGTTGTAACGTACGATATATAATCTGCAAATATTGATCTGATTTCATTTAATTATGACAAGAATACGAGCGGGTCAGTATTTGATTTAACATTGTCACAAAGACGTAAAATGGTATTAGGCTTACACTTGTCAAAGAGAGGTAGATCTGAATATTCTTGCATAACGTTTCTGATGCACGGATTCTGCTGATTCGGCCGCCATTTTTAAGACTTTTTCCGAAGTTGCGACTGCATCGAACCAGTCGTAAAGTTAAGACTTTATTTACGATATCTTAGCTGCGACTTTGTTGATAAAACGGACCTTGGTCTTAACTAAGACGTTACGACGGCGTAACTCGGTCTTAAGCAATAATCTTAACTAAGACTGACTTACGACCGTTGATAAAACGGGGCCCAGGTGCATTGTCAATGTTAATATCTACATATAGAATATATTTCTCGAAGCCAATCGCACGAGAGCGTATCTCCTTTCACTTCGTATCGCTTTCGTTTGTTTGTCTTTTATGTTTTTGTTTTTAATTTAAGGTTATTTAGCGTTTATACCGGTGCCCATTTGAGCGACGGGCAGTTTACCTAACAACACCTTTCCTGGGCAGGCACCAGCGGTTAACCAGTACTTGGTTCGTAAACCTCCGTAATAAACTGCCAACGTTTTCATATAAATGAGACACGGCCTGAACGTCGCTCGAACCCGTGACCATCAGTGATGATAGGTTACAATGTTATGCAAGTCAGTGACCGTAACAATTCAACAACGGAGACGGGCTCACTTTTGGGTTTAGACAAACATTTTAGGTTATACGGTGACTCTCAAGCTATCATTCGTGGAAGAAGACCCAGGGTGCCCCCTTCGAGCTGTAATTCGGACACGGGTAGTACCACCGACCCTCCGCAAGCATGTTGGGTAGCTTCCTAACATGAAAGAAATGGACGCTCCTGTGAGATTAGAACCGGAGGTTTTAAGTGGCAAGTGATTTGGAATCAACGACCGTAACCACTCGGCCACGGAGGCTCTTAAACTTCGCAGTGTATGTAGTATATTTGGTAAGATGAGGCACTGTTTTACACTGGGTTCGTTTGTTTGATTTAAGTTCAAATGTGTATTGTAAAGATTATTTTTAGATCCATAATCGAGTTTGCAAATTACAATGCTCTGTACAATTAAAATTCTCGGAATGACCTTCCGACAGTTCCTTTGCATACGCTACTACTTTGTGAGAAGCATTGCTTTGAGACATCCTGTTTTTTAAAATTATATTCTAATAAGTTGTGTTTTATTGACAATTACGCCAATAAATTTAGCCGAGGAATTAGATGAAACGCATCGAGTTTTAATACAATGGCAATGTGATATGTTCTCCACACCGGGATTCCGCTTTTGAAAATCGAAAAGCCACTAATGGACTTTATTTAAACAGAGTTGAAGATGACCAGGCTCGTATATATAGTGTCCAAATGTATCGCAACAACTGCCCCATCACGACATGCTAAACTAGTAACTAATGGATACGTTGGCAGATGTTTTAATAATTGGCAATGTTTTTCATCAGGGCCAAGAGCGGTATCGTGTGATTTATTTGTTGCATTAGTATTAACCTGAGAGCAGGCGTTGATATATATTGCCTTGTCCGTCATATACATATATTTATTTTAACACCCAAACCGTTAATTGAGCCGCGTTGAGTTTCTGATAATGTCAGTTTGCCAGAAGTAAAAAAGTGAAATATCAGTATCAATTGTAAATAGGCTGATTAGCGCAGTGGTTAGTGCGCTTGCTTCTCACCAAATGCAATCCGGGTTCGATAATCGGACCGGGAAATAAGTGAGATGGTATGGTTATCGCCAGATCGGACAGGTGGGTTTTCTCCGGGTTATCCGGTTTCCACCTACACGAATGACCACAAATACGCTTTCATCCGCGCCAACGAGAGTGATTAATATAAGGTGTTAGAATTTGCTTCGCAATCGTTGTAAAATAAATAAAGTTTTTAAAAAATTGTAACAAGTTGATTATAGCGGAACTAATGAGGAAAGCATACTCGACTATTCGATAAATAATAAATACGATTTGTCTGCAAACGTAGTCCAGTGGTTAGCACGATGGGGTGGCAATCCAGGGATCGTAGGTTTGATCCCCCGTCCGACCATAAGAAAATTAACAGTATTTCAGATGGTACTTTAATAGTCTTTAGAATTTGGAGGATAGTGCAATGATACAGGCAGAGACCCATTCCAGAGTCTACTCTGGTTGTTTTCCGTGCTCGGTGTAAAGCACGGACACGAGACTTCGGTTTAACGTCCCATCTGAAAGACTGTTAATTTTATTATGGTCAGACGGGGGATCGAACCTGCGATCCCTGGATTACCAGTCCAGCGTGTTACCACTGGACTACAGATCCGTCTGTCTGATTGGATACATGTTCGCTTGATGGCTCACAGTTGATGATATGCAGCTGACATGCGCACTCGAACTTACAGGCATGCGCATTGACAGTATTAGGTAGTGTTCCTCGCGATAAAAGTGAACTACATTGAGCTTGTTTAAAGTTAGCGTAGATGCCTTCAGTTTCCACATACTTTAACCACGCCAAAATGTAGTTCATACCCCGATGGAAGCTATTAACCCGCGATTCATTGCTTAAATCTGGAAGACTGTGCTATGCGTAATTTATGAACAGAACACGAGGTATATGTCAATGATCATATGCAGACATGTGTAGCTAAATCTTTATTTGGAGAGAGAGGCAGACATACACAAACTTGCATGTTTAATGAAACATTTCGCAAATATTTCCGATTTCGTTATTTACGCTCTATACATACATCATATGTGTGGCATCCGTGGTCCAGTTGTAGAGCGTCGGATTTGGAATCGATCGGTCCCGGGATCGATACTCGGTCAGGCCACGTATGTAGTGTCATTTAGCAAGACACCTCACACACATTGCTTAGTACTGGTTAACCACTTAGGTCGGCTACGCCTGCCCAGGAAAACATGTCTACGTCCCCGCAAGGGGTTTGACATTAATGGAACATACATCCATACATATGTCAATAGGAGGAATAAAACATTTACACGAATAACCGCATATATGCTTTCATCCGCGCCAACGAGAGTGATTAATATTAAGTTGATAACTTGCTTCGCAATCGTTGTAAAATAAATAAAGTTGATTACCGTAGTGGCTAGCGCGCTCGCTTCTCACCAATACAACCCGGGTTCGATCCACGGACAAGGAAGTATGTGAGATGGTACGGTGGTCGCCAGATCGGGCAGGAGGGCTAAGATATTTATGAGGGCCCTAGGGAAGATTTGTTCAGAACTAATTAGGTCACCCTCTATAAATAAGAAATATATCTATATAATGTCGCAAAGACGAAAATGCTTTAAAATTGTATGTTGAAGGGCAACAAAAGCAACGAAAACAGAACTCGGAAAGAAAGACAATTGGTTTAAGCATATTTATTCGTTCATTATGTACAGTACATATCTATTGTATAGCTATACAAACGAAAATGGATTTAATCGGAAGCTTAAAGCTTAAAGAAAGACAACTGAAGAGCTTCGTGCTCTTAAAAAAGAAGTTCAGGGTTCACTCAAAAAAAAAGAAGAACTGTATTGAACTGTTCAAACAGAACCGGTTGATTTCTGGAAATTGTCTATAGACAAGTGGTAAATAATTGTTGAGCATCTTTAGCTGGTAATATATTGATATGCCATAAAGTGATTGAAATGTCAATGTCATACAATTATTGCAATGCCTACAGCTGACCTATTTCATGTGAATTTCAAATGTGGGATATTTTCCAAATGAATGGATTGAATGAATAATTGTACCACTAGTGAACCAGAGGCAAATGCGTGTCTATGAATAAACAGAATAGCGTGTATTATTTACCGACTATTTACAAATCTGTAATAAATAACAAATCAACAAAAATGAGCGATTATTATTTCCGATTTCGCAATTTGCATACGGATATTGAAACATTAAAAAAAAGAAAATATATATGGCTCCCTCACTAATTATTATTATTAACAGTCTTTCAGATGGGACGTTAAACCGAGGTCTCGTGTCAGTGCTTTACACCGTGCACGTAAAAGAACCAGAGGATATTCTGAAATGGGTCTCTGTCTGTATCATGCACTATCCTCCAAAATCTAAAATAACTAATCTCTTCAGGAGGCGTCGCTCATAAGGGCAACCGGTAGCGACGATAAATAAACGTAAAACACACACAAACATTATTATTATGATATCAAATACAATGTCTTAATATGTTTCTTTAGAAAAAATGTTTAATGTATTTGTTATGTTATATTTCTGGTGTTACGCCTGCATCAGCACAATTTTGGGCTATATCGCCGGCGGGCAGTTTACTTAATAACACCTTTCCTGGGCAGGCTCCAGCGGTTAACCAGTACTTTGGTGCACCAACCTCCGTAAAAAAAGCCAACTTTTTCATATAAAGAGACACGGTCTGAGCGGTGCTCGAATGCGTGACCATCAGTGATGATAGGTTACAGTTGTATGCAAGTCTGCGACCTTAACCACTTGACCACGGGGGCGGACAATTAATGTGTTTGTAGCTACACTTATTAACTGTGCTTATGAAACAAACTCTATATATATATCAAAGATTAAATTCATGAACTGATATTAAATGCTAGACGTGGGAATATTTTGTCAGTATTATCATATGTACATACGTAACATTCTAAATCACAGCTCAGTGAGCTCACTCATCTATTCTTCCGAACTATTTTGAATACTTATTTGTCACAAGTAAGCGATGTGTATGCTATATACGGATCTGTAGTCCAGTGGTAAGACGCTGGACTGGTAATCCAGGGATCGCAGGTTCGATCCCACGTCTGACCCTAATACAAGTAACAGTCTTTCAGGCAGAGTTATACAGAGGTCTCGTGTCGGTGCTTTACACCGTGCACGTAAAAGAACCAGAGGAGACTCTGGAATGGGTATCTGTCTGTATCATTGCGCTATCCTCCAACATCTAAAATGAGTAATCTCTTCAGGCGCTCATATGCGCAACCGGTAGCGACGATAAATAAACGTAAAACACACACGTAAACATAGAGTTATAAGAGATGAACATATATATCACAAACATGTATCACAGTACATATGGGATAACAATACAAAATCACTGCTAATCGGATATTAGAAACTGCTCTAAAACAATGATAATACACTGAAGGACAAAATCAGTACTAATGCACACGGATTAAGAATTGACATATGAAATCTAAATTCGCTTTGATCAGATCACCGCGAATGTGATTAGCAGAGATTTTCCAGTCGAGATAAAAAATTAATTCAGCAGTTAGAAATAGTGTGAAATACATTATCTACAATATTAAATAGCTATTTATAGAATAAAAACTGACGTCTCTGAAGAATAATAAAACAGGTGTTGGCACAATTACGAATCATTTCTGGGTTTGAAAACAGGAAACAATATGTATCACTATCGGACAGTGAGTAGACATGTATAGTACACGCACAAGCTTTTGCGAACAAATCCTGTCTTATATCATTGTAAATTTGGCAATTAAGTAATACATGCTACTCATCTTCAATAGTGTCAATATCACAAAATGGACACAATCTAGATTCATCTGGCAAACCTTCACCCCAGCCCGTCTCTAACCTAATAGGAGCAACTCCTAGTCGAAATGTGCAAACAAACAGAATGATGCCTCGGGGTGGTAATACAATATTGCTCTGCTATATGGGTGTTTTACGTTTATTTATCGTCGCTACCAGTTGCCCATATGAGCGACGCCTCCTGAAGAGATTAGTAATTTTAGATTTTGGAGGATAGTGCAATGATACAGACAGAGACCCATTACAGAGCCTCCTCTGGTTCTTTTACGTGCATGGTGTAAAGCACCGACACAAAACCTCGGTTTAACGTCCCATCTGAAAGACTGTTAATTTTATTAGGGTCAGACGGGGGACCGAACCTGCGATGCCTGGAATACCAGTCCAGCGTTTTACCACTGGGCTACAGATCCGTCTGTGATCTCTGCTATATATTCAGATTTAAACAATTTATACATTCTCAATTGATTTCGCTCGCGACCAATTGTGACTAGTTTGACAAGTTTAACAACGGTGGGATTGAGATATTTAACAACCGGTGGTCACCCGATCGGACAGGTGGGTTTTCTCCGGGTACTCCGGTTTCCTCCCACACGAATGACCACATATACGCTTTCATCCGCGCCAACTAGCCAACGAGAGTGATTAATAGTTGTTAAAACTTGCTTCGCAATCGTTGTAAAATAAATAAAGCTTAAAAAATGGTTTTATCAATATGTTCTTTAAAAAATAAAGACATTGGTTTTGAACACGAATCCACTTATTTCGGGTTTTACGCCTGCATCAGCACCATTTCGGGCTATATCGCCGGCGGGCAGTTTACATAACAACACCTTTCCTGGGCAGGCTCCAGCGGTTAACCAGTACGTGGGTGCACCACTGAACCTCCGTAAGAAACTGCCAACTTTTTCATATAAATGAGACACGGCGTGAGCGGGGCTCGAACCCGTGCCCATCAGTGATGATAGGTTACAGTGATATACAAGTCAGCGACCTTAACAACTCGACCACGAAGGCGGACGAGAATCCACTTGTCTAGACACCTAAGGGTCTATGCTGTATGTATAGAAAGATTATTCCGAACACACATCTATATTGTTACTAGTTTATGCAAACGATATGCAACAAGAACCAATAAGTCCAGCCGCAGCCATAGATGCATTATACAGTTACACAGTTTTGAATATGATGAATAAGCGTGTGTATAATACAGTAATTCAACTATGGTAGCTTGTTAATTCACACGCCATGCATATCTTGATATTTATTTCCCGTGCATAACATATACCTAAATCATAAATCACATATCACATCTATTTGATTTCCTATAGCTAAGAACAATTGTAAGATTATGACGCAATGTAGACATTGTTCAGTATTTAGTAAGTTTCCTTGTGGTGTCACGCCACTACGGAAACAATTTTCTATTACCTCCCTTGGCAGATAAAGATTGATTTATCCCAACATGTAAATAGGTCCATTTAGTTGGAACCCTTTGTTTTTACTGTTGTTCCCCATCCGTGGTCCAGTGGTAGAGCGTCGGATTTGGAATCGAACGGTCCCGGGTTCGATACTCGGTCAGGCCACGTATGTTTTGTCATTGAGCAAAGCACCTCACACACATTGCTTAGTACTGGTTAACCACTTAGGTCGGCTAAGCCTGCCCAGGAAAACATGTCTACGTCCCCGCAAGGGGTTTGGCATTAATGGAACATACATACCCAAAAGTTGCGTTATGATAAAAGTGATTTTATCAAAATTGTGTTAATTAACTGATACAAATAAGTACCCATTGCATATACTGCAGGATATCTATCGAGATATAGTAATTTAATAATCATAAGAAGCGATAGTGGAATACAATTGGTTAGCATGTTGTGCAAAGGAAACAACGATAAAAACAGAGGAAATCACTTAAAATGACATTTCTACGTTTAAGGAGTATTCAGGGACAGCAACTGACTGATGTCTCTCATTATTAAGGGCCCTCCGTGCGGTGGCCGAGTGGTTAAGATCCCTTGCCCCTCTCCCGTGTAGATTGGATTCCCACTTGGGGTATCACATTTGTTCATGCTAGGGAGTTGCCCTGATTGATTGTGTGGAAGATCGGTGGTTCTACTAGGGTGACTTTCAGCGCCCGAAATACGGAGGGGAAACTGGATATTCCTTCGTCAATATTTCTGAACATTCGTCATGTGACATTATTATGCTGAACGTTTGATATCATTTAAAAACTTATTAGAACTCTATACGTTTATTGTAATAATCTACAGAATATGTTAATTTTATGCAGTCATGCAGGTGTACTATACGTGTATATATGATATGATGTGAATATAATGTTTGTAACAGACGGATCTGCAGCCCAGTGGTAACACGCTGGACCGGTAATCCATGGATCGCAGGTTCGATCCCCCGTCTGACCTTAATAAAATTAACAGTCTTTCAGTTGGGACGTTAAACCGAGGTCTTGTGTCGGTGCTTTACACCGTGCACGTAAAATAACCAGAGGATACTCTGGCATGGGTCTCTGTCTGTCTCATTGCACTATCCTCCAAAATCTAAAATGACTAATCTCTTCAGGAGGCGTCGCTTATATGGGAAACCGGTAGCGACGATAAATAAACGTAAAACACACAAATAATGTTTATGTTTGTAATGAATAAACGAAGCTGCTGACTTCACAATAAACAAATAATTAACTAAAACAAAATCATTTAAAATGTAATTCTATGATAAATAAAATCATATAACGAATATGGAAAAAAAGACATAATTATGCAGTTAATTGGTGGGACGTTTACATTACATACATCTCCGGGGGAAATGGGTTGGCATCCGCCACTTGTGCGAAACACATATCTTGGACACATATATCGGATGGCTCTTTAGTGGAAGTTGTGATAGCGCAGTGGATGCGCGTTCGCTTCAGGTGTGAAAGATCCGGAGTTCGAGCCCCGCTGGAGCCATTGCAAGGCATTTAATTGCCACGTTGCCTCTTCTCTCTCCCTAGTGGCGATGCATTCCATCAGGAATGAGGTCTCGAGAGTGATTAATATAAGTTGCAAGAACTTGTATCGCAATCGAGCTAAAATAAATTTGTAAAAACTAAACACATATCTGGGTTTTGAGCATGCTTAGCTAAAACCGACAATTCCAGATTAAATAAGCGAGTTGCAATATGGGTGAATGCTAAAGCTACAATTTATAAAAACTTATTTTACTATATCAAGAGACAGTTTGCAGACATTACTTTGATGGATTACTGTAACCTATCTATACCTATACATAAGAACAATTTAGTAGATAGTGTGGAACATGCTGTAATGGAGAAATATGTTACTGACTGGTCCTCCTCTATTAACAGTGTGATCGGTGTTTCTGGACGTGGTCGCAATAAGCTTAGAACCTACTGTACATTTAAATTTAAATTTCAAACAGAAGTATATTATTGTAAAATGATTTTACCCACACGTCACAGGTCAGCATTATGTAAATTTAGATGTGGAGTTGCTCCATTACGTATAGACACCGGCTTGTATGAGAATTTACCACTTGATGCACGTAAGTGCCATTTCTGTAATGTGTTAGAAGATGAAAGCCATGTATTATTAGACTGTTCACAGTGTGATGATTTAATTGAGAGCTTGTTATCTTAGAGAAAACCTCATTATATGAAAATGACTTTCGGAACAAGCCTGTATCCGACCAGCATACACTTATTTTCACGACTATTCGTCTGAATAGAATTGTTGCCAAAACCTGTTTTTATATTCTTCAAAGACGCTCTTTTTATTTATGTAGATAATGTATCCATTTGTTTTATTAATTGTGTGTCTCTTATCTATCCCGAGAAACAGCTGCTAATTAGTTCAAAGTCGGTTATTTCGAAATATCCTGTTATCTCGAAGTCCCGTTTCAGACACTATCATTTTACATATAACTGGATCTGTTTATATCGAATTTCGTTAAGTCAAACTTCGGTTATTTCGAAGTATTTTGTTCGGTCCGGCGGAATTCGACATAACGGATGTAGACTGTATAACATTTCAATTTGAATTGTAGATTATATGTGACATATCACACATTAAACGGTCCATTCTCCATCTATGAAAGTGCATGCTTGTAACATGCGTGTACAGGCACTCTAAACATCATAAAATAATAGTCACGTGATATATATTTTGATATTTCTTTACATTTTGAAATGTGCATACTTTAGTTTAAACATACGTTATTCGGATCAAATACATATATACATATATAAACACAATTGTTATACATTGGAACCGATATGGGTCGAGAAACAAGCTTAAAGCTTATATGAATCCCTTCCCATGTTGGAGTACGTTTAAATGGTACAAAATGCTTGGCGAATAGTAATGGCGAGTTTATGTGTTCAGTAAATATAAATTGTAGAGAAACTATTGAATACTTAAACAGCAGTGGCAAATGTTTGGACTTGATTTTGCTAAACGTCCGCATATATTTACAGCATCGCGTTATTGTAATTTTAATGTAGCAATAAGGAAACGTTAGATCCAAATATGTAAACTATCAAATGTATGTACATGCGTGACCATATACCTACGTATATACGTTAATAACTGCATGTTCTGTTCTGTTCTGTTCTGTTAATTACTAAACCATATTTAACATAGCATGTTAATTCATATTTAATCTATACAAATTCATTTTAGCTCGATTGCGAAGCAAGTTCTTACAACTTATATTAATCACGCTCGAGACCTCATTACTGATGGAATCCATCGTCGTGATGTAGAGCGAAGAGGCAACGTGGAATTTAAATGCCTTGCCTAAGGGCACAATCGTAACGGCTCCAGCGGGGCTCGAACTCCGGACATTTCGCACATGAAGCGAACGCGCATCCACTGCGCTATCACGGCTATCATCTATTGTTAATTCATATGCTACATATGACACCCCGCGGATCACGAACATTATAAAACAGTTCATCATAATGCGTATGCCATGTTGCATGCATATTCTTATACCATAACTAGTTGCACCTATTGTAGCTCTAGCTAATTCATATAACATACATATCAGAGTTGTATTTACGTATTATTTCTCATCGCAACCTGGTTAAACGGGGCGACGCCACCAAAACTATGTTAATCATTTTATATTTCTGTAGGATAGCGCAAGATAAAGAAGACGCTTCAATGAGAATCATTAGTCAGTTACTGGCCCTGAATACTCGTAATAGGTTTCCTCTGTTTTTATCGTTGTGTCCTTTGCACAACATGTTTTCTATTTTCATCCGTATTCTCGTCTTATAATTATGAAATTATTAAATATTGACAGATATCCTTTAGCATGTCCAATGGATACCTTACTGTAAGAATTGGTTCAATTAATTAACATGATTTTTGATAAAATTACATTTATCCAAACGCAACATCTGGTTAGACGACAACAGTAAAAACAAAGGATTCAAACTAAAAGGACCAATATACATTTCGGGATAAATCTGACTTTATCCATCAAGGGAGGTAATAGAAAAACCACTAATGTCTGGAATGTCATTCCTGAAGCATCTCTGGTTCGTTTACATGCTCGATGTATAGCACGAGTGAGAGAGTAAGTGAGTGAGTGAGAGTAATAGAGTAAGAGAGAGAGAGAGAGAGAGAGAGAGAGAGAGAGAGAGAGAGAGGAGAGAGAGAGAGTGAGTGGAGTGAGGATGAGTGAGTGAGTGAGTGAGTGAGTGAGTGAGTGAGTGAGTGAGTGAGTGAGTGAGTGATGAGTGAGTGAGTGAGTGAGGAGTGAGTGACGGAGTGAGTGAGTGAGTGAGTGAGTGAGTGAGTGAGTGAGTGAGTGAGTGAGTGAGTGAGTGAGTGAGTGAGTGAGTGAGTGAGTGAGTGAGTGAGTGAGTGAGTGAGTGAGTGAGTGAGTGAGTGAGTGAGTGAGTGAGTGAGTGAGTGAGTGAGTGAGTGAGTGAGTGAGTGAGTGAGTGAGTGAGAGAGTGAGAGAGAGAGAGAGAGAGAGAGAGTGAGTGAGAGAGAGATAAGAGGTAATGTGGAATTTAAATGCTTAAACAACGATCTAGCATATCCCATGTTAAGTCATGTACTACAAAAGCTCTACAATTCTACACTATATTTTATTAACGATTCATTGTATTGTATGCATTCTATTCACTGTGGCAATTGTCAATAGGATGCACAGACGCCAAACAGCAAATCTCATATTTGGGAGATTGGATCCTTTGAGATCAAGTGCAAATAGGCATTTATTCGCGCTTTCACAATAATGGTTGCCAACAGGGCATATCTGAGATATGCAGCACAGAGCCTTGAGCATATTAAATGCATAGTGCTGTTATTAAAGCGACATTTCACCGCAAAAATCACAATAATGCATGTTCTACTTATAAATAGCATTGCTACTACAAATTCTTCCGAAATAATTAAAACACTAACTTTCAATCAATAGACAGTGTTTTGCGGTCTATAAACTCTGAAATAAGTAGGATTTAGCATAAAGGTCAGCCACGCTCCTGGGTTGACTTTTGTTTATTATTGGCGTTTATGCTAATCTAATGCTACTGTTTATACTTAAGTTACATCAGCATATTCTAAAAATAAACATCCATTAGACACACACGCTATACATAAAGGTAAATATGACCATACATGCAAATATATGTCAGATAGGACATTAAACCGATGTCTCGTGTCGGTGCTGTACACTGTGCACGTAAAAGAACCAGATGAGACTCTGGAATGGGTCTCTGTCTGTATTATTGCACTATCCTCCATAAATCTAAAATTACTTATCTCTTCAGGAGGCGTCGCTCATATGGGCAACCGGTAGCGACGATAAATAAACGTAAAACACACACATAAATGCATAAATGAATATTGACCATATTACTGTTTTTCATCGATGTAGTGTCGCTTTAACAGACATTTAACGCCCAATGCAATTTTCATTGATCTTAAGCCATAATAATTTGTTTATAGCTAAACATTGTTTGTTATGGAGTTTAATGTCGATTCAACAGCTTAGGTAGTATGGCTATTTCCAGCTAGATTTCCGGATGTGCCTCTGCGAGCAGTATTTCAAGATTGGACTTGAACCGGATAGAACCACCGACCGTTCGCAAGCTACCTTGATAGCTTCCTCACATAGAAGAATTCTACAACCGCCAGTTTTAAGTACGAAGTTGCCGAGAACCCAGTTACATGACCTATTTGCTGGGTTCATTCATTAAGATGTAAGCAATACCCTTCATACTGACATAATGTTACATGTAGTAAGAGCAATATACGCGGTAATCAAGTGTATATGTAATCCAGGGATCGCAGGTTCGATCCGCCGTCTGACCCTAATAAAATGAATAGTCTTCCAGATGGGACGTTAAACAGAGGTCTCGTGTCGGTGCTTTACACCGTGCACGTAAAATAACCAGGTGGGACTCTGGAATGGGTCTCTGTCTGTATCATTGCACTATCCTCCAACATCTAAAATGACTAATCTCTTCAGGAGGCGTCGCTTATATGGGCAACCGGTAGCGACGATAAATAAACGTAAAACACACACATGTGTATATGCCACTTTCGGCGTATTAAAGTGTGTACTATGAAGCATTTGCACATTACCTTGCTCAAGGGATGTTTTTCCTATTTATATATCTTGTATTCCGTTTCGGCAAGGTTAATCTCATCATTGTGACAATTACACACTTCTAAACACTATAGGTACATATATATATATTCTGTTGTAATTCATCGATACATACAATGTGTGTGTGCGGAGTGCGGCGGTGCGGCGTGCGGCGGTGCGGCGGGCGGTGCGGCGGGCGGTGCGGCGGGCGGTGCGGCGGTGCATGCGGCGTGCGTGTATATATGTATATAATGTTTACTGTGCTATGTTACGACTATACTCATAATTTGTAATATACTACATGATATTATATAATAATGTATCCTCATTAATTGTTATTACATTTTCTAATGATCTACTCTCCCGTTATAGAGGAGGAATAAAAGAATCTATATGTTTGTGCGTTACGTTAGTACATCTGCGAACGTATGTCTTAACGATACTTGGCACACACTTGTGTTGTTGGTTTACGTTTATTTATCGTCGCTACCGGTTGCCCATATGAGCGACGCCTCCTGAAGAGATTAGTTATTTTAGATTTTTGGAGGATAGTGCAATGATACAGACATACACCCATTCCAGAGTCTCCTCTGGTTCTTTTACGTGCACGGTGTACAGCACCGACACGAGATCTCGGTTTAACGTCCCATCTGAAAGACTGTTAATTTTATTAGGGTCAGGCGGGGGATCGAACCTGCGCAAAAATGTGTGTGCGAATTATTTGTGCATATAAAGATGATCACATGACTGTGGGTGCGTGTTTGGTCATGTGATATGGTTCGATTGATCGTCAATTCTACGCTATAGGTTTAGATCGTTACGTAAGCAATTTCGCTATTCAAATTCTAATTGTTTCGGGAATGCAATTTATGATTTGATTTAAATTGATATTGATTTAAATGTAAAACCGAAATGAATTGAATTCAGATTCGTTATTGTTATAAGTAGTATGCAGTATATCGTAAAACAGAGTATGAATATGTTATCGTTTGGAAAATATTTTAATCTACAAACAATCAAATTAGTAAAATATATGAAACATCCCTGAGTTACACTAGATACAGTTTTCCAGAGTTTTTTATTACATTATCAATTTATCATTAATGATTATTAATTATAATTAATATTATTTACCTCTGGTTTTTACCCTGGTCCCGTGTATCTCGGTCTGCGTCGAGGCTATGTTTCATGTATTCGACTATATGTACATAGTACAGTCAAAGAGATTTGAAAACATTTGTTTTGTACTTAACCTCGTCATTACAGCGAATAAAAGATCGCAAGTCTTTCCCACTACAGACGTATCTGTAGTCCAGTGGTTAACACGTTGGACTGGTAATCCAGTGATCACAGGTTCGACCCCCGTCTGACCATAATAAAATTAACAGTCTTTCGGACTGAGTTTAGTTTAAACATATTTGATTTCAAACAATGTACCATTATATACATATAGCAATTACATTACAATATAATATTTTATGTTTTGAAAAAGGATTAGATCTGAAAGCTTGATTAACTTATAAAGGTGTTCTCCTTAGAAATGGACTTTAAACTCAGGTCTCGTGTCGGTGCTTTACACCGTGCACATACAAGACCCAGAGGAGATTCTGGAATGGGTTTCTGTATCTGTATCTAAAATGACTAATATCTTCAAGAGGCGTCGCTCATATTGGCAACCAGCAGCAATGATAAATAAACGTAAAACACACGCCATTTCAAACAGAGCTGTGGTTCTGTTAAAACTTAAAACCTATAAAACAAGCATGTCAAATTTAGCACAATGTTCGCAGTTGTTGAAACATCAGTGTATTATTTATATTTTAATGTCGGCCTAGTATCTAGTATCTACAGATCATACGGTTTTTTATTAACGCTTTAATTGCAGGAAACTGATAGCTAACCTGACATCCTTCACTAATGTTTACTGTCGAATATGTATACTAGAGGACATAGAAAACGCACACCTACATTATATGACTATTATTAAATGAAAACGAAATACGAAGGATTCCATCAAAGATATATCGCATCTTTATTACAAAACACAAACTGAACAACTAAAAATATTCCAAAATATTTAAAACTATGTATTTATATAGTTGTTGTTTTTCATGTAAAACACACTTATCCGAAGAGTGCTTTTTCTATGTCCTCTAGTATACCTCCGGACATTGACATCCATTGAGAATGGACCGACATTAAAAATGTCATTGAAGACGAATATCGGTTTTTATTATTTGCGATAAATATGTGAAACCGAGGTAGCACAATATACTTGCGAATATTGGTTCATGTCGGTATACTTTATACACATGGTACAGCTGTTTGAATAGCAATGTTGGCTGTCCGATTAGCGCAGTGGTTAGCACGCTCGCATCTCAACAATGCAACCCGTGTTCGATCCTCGGACCGGGAAGTATGTGAGATGGTACGGTCGGCCAGATCGGACATGTGCGTTTTCTCCGGGTGCTCCGGTTCCCCCCCCCCCACACACAAATTACCATAGTTACGGTTTTATTGTTAAAACGTTGTAAAATATAAACAAAGTTAAAAAAACAACAACAAAAAATAGCATATTTATTCTTTTGATGAATGTTGAAATCGTGATCTATAATTATGCACATTGTGTGTACAAATAGTGTGAACCCACTTAAGGAATTGGTTCCTGGTGGTTTTAACCTAGAAAGTAGTTCTTGCAAACAAGCAGATCATACGTTGATGATGTTTTGTTGTAGAACAAGAGATTGTTTGGATTTCTTATTGTGACTATTGTGCATCTGTGTCATGTGTGCTCATTTCAAGGTGACTTATTGTGAATATATTGCAGTACTACTTGCTACAACGCACTGGAGTAAACAGCCCTACATGACAGCTAGGATCTCTACGCGTTCCATTGTTGAACCGGTGTGTGTATACATTGGGAAATGGTGAAACACTTTGATGGTGATGCCATCAATTACTGCTTTCAAATTTAAGACAGAAGCGCTGGAGTTTACAGAACTACATGCGCTATAAGTGGATTCTTGTCTGGAGCTGAGAATTTGACTGTGACAGTTCGTCGAGTTACAATAACACTAATAACAAAACACAGCGGTGTGCGCCCAAATACTCAGACAGAAACTTACGAATAAACGACTTAATTTAGCTAGAGGTCAACAGCAGAGATTGTATAATACATGGACAAAAGGAAAAATACATGGGTCGGCTTCTTCAACGCAATTTCTTGAAAACGCAGTTGGAATACAGACACGTGCACATCCATTTGCATTTGTGTGGAATCGTGTGACCCCACTGGGGAATTGGTTCCGGGTCGTTGTACCCTAGAAAGTAGTTTTTACAATCAAGCAGACCATAATTTGATGATGTTTTACTGTAGAACCAGAGACTGTTTGCATTTCTTACTGTAATTGTGGTGCATCTGTGGCATTTGTGCTCATTTAAAGAAGACTTTTTGTGCATTTATTTCAGAATTACTTCTCCAGCGCATTGATGAGTAAACAGCCCTACATGACAGCTAGGATTCCTACGCGCTCCATTTTTAACCGGTGTTTGTTTACATTTGAAAATTGTGGAAAACTTTGATGGTGATGCCATGACTTACTTGTGTCTAACAGCAAGCAGCAGCCCTGGAGTTTACAGAACTGCATGTGGTAAATGTCGATTCTTGTTTGGAACTGAGCATTTGACTGTGAAAGTTGATCGATTTACTATAGCGCGAAGAAGGATAAAATACAGTGGTGTGCATCCTATAAGTAACAGGCAGAATTGTTGTTATATTTGAATAAATCAGGAAGTTTTGGACCCACAGACATGAAACTTCACACACAAGTAGCTGGTTGGTGTAGAAATCAGAATTGAAGAGGATTTTATCATGGTGAATAAAATTTAAATTTTATTTGAAATTTGAAATTAAAATTTTAAGTTTACATATTTGAAGAGGATAGGAGTTGTTTCCCTTGGACCAGATGCTATGAATATCATTTAGTGTCGTCTGCAATTCGGCACAGACAATATCTAGCAACAATGATGCAAGTGTGACAATTTCAACATTAATTTCATATTTAATTTTTAATTTAATTTTTTTTTAAAAATTAAAAAAAAATCTTTTTATTTTAGACCCATTAGATAGTCGTTGTTTACTGTGTTTCTTAGGTATGGAGGCATTTTCCATGAGTGACACATGAATGAACCATGTTTATGATCAACATATTGCCCCATAATGGTGAATGCTTGGTGGGTGGGGGGGGTATGGAAGCATGAACACTAATTGCTGCTATCTTTTATATCTCAATGTTAGGCTCCTCCTTTTCGGTTGGCTCCAGCCCATTAAGGCATTATCAGACATTCTGCCACTGGAGCTGCTTAAGGATTTCTAATAAACTGTTTTTCAATAGTGTTGCTTTATTCTGCCATGGCAGTATATAGGTGGGTTAAAATCCAAGATCATCAAGTTAACCCAACTTATATTCGTCCGCAAGCCGAGGACAGGAATTCCGAAAGCGTTGGTATTATCTCGCATTTGCGCTCTATTTGTGTGACACCATGTCTATGTAGTATTGTCTTTTTATCTTTTGTTTATGCTTTTCCCGGTTCTAGGTTTCTAGGTTGTCAAGATGTACCTGGAGGATTTCGGTTACAACGTGTGTGTGTCCAATGATTTCCGAGATGTCTTTCAATGAATTGTTCATGTGAATTTTTTCCAAAGCCAGCACTCGTGCACAATTCTCTGGGCGGTTGCTTTCTTTCGGCATTGTTGACAAGAGTTGCCTGACTGAATGTTTTACTACATGCATGTATGTGTTGAATTCTTACTGGCAACACTCACTCAATCTAAATTTCATAATGATTTTAAGCCGTATCATGTCATTGTCCGTCAATTTCAGCTGCTGTATACCGTGTGTGGGAAGACATTGTACCACCAGCCGCCTACTCCACCTCCAGAGTAGTCAAATCATCCATGTGGACAGTAGCTACAGTTCCCCCAAAGCACTGACCTTGTATCTGCACTGTTGGAAGGTAAGAGGTATGTGTAACACTGATGTGATATCAAAAGCTCCTATTTTGCATAGAAAAGTGTCTTTCTCTCAATATAATAACCCAAAGGCCAAGCAAATCTTCATAATTAGATTCCTGTCCTCTTTAATGAAAAGGTACACTACCTGACTGTCATTATGCACCAGAATTCATGAAAATCTATGAAGTACTTTTGAAATGGTAGCACCTTCTGTAAAGCCAGTGAATTGCTCGATATGTACATTTCCGAGCTACGAAGACTGGACAATTTGTCTTTTTTTTTAATGAATCCTATATCATAGTGAATCGACCGAGATATCTTCTTGTAGTGTTTTGTTTCTCGTAATATACGTAAAAGCTTGAATAACTAGCAAATTGAAGGTTTGCAAAACTGTTAGTGCATATATACGTGTGACCCCACTGGGGAATTGGTTCCGGGTCGTTGTACCCTAGAAAGTAGTTTTTACAATCAAGCAGACCATAATTTGATGATGTTTTACTGTAGAACCAGAGACTGTTTGCATTTCTTACTGTGATTGTGGTGCATCTGTGGCATTTGAGCTCATCTAAAGAAGACTTTTTGTGCATTTATTTCAGTACTACTTGCTCCAGCGCATTGATGAGTAAACAGCCCTACATGACAGCTAGGATTCCTACGCGCTCCATTTTTAACCGGTGTTTGTTTACATTTGAAAATTGTGGAAAACTTTGATGGTGATGCCATGACTTACTTGTGTCTAACAGCAAGCAGCAGCCCTGGAGTTTACAGAACTGCATGCGGTAAATGTCGATTCTTGTTTGGAACTGAGCATTTGACTGTGAAAGTTGATCGATTTACCATAGCGCGAAGAAGGAGTAATATTCAGTGGTGTGCACCGGATATACATGTTTGCCAAACGTTGTAGCGACTTCAGCAAAGAATTTAGAAAATGGACAAAGTACAGGTTGTCGGCTAAATTTGAAAGCGCATAATTACCATGCTAGGTTAGAACAGAACGGGTTAGCACGATACTGTGCTTAAGATGATACTGCATAGTTTAGTGGTCACATGTTCGAATTGGCCTCATTCAAATTCTTCAAAAAATAGATATAATATACATATGGATATTTAAAGGCCTTGTCTAAGAGCACAATCTTAACGGCTTCTGCCAGGTTCCATCACCCAGTCTGGCCGTAATAATATCAATAGTATTTCAGATGGGACTAGATATCGGGTATGTAAAAGAACCAGGCAATACTTTATATGGGCAACCGGTAGAGACGATAAATAAACGTAAAACACGCCAGGCAATACTTTACGTGGGTAACCGGTAGCGACGATAAATAAACGTAAAACACGCCAGGCAATACTTCACGTGGGTAACCGGTAGCGACGATAAATAAACGTAAAACACACCAGGCAATACTTCACGTGGGTAACCGGTAGCGACGATAAATAAACGTAAAACACGCCAGGCAATACTTCACGTGGGTAACCGGTAGCGACGATAAATAAACGTAAAACACACCAGGCAATACTTCACGTGGGTAACCGGTAGTGACGATATATAAACGTAAAACACGCCAGGCAATACTTCACGTGGGCAACCGGTAGCGACGATATACAAACGTAAAACACACCAGGCAATACTTTATATGGGCAACCGGTAGCGACGATAAATAAACGTAAAACGCGCCAGGCAATACTTCACGTGGGTAACCGGTAGCGACGATAAATAAACGTAAAACACACCAGGCAATACGTCACGTGAGCAACCGGTAGCGACGATAAATAAGCATCAGACAATACTTCTGGAAGTAGAGTGTCTCCTATATCTTGCACAATCTCCCAACAAATAAAAATAATTTATATTACTGGATGCAGCGTCTCGATTAAACAGTGGGCGACAATAAATAAACATATTCGAAAAAACGTTTTGGCAGTTGCATCGTATAGCTTCAATCTACTTGTCTTGTTCCAAGAATGTTTTATTGGTTATCGTTGAACTTTAGATAAGTGCTTATTTTAATGTTCGTGATACGGCTTATCTTTGGAATGGGAGAATCTTGAAAATACAACTGACTACATACCGCCAGTGTATAAACATCTGTCAAATATCATGACATAATTATGTTACTAGTATAAGTGATCAGGTCTCGGAAGTAGGTTGTAAATATGTGTAAATAGGCGCAAGTAGTACCAATAACTAATATAGTTCACTTGTCTTTTTGGTACAAAATGTATTTTCATGACAGGCAGTGCATAGTGTTTGTGTTATTTTTGAGAAATTATGTGACTTGAGAATACTTCAGACTAGTTGATGTGTAGAACAGATGTGGTATAAGAAGTCAGGCCATTGCAAACTGCAGGTTACAGGCGGATCGGTAGTCCAGTGGTTAATACATTGGACTGGTAATCCAGGGATCGCAGGTTCGATACCCCGTCTGACCCTAATGAAATTAACAGTCTTTCATTGGGACTTTAAACCGAGGTCTCGAGTCGGTGCTTTACAGCGTGCACGTACAAGAACAAGAGGAGATTCTGTAATGTGTCTCTGTATGTACCATTGCACTATCCTCCAAACAATCTAAAATGACTAATATCTCTCAGGAAGCGTCGCTCATATGAGCCACCGGTAGGGTGATAAATAAACGTAAAACACACAAAACTGAAGGTAATACAGTAATATTTGGCGGGGGAATACAGTGTGTTACAGTGACGTTATTCACGGGTGAGCATTGTCAATGCGGAACATTACATTTGCGATATTTGTGCGGTTTTTCAGTTTGATTTGAATACCTCTTCACAGTGGAAGTGAATTAGAAGAAATGAAAGATTGGAAATATAAATGAACACATACTGTATATTTGTATTCAATATGCAATACATTTGGTTTAAACAGTATTTATTCCAATAAATTTACATGTATAACACAAACAAATGTTACAAATTACATAAATTGTGAATGGTTTGGATTGGAAAACAAGTTTTCATAAAACTTATATTAATTCCTCTCCAATGCAATACATTTGTTGTTTTACAACCATTAACCAGAGATAACACTTGTTTTATAAGCGACAAATTGACTTATTTCTAGAATCTCCACACATATGTATTCAATAACATCTTACTGCATGTCTCTTTTTTAAAATATAGTTTATGTGTCTGAGGCATATGATATCAAATCACTTTTTTAAAATATAGTTTATGTGCCTGAGGCATATGATATCAAATCACTTTTTTAAGATATAGTTTATGTGTCTGAGGAATATAATATCAAATCACTGTTTCGTCACCTCTTTAGCTTCGAATCCCACTGGCGATGTCGATTGATTTATTGTGATGAAGCAATTCAGCTGACTTGTGAAAGGTCGGTGGTTCTACCCGAGTACCCGTATGTTCCTGTAATACTGCTCGGATGGGCACCCACAGTCTCTCCACCAATGCTAGATGGAGAGTCGCCGTAAGACACACTGTGGAAGTCGTGATAGCGCAGTGGTAGCGCGTTCGCATTAGGTGTGAAAGGCCCGGAGTTCGAGCCCCGCTGGAGCCGTAATGATTGTGCCGTTAGGCAATGCATTTAAATTCCACGTTGCCTTTTCTCTCTCCCTCGTGGCGATGTATTCCATCAGGAATGAGGTCTCGAGAGTGATTAATATAAGTTGTAAGAACTTGTTTCGCAATCGAGCTAAAATAAATGTGTATAAACTAAGGTGTTGGAGCGACTTTAAACCCAAAAAATACAAAAAAACAAATAAATATAGTTTAAGGCCTCAGCGTATGGTAATATATTGTGTACATTCAAATAATACACAGGTATTTTACGCGTATGTCAATATTGCACATTCTAACACGACCCAGCTAATAACATGCATAGAGTAAAATCTACCTCGGGTTATTCTGCGATATACCTACCTTGAACTATGCTGCGCGCGCACCGTGTTTTGGCTATTCCATTTATACAATGCGTGTAAAGTTATCTGAATGAAAGTCACGTGATGTTTGTAAATACTACCGTGGGAATTCGCGGAAGTAAGCTATTTTTAGAATCAGATAATCACCTTGTTTTTCTGTTAAGTAACGTTTCAGTTACTATTCTGTACAGTTGTATTTGACAACATAAATAAAATTATTGATCAGTTACAATTTTTGTTCATTTATGCACTAGATTGATATTTTCCATACAAAATAACGTCATCACCCCTTACGCGGGAGGCCTTCGGCCTTCGTGATATATTTCTACGCATAAGAACTTCAAACTCGGGTTATTCTGCGATATACCACGGTTGATACTTATTATTTCTTAACTAATAAAACATTTACAAATCACTTACGTGTTTTACAAAAATCTGCAAATCTCGTGTTTTACAAACAAATATAAATTACATGTCTACAGTGATCCTCTATACACACATACATATATAACTGTCTCCGTGGCCTAGTGATTAAGGCGTCCGCCTACGGAGCGGGAGGTCGATGGTTCGAACCTTGTCAGGGGTTCTTTCTGATATGGCCGGTTGGTAAGCCGCCAGCTAGTTAAATAATGGTAACATATTGCCTACCAGCCTGGCGTTTGACATACAAGCATAGGATTCAGGAAGTACTGATGTTCACAAAAAGAGGTGTCTCATAAGTCAGAAATAGCTGGCCCTTTAAATAGAGGGGACAAACTCTTATATACTCTTCCCCACACTATATATAAACACTTCATTTGTTTAAATTAAAGCAATCGCTAAAAATAATGTTTATGCACATAATGTTTGTAATACATAACGTTGATACTGCGTTATTCTGCGATATACCTACCTTGAACTATGCTGCGCGCGCACCGTGTTTTGGCTATTCCATTTATACAATGCGTGTAAAGTTTTATGAATGAAAGTCACGTGATGTTTGTAAATACTACCGTGGGAATTCGCGGAAGTAAGCTATTTTTAGAATCAGATAATCATGGTGTGTACTTATCTGTATATATATATTATGTTAATACTATTGTATTATGAGGAATAAAAAACAAACAATAAAAAATCAAACATGTTTTACAAACGGCTGAATAGGCACGTGCTTTACAAATATATTATTATTATATTATTATACGTGTGTGTTATACGTTTATTTATCGTCGCTACCGGTTGCCCATATGAGCGACGCCTCCTGAAGAGATTACGGTCATTTTAGATTTTGGGAGGATAGTGCAATGATACAGAGAGAGAGACCCATTCCAGAATCTCCTCTGGTTCTTTTACGTGCACGGTGTAAAGCACCGACACGAGACCTCGGTTTAAAGTCCCATCTGAAAGACTGTTAATTTTATTAGGGTCAGACGGGGGATCGAACCTGCGATCCCTGGATTACCAGTCCAGCGTGTTAACCACTGGATTACAGATCCGTCTGTTATTATTATAGAATTATAAACTTTCAATTAATAGTATTTATATATTTAAATCTTTGAAAAGTCTTTAATATTCCTAGAAATGCAGGATAAAACACATAATTTTTATTACTAATCATAATATAAATTTACGAATATAATAATTAAAATATATGTAGGTATATAATGGTTACAATTTTATTAATAATAGCAGGTATGCTTCACTTGTTTAAAATTCTGCATTATAAGACACATATGTACTTACTTAATACACACCGTTCCCTTCATCAGAATAGAATGAACAATAAACGGACACAATTTCATATATCTACCATTGTCTAGGTACTTGAAAATGTAAATGTAGAATTTCCAAGACTGCACATTATCAATACAACTTGTTCTCGAAATTAATCACCATATTGCGGCCCATATCGCATTCCTGGTTTACTTTTATCACTTTTGAAAGATCAACTAAATCCGAATAGTCCTGGTGTTAGTAATCAGCTTAGATTAAATAGGTCTGATGGGAAATGATTTGTCTGTTGTGTTTTCCCATGTAAGAGGCGGCGCGTTATTTAGCTTGAACGTTTGTTTTCAGAGGAAAGACTGCTATTATGACCAATAGTATAAACAATCTCTCGAGATAAGATTGGGGCGGTGTGCTCAGAATCTGTCATGCATTTCCCAGATCAACTCCAGTTTTTTTAAAGTAATGTTCGCATTAAGAAAGGGGAATTTGCATTGTATATACTAGTCCCGTTTTTTTTGTTACGCGAGTAAATTTAATCAAACATGCTACACATGATTTACGTCCATTCATATTATGTTTGCTATTATCAGTTTGTGCCATGCTAACAGAGCTAAGATGGAAGACGAACGAAAGTAAACATGACGTTACATGTTTTACTTGTTTGCTTGTTCGGGATTTACGCCTGCATCCGATGAATGTTGTACTAATATAAGTCAGTTTTCCAATATTATTATTGTTCAAATTGAATAAGAAGATGACGGGATGCGTTTAATAGAATACTAAGAATGAACAATCAAAGTTAATGAGACATAGTTTTAATAGCTGTCCTAATACGCTTGTATGTTATTGATAACACGACAACCGTGGTTCGGTTATCCGATTAGCACAGCGATTAGAAAGTTCGATACTCAAATCGGGTAGTGTGTGAGATGGTACGGTGGTCGCCATATCGGGCAGATGTGTTCCTCCGGGTACTCCGGTTCCTTCCACATATATAATCATTTTCCCGAGCAAACGAGAGCGATTGATATAAGTTGTTAAGTTATAATAAGTCTTGTTTCGCAATCGTTGTAAAACATTAAAAAAAAAGAAGAAGTTTATACTATTTAATGTAACGTGTGATCTGATGAAAACAATATACGTGTACAAGACAAACCAAGACCGCTTCCGTGGTCGCATGGTTACGGTCGCTGACTTGTATACCACTGTAACATATCATCACTGATGGTCACGGGTTCTAGCCCTGCTCAGACCGTGTCTCTCTATATGAAAAAGTTTGCCGTTTCTTACCGATGTACGTTTATTTATCGTCGCTACCATTTGCCCATATGAGCGACACCTCCTAAAGAGATTAGTCATTTTCGATTTTTGGAAGAGAGTGCAATGATACAGACAGAGACCCATTCCAGAATCTCCTCTGATGTAATACACCGACACGAGACCTCGGTTTAAAGTCCCGACTGAAAGACTGTTAATTTTATTAGCGTCAGACTGGAGATCGAACCTGCGATCCCTGGATTACCAGTCCAATCTGTTAACCACTGTACTATATATCCGTCTGTAGCTCGAACACGAGGCAAGATATACACATATTTACTGACCCCTAAAAGAAACTATGCTTGTTTAGAAACAGATATAGGCATACTAGTATTAGGACGTGCACGTGCTTAAAGCAGCTATAGGCATACTAGTATTAGGACGTCCACGTGCTTAAAGCAGCTATAGGCATACTAGTATTAGGACGTGCACGTGCTTAAAGCAGCTATAGGCATACTAGTATTAGGACGTGCACGTGCTTAAAGCAGCATTACATCGTATGAAATAAAAGATATTTCAATTTTAACGTATGGGTGGCAATGTTGCTACACATTCTAACCTTATACTTTGTGGGCTTATGTTCATTTGGTAAACAGTGTTTCTTGCAATAAAACAAACTCGAAACCGAAAGTAGGACTTTCCGAGTCGATCGGTCACGCACTTGTTTACAACCGGAACGCATCGTCCGCACTTGTTTTACATTTGGAATGCATCGTCCCCATTTGTCCCACGTTGTCTTTTTTAATTAAATTACTTGATATGTTGATTCATACCTCTGTTAGCTAAGTCTTTTAGGGACATTTCTACATCCCCGCGTGGGGTTCGACAGATAGATAGTCTTTCATGTTCAAAATATATACGTTGTTTTCTACATCCTCTGTTGTTTCACGCATTCGCGCTGTGCGTGTTTACATTTCGTGTGTTGATAAACAAATTCGCGTATACGACGGTTTAAATTGATTGGAATTTTTATCGTTTCTGAGCGACTATTTCGATTTTTGTAAACACACACACATTAGTATTTATAGTTTACCCAAAACAATCTTTATTACGATATAATGCTGCTTTAAATATTGGGTAAATTAGTGAAATGTGTGAAGGATTATTTTCTTCACTCATGATAGTAAAATCCATAATTCTAAGATTTGTAACGAAAGAGTAACGCTCAATATAAAAGTGCACAGTTGTTTTATGTTGTCAGTATAGTTTAAATGTAACATCCATAGGCAACGTCATGCTACATCAGGGAATCTAATTGTGCGCTCAATGTAAAAGTGTACATTTGTTATATGCTGTCAGTATATTTTCAATGTAACATCTATAGGCAACGTCATGCTACATCAGGGAATCTAATTGTGCGCTCAATGTAAAAGTGTACATTTGTTATATGCTGTCAGTATATTTTCAATGTAACATCTATAGGCAACGTCATGCTACATCAGGGAATCTAATTTTGCGCTCAATATAAAAGTGTACATTTGTTATAAATTATGCTGTCAGTATATTTTCAATGTAAC
The DNA here is from genome assembly GCA_014843695.1 of Archivesica marissinica. Lineage (NCBI taxonomy): Eukaryota > Metazoa > Mollusca > Bivalvia > Venerida > Vesicomyidae > Archivesica > Archivesica marissinica. The sequence continues at coordinate 26,581,887 of CM026390.1, forward strand.
ATCTATATAGGCAACGTCATGCTACATCAGGGAATCTAATTGTGCGCTCAATGTAAAAGGGTACATTTCTTATATGTTGTCAGTATATTTTCAATGTAACAGCTATAGGCAACGTCATGCTTCATCAGGGAATCCAATTTTGCGCTCAATGTAAAAGGGTACATTTCTTATATGTTGTCAGTATATTTTCAATGCAACATCCATAGGCAACGTCATGCTACATCAGGGAATCTAATTTTGCTCTCAATGTAAAAGTGCACAGTTGTTTTATGTTGTCAATATAGTTCAATGTAACATCTATAGGCAAAGTCATGCTACATCAGGGATTCTAATTTTGTCTCTTCAAATCCAATAAACACAAACTAGTGAATAATAGAAAATGATTTTGAACACGTTCACTCCAACCGCAGGAATTCTAAATTCTTGAGAGACATGTTAGTGTACCGATCGGATTTTATGAATGTTGCGCTATGTGCGAGATTGTATGCATGCGGTCTGTGAAAGATGTTCATAGTTGCTGTGTTAATAGTTCCATATGGTTCCTCACCGTGCAGGTTTGAATCCCAACTGAGTGACGAATTATTTCATGTGAGGAATATGTCCAACTGGTTTGTGAAAGGTTGGTGGTTCTACTCGGGTACACATTCGTGCAATGTACTTCTGCTCGAATGGGCACGTACGGGATCCCCCTTCATCATTAGTAGCTGGACAGTCGCAATAAGACCTAAGCTGTTGGTGCGTCGCTTTAAACTCAAGAATAATGCAAACAGTGCCCACGTGGCTTATTTTACATGACTTCCAGAATGTTCAAATACGGTCGCCGTATTATCAGAAAACCAACAGACGGATCTGTAATCCAGTGGTAACACGCTGGACTGGTAATCCAGGGTTCGCTCCCCCGTCTGACCCTAATAAAATTAACAGTCTATCAAATGGGACTTTAAACCGAGGTATCGTGTCGGTGCTGTACACCGTGAACGTAAAAGAACCAGAGGACACTCTGAATATTGGGTATCTGTCTGTATCATTGCACTATCCTCCAACAATCTAAAATGACTAATCTCTTCAGGAGGCGTCGCCCATATGGGCAACCGGTAGCGACGATAAATAAACGTAAAACACACTCAGAAAATCAATGTGATGATGACGCTGGAAAAAAACAGTAACTGTGCGATCAAGCGGAACGAAAAAGAAAAGTGCTACTAAGGAAATAACAACAAAGCCGGTCTAACACATGTGACCGATTAGCGAGGTAAGCCGGTCCGAGGATCGAACCGGGAAGTATGCGAGATGGTACAGTTGTCACCCGATCTGACAGGTGGGTTTTCTCCGGTTTCCTCCCACACGAATGACCACATTTACGCGTTCATCCGCGCCAACGAGAGTGATTAATGTAAGTTGTTTGAACTTGTTTCGCAATCGTTGTAAAATAAATAAAGTTTATGCTAGATGTGGTATAGCTAAAGGGAGTTGAATCAGATATTATCTTTTAGTGGAAGTCTAGTTGTGGAAGTCGTGATAGCGCAGTAGTAGAGCGTTCCCGGAGTTCGTGCCCCGCTGGAGCCGTTACGATTGTGCCCTTAGGCAAGGCATTTAAATTCCACGTTGCCTCATCTCTCTCCCTCGTCGCGATGGATACAATCAGGAATGAGGTCTCGAGAGTGATTGATATAAGTTGTAAGATTTTGTTTCGCAATCGAGCTAATATTAATTTGTATAAATTATAGGTGGTGCTAAATAATGACTTATATAGTTGTGAATGCAACGTCAATACACTGTCAGTTCAGTTGGGACATATTTGCATGAGAAACATTGCTTTCGGGGTTATATTCCACGCTATAGCGACTGTAGTGACTATCCAAATGTTATTATTAGTGGAGGAATATCCCACGTGACGTATAGAGCATATTTGAGACACGGACGGACACTCGGGTAGAACCACCGATCTCCCACAAGTTAGCTAGATAACTCCCGTGGTATTAAGAATGAACCGATATGTTTCGATATGAAAATAAAAACAGGTTTAATATAATTAAACCATAATTAAACCAAACATATCCACAAGAGTTGCGGAAATACACATTGAATGCTCTTCCAGAATAAAAAAAGAAACTGATATCTCTGTCGCAAATAATATCATTTTGGTCAATCTAACACAGGTATACATCAGCGTTCAATTGTCCAACAACTCTACAATGCACGGGATATTCCATGCTGGGAATTCCACTGCGGACAGTTGCTGATCCACTATAACCCGGTCAGAGAACACGGGCCGATAACGAATCGGCTACACATTTCAGATAATTTCATCACGAAGTAACTTAGTCCATGGAGAGGATTTGATTAAATTTCCGCACAAATTGTCCTGCTCTGGCGTACAATAATCCATGTTGCTTGGGATTTACGTGCGTTGTCTGCTGTTGGTATGGTTTACTGGGGGCGTATCCAGTCGATGGTTTACATATTGTCTGGATTGGGGATCGGAACATCAACACATGTCTTCATTACTTAGCTTAACCATATTTTATTTGCTATTTGACATTTGCATTACATACAATAATCATGCAAGAGTAAAGACACAACAAAATGGGTTGGGCAACAATGTCTTCATTTCTTTAGCTAAATGTTCATGTGTTTCAGTTATGTTGTGGGTTTAAGCTCGCACTGAATGAAAGTTTTGATGATCTGAAATCTTCATTAGAGTGTCTTATTGCCAACAAACTTTCCCAGATTCTTGATAAACTAATTAACAGTGACAGAAGTAGAATCAAACGCGGTGACACTAAACTGGACTGTAAGTATGAATCGTTCAAGCGATCTATGAAAGCTGAACTAACTGCTGATCTTGCTGGTATACGAGATATTTCATCTCTGCCAACGGCTACTTCGTCTTCGACAGGACCACATGCCTCGTAAAATCGCTAGCTGAACATTGGTATTCAAAACATGCCCGATAGCACCAGCGATAGTACACAGGCAAAAGGTAATGTCCTTGTCAAAGATTATCTGAGACATACGATACTGTGGTTGAAGCCGACCGTAAGAAGTCGCATAGTGAATCTAAGCATTGTATGATAATTGCCACGTTTATATGAGATGGTACGATTGTCGCCAGCTCGGACAGGTTGATATTCCCCGAGTACAGTACTCCGGTGCACGCACGCACGCACGCACGCACGCACGCACGCACGCACGCACGCACGCACGCACGCACGCACGCACGCACGCACGCACGCACGCACGCACGCACGCACGCACGCACGCACGCACGCACGCACGCACGCACGCACGCACGCACGCACGCA
>CM026390.1:26586191-26677492 GCA_014843695.1 Archivesica marissinica
ACACACACACACACACACACATCCGCGCAAACGGGAGTGGTTTCTATAGGTTAAATGGAGGAGAAGAATTTGAGGAGAAGAACTATATAAGACTCTGTCTTTCATTCGAATCCTTTTCTGTATTTTGATTATGTGTGATGTATGCATTGTTCAATATGTATTATATTGGGAAATAAAATATGTTTAAAGAGAGCTAAGCGTTTCCATTGGTGTTCATTACAATCTCATTATTTAGATGAATGCTATGTTGATAGTTCTAAGTCTAGGAAACCACTTGCTAAGATTGGAATAAGTTGTAAGAAAGATACTAGACTTCCAATAGGAGGTATGTTAGAGGATTACATTGGTATTGTTTTATGACGATGAAAAAACGACATTAGCTCTCTGTTCAAAGCAAGCAAGCAAGCAAGCAATTGTTCAGGTGCTAAGACTAATCTCTTCAGGAGGCGTCGTTTAAATGGACACGCACGCACGCACGCGCGCGCGCGCACACACACACACACACACAGGTCCGGCACACGGTTAGTCGCAAATCAGGGAGTAAGTTTTAAATGCAAATTGTCTATTTTTCTTTGAATCATTGAAACTATTAACCCGCGATTCATTCCTTAAATAATTATGTAGCTTCATTGCAAATACTGTAACAGTAAAGTAAAGTATTTGTTTATTATAGTGCCACCAGTATTTTTAATGGGCCAGTCATTTCTGACTTATGAGACACCTCGTTTTATGAACATCAGTATATCCGGAATCCAATGCATGTATGCCAGGCTGCGCCTGATAGGCAATCGGTAACCATTATTTAACTAGCTGGCGGCTCACCAACCAGCAATAACAGAACAAACCCCTGACGTGATTCGAACCGTCGACCTCCCGCTCCGTAGGCGGACACCTTAACCAATAAGCCACGGAGACGATATGTATAGTGATGAGATATAAAGAAAGATTACTTGCTTACTTACATACATAATATCCCCAATTGTGACGAAGTCCATACCGAGACAGTAACAAAGCCGTAATATTATTATTAAACGATGGACACCTAACTTCTGTAAATCCTCACTTAGCGTTGCATGTGTATGATAGCTCTGATATCACGGTGAGGGAATACGTTGGTATTGAAGCAAACACTATTAAATAATTCTATAATTCTATAATACCCCAGGTCTCACTGACTTCATCATTTGATGCTGATTTCACAGAAGCCTCACGCTTTGTTTTATTGTCGTAGTTCATTATTCATCGAGTTTCCAACAACGGTGTCAGATATTACAAACTGATCAAATGACGTGGGCGTTCTCCGCTCAGGTTAAGCACTGTAGTCCGTAACTATATATAACACTCCGTAAATCTACCACCCCCATATCTCCCTAACATCTGTATTAACTTAATGTAATTGATGTGGACATTGTTCTGAATATGAGACAATCCATCATAAAGCGTAGCCATCACGTAATTTGTAATAACGACGCAATTGGTAACAACAATGACGAAGTTAGTTTCAATACTGCAACTACAGAATTTCGTCTTAATAACTGGCAAACCACAAATAAATGAAAGCCATCCTCCAATACAAATTCAATGCCGACATATGAAAGAAGTTCCTTATCACACACACATACATATCGGTGTTTTAATTTCACACGATCTTCGATGTACAACATACATAGAATATATGAAATCGAAGATATACAACAACACAAACATGATTTCGAAGATATACAGCAATACAAACATGATTTCGAAGATATACAACAAGACAAACAGGATCTCGAAGAAATTCAACAAGACAAACAGGATCTCGAAGATATACAGCAAGGCAAACAGGATTTCGAAGATATACAACAAGACAAACAGGATCTCGAAGATATACAACAAGACAAACAGGATCTCGAAGAAATACAAGACAAACAGGATGTCGAAGATAAACAACAAGACAAACAGGATCACGAAGATATACAAGAATAAGCAGGAATCGTAACTGGAAATACTAAACTAGTATCCATAGAAACACTAATGAAAGTTGGAATGGGATCACCTGATCATTTGGGAGAAGAAGTTATAAGCATACACCTATTTTGTTTTGTCAAAACGAAACACAGTCTCACGTATATTTCATATATCTCAGATTTTGTTCCTGCATACGTTTGGCAGCGCTCGTCGATATCTTTTAAGAAATGTGGAAGACACTCAAGCTACTTACACGCTTACCAAACACTATTCTACGTCATTTCTTCCTTCTGTAATTGAGATTCAAATTGAATGCTCTCCCAGACGAGACACAAAATGCAAATTAAACACCATTTGAACAATGACTTAACTTACCACACGTACCAGACTACTATTTTACTGGTAATTGAAAGATGTTGACACTACTGTTTCCAATATAATTATTATAATTATTATAGATTGCTTAAAGCGACATTACATCGCATTTTTTACGTATACATGCATTGCTACTACAAATTCTTACGAATACATTCGAACACAAATATTGAATCAATAAACAGTGTGTTTGTGGTCTTCAAAAGTGAAAATTGGATTTCATATACCGGTCATCCACGCTCCTGAATTGACATTTGTTTGTTTGTCATTGTAGTCAATACTAAACGCGTGATACTGCCGCTTGGAGATAATAAATTCAACTAAGATTAGTCTACAAATAAATATGCATAGGCACAAATGTGCGATATAACGGTAAATATGTACCATACATCTAGTTATTCGGGATACGCAGGTTGCATTACGCATGTATGTCGACCCTATTTACATTATTTTGTTTATGTCAACAAACTGCGTATACGACGCTTGTTTATTAATTGAAATACTTAGTTGTTGAGGCAACTATTTGGAAAACAATTACACGATATAATAGGAAAATACATTCTGTAAAAATTTACGTTTTCACTGATGTAGTGTCGCTTTAAGACTAATGTCATAAAATTACACGCTTACTACGCACTATAGTACACTCCCTCCCTCCCTACCAATAGTTTGGTTAAGAGCCATTGTGATCTGTTAAATAAATCATAACAATAACACATGTTATGCCTATACATGGAATAAGATAGACAATATTGATCAACGTGTGATTGCATATCAATACTTTCAAGTTCTGTTACGCTAGTATGTGTGATTTACGTTTATTTATCGTCGCTACTGGTTGCCAATATGAGCGACGCCTCCTGAAGAGATTAGTCATTTTAGATTTTGGAGGATAATGCATGATACAGACAGAGACCCATTCCAGAGTCTCCTCTGGTTCTTTTACGTGCACGGTGTAAAACACCGACACGAGACCACGGTTTACTGTCCCATCTGAAAGACTGTTAATTTTATTAGGGTCAGACGGGGGATCGAACCTGCGATCCCTGGATTACCAGTCCAGCTTACGCTAGTATAACTCAGAACGTATGTTTTAACGATACTTGGTACGTGTGCGAATTATTGGTGCATATAATGATGGTCACATGACTGTGAGTGCGTGTTTGGTCATGTGATATGGTGCGATTTGCTATTGTTATAGATCGTTTCGCAAACAATTTCGCTATTCAAATTCGAATTGTTTCGGGTACGGGATCTATGAACGGGTTTCCATATTGATTTAAATGTCGAAATCAAATTGAAATCAGATTCATTATCGTTATGAGTATCATGCGGTATATCATAACACTGAGTACGAATATGTTATGGTTTGGTAAACAATCCAAGATATGTTGTTAGTAAACTATATGAATCATCCCCGAGGAACCAACTACCATCTACAAGCCAATTCACAGACCTACATTGGATACAGTTTCCAGAGTTTGTTTTACATTTTTATTAATGCGTTTTTACTGGTCACGTGTATCTCGGTCTGTGCCGAGGCTATGTTTCATATATTCGACTATATGTATGTAGTACAGTCGAAGAGGTTTGAAAATACTTGTTTTGTACTTTTTTTGCTAATTTTGTACTAATTAACCTCGTCATAAATAAACAATCACAAATCTTGCCCATTACAAACAGAGTTTGAGTTTTGAATGTGGTTCCGTTACGACTAATCAATTTAAGATGGCCGACAATGCAATAGCATTTGGTAACCTATATAAACATTTGTTTACGTATATTACTGACACGAGACCTCGGTTTAAAATCCCTTCTGAAAGACGGTTAATTTTATTAGGGTCAGACGGGGGATCGAACCTGCAATCCCTGGATTACCAGTCCAGCGTATTACCACTGGACTACAGATCCGTCTGTAAATACACCCTTGTTTTCACGAACAGGTTCAAGTTGATTTCTCAATTCATTTTGCTTCAACAGATAAACAAATCTGTAATGAACGACTTGGAATGAATAACAACAATATTCTCACAGAAGGTCACACTCTTTTGGTAAAGATATTAATGCTCAAAGCACATTACTTGTTCTGTAGATAAACAGAATTATACATAATAGCATATATCGGGTCTCTCCTGTCAGTCAATATGTCCATTCAGAGGCGATGTAATCAATGCCCATGGCAACAAATCAAGAGGTTTTCACGGTGCTTGTACGATATTCATATTGCGAAAGGAAACATGAATACAAGTCAATCAGTACTATCAAACTAAATTGCTGTCTGCTTCTTCAGCAAGAGAGGATGACCGCAGATAAGCATAGGGTCAATCTAAATTGCTGTCTGCTTCTTCAGCTAGAGAGGATGACCGCAGATAAGCATAGGGCCAAACTAAATTGCTGTCTGTTTCTTCAGCTAGAGAGGATGACCGCAGATAAGCATAGGGTCAATCTAAATTGCTGTCTGCTTCTTCAGCGAGAGAGGATGACCGCAGATAAGCATAGGGTCAATCTAAATTGCTGTCTGCTTCTTCAGCGAGAGAGGATGACCGCAGATAAGCATAGGGTCAATCTAAATTGCTGTCTGCTTCTTCAGCGAGAGAGGATGACCGCAGATAAGCATAGGGTCAATCTAAATTGCTGTCTGCTTCTTCAGCGAGAGAGGATGACCGCAGATAAGCATAGATCCAACAGGCCGAATTGTCTGCAACATCCTTACAAACTAAGTACACCATTGCCCGAGGTTATAACACTTTTCTCAGATCTCAAACTCAAAGATCAAATTATTTAATTGGTTGATTCTGAGTTTTACTGCCAGCTTGAGACTGAGTTTGAGATAGGAACAATGTTTTATAACATCGAGGTCATGTCTGTCACTCGTATAATATTCGTTACATTTCATTTCTTGAACAAATTATTGTGCAGTATGTGTATATGTATGTTATTTGAAAGCAATAAAATAATTATATGTTTAAAATAAAATGTCTTTCTATTGCTAGATATTATTTAAGAAATAATAAGTATCAACCGTGGTATATCGCAGAATAACCCGAGTTTGAAGTTCTTATGCGTAGAAATATATCACGACGGCCGAACGACAAACGAGGGTTATTCTGCGATATACCACGGTTGATATTTATTATTTCGATTCTAACACGACTTACTTCTAATAATTTTAGACGAGAATCAAAGGAGTATTTTCTTCAAACGCCGTGCTACTCCGCTGCATTTGGCTTTCGAAATGTCCTCCCGCGTAGGGGGATGATGACGTTATTTTTTATGGAAAATATCAATCTAATGCATAAATGAACAAAAGTTGTAACTGATAAATAATTTTATTTATTTTGTCAAATAAAACTGTACGGAATAGTAACTGAAACGTTACTTAACAGAAAAACAAGACGGACAAGAGATTATCTGATTCTAAAAATAGCTCACTTCCGCGAATTCCTACGGTAGTATTTACAAACATCACGTGACTTTCATTCATAAAACTTTACATTGTATAAATGGAATAGCCAAAACACGGTGCGCGCAGCATAGTTCAAGGTAGGTATATCGCAGAATAACCCGAGGTAGATTTTACTCTACAAGTATGTATGTTATTAGCTGGGTCGTGTTAGAATATAGGTTATTGGTTTGCTAATGGCCCTCCATATATGTTTGTTATATTTAAGTGTGTTTAACATTTTCAACACTACATACCTCTAAATAGGCTTGCAATAAGTGTAGCTCATGACGGGCCGTCTCATCAGAATATTACTATTTTTAGACAAAATTACCCATTTTGATAAATGACCTGGTCAAAATGTAATTTTCTGATTAATTTATTGATCTAAAAATATCATGCACCAGTCCACGTCAGTTACTTGGTGTTCAATGGGTTAACCCATTTGAGCAACGGGCAGTTTACCTAACAATACCGTTCGTGGGCAGGCTCCAGTGGTTAACCAGTACTTGGTGCACACACCTCCGTAAGAAACAGCAAACGTTTTCATATAAATGAGACACAGTGTGACAGAGACTCGAACCAGTGACCATCAGTCAGTGATGATAGGTTACAGTGCTATATGTTATTTGTGTCATTGAAAAGAATAATTAATGTAAATATAAGTAATGAATCGCTTGTTAATAGTTTCCATCGGGGTATGAACTACATTTGCCGTGCTTAACGTTAGCGTGGATGTAGTTCATACCATGGTGGAACTACTAACCCGCGATTCGTTCTTTAAATATTGTACATCTGAATTATGTGGTCCCCGCATGTTCTATAGCAATGTCTTCCTACTAAAATTCCCTATACTATATAGCTATACTTCTTGGATATCAAGTGAACGAATATAGTATCTTACTTTCACTTCCGATTCATTTGTATGAGTACACAATGAGTTCATGTAAGTCACTGATAGTTCATGTAGGTCATTGTGGAAGTCGTGATAGCGTAGTGGTAGCGGCGTGCGATTCAGGTGTGAAAGGCCTGTAGTTCGAGATCCGCTTGAGCCGTTACGATTGTGCCCTTCGGCAAGGTATTTAAATGTCCACGTTGCCTATTCTCTCTCCCTCGTGGCGATGAATTCCATTAGGAATGATGTCTCGAGAGTGATTAATACAAGTTGGAAGAACTTGTTTCACAATCGAACTAAAATAAATTTGTATAAACTATGTAAGTCACTGATAGTTCATGTAAGTTATTGAGAGTTAATGCAATCCCTTGCTGATTTATGGCGGCCATTGATTGCTTATGTAAGTAAGTCATTGATAGTTCTTGTAAGTCATTGACAGTTCTTGTAAGTCATTGATAGTTCATACAGTGATGATATATGCTGCAGCGTTGTAAGCTAAATAAAATATTCGTTCACTTGATTTTCCAAGAAGTATAGCTATATATTATAGTGAATTTTAGTAGGAAAACACTGCTATAGAACATGCGGGGACCACACAATTCAGATGTACACTATTTAAAGAGCGAATTTGGGTTAAAGTAGCACCAACAACCTAAGGTCATATGGCGAAACTCGAACTATTATTGGTGGAGGAAGAATCCTTGTGTGTGTGTTTTACGTTTATTTATCGTCGATACCGGTTGCACATATAAGCGACGTAGAAGAAGAATCCTGGTGCTCCTTCGAGCTGTATTTCCGGCACAGACGGTCACCCGGGTATAACCACCGACCTTCAGCAGGCAAGCATGTGATTAGAGGTCAACGACCGTAACCACTCGGCCACGGAGGCCGCTAATGCTAATGAAGTACGTGAGCTAGCAAGTGATTAGAAGGAGTCAACGAGCTTAACAACTCGGCCAATGAGCTACACATGTGTGGCTATTAAATATTCGAGAAAAGGCTTACGGACCGTAAAACGACACTACATCGGAGAAAACAGCCAATTTCTACAGAATGTAATATCTTATTACATGGTGTAATTCCTTTACAAATATTTGAAACATAATTTGAGGTTAGCAAATAATAAACAAATATAAACAAGCGTCGTAGGCAAAGTGGGTATCGGGGACTTCGTAACCGGATGTCAAGGTAGCTGACTTCAAAGCACTTGTCTCTCACCGATGTAGGTTCGAATCCCACTGGCTGTTTCGTAATATAATTCATGTGCGAAAGCAGCCCAATTGGCTTGCGGAAGATCGGTGGTTTTACCTGGGTGTATTTCAGTGCCTGAAATACTGCTCATAGCAGCACACGGGATCCCCCGCACAATTACTCACCGGATAGTCTCCATATTACATGAACTGTTGGTGCGACTTGAATATCCAAACACAAACAAAGCCCCCATTAATCAAAAACTAATAAGAAGCCAAAAATCAAATCGGCATGATCTGAATGCTCTCTTCATATCTAGGTCAGACACCGCTATTGCAATTTCCATAGGCCACCATTATAACACACAGTGCCATTAGATTTTCCCCAAAAATAATTTGGCACAAAAGACAGTAGTTTTCAACAGACTGACCTTTGAGCCACAGGAAAATGTCAAATTTCAAAGGGGTTGACCGATTGCGGTTTTTAAATGGTCCACTAAAGGCTCCCACCCCCTATTTGAAGGTAAGTTGGTGGTGAATGTTGCATGGACACATGCATTTATAATATGCTGTTTATTTGTCACCAAATAGTGTGCAAATATTCTGAAATATTCCAAAATGCAGCTCATATATTGTAGTTTAATATTTAGAAGTCATTTTCACTATTGCTGACAATACCTACTCAGCCAATCAGTTCATGTATCAATAACTCTTAAGGACTTCCCTACACGTTTTCAACCAATCCCAGACCACTATATCAATAACACCATCTGATCTCTAGTTGCAAGTAAATTGACTGTATGAAAACTGTAGGTGGAATTTGGACCACACTATTTAGATTGTCGATATCAATATTGTAAATATCTATATATAAGTACAAACAAGGCCATGCACACTGTCAAAAATGCTGTCGAAACTGAACTGTCAAAAAAGCTGTCGAAACTGAACTGTTAAACAAGCTGTCGAAACTGAACTGTCAAACAAGCTGTCGAAACTGAACAGTTTATATGTGCTGTAAATTTAAACTTTATTTATTTTCAACGATTGCGAAACAAGCTTTAACAACTTATATTAATCACTCAGCTTGGAGTGGATGAAAGCGTAAATGTGGTCATTCGTATGGGAGGAAACCGGAGTACCCGGAGAAACCCACCTGTCCGATCTGGCGACCACTGTACCATCTCACATACTTCCCGGTCCGAGGTTCGAACCCGGTTTGCATTGGTGAGAAACGATCACTAATCTGTTGTAAAATGTTAGTTGGAATGGTTTGCACAAGTAGGAGGGGATGAAGTCAACAGAAAGCATGACTAGCAGTCGGATTGACGGGTGGCGATGGATTCCATTAGGAATGAGGTCGAAGCCAGTTGGCTCCAGGTGCGAAAGGCCCGGAGTTCGAGCCCTGTTGGAGCCGTTACGATTGTGCCCTTAAGCAAGGCATTTAAATTCCACGTTGTCTCTTCTCTCTCTCTTCTCTCTCTCTCTCATGGCGATGGATTCCACCAGGAATGAGTTCTCGAGAGTGATTAATATAAGTTGTAAGAACGCGTTGCATGCTGTTTCCATAGTCACCAGCAAGGTCACCATCTAATTACAAAGATGGACGCTATCTTATACCAATTAAGAACAATATGACGAAGATAAGACAAACAATTCCTAGTGCCTTTCATGCTTTTCACTTTCGATACAACTTTTATGAATTATGCCCTGTTGTGTACTCTACTAGGTTAAAATAATTCCAATAGTTTTTAATTAATGGCGGCCGATGCAATAAATTCGTGATTGGGCTTGCTAATGGTGCTAACGTCTCATACCCCCTCATATGTTTTACTGACCCCGCATTGCTCTGTTGGTCCGTCTCCGTGGTCGAGTGGTTAATGTCGCTGACGTGTACACAACTGTAACCTATCATCACTGATGGGCAAGGGTTCTAGCCCCGCTCAGACCGTGTCTCTTTATATGAAAACAGTTGTAGCTTCTTACGTAGGTTGTTGCATCAAGTACTGTTTAACCGCTGGAGCTTGCCCAGAAATGGTGTTGCTAGGTAAACTGCCCGTCGGTCAAATGGGCAGCAACCTGGCAACGACGTTAAATAAACTTAAAGAAAACAAATTAAAAAATGAAGAGAGTGTGACGACACTCGGATTGACGGGTGAGTGCTATGTTCAAGCACTATCTCTCACGGCCAATGCGTATGACAAGACTCACTTTTGTTGGCAGCTGTGGGAATTTGTGGTACATGTTACCGACATTCTTGTTATTAAAATCATCTGCGAAATTATGTTTCGTATTACCTCCCTCCCTTGGAAGATAAAGTCCGATTTATCCCGAAATGTATATTGGTCCTTCTAATTGGAATCTTTTGTTTTTACTGTTGATTCCAAACAAAGTGCTGTGGTGTGATTAATATGAAACCATAGTAATTGAGGACATGGCAAATGACACAGCGTCCGTTTCTGTCTGTCGTTCAAGCGACATGGTATTTGAATGAAGGTCAGTACACAGTTTCTATCAAGACAGGTCATAACTTTTATGGGCAATACATTTCGTTCTCTGATTATATTTCTCAGCAAATCGGGAACGAGAGAGGATCAACTGTCGAGAATCTGGATCATGAGAAAAACGTATAAAAGTACACATAGACTCTAATTTGTTTAGTCGCCCAAATGCATTTATGCGGTGGCGACTTTAAATACATTTAGCAGCAAGCAAGTAATAATTTGTTTGATTTTGTGTTTCTGTTGCTTCAATAGAAGCGCTCTAGAGACACGGACTACCGGATTATATTATAATATTGTTGATTAGTCGCTTTGTATATGTAACCTAATAATATATTGTGAAATTCTCGAATAGAATCCTCTATAAGAAGTGCAAGTGGCGTGGTAGGGACTTAGTCACCATTGGGAAGATCATGTGTAGGCGGCCCGGCTAGCTCAGCCGATAGAGCGTTCGCCATGTAAGCGAAATGTTCCGGTTCAAGCCCCGGGTTGGCTGCACATATTTCTCACCATGTGACATTTAGCGTCCAACAAGGGACCGCGACTGGACATCGAGATCATGTTCACCTTGTTCTCAATCCCCTGGAAATTCGTTGAAGAATTCCAATTTGGAGGGAAAGCTTGTCGTGGTACGGACATAGTCACCATGGGGGAGATCATGTGTAGGCGGCCCGGCTAGCTCAGCCAATAGAGCGTTCGCCCTGTAACCGAAATGTTCCGGATTCGAGCTCCGGGTTGGCTGTACATGTTCCGCACCCTGTGATACAAGTATGAACTATCGACACATGGACTATTGTCGTAGTGCAAAACTCAAAACGTGTTGATAATATTGTTATGTATATGTGTGATTGTTGGTTGCGCCTGGAGGAAATGTTTCGATTTTGGTAGAAATCGGTCAAGACCTCAGGTCAGGGCGGTAGGTAAAGTATCCACTCACATTAACTGTATACCACCGTAACTAGTCATGTATCAATAATTACTTTGTAACTGGTAGTTGACCAAAGCCGACACATTGATCCACCTCAATGGAGGTATTTTTATATGTTTAGATTTGAAACAAGATAGTTTAAAAGGTTTATCTAGCCATAAAAAAACTTCTCAAAATATAATTAAACGGGTGGACCACCACCTTTGATACGTTACCATTTCGTATTTAGATACTAAATATTTCTAATTTACGCCATTGACAAAAAAATGCTACCTTCCGTGGATCTCCAAATCTATTAAGTTTTCTTGTACCAATGAAAAGAAAGACAAGTGTTCATTTCACGATCTCCTCTACAATTACTGCACCTGGAAATCGAATAATTCTCTTTCTCAACAATACTAGCACTATAATGTTATTCAAGCCTCGTAAATATTTGTTATCGTAAGCCTCATTCTTTCATGTATGCATATGAAATGAGAGAATAAACTGTTCTTTGACTTGACTTGAGTAAGAAGCCGACGACATTGATACGACAAAGCTTGTCCACTAGATTGGACAGGAAGCTATATTGAGATGTTTTCTAATACAACAACGATCAATTAATGCAGTCTGTTATGAGCTAATACGCTAGGTACCACAACAGCCACACGTATTTATAATTCATTACTCCTTCATAAACTGTTGATATATGCATTGTACACTTTCTCTTCTCATAATAAATTAAAAGAAAGAATTTTATTATATGTTTTCCAATGAATGTTAATTAATTTAATCTTTCACGTATTTCTTCAGCTTTCCATGATCTGTTCTGTATGTGTGCCAACTATGATTAATCAATATCTGATCCAGCAGTGTCTTCTTCTTGCCTAACATATGTAGTCAAAATAGTCAAGAACTGTCACGAGGCAAGTGGTATACTGTCACGAGGCAAGTGGTATACTGTCACAAGGCAAGTGGTATACTGTCACGAGGCAAGTGGTATACTGTCACAAGGCAAGTGGTATACTGTCACGAGGCAAGTGGTATACTGTCACGAAGCAAATTGTAGGAACATGTACACATGTGATAAAAATATGATAAAACGCGTGACAAAATTTAATGTGAAAATTGTCGGTGAAATAAATGTGAAAACATACTTGTTGTAAATGTGAAAAAAGAAGTGACGAATGTGAAACACAAATGTTTTTTTGCATAAATACTGAATTATATATTTTCATCACTTAAAGCCCTAATATGCGTTTATTTGTATTGGTAAAAAGTAAAATATGGCCACAAACGAACCTGTTTTACCTGAATTACTCTTTATGAATTACCTCCCTTTATGGATATTCTCTTTAACATAATCACTCTGTCAATAAATTATTGTAGTTTACTAAGGTTTGTACCAGGACAAAATTGCATATGAACTATAGTTTTATTGTTCCAACTGCAGAAAAAAGCGCAAAAAGAGACTTTAAACTATTAATATTGGTGGATGGTTTGTGTATGTTCAAAATGTCCAGTAGGTTAACGAGCCCTGAGAACATAACATATTGGAGAACGCTACACGCACCACTATACAGAATGATCTGTAGTCCAGTGGTAGCACGCTGGACTGGTAATCCAGGGATCGCAGGTTCGATCCCCAGTCTGACCCTAATAAAATTAACAGTCTTTCAGATGGGACTTTAAACCGAGGTCTCGTGTCGGTGCTTTACACCGTGCACTTAAAAAGAACCAGAGGAGAATCTGGAATGGGTCTCTGTCTGTATCATTGCACTATCCTCCAAAGATCTAAAATGACTAATCTCTCCAGGAGGCGTCGCTCATATGGACAACCAGTAGCGACGATAAATAAACGTAAAACACACACACAAACACCAATAAAATCTTACAAGAATAACCTATCAATACCATCTTAAAAATAAATCCAAACAAATTACTGGCGAAAACTTCGGAAAACAATTCAAATAGTCCCAATGTGTGTCTGCAACATGTATTTTCAACAAGCCGGCTAATTGTGACTGACAAACCATTGTCATTGTCAGGGAGAACTATTTATTCGATGATCCATTTCTCCCACACGCCCTGAAGCACTGGGACAAATTGTAGTCGCAGCTAGACGGCAGATTATTTACAAAATTGACACGGATTGTGTCAACTGAAAGAGGTTTTTTTCTAATCTAATAGCTTCATTGATTTGTCTACTTAAAGGTGGTTTGGTTACGTTATTGGTTTCCTCCCTTGGGTATAAACATCTGTCAATGCAAGTCGAGTAAATAAAGGGGATTGTTGATTGCGCTTTACATGTCTGCTACTGTCAGTTGATGTATTGTAACGTAGTGGTTGAAGTGGATCTGCATTTCTTGGAACTCCATGAAACATCATTGGAACAAGTATTACAAAATCCAACTTTTATTTAATTAAAATAGTATCTACATTTCGTGGAACTCTGTGATAGTGGGAACCATCCATGGAACAAGTATTACAAAATCCAATTTTTACTTAATTAAAATATTATCAGAATTTCTTGGAACTATGTGGTGGTGGGTCTCATCCTTGGAACAAGTATTATAAAATCCAACTTTTAATTAATTAAAATATTATCTACATTTCTTGGAACTCTGTGGTAGTGGGAAATATCATTGGAACAAGTATTACAACTCCACTTTTTTAATTAATTATAAATTTTAGAAATTCCTCAGGCTGTAAACAATAATACACCAGTTGAAAGAGTACCCTTCCAGGCTACTTGCTCAATATGTTTGATTTGTGTTTATTTATCGTCGCTATCGATTGTCCATATGGGCGTCGTCTCCTGAAGAAATTGGCCATTTTAGATTTTAGATGATAGTGCAATGATACAGACAGAGAACCATTCCAGAGTATCCTCTGGGGGTTTTACGAGCACGGTGTAATGCACCGACACCACACATCTGTTTATTGTCCCATCTGAAAGACTGTTAATAACTTAATATAATTAGTGCTAGACTGGGATCGAACCTACAAACCATGGATTCGCAGTACAACGGTGATGCCACTGACCCGTATATTACATAATTTTCCAATTTTATGTCTTGGAAGTCGTGATAACGCAGGTGCGAAAGGCCCGGAGTTCGAGTCCCGCTGGAGCCGTTACAGTTGTGCCCTTAGTCAATGCATTTAAATTCCACGCTGCCACTTCTCTCTCCTTCGTGGTAATGTATTCCACCAGGAAGTACGTCTCGAGTGTGGTTAATATAAGTTGTAAGAACCTGTTTCGCAATCGAGCTAAAATAAATTTGCATAAAATAAAATACTTTTAATATTATTACAGCTAGACAGGGGATCGAACCTGAGATCCATAGATTCCCAGTTTCTCCGTCGTTGCCATTGACCCGTATATAATATAATGTCCCAATCAACCGTATGCTACAGACGGATATGTAGTCCAGTGGTAACATGCTGGACTGGTAATCCAGGGGTCGCAGGCTCGATCCCCCGCCTGACACTAATACAATTAACAATCTTTCCGAGGTCTCGTGTCGGTGCTTTACATCGTGCACGTAATAGAACCAGAGGAGACTCTGGAATGGGTCTCTCTGTCTGTATCATTGCACTATCCTCTAAACATCTAAAATGACTAATATCATCAGGAGGCGTCGCTCATATGGGCAACCGGTAGCGACGATAAACGAACGTAAAACACACACACACACCGTATGTCGTTTACTCGACAACAGCATACGATTCTAAAGCGCAGTGTAGTTATTGGAGTAATGAGTTTGTCGCATAAAGCAATTCACTATTGATGTCCTGTAGTTTTCAGTTATATCGTTCGCCTTACTAATATGTTATACGTGCATTCACCACATATACTGACAACAATAAAACTGTGCACTTTTATATTGAGCGTTACTTTTTCGTTACAAATTTTAGAATTATGGATTTTACTATCATGAGTGAAGAAAATAATCTTTCACACATTGCACTAATTTACCCAATATTTCGCACGTTTTTATACCAAACTTATTTACAGTGTGTGTGCTTATGTTTATTTATCGTCGCTACCGATTGCCTATATGAGCGACGCTTCCTGAACAGATTAGTCATTTTATATTTTGGAGGATAGTGCAATGATACAGACAGACACCCATTCCAGAGTCTCATCTGGTTCTTTTACGTGCACGGTGTACAGCACCGACACGAGACCTCGGTTTAATGTCCCATCTGAAAGACTGTTAATTTTATTAGGGTCAGACGAGGGATCGAACCTGCGATCCCTGGATTACCAGTCCAGCATGTAACCACTGGATTACAGATCCGTCTGTCGGTTGACAGGTTTTGTTCAACAGGGTTTTATAATAGGATAACTGAATCGAATTCAATCAGTTCTAGCGAGACACTATCGAGTCAACATTGATTGGAAATCGAAATTCATTGTACGGATTGTACCGACTATTAACTTGTTTTTATTAGAGTCTCTCCAACTTGGGGGTTATTCGTTATCCTTTCTAAATTTAATAACCAAAAATGCCAAGGGGTGAAGACATGACATCTTTGTTGTGTGTATCATGGATTCCCTCTACCTCCCGCTCCCCATCAAAACAAATGTGGGGATGAAAAAGACAATATTTGGAGTAGGGTTGGGTTTACTTGACGTGTTTGCGTTTGTTCTTAAATAGAGGAGAGTTTTCACTACATACTAGTACAATGCATTAAGTACACTAATAATTATTGATATTTATTAATCGGAGAATACTTATTCATATTTGGTAACATTCTTATTTGGAGTAAATACCATTATTTAGCAGTAACGTAGAATATATTAATGTCTTTGTTATAAGAAAAAATATACGTAAAAGGATACATATGACAGAATATGTTAGAATGTAACTAATAACGAATTAATAAATCATTCTCGCTCATTGCACAACATGCTTGTTGTTTTTGTTTTTCTTATACAAATCTTAGCTCGATTGCGAAACACGTTCTTTCAACATATATTAATCACTCTCGAGACCTCATTCCTGATGGAATCCATCGCCAATGTGGAATTTAAATGCCTTGCCTAAGGGCACAATCGTATCTGCTCCAGCGGGGCTCGATCTCCGGACCTTTCGCACCTGAAGCGAACGCGCATCCACTGCGCTATCACGACTTCCACTTGCTTGTGGTTGTTGTTGTTATTGTTGTTAAGAGAGGATCCTATATGTTGTTCTAAAAGGACATCAATTTTACCTCTAAAGCAAATGTACCGTTTCGTTTTGGTGTCAGTATATGTGGACGTCTCCACTTTTAACGAGTTTTCAGTGATATATCAGTTACTTCAGAGAGCTCTCAGGTTGTACCGCAATGTACTCGAAATCAGTTTTAAGATTCTACTTTGTTTCAACACATTTAATTATTCTGTCATGCAGAGCAATATAGTTTTTACGTTTATTTATCGTCGCTACCGGTTGCCCATATGAGCGACGCCTCCTGAAGAGATTAGTCATTTTAGATTTTGGAGGATAGTGCAATGATACAGACAGAGACCCATTCCAGAGTCTCCTCTGGTTCTTTTACGTGCACGGTGTAATGCACCGACACGAGACCTCGGTTTAACGTCCCATCTGAAAGACTGTTAATTGTATTAGGGTCAGACGGGGGATCGAACCTGCGATCCCTGGATTACCAGTCTAGTGTGTTACCACTGGACTACAGATCCGTCTGTGCAGAGCAATATAAAAAACGATTACAACTTCATCACAGACTGATCTGTAGTCCAGTTGTTAACACGTCTTTCAGATGGGACTTTATACCGAGGTCTCGTGTCGGGGCTGTACCCCATGCACGAAAAAGAACCAGAGGAGACTCTGGAATATGCCTCTGTCTGTATCATTGCACAAGCCTCGAACATGCGAAAATGACTAATATCTTCAGAAGGCGTCGCTCATATGGGCAACCGGTAGCGACGATAAATAAACGTATAACACACAGTTATCATAATCATATGTATTGGAGGGCAGCTCACTACGTAGATGTCGTGATAGCTCATTACCAGGTTCGATTCAGGTGCGAAAGGCCCGGAGTTCGAGCCCCGCTAGAGCCGTTACGATTATTCCCTTATACAAAGCATTTAAATTCCACGTTTCCTCTTCTCTCTCCCTCGTGGCGATTGCTTCCATCAGGAACGAGGTCTCGAAAGTCATTGATATAAGTTAAAAGAACTTGTTTCGCAATTGAGCTAAGATAAATTTGTATAAAATAAAGACTTTTAATATTATTAGGACCAAACAGGGGATCGAACCTGAGAACTTGTTTCGCAATCCAGCTAAATAAATGTGTATGAAAACAAAATATACATGGACATTTCTTTTTGGCTGTCCGATTAACGCAGTGGTTAGCGAGTTCGCTTCTCAGCAATGCTACCCGGTACATCCCGAATCATAGGCTTGTATGCCAGGCGTCAGGCTGGTAGACAATCGGTAATTATTATTTAACTAGCTGGCGGCTCACCAACCGGTCATATCAGAACGAACCCCTGACGAGATTCAAACCTTCGACCTCCCACTCCGTAAGCCGATGCCGTAACCACTAGGCCACGGGATTCGAACCTTCGACCTCCCGCTCCGTAGGCGGACGCATTAACCCATAGGCCACGGGATTCGAACCATCGACCTCCCGCTCCGTAGGCGGACTCCTTAACCCATAGGCCACGGAGACGGTAATTAATACAGAGAAAGCCTACGCACCCCCACAAATATTAAACAGCAGCATTGTATTGTAGTCCCCAATAAACGAGACACATGTTGAGTTTACTCTTTAATTACAAGTCAAGAAACAGTCGGCAGATAATTCCAGTCCACTGGTAGCTCTGTGTATTTCCTGCAGACGCAAATGAATAGTTATTTGTTTTATACACACTGCCTGATTCTAGAGTGTGTGTTTTATGTTTGTTTTATTTATCGTCGCTATCAGTTGCCCATTACCATGGGAACAGGCATTGACATAGTTTGCATGGTCAGTCATATAAATATATTTTAATACCGAGATCATTAATTGGGCCGTAGTGAGATTATGATAATATCAACAATTTTGCCAGACAGACTGGAACCCAGGCTAGTTGCCCATATGAGCGACGCCTCCTGAAAATCGGAGTATCTACATAATTATATGAGTCATGTCGTTCATACATATATGAACTAAGCATAGATAGCAGAGATTAGTCATTTTATATTTTTGGAGGATAGTGCAATGATACAGAGACCCATTCGGGAGCCTCTTTTTGTTCTTTTACATGCACGGTGTAAAGCACCGACACGAGACCTCTGTTTAAAATCGCATCTGAAAGACTGTTAATTTCATTAGGGTCAGATGGGGGATCTAACATGCGATTCCTTGATTACAAGTCCAACGCTGATTCTAGACTGCTGTCGGTGCTGTTTTATTTCGGTCACAACTTGTCATATTCTGATGTGGAACAAACAATTTAACGACACAATACTTTCATGATGTACCATCTAGCAAAGTGCTCACAATTTAACGACGTACGCATTTCAAGCTGTTTGCGTAATCTAACTGAATCAGGTCGGAATCTTTTGTTGTATTCCTATAAAGCAGCGCAAATATTCCAGTTTATATATTGTATGGGAAGCTTTAGTATGTATTATTCCTCATTACTGTAGTTTTTTATGGCTATGATATGCATGCTTAATTAAAAAGATCTAGAATCGCCAGACCCATAAAACTGATTAAATAAGGTGCATATCTGTGATGTACCACATCTGTGAAAATTACGTAACAACATATATAATATAACAATATATATATATCATGTATTTTAACGGGGCATCCGGGGCCAAGTGGTTTAAGGTCGCACCTGAAAGACTGTAAATTGCATTGGGGTCAGACGGGGGATCGAACATGTGATCCCTGGATTACAAGTCCAACGCTGATTTTAGACTGCTGTCAGCGCTGCATTCAAATCACTTGCCACTGTCCGCTGAAGGTTTGAATCCCACTGGGGCTGTCGAATTATTTCATGTGAGGAAGCTAGCCAGCAGGCTTGCGGTAGCTCGGTGGTTCTATCTGTGTGAATGTATGTGCCTGCGATAATGCAAATAGGGGCACCCGGTGTCTTCCTCCACCAATATAAGCATACCGAACGTGTTCCGCGAATAGTTCCGTGGATAGTTCATTGAATAGTTAATTGAATAGTTCCGTGGATAGTTCATTGAATAGTTAATTGAATATTTCAGTGGATAGTTCATTGAATAGTTAATTGAATAGTTCCGTGGATAGTTCATTGAATAATTAATTGAATAGTTCCGTGAATAGTTCATTGAATAATTAATTGAATAGTGCCGTGGATAGTTCATTGAATAGTTAATTGAATAGTTCCGTGGATAGTTCATTGAATAGTTAAATGAATATTTCCGTGGATAGTTCATTGAATAGTTAATTGAATAGTTCCGTGGATAGTTCATTGAATAATGAATTGAATAGTTCCGTGGATAGTTCATTGAATAATTAATTGAATAGTGCCGTGGATAGTTCATTGAATAGTTAATTGAATAGTTCCGTGAATAGTTCATTGAATAGTTAATTGAATAGTTCATTGAATAGTTCATTCAATAGTTCCGTGAATAATTCATTGAATAGTTAATTGAATAGTTCCGTGGATAGTTCTTTGAATAATTTATTGAATAGTTCCGTGGATAGTTCAATGAATAGTTAATTGAATAGTTAAATGAATATTTCCGTGGATAGTTCATTGAATAGTTAATGGAATAGTTCCGTGGATAGTTCATTGAATAATTAATTGAATAGTTCCGTGGATAGTTCATTGAATAATTAATTGAATAGTGCCGTGGATAGTTCATTGAATAGTTAATTGAATAGTTCCGTGAATAGTTCATTGAATAGTTAATTGAATAGTTCATTCAATAGTTCATTCAATAGTTCCGTGGATAATTCATTGAATAGTTAATTGAATATGTCCGTGGATAGTTCATTGAATAGTTAATTGAATAGTTCCGTGGATAGTTCCGTGAATAGTTCATTGAATAATTAATTGAATAGTGCCGTGGATAGTTCATTGAATAGTTAATTGAATAGTTCCGTGGATAGTTCATTGAATAGTTAAATGAATATTTCCGTGGATAGCTCATTGAATAGTTAATTGAATAGTTCCGTGGATAGTTCATTGAATAATTAATTGAATAGTTCCGTGGATAGTTCATTGAATAATTAATTGAATAGTTCCGTGGATAGTTCATTGAATAATTAATTGAATAGTGCCGTGGATAGTTCATTGAATAGTTAATTGAATAGTTCCGTGAATAGTTCATTGAATAGTTAATTGAATAGTTCATTGAATAGTTCATTCAATAGTTCCGTGAATAATTCATTGAATAGTTAATTGAATAGTTCCGTGGATAGTTCTTTGAATAATTTATTGAATAGTTCCGTGGATAGTTCAATGAATAGTTAATTGAATAGTTAAATGAATATTTCCGAGGATAGTTCATTGAATAGTTAATGGAATAGTTCCGTGGATATTTCATTGAATAATTAATTGAATAGTTCCGTGGATAGTTCATTGAATAATTAATTGAATAGTGCCGTGGATAGTTCATTGAATAGTTAATTGAATAGTTCATCGAATAGTTCATTCAATAGTTCATTCAATAGTTCCGTGGATAATTCATTGAATAGTTAATTGAATATTTCCGTGGATAGTTCATTGAATAGTTAATTGAATAGTTCCGTGGATAGTTCCTTGAATAATTAATTGAATAGTTCCGTGAATAGTTCATTGAATAATTAATTGAATAGTGCCGTGGATAGTTCATTGAATAGTTAATTGAATAGTTCCGTGGATAGTTCATTGAATAGTTAAATGAATATTTCCGTGGATAGTTCATTGAATAGTTAATTGAATAGTTCCGTGGATAGTTCATTGAATAATTAATTGAATAGTTCCGTGGATAGTTCATTGAATAGTTAATTGAATAGTTCCGTGAATAGTTCATTGAATAGTTAATTGAATAGTTCATTCAATAGTTCATTCAATAGTTCATTCAATAGTTCCGTGGATAATTCATTGAATAGTTAATTGAATATTTCCGTGGATAGTTCATTGAATAGTTAATTGAATAGTTCCGTGGATAGTTCCTTGAATAATTAATTGAATAGTTCCGTGAATAGATCATTGAATAATTAATTGAATAGTGCCGTGGATAGTTCATTGAATAGTTAATTGAATAGTTCCGTGGATAGTTCATTGAATAGTTAAATGAATATTTCCGTGGATAGGTCATTGAATAGTTAATTGAATAGTTCCGTGGATAGTTCATTGAATAATTAATTGAATAGTTCCGTGGATAGTTCATTGAATAGTTAATGGAATAGTTCCGTGGATATTTCATTGAATAATTAATTGAATAGTTCCGTGGATAGTTCATTGAATAATTAATTGAATAGTGCCGTGGATAGTTCATTGAATAGTTAATTGAATAGTTCATCGAATAGTTCATTCAATAGTTCATTCAATAGTTCCGTGGATAATTCATTGAATAGTTAATTGAATAGTTCCGTGGATAGTTCCTTGAATAATTAATTGAATAGTTCCGTGAATAGTTCATTGAATAATTAATTGAATAGTGCCGTGGATAGTTCATTGAATAGTTAATTGAATAGTTCCGTGGATAGTTCATTGAATAGTTAATTGAATAGTTCATCGAATAGTTCATTCAATAGTTCCGTGGATAATTCATTGAATAGTTAATTGAATAGTTCCGTGGATAGTTCCTTGAATAATTAATTGAATAGTTCCGTGAATAGTTCATTGAATAATTAATTGAATAGTGTTCCGTGGATAGTTCATTGAATAGTTAATTGAATAGTTCCGTGGATAGTTCATTGAATAGTTAATTGAATAGTTCCGTGGATAGTTCATTGAATAATTAATTGAATAGTTCCGTGGATAGTTCATTGAATAATTAATTGAATAGTTCCGTGAATAGTTCATTGAATAGTTAATTGAATAGTTCATTGAATAGTTCATTGAATAGTTCCGTGGATAGTTCATTGAATAGTTAATTGAATATTTCCGTGGATAGTTCATTGAATAGTTAATTGAATAGTTCCGTGGATAGTTCATTGAATAGTTCATTGAATAATTAATTGAATAGTTCCGTGGATAGTTCATTGAATAGTTAATTGAATAGTTCATTGAATAGTTAATTGAATAGTTCCGTGGATAGTTCATTGAATAGTTAATTGAATAGTTCCGTGGATAGTTCATTGAATAGTTAATTGAATAGTTCCGTGGATAGTTCATTGAATAGTTAATTGAATAGTTAAATGAATATTTCCGTGGATAGTTCATTGAATAGTTAATTGAATAGTTCCGTGGATAGTTCATTGAATAATTAATTGAATAGTTCCGTGGATAGTTCATTGAATAATTAATTGAATAGTACCGTGGATAGTTCATTGAATAGTTAATTGAATAGTTCATTGAATAGTTCATTCAATAGTTCATTCAATAGTTCCGTGGATAATTCATTGAATAGTTAATTGAATATTTCCGTGGATAGTTCATTGAATAGTTAATTGAATAGTTCCGTGGATAGTTCCTTGAATAATTAATTGAATAGTTCCGTGAATAGTTCATTGAATAATTAATTGAATAGTGCCGTGGATAGTTCATTGAATAGTTAATTGAATAGTTCCGTGGATAGTTCATTGAATAGTTAAATGAATATTTCCGTGGATAGGTCATTGAATAGTTAATTGAATAGTTCCGTGGATAGTTCATTGAATAATTAATTGAATAGTTCCGTGGATAGTTCATTGAATAATTAATTGAATAGTTCCGTGGATAGTTCAATGAATAGTTAATTGAATAGTTCCGTGGATAGTTCATTGAATAGTTAATTGAATAGTTCCGTGGATAGTTCATTGAATAGTTCCGTGGATAGTTCATTGAATAGTTAATTGAATAGTTCCGTGAATAGTTCCGTGGATAATTCCGCGTCCCATGAATAGTTCATTGAATAGTTATGTGGATAGTTCATTGAATAGTTCTGTGGATAGTTCCGTGGATAATTGCGCGTTCCGTGAATAGTTCATTGAATAGGTCTGTGAATAGTTCCGTGGATAATTGCGCGTTCCGTGGATAGTTCATTGAATAGTTAATTGAATAGGTATGTGGATAGTTCCTTGGATAGTTCATTGAACAGTTCCGTGGATAATTCCGCGTTCCGTGGATAGTTCATTGAATAGTTAATTGAATAGGTATGTGGATAGTTCCGTGGATAATTGCGCGTTCCGTGAATAGTTCACCCCGTTCCCTCGTGGAATCTAACCTACTAGTATTTCGTTTAACAATGACGATATTAGTTTGCTATATTAGCGCTTTGTAGACTCTAGAGGGTAAAGTTATTACATTATGATTGAATCAGATTTGTCTGAAGCTCTGTAGAGAAGTTGTCTGCCTCCGAAACGCCTACTTGCGCTTCTTATTACAAAGTGATGATGGGGGGGGGGGGTTCAGTTCTAAAATTCGAAAAATAGCACTCTAATGACGGTGTCAGTTATGTTAACCCATACTCCACTAGATGGTTGGCACATATAGTATACTAGATGGTTGGCATACAGATAATTGACTTGACGGTTGACACACATATAATATCCTAGATGGTTGACATACAGATAATTGACTGGACGGTTGACACACATATAATATCCTAGATGGTTGGCATACAGATAATTGACTTGACGGTTGACACACATATAATATACTAGATGGTTGACATACAGATAATTGACTGGACGGTTGACACACATATAATATCCTAGATGGTTGGCATACAGATAATTGACTTGACGGTTGACACACATATAATATACTAGATGGTTGACATACAGATAATTGACTTGACGGTTGACACACATATAATATACTAAATGGTTGACATACAGATAATTGACTGGACGGTTGACACACATATAATACACTAGATGGTTGACATACAGATAATTGACTGGACGGTTGACACACATATAATATCCTAGATGGTTGGCATACAGATAATTGACTTGACGGTTGACACACATATAATATACTAGATGGTTGACATACAGATAATTGACTTGACGGTTGACACACATATAATACACTAGCTGGTTGATATAATTATAATGGATAAACTAACTAAGAAAGGTTAATCTCCAATGAGGCCCTCATATAATGACACCATAAACAATCTGTGCAATTTTATATTGAGCGTTAGTTTTCGCTACAGATTTTAGAATTATGGATGTAAAGAAAATAATCCTTCACACATTGCACACACATATTTCGCATATTTTGATACCAAATGTGTCTATATAGTTTTCTAAACGGATATAAAGTTTACCTCTAAGGCAAGTGCGAAGTTTCTTTTTGGTGTCCGTATATGACCTGAACGGTACTGAAGCCTACAAGGGCCATTTTAACCTAGGAGTTAGGCATTATAACTTACAACTTATCGCTAGGGAGTTAGGACTTAGAAGCTTGATAGGCCTATAGGAGGCCTATATTTTGTTCTAAAATGATATAAATTTTACCTCAAATGAAAGTGCACAGTTTCGATTTGTTGCCAGTATACATACAAATCAAATACATTTATATACCATCATGCACTTGTATTTCCGTCTTTACTTATTGTTGTATGCTAGATATCCGGCATAACATTATACCTGTCATTCTGAGTTATGTTGCTGCAATACCCAAACACAAGTTAATCGCATCTTACTGTCATTCAACGCACTAGAATAATAACAACATGCCGTACCTATCTTCTGTGATACAACAGCCACACACGAGCCACACACGAGCCACACACGAGCTTCTTGGGAATTGTCGAATGACAACCACAATCTTGGTAGATTTACAAACTATTGTTGCATGCCAGACGAAGAGGTTAGTATTGATACAATTCATTTTATCACATAACTTTGCTTGTATTTAGTGTAATAACACCATCTCATAATTTATTATATGTACACACGTGTAATAACAGCTGAAAGGGTTCACGTTGCTTAGTTTAAGTATTTATTGCACATTAATAGTAACTATGTCATACACGTAAAGATACAATACATTGCATGGAAATACAAATTGTTTGGGCCACACGTTTTAACAACATTAGAAAAAGGCCCGCACCAGAAAGTCAAGCTAACGTTTGATTAAATTAAATGAGTTTATTTCCTGATAAGATTACGCAAAATGGAATGTAAATAAAAATCACTTACGGGATTAGAGAAGAAGTAAAAAAGACAATTTTATCAAAAGAAAAACCAAACAGTTGCTTAGATTGATACATGTATCTCATGGTTCCCTCACCGCACCAATACCCGAACCCACGATCCCGTCTCACAAGCAAATATATATAAAACATTCGCACGGCACGGCACGGCACGGCACGGCACGGCACGGCACGGCGCGCCTCTTATGAATTAAATATACATACAAATGTATATATGTATATTTAATTCAAGAGAGGCGTGCCGAAAATTATATATATTTATATTTAGTTCAAGAGAGGCGTTTCGAAAAACGATGCGAATGTTTTATGTAAGCGTGCACTTCCAAAACAATGTTTTGTTCTCGTCATTTGATAACGACAGAGAAGTAATTTTATGGAACTTAGTGGATGGAATCTACCGAGAATTTACGAAAAGTGAATGACGTTCAATTCTATAATTCATACATTCTAATTGGTTGATAGAGACTACTCCTTATAATTTGTAATTAACATTTAAAGTATGCATATTTCCACGTTAATGCCTTAATGGTAAGACAAACGATGACTTAAAATAAGTCTTGGCACACTTATAGCGCTGTTTTAAACATAACTATTACGCTACTTAAAGCTTAAACTTTATTTATTTTACAACGATTGCGAAACAAGTTCTAACAACTTATATTAATCACTCTCGTTGGCGCGGATGAAAGCGTATATGTGGTCATTCGTGTGGGAGGAAACCGGAAGACGCGGAGAAAACCCACCTGCCCGATCTGGCGATCTCTGTACCATCTCACATACTTCCCGGTCCGAGGATCGAACCCATGTTGCATTGGTTTATACACATTTATCTTAGCTCGATTGCGAAACAAGTTATTTCAACTTATATAAATCACTATCGAGACCTCATTCCTGATGGAATCCATCGCCACGAGAGAGAGAAGAGGCAACGTGGAATTTAAATGCCTTGCCTAAGGGCACACTCGTTACGGCTCCAGTGGGTTAGAAGCTACTTCAGATTAGTTGATGTGTAGAAAAGATGAGATATATAAAAAAGTTCAGACAACTATATACTGATTGTAAGCTATATTGTACTATTCGGCGGAATAATACTGTGTGTAAACATAGTGACGTCATTCACAAGTAATCAGCGTCACTTCAAGGCATTCGACATGTCATTCTTTTGCTGTTTGTCAGATTTATTTTAATACCTCTACACAGCAGATGTGGTGTCAGATAGAAATGAATGGTGGAAAATACAAAGAAAAATACCGTATAATGTTTTTTACTCTGTACTATGCATAATTATACAACTTAGTTGTTATAGTATACAACCTACTGACAGTATCGCAATAACGTAAACGAATTCATAAAAAAAAAATCGAATCGTTTCAAAATATAATGGAATCGTCCACGAAGCTAGATTCGCTTTAAAATAATAGTATAATGGACTCATCCATGAAGCCCTCAACACACATCATATAGGCTAAAGGTTCGACATAGCATATACTGGAACCTTCCATGACACCGTCAATATTCTATAGTACAGTATATTGGTTAGTTTTAGCATATAATATATTCCTTCCATGAAACCGTCAATATTCTATAGTACAGTATATTGGTTAGTTTTAGCATATAATATATTCCTTCCATGAAACCGTCAATATTCTATAGTACAGTATATTGGTTAGTTTTAGCATATAATATTACCTTCCATGAAACCGTCAATATCCTATAGTACAGTATATTGGTTAGTTTTAGCATATAATATTACTTTCATGAAACCGTCAATATTCTATAGTACAGTATATTGGTTAGTTTTAGCATATAATATTACCTTCCATGAAACCGTCAATATTCTATAGTACAGTACACAGGCACAGGACACACACTTTTTGTTGTTGTTGGCCTTATGTGATTTTATGGTGGAAAACGCTGTTTCCATGCAATAACTGGCGCTTTAACGCCACACATAAATGACGTCATCAATGATGTCACTTGTGGATTGAATCCGAAAGCGTTCACGTTGACAATATTACACAAACTGTAGCGACTGGGAACCATAAGTGTAACGCAATGAGACTACATGTGTCACTTACACATTTCTATATTTCATTGGAAGTAAATATATAATCTAACTACAATTAAATGTGATAATAACGGGAACCAGCTGACGCATATATGTGTATACACTCGTCATTGTGTGAGCATTGTTCCAGTCGCAATGTATAGTAACAATTAAATTGTATCAAACAATTCCTCCATATCTGCCATGCAGGCAATGTCGAGTCTTATGTAGCCCAGGCCTTATTTATGCTATGTAGAAAAGTTATATTGTGTATTATTCCCTTATGCCCAACACCTCCGATAGCTCAAGAACATGTGTTACGTTGCGAGTGAATGTTACAATAGCATCAAACTACAACACGATGCTATTACAACATTCACCACCAACACACACATGTTCCCAACTTCGGAAAGAAGAACACAAACTCCAAACTATGTTTTGGTATAAGCCTTGTGGGTACCAACAGACCGTCTGTTTATTCATTTTCCAACTTTCATATCGAGCAATACATTTATGCAATGCAAAACATCATAAATATAGACAACCCTCATATTTACAAAATTCAATAACTCAATGTACTTAACATTGACTTTCATAACAATAATGTATTAAACCTTATAATAATGACCACTATGCCATTATACATTATGGAATATTGACAATTAAATTTCCATATTTACTATAAATGAAACAAACTTTAGAGCCAGAAACTTAAAATTCTATACGTCGTTACCGGTCTGTAACCCTAGGCTGAATGTACTTTACACGCTAAAATACACGCACGAAATTTTCTAAATTTCAAATACTAACGACACCTATCGGAGCTTATGAACCAAGGGAAATCAATTTTTGTCTAATTCGTAAACTTAAACGACAAAAATTACATTTATTGTACTGCAAGCAATGCTCTCTTATCTGTATATGTACGGTAGCTGTTCCTTCCTCTTCTATGACAGTTACCCATGTGTGTCCAGTTTATTGTGTTATCTACTGTGGTGTAACGTCATATACTTATGTTCTAGTGATAGTACGGGAGAATGACGTATGAGAGGTCAAATCACTAATCCACTATTAACCCCAACTAAACCCGTTTTGCCGCCCTTTCTAATAATCCGAGCACTGGAGAATAAGAAGTCAAGATGTACGCACATCGACATTTCCTAGCCACAATGTCGGAATGAAATAGTGTATACATACTATCTTTGTTTAGATCTACCTCTGCTCTCTTAAATAAATATTCGTAAGAGTATTATACAGTCGATTCTGGTAAGAAACCATTTATTAGTAAACTATGGTATTTATAATATGATATGAAATCTGTTTATTTAGGGACGGGCGTTTAACTAATGTTGGAACAACTTGTGATCCAACCCTTTTGTTTTATCATGCTTTGTACTTGTTATTACTTAATGTTGTATTATGTATTGCTGCTACTGTACATGCATTGCTGCTACTGTACATGTATTGCTGCTACTGTACATGTATTGCTGCTACTGTACATGTATTGCTGCTACTGTACATGTATTGCTGCTACTGTACATGTATTGCTGCTACTGTACATGTATTGCTGCTACTGTACATGTATTGCTGCTACTGTACATGTATTGCTGCTACTGTACATGTATTGCTGCTACTGTACATGTATTGCTGCTACTGTACATGTATTGCTGCTACTGTACATGTATTGCTGCTACTGTACATGTATTGCTGCTACTGTACATGTATTGCTGCTACTGTACATGTATTGCTGCTACTGTACATGTATGCGCTACTGTAATGATGCTGTACTCATGACAACATGTATTGCTGCTACTGTACATGTATTGCTGCTACTGTACATGTATTGCTGCTACTGTACATGTATTGCTGCTACTGTACATGTATTGCTGCTACTGTACATGTATTGCTGCTACTGTACATGTATTGCTGCTACTGTACATGTATTGCTGCTACTGTACATGTATTGCTGCTACTGTACATGTATTGCTGCTACTGTACATGTATTGCTGCTACTGTACATGTATTGCTGCTACTGTACATGTATTGCTGCTACTGTACATGTATTGCTGCTACTGTACATGTATTGCTGCTACTGTACATGTATGATAAATTCAATAAAATATGATTAAACCTAAGAACATATGAAATCTGTGATAGCGGCTGTGATATTTTCCGGGTGGATTAGTGTGTATATTTCATATATGTGTTTCTATTAGTTGTTATTGTTATTACAGGTCTCGTTTGATGCATTGATACGAGGATATAGACTACGAATCTCGGATACGGGTTTTGGTTTATTTATTGACTCCACGAAGACCCGGTGACACTTATTTAATCAATTTTTCTCTATGCGATACGTGACCGATGTGATAGCGCAATTTGTGTCTAGTTCAAAGATTGAAAACATTCGGGGAACGACGTGATATTTAGATTTTCCTGAAGATGAAATGTCAAAACCAGAAGTTATGAATGAAGTCTCTGTACTGTGGGAGATTGATTTGCACAACAATTCCAACGAACAAACGTCATCTTATAAATATGAGCATAGTCTGTACATCTACATACCCTATTAATGTGGATATGTCATTCATATGATGTGTCATGGACTGATCTTATCGATAATAACGTTTGATTTCGGAGACGGATACAGAACGGCGTCATTCACGTTTGACGGATGAAGTGCATTGTAGAAAGCCATTCGCTGTCCATCGGATATGACAAGTAGCAAAAAGAGCAAGCAACACGGACATAAATCAGTTTTGATTTTAGTGCGAGATTTTCTTGAAGATGAACTATGAAAACAGGACGTTATGAATGAAGACTGTGTACTGTGGAAGTCATCTCAAGTCACATACTTTCTTAAAACAACATATACACACACTACCCAATGCCGCCTATCATAAAAATGCATTTACTAGAATAGTTATTAGAACTACATTAACCTAATTACTTACTGTGGAAGGCGTGATAGCGCAGTGGTAGCGCGTGCAAAAGATGCAAAAGGCACTGAGTTCGAGTCCCGCTGGAGCCGTTACGAGTATGCCCTTATGCAAGGCATTTAAATTACACATTGACTCTCTCCCTCGTGAAGATGGATTCCAACAGGAATGAGGTCTCGAGAGTATTTAATATAAATTATAAGAACTTGTTTCGATATCCAGCTACACTAAATGTGTATATACTATTACGAGATATTTTGTAGATATGTATTAAAGCGACATTACATCGCAATAAGCCCAGAAAATGTTTTTCTTACGTAAAAATAGCATTGATGCTACATATCCTTCCCATATAATTCGAACACTAACTATACACAGACATAATTAAAATACTCTAATGATATAAAGAAGGCTCAGATTTACAAAATATTTGTCTATTAAAATGTTTTGCAAACTTCTAGCAACAAATCACTTAAACTCTCTCAATCTTCCCCTTAAAACAAAAAAAACCGTCATATTGTAATATTCATACCAATATACAGGGAATTACGCATACACTGTAAACGGTTAAATAACCTATACTATATTCTCCATGAAGATTTATTAACTAGGAAACTATATATTATATCTTACATTTTAGTCACTATATGCTACCGTCACCATCTGTGTAGTTATTTAACCTGTAGCATGCGTACTAACAACACTGTAATATTTTGTGTTATTTGCAATATGCGTTTTACTGTAAGGTACAATGGGGGATGGTTCCGCGACCCCCTTGGTACCTATGACGGGGAAAATAAATAACACATTACAAAAAAAACTATACACAAACAGTGCTTTGTGGTATACAAACTCTTAAAAACGAAAGTAGGATTTCATATAACGGTCAGCTACTCTCCTAAATTGACGTTTGTTTATTATTGGAGTCTATACCAAGCGCGTGTTACTGTCGTTTAGAGATATTTTGAGTCTTAGTCTAAACATAATATGCACAGGCACAAAGGGTGAGATATAACAGTAAATCTGTACCATCAATCGTGTTATTCGGGGTATTTACATTGCATGTTGACCCTATTTACATTAGTTTGTTATGTCAAAAAACGTCGTATACGTATATATTAGCTGAAATACTCAGCTTTTGAGGCAAATATTTGGAAAATAATTATACCACTAAATCATATGCTCATATTCCATACTATGGGCCCGAAGTCCGGCGTTTTGAGGATCTAATCGTATGCGCTTGCTAACGTAGACTGTGCTATTCGGCTATCAACCAGTCGATAAATACAAAATGTAGTTAGTACTTGATATTGGACAGAACAACATTTGCGTATACATTTAATCATGTCAAGCAAACATGTATATGAGGGTGCGGTACAGACCAGACAGAGTAAATGCGATAATGGTTCTAGATAGTTATATAATCATAAAGTTATGCACGAGTGATTTATGTGTTAATCAGTGAAACGAAGCCATCATTAGCAGCAGTAATTGATCAGATATTAATATTCCATGACAACCATACTATGTAACTAATGCGTTAAAGAAGCGATGGGAAGTTGAATATTCTGGTTTGTGTGTGTGTGTTTTACGTTTATTTATCGTCGCTACCGGTTGGCCATATGAGACGCCTCCTGAAGAGAATAGTCATTTTAGAGTGTTGGAGGATAGTGCAATGATACAGACAGAGAACCTTTCCAGAGACTCATCTGGTTCTTTTTACGTGCACTGTGTAAAGCACCAACACGAGACCTCGGTTTAAAGTCCCATTTGAGGGTCAGATAGGGGATCGAACCTGCGATCCATGGATTACCAGTCAAATGTGTACTACAGACCCCTCTGTCTGGTTTGACGCATATGAGTAATAAGTTTATACAAATTTATTTTAGCTCGATTGCGAAACAATTTTTTACAGCTTATATTAATTTCGCTCGAGACCTCATTCCTAATGGAATCCATCGCCACGAGGGAGAGAGAATTAATTAATTGTTACGTTTATTTATCGTCGCTACCGGTTACCCATATGAGCGACGCCTCCTGAAGAGATTAGTCATTTTAGATTTTGGAGGATAGTGCAATGATACAGACAGAGACCCATTCCAGAGTCTCCTCTGGTTCTTTTACGTGCACGGTGTAAAGCACCGACACGAGACCTCGGTTTAACGTCCCATCTGAAAGACTGTTAATTTTATTATGGTCAGACGGGGCATCGAACCTGCGATCCCTGGATTACCAGTCCAGTGTTTTACCACTGGGCTACAGATCCGTCTGTGGGAGAGAGAAGAGGTAATCTGTAATATATATGCTTTTCCTAAGGGTACATTCGTAACGGCTCCAGAACTCCGGGCATTTCGCATCGGAAGCGAACATCGCTACCATATTGCGTGTAGACATAGTGATGTCATGTACATTACACATAAGCAACGTCACTTCAAATCATTCAACATGTCGTGTTTTACAAACTTTTGCCTGCAATATGATAAATCAAATTTATATATCTGTACATTGCATATAATCGCCTTACTAGAAAAGTAGTACAAGTAATTTAACGCTGGCGATAATAATGCGTGTTTTTGTTTACAACATGTGTCATTTCTGGCTATGTTGTATCTTCCGGGAAATGAGCTAATATGTTATTTCATCACAATTCATCAAACTATCTCTGAAGAACGGAGAACAGCAACTCGTAAATGTCTGACTTGCACCATCCTCGTAAATTATCTTAAGCATTGATACAATATCTCTTGTGTAGCATATTCTCCACCCATGCTTGTTGCACAAGTAATACTCATAAATCTCACGTCATCACATTCTAAAAGTAATATACCTAAATGAAGAGATCTTCGCTCGCCTTCTTGCTCATTAAAATAATGGAAATGTTGGAATATTTTATTGAAAATATTACGAAAATCGCAACAAGTAAAACCGCTTTGGGAGATGTAAATTTAAAATAGTGTTCAAAATGGCCGCCAATTTGAATATCTGAGGGTAGTTATGTCGTCATGGTCACGTGCAAATTGACTTCCTGTTAGCCAGCATAACTAAAACATGCTCAAATATACTGTACATAAAAAGTTCTGCACCAAAACATGTTTTATGCTGTAAGTTATTCATTACTTAACGTACAAGTATAATTCATATACCAAATCAAAGTACAAGTCAATCTTAACACAATACTGAACACAGAATGAAACTTGAATTATCGGTTTCGGCACATTTTCATGTTCAAAGCCACATAGGGTACCTGCTCAAAAGTTGCAAAATTGCTGAGTAAATTTCAATAGTGCGTGTATCCACCATTTTTCGCATTGCATTCAAACAGACGACTTCTCATTGAAGACACAAGCCAGCGGATTTTCCGTTGTGGAATGAGAGCCCACTCCTGTTGTAGAATGTTGGGCAGGTCGGAGAGTATTGGCTGTCTTGTAATTATTTTATTTACAGCACGCTCAAGAATGTCCCATAAATGTTCAATGCATGCTTAATCTGATGATATTGGTGGCCACTGCATCCGCTGAACGGTAGTTGTTTGCATTGTTTGACATTTATTGTTTGAGGAAGACAATAAACAAACCCATCAATCTAATTGGAGGGAACAAGCCAAGTCGTTATTATTTTCTTCATAAATCTACACTTTTCTAGGGCTTTAATGAAACATTATGTGAGATTAACGGTATTGGTCGCAGCAATGTGATTTTGCAACTTTTGACAAGGTACCCTGGGTGATTTTGCAACTTTTGACAAGGTACCCTGGGTGATTTTGCAACTTTTGACAAGGTACCCTGGGTGATTTTGCAACTTTTGACAAGGTACCCTGGGTGATTTGCAACTTTTGACAAGGTACCCTGGGTGATTTTGCAACTTTTGACAAGGTACCCTGGGTGATTTGCAACTTTTTGACAAGTACCTGGGTGATTTTGCAACTTTTGACAAGGTACCCTGGGTGATTTTGCAACTTTTGACAAGGTACCCTGGGTGATTTTGCAACTTTTGACAAGGTACCCTGGGTGATTTTGCAACTTTTGACAAGGTACCCTGGGTGATTTTGCAACTTTTGACAAGGTACCCTGGGTGATTTTGCAACTTTTGACAAGGTACCCTGGGTGATTTTGAACAATAAATATTCAAAATGTTATGATTCGATTTTCATTCTGCATTCAATAAATTGATCACGTTGACATGTACTTTTATTTGATATATGAATTGTGTCCGTGCGTTTAGAAATAAAACAGTTACAACATAAAACATGTTTGGTTGCAGAACTTTTATTGGCGAGTATAGTTGTGTTTATGAAATTAGTAAATGGTATGTGCATGACTTGGACCGAGGTTATAAAACTCTTTTTCAGATCGCAAGCTCAATTGATTTCATTGGTTGATTCTGAGTTTTAATATCAGCTGAACCAATCAGAAGTTTGAGACTGAGTTTGAATTGGAGAAAATGTCTATAATCTCAGGGCCAAGTTAATTCAACATGGCCGCATCCATAAACGGTGTAGTCCTGTTGTTCCCACTTATATAAAAGTAGGTAAAAACGGGTGTGGGAATAAGAGGATTTGTGTTGCAGTGTGTTTAAGATCAAATACAATCAAACGGACGGACAGACACGCAGACAGACAGACAGACAGCAACTATATATATACATACCATGAACCTGTAACCACCAACAACAAGACTTTCTCCACCGCGTTTGTTGCGGACAAACTCAATTTGAACTTGTGCATTCACCAAAAATTTGGAATGGTCATTTACCTATGAAGTGGGAATAAGAGTACTACTAACAACAGCAAGTGGGAATAAAGGGATTACACCCCATAAACTATTTCTATTTAAGATAATCACTCATATTACATTCAGGCCTGGTTTATTCATAATTTATTTTATATTTGAGATATAATTATATATGTCATAACTTCTTTATTTGCAGTGCGATATTTGTGATTCTCGACTGGCAGGAGTATTTTAGCATTGATATGTACACAACATGTCTACGTCCCCGCAAGGGGTTTGACATTAATGGAACATACATACATAGTGCCGGAACAAAGTGATTTATTCCGCGTCAATGAGTAACATTGCTAATGTTTTCTATTACCTCCCTTGGAAGAAAAATCCGATTTATTCCGAAATGTATATTTGTACGTTTAGTAGTAATCCTTTGTTTTTACTGTTGTTCCCTATCCAGACATTATGGTATGATAAATTTGATGATTTAATGACACATCAAACCATACTGGAACCAGGAGATAGGGAGTATTGATGACAACCCGCCCGAAGCCTGACAGGACGGAGAATCCAGCAATCGTTCTAGTCGGGTTCTTGTTGGGTGGACTCAACTAAGATCTTTTGGGGATTGTGCAAAATACAGAATACCCTCCCATTTCAAAAACATTAATGGTTCCTAGTTCCATCTTAAAGACTGTTAATATTAATATGGTTAGACTGGGGGTCGTACCTGCGATCTCTGGATTCGCAGTCCTTGTCTTTGTACAATAAATGTAACATTTATTAATATATCAATGCACGTACACTGCTGTATCAGTACGTGTCGTAAAGTTGTGTATGCGTAAATAGGCAGAAGTACATCGAATGTAGTCCCAATAACTAATCTACTCATTTTTCCTTTTGGTAAAAAATGCATTTTCATGATAGGCAGTGTATAGACTTGTGCTTTTTTGAGATTTTATGTGACTTGAGAATACGAGTTGATGTGTAGAAACGTCAAGCAATTGCAGGCTGAAGGTGGGGTATACTGTACTATTTGACGGAAGAATACAATACGTGAACACAGCGACGTTATTCACAGGTGACCGGTGCCAATGTTCACTATTAGTTTAGTTTATACAAATTTATTTTAGCTCGATTGTGAAACAAGTTATTTCAACTTATATAAATCACGCTCGAGACCTCATTCCTGATGGAATCCATCGCCACGAGGGAGAGAGAAGAGGCAACGTGGAATTTAAATGCCTTCCCTAAGGGCACAATCGTATCGGCGCCAGTGGGTCTCGAACTCCAATGTTCACTATTGCATTTGTGATACATTTGCTGTTTTTCAGTTTGATTTGAATACCTTTTCGGAGTGGATGTGGTATCAGAAAAAATGAAAGATTGGAATATAAATATATATGTTTTTACTTTTTACTATGTGTTTAATAGGCAAGTCATTCATTGTTTTACAACCTATAAGCCACGTGTTCCACGAGGACTCTTTGCTGAACGACAGCAATGAAAAGTAGTTTAACAAATACATTAACGTAAATGTGAATACTGCAGGCAATTTTCCTGGCAGAATATTAATACGAACTACACGAAAGACAAACAAACTAGGACATTCTCCGGAGAAATTTAGATTCCTATGAAGATTAAATAAATGGCCAAGGAATTGATAAATAGTGTGTCTTCTTGAGAGATTGGTTTGGACTTTGCGATAAAAGGAGCCAGTAGAACAAACGGTTATTTATTTGGACATTGTACAATAAATGGATTTATCACATAACCTGGCTTGTATTCAGTGCAATACAGTCATGACATAAATTCTTATATGTCAACACGTTTAATAACACTTGGAAGGATTCTGATTGGTCGCGGCATGACATTGACAGCTTGCAATAGACATTCGACATTTACATGTTGTTTGTGTTCATGCTTTATTTGTTGAAAATCAACTGCTTAGATCAATAAAATATACTAAATATGAACTAGCGGAACACAGTGATTAAGACTATTGTGTCGATTATTTGCGTGAAGTTGTTTGATTATCAGGGACTATTTACTGCGGCGTAAGGATTCAGATTAATGTAATAAGGCTCAAAAATATACTGGCAAACAGAAACATTTTCGTTCTTCATATTTATGGTTGGTGTTACTGTGGTAATGTGATAAAAAGGAACTTGCACTCGTGGTGATTTCATACCAAATGTTATGAAACTCGGTTTGGAATGTTGATATTAAGCTCGCCAAACAGACTAGCTTTAATATCAAAATTTCAAAACTCGTTTCATAAAAATTGATATGAAATCACAATACATGTAAGATCCTATATATATCGTACTATATATTGCATGCTGGACACATACGGGTCTGTAGTCCAGAGGTAACACGCTGGACTGTTAATCCAGGGATCGCAGGTTCGATCCCCGTCTGACCCTAATACAATTAACAGTCTTTCAGATGGGGCATTAAACTGAGGTCTCGTGTCACGAAAATAAGCACCAATACGTGTTAAGAAATGTTTTCTATTAATTAAATTAAAAGGAGACACCACATTGGTCAGTCAGACCTTACACAAGTAAAGGTAAAGAGTTTGTTTATGTGTGTGTTTTACGTTTATTTATCGTCGCTACTGGTTTCCCATATGAGCGACGCCTCCTGAAGAGATTAGTCATTTTAGATTTTTGGAGGATAGTGCAATGATACAGACAGAGACCCATTCCAGAGTCTCCTCTGGTTCTTTTACGTGTACGGTGTAAAGCACCGACACGAGACCTCGGTTTAATGTCTCATCTGAAAGACTGTTAACTTTATTAGGGTCAGACGGGGGATCGAACCTGCGATCCTTGGATTACCAGTCCAGCGTGTTACCACTGTTTGTTTATCATAGTATCACCCCCATTTAAAGGGCCAGTCATTTCTGACTGATTTGACACCTCTTTTTATGAACATCAGTATTTCCTCAATCGTATGCTTGTATGTCAGGTGCCCCAGGCTGGTCGGTAATCGGTAACCATTATTTAACTAGCTGGCGGCTCACCAACCGGCAATATCCGAACGATATCAGAACGAACCCATTAGCAACTACTTATTGAAGACATAACTGGCATTATTTACAAATATAAAATATTCTTATAGTTAAAATATTAAAACAGGTTTTGGTACTCATTTTTATTAACAAAGGATTAGTATAAAACTACTCATATATTTTCTACATCAGATAGGCTTGCATATGCTGGTTCGACTTGCAATCGTTTTCGGTACATTGCAATTAATCGATAATACAATACTATTATGTCGGTAAAACGTTGGGCCTGTTCGATTCCATAACAATAACAGGCCCATTTCATTGTATAATAATAGACTACATTGATTCATGGGGAAAGTTACTCTAGGCATGGTTGTTAGTCTGTCTGTTACACTGAAATAATACGATATGGTCCTCACACAGGATATGGTTATTAGGTAATTGGTTTTAAAATTGCATGGGTGAATAACGTATATGAAAGAATCAAAACGTGAAAGTAGCGTTTGTTTATAATTGTGTTTCCAACATATTCAAAGTCAGCCATTTCTGACTTAAAACACAGTAGGACTTCCCCGAATTATATTAATGCA
This sequence comes from Archivesica marissinica, assembly GCA_014843695.1. Classification (NCBI taxonomy): domain Eukaryota; kingdom Metazoa; phylum Mollusca; class Bivalvia; order Venerida; family Vesicomyidae; genus Archivesica; species Archivesica marissinica. The sequence goes on from CM026390.1 coordinate 26,625,047, forward strand.
GGCCAGACACCAGGGTGATAGACAATGTTTTTAAACGTTATTTATTTTAAAAAGAATTGCGAAGCAAGTTTTAACAACTTATATTAATCACGCTCGTTGGCGCGGATGAAAGCGTAAACGTGGTCATTCGTGTGGGAGGAAACCAGAGTACCCGGAGAAAACCCACCTGTCCGATCAGGCGACCACCGTACCATCTCACATACTTCCCGGTCCGAGGATCGAACCCGGGTCGCATTGGTGAGAAGCGAGCGTGCTAACCACTGCGCTGATCGGACAGCCGGTGATAGACAATCACAATCAGTAATCATTATTTAACTTGCTGCCGGCTCACGAACCGGTCTTATCAGAAAGATCTACTGACGAGGTTCGAACCTTCGATCTACCGCTCCGTAGCATTAACCACTACGGTATTCGTAGGTGTGTGATTATTTCCGTCTCACCAATCTACACCAAGTTCATAAAGCACAGCAAAGACGAAATACGACGAACACAGAAATGAACAGTTAAATAATAGAAGAAACTAACGACTCGGAGAAAATTCAAAGCATGCGATGATATATAACACAAGAACAAATGGTTTTTTCTACTGTGTTATACAGTCAAACCTGTGTTAGTGGCCACCTCCATTAAGCAGCCAACCTGTGTTAAGCAGCCGGTATCCAGATTCCCAATATGTAGTTTTGCATGCATTTGACCTCTATTAAGCAGCCACCTGTGCTAAGCAGCCGGTATCCAGCTTCCCAATATGTAGTTTATATGCATTTGACCTCTATTAAGCAGCCACCTGTGCTAAGCAGCCGGTATCCAGCTTCCCAATATGTAGTTTTATATGCATTTGACCTCTATTAAGCAGCCACATGTGCTAAGCAGCCACTTTCTACGACTGACTGTTTATCACAGGTTTGAATGTATGCTACATGATCATCGTGACCACTGACCGATGTATCCCAAAATCTAATCACGTCCTTCAAGACCATCCTGCCAGTTATCCACACAGTTTAATCAAGAGCAATGCACACACGCACGCACGCAGCATGCACACACGCACGCACACACGCTCGCACGGACGGGCACACTGGTAGAAACACTGATCTACCGCAAGCCAGCTGGAAAGCTAACTCGAATGAAATGATTCGACGTCCCAAGTGGGATTCGAACCTACAGCGATGAGTGGCAAGCGATTTGAAGTCAACGACAGTAACCATTGGCCACGGTGTACACATTTAATACAACCATTGTACCATCAATTTAAGTGAAGCATTTAATATATTATGGAGAATAGTTGCTACTTTCCGTTTATAATTGAATTATATTTCACCGAATGAACATTAACCGAGATTGATTGTCCCATCACAGACAAATGTATCTGTTTGTTTCAAGAACATCAGATTCGAGGGCAAGATATATGGATGCTATTTCATCAGATTGGCACAAGCAAATTTGAGAAATAAACCCATTGCCACAATGCTAAATTGATGTAATGACATTCATTTGTTACTCTTGTATGACTTTATATATATATTATGCTTGCCAATGAATGATGGCAGTCGTGGTATCGCAGTGGATGCGTGTTCGCTTCAGGTGCGAAAGGTCTGGAGTTCGAGCCCCACTGGAGCCGTTACGATAATGGATTGTGCCCTTAGGCTAGGCATTTACATTCCACGTTGCCTCTTCTCTCTCCTTCGTGGCGATGGATTCCATCAGTAATGAGGTCTTGAGAGTGATTAATATAAGTTGTAGCAACTTGTTTCGCAATCGAACTAAGATAAATTTGTATAACAATGAATGTTGAAGTTTTCTCAGTGAAAGAAAAAAACATTTTAGACCGCTTTGAAACAGTGAAATATGGCATTTTCTCTGCCACCGGTTGCGTTTCGTATTCCTGCGCGGTTAAATGCACGTTTGTATTTTAGCTATTTTCCGACTATCATGAACAGTTAATTATTAAGTAATATATTCTAATGAATTTGTTTTGTCTGTAGCTTTTAGTTTTGACAGCGAACATAAATTAACTTGAAAGTTATACCGGAACTATTTCTTTTTACGAATGTTCATACTAACAAGTGGTTGTACGGTTGTGTATTTGAGTGCAATGAGGCTCCTTACAGGGGCAGTAAAGTGAATAAAATTTGAAAACAATTATTATATTAGCCAAAATCATTGGGAATAATAAAAGAAAAAGAAGATATGTGTTTATTAGTGTAAGATTGGATTATGTATATTGAAATATGTATTTCGGTGATCACTCGATGAAATAAAATTCTTACACTAAGAAGCACCAATTTTTTAAAAATATTTTTTTAATTTAAGTTTATTTAACATCGCTACCGGTTTCCCATTTGAGCGATGGGCAGTTCACCTAACAACACCTTTCCTGGGCAGGCTCCAGCGGTTAACCAGTACTTGGTGCACCAACCTCCGTAAGAAGGTGCACCAACCTCCGTAAAAAACTGCCAACTTTTTCATATAGATGAGACACGGTCTGAACGGGTCTCGAACCCGTGACCATCAGAGATGATAGCACCAAACTCCTCTGTATCTTATTTAAGGGATACATGGCAGGATGACAGTCTCCATCGTGGTATGGACTTTAACGCCCTATGTAGTTCATGAACCAATGGAGACTATTTACCTATTACTTATATTTACATTAATTATTCTTTTCAATTGCACAAAGAATAATATAACACATTAAACTGTATTTTCATTTAAAATGAATTTAGTTCAGATTTGCGACTCACCGTGTACCGGACCCGCGTCAGCATTGGTCTAAACATATTTATTTATCAGGACACATGTAATATACATTGAGAAATATACAGAAACATACATTTATATCGTGCTATATGGATTGGTCTAAACATATTTATTTATCAGGACACATGTAATATACATTGAGAAATATACAGAAACATACATTTATATCGTGCTATATGGATTGGTTTAAACATATTAATTTATCAGGATACATGTAATATACATTGAGAAATATACAGAAACATACATTTATATCGTGATATGTGGATTGGACTGAAAGCTTAAACCTTAAGGTAATTCTTTCCACTGCGTACTAGATGTTGGTACCAGGTATATATGGCAATTTTAATAACTTGGCGCAATATCGAAAATGACCAGAACTTAAATGTGTTTAATTCAAATTGGAAACGCATCGAAACGCTTATAAATATCTGAACATTGGTAGCTAAGGGCTTAGAACTAGAAAAGGAAGAAGGAATGTCAGCATTGGAGCAGTGGCATACAAGTCAGCGACCTTAACCACTCGACCACGGAGGCGGTACTCAACGACCTTAACCACTGGTCACATTGAATACAAATATTCAATTTAAGTGTTGCACTTTTAACTCTAACCGAGGTCTCATGCCGATGCTTTACACCGTGCACGTACACGAACCAGATGCGACTTTGGAATTGCACTATCATGCAAAATCCACATTGCCTCATACTTCAGCAGGGGTCGCTCATATGCATATGTACAAACGATAGCGACGATAAATGAACGTAAATAGACTAAATACACAGTCATTCGGCTTCGTTTCTCTGCAACAACAGCATAATAGCAAAGCAAGTAATGCTGCTTACATAGAATTTTGAAAATCCGAAACAAATGTAAGCATGTGATCATAATAGTTAGTGCACTGTATATTGCTAACAGGGCTGTCCGATTAGCGCGCTCGCTTCTCACCAATGCGACATGGGTTCGATGCTCGAACCGGGAAGTATGTGAGATGGTACGGTCGTCGCCAGATCGGACTTGTTGTTTTTCTCCGGGGACTCCGGTTTCCTCCCACACGAATGACCACAATATACGCTTTCATCCGCGCCAACGAGAGTGATTACTATAAGACTATAGGGCAGATCTAGCTGGAATAGTTAATACATTATCAGAATTGATAAGGTTATACATTGTTTAACATATTGTGGAACAAGAGATGAAATATAAGAAGGGACAATATTATTTTTCATTTTATAAAGGAGGACAAGTTTGTGTTTTCGTCTTCTGTCAGAAAGTGTTTCCCAACCCATTTCTTTTTGATGGGCATGAATAGAAATAAGTTTTGTAGCGCCAGTTACGATTCTTGCAGCTTCATGCTGTATTTTTATCTCTTTTTCATACATTGCACAATTATCCCAAATTACGACAGGGTATTCTAGTAATGGTCGAATGAAGGACATGTAGATAACTTCCAATGCTCTACGATCGAGTGTGAATTTTAATTTTCTCATAACATTGATACGTGCCCAATCGTTTTTGCTGAGTTGATCAATGAGTATGCAAAGTTACATCACTGGAGAAGAAATCACCCAAGTGTTTACGATCAGAGACAAGCGGAATGTGTTGGCCTAGCATCTGCAGAGGAGGATGTCGAGGTTTATTTCGTTACTTTGACCATATAAGAGATTCGGATTTGGATGGATTAAAGGTTACTAACCATTTATCGACTCACGCGGAGATTGTGTCGATATCAGATTGTAGAAATGATAGGAGTATTGACAATTAAGTGTAGATTAGAATTATCACCAAATAGATTGATGTTAGAACCTATGTCCTTAACAATGTCATTTTTGAATACAAAAAAAAGTAGCGGCCCTAATATAGAACCTTGAGGAACACCTGCCCCTAAAGACGCTAAGTCTGATTTTGAACCTGGGACAACGACATGTCGTCGATTAGAAAGATAGTCAGTGAACCAATGTAGTAAGTTATTTGTTATACCAGACGAGTGTAACTTCATGAGTAGACCGTTATGCCAGACTCTGTCAAATGCTTTACTTATGCTAGAGAAGACAGCCCTCACTTCTAATCCATTGTCTAGAGCTTTACAAAATGTGTCATATGAACATGTTAGTTGGTTGGTAGTAGAATCCCCAGGGATAAATCCAGACTGTGATTGTGAGAAAAACATGAAATCTCTGAAGAAGTATCACAACATATTTTCTATTTCTGATGGAATTATAAAGATTGAACCTAAATTGCGCTGAGTGTTGTTTATATATAAGTTTGGTAATGCACTATTCTCTTCATTAATATTTGTTTGGCCTCTGAAATAATTAATCAATAAGTTAGATTTTTCATTTGCATCAGTTAAATAATTACCCGTTTGAGGATTACGCAACGGAGGTATTGTTTTCGGAGAGTTAGGTGATATGAAATATGTCAGGATTTCCCACAAATCCTTTGAGAGAGAGAGAGAGCTAGCCTAAGTTTTTCAGATAAAGATAAACACTAATATATGAGTTTGTCCTTAATTAGTGCAACTTTTGCATTTCTTATTTGTCTGAACCAGTGATGCTGGTATTGTGTGTTTTTTGTTTTACGGCTCGTTTCCTTTTTCGAATATTGAGTTTAATTGTTCTATTAATCCATGCTTGTTCTTGTGTATTTAATCGAATATCCTTGTTTGTAATGCATTGTATTGAAATAGTTGTAATTGGTTTAGTTATATTTAGATCATATATATCTAAATGTTCAGGTTTCATTTTGGTCCAATTCTCTGATTCAAGTTTGTCCCTAAGAAGGTTGTAGTCCCCTTGGTCATACTTCCAAATGGTTTGAATAAAACTGTTAGACTTTGGATTGTTATAACTAAGTACGCTAAGCATAGAACAATGATATCTTATATCTTGATGTAAACAAGGTTCACACACACCGGCTAACATAACACTCCATGGGTTGAAAGTAATCAACAGATGAATGAAAGGCGAGGAGTGTGTTCAATGAGAGGCGAGGAGTGTTCTGTAACGTGAGTGTGTTCAATGAGAGGCGAGGAGTGTTCTGTAACGTGAGTGTGTTCAATGAGAGGCGAGGAGTGTTCTGTAACGTGAGTGTGTTCAATGAGAGACGAGGAGTGTTCTGTAACGTGAGTGTGTTCAATGAGAGGCGAGGAGTGTTCTGTAACGTGAGTGTGTTCAATGAGAGGTGAGGAGTGTTCTGTAACATGAGTGTGTTCATTTATCAGCTGCACTATGTTGTTTTGTCGGCATACTGTTTCTACTTTCCTGGCAGTAGCTTAAGAAAGTATATGTAAATTGAAGTGCCCGGTTATAATTATATCCGAAGTCCCAGAATCACAAGCTAGACCAATTGAATCTTCAAGTAGAGAATGACAGACGACATCCGATTTGTGTGGACGATATAAATTACCAAATATAACTCTTCTGCTAGTGCTCATTTTTAGTTCCATCCATATGCATTCAAGACGATTAGGTTCCAAGTCCCTTCTCCAGATATAGACAATCCTTAATGTATACTGTAACACCTCAATGACTATCATGTCTTCGATCCTTGCTTTCAGGTGTGTGACAAGAGGTACACACTAAGTCGCTAGTTGCTACTGAATTGCTTAGCCACGCTTCTGTAAATGCTAGTATATCCAAGTTTAGAAGTTCTGTTGACAAGTAAACTGCCACGTCGCTCATACGGGCAACCGATAGGACGGATCTGTAGTCCAGTGGTAACACGCTGGACTGGTAATCCAGGGATCGCAGGTTCGATACCCTAATATTTTTATCAGTATTTCAGATGGGACGTTAAACCGAGGTCTCGTGTCGGTGCTTTACACCGTGCACGTAAAAGAACCAGTGGATAATCTGGAATGGGTCTCTGTCTGTATCATTGCACTATCCTCCACAATCTAAAATAATTAATCTCTTCAGTAGGCGTCGCTCATATGGGCAACCGGTAGCAACGATAAATAAACGTAAAACACATTGACAAGATATCCATTTTGTGCTGTATGCTATGGACGTTATAGTGTATAACTGAGAGGTTATGTGGTATATTTATAAAATTTGAAATATTGATATTAGTAACAAAGTCTGTCGTGTCCGCGGATACTGAAGATGCAGACCCAGGATGTGGGTACACATCATCTGACACAAGTAAGAGCATTAAACAACCAAACAGATAGTGAAAAACACATGATAGTAATGATATTTTTCACAAACAAGGTGTTGTTTATATAGTTCAATCCAGCAATGTGTTGTATGTATGGGGAATTAATTGTCGAAGCAATATCCGAAGAATCATGCATTTGTCTGTTTATAGATAATGTGTGGGTTGTGAAGAAGATGGAGAAAACTATAATTAAATTCACTGTGCACGCGAATCTAAAGTTGCATCTGTAGACTTGCATCACAACGCGTTGTATGCAATTGGAATTAATTACGAACTTGTCAGAAGTGATATCAAAAACATGTCAATCGTCGTCAAATGCAAGTTTAGTTGTATGTAAATTGTTTTATAAGATGATGCACAGAAATTGTAATGAGATTCCACAGACTCCAAACCATGACTACTGTCGCCATTGCATTCAACCGATAGATAACAACATTTATTTAATAAAGCATAGGAGAGAAAGGCAAAAAGAATAGTAACTATCATATTAAAGAGCAAAGAGGAGACCACAGTAAATGTAGTTTAAAGATGTTATTTCAAAACCAAACATACTGAACTTTCGTTTCTCTAAGAACTTGTTCAAATAATTAAATAGATGCATACAAAACATAGCAATATACACATACTGATCTGTAGTCCAGTGGCAATACGGTGGACTGGTAATCCAGGGATCGCAGGTTCGATCCCCCGTCTGACCATAATAAAACTAACAGTCTTTCAGATGGGACTTTAGACCAAGCTCTCGTGTCGGTGCTGTACACCGTGCACGTAAAAGAACCAGAGGAGACTCTGGAATGGGTCTCTGTTTGTTACCATTCCAAAATAGCATACAAATGTTACCAATATATGTTACAAGCCAATCATGCTTACAAATGGTCATCATATATAAGGAGCATTCTTGATACTACTGGACACTCCTACATTTGGCTTAACCAACGAAATGCAGTAAGCAACAATGTCCACAAACTGGTTAAACAAAACATAATCGACCAATTCCAGCAAACCTGGTTATCATCGCTTGACAATTCTTCTAAGGGTAAAATGTATAGTTCCTTTAAGGAAGACATAGGTATTGAAACATACTTGACCCTGCTGCCACCCCCTTTAAGAATATATGTTTTCCAGTGACCGATCGTATATACCACCGTAAAGCCAATAATTACCGCGTTGATTTGAATGTTACCTTCCCGGTATAATAAATATGTTGTTTAATCGACCACACTGCCAGTACAATAAATTCATTATGTAGTCAATAATCTAGATCATACAATAAATACATTAGGTAATAAACCACCTTCCACCAGGCTATAAAAGTATTCTTTAATTGTTTGATAATCCCATTTCAACATGTTCTTCTTCTTCTTGGTGATTTCGGCACTCCCTCAATATTGAGGATTATGTGTCGTCGCTGGTGAATTTTGAGATGATGATATTTACAATTAAATGATTAATTAACAAATAAGTGAATGTCCAAAGACAGATATACTACAGTGCTTGTTTAAGATTTTGTACATAGAGTGAATGCTTTAGATCATGGTTGGGAGGGCAGAAACCTCATCTCATATTTCCATTACCCATGTGTGTTATTTTGAAATGATTATAGTGCACATGTTATTGCAAAATGTCATGTTTGTAATCCAGTAAATAAAGATTCTGTTCTGTCCTGTTCTGTATCATTGCGCTATCCTCCAAAAATCTAAAATTAATAATCTCTTCAGGAGGCGTCGCTCATATGGGCAACGATAAATAAACGTAAAACACACACACATAGCAATATACATGTTCAATTACATTTTCATAATGTCCATGTTTAGCTTTGTAATCTAATACAGCAAATATTGTATTCAAAGTTTTCTAAAACAAACATTGTTGTTTTTGTATGTGTTCAATGTGAACACAAATATTAGTAGGAGTGTAAAAATGCGAGCCAACAATCAAATAGGTACCAAATTTAAATTTAAATTTTGGAACATCAACAAAAATCCCAACTTAAATATTATATTAATAACTAAGCTTACTACAGACCGATTACCTAACTTTATCACATTTTTCAAATTAAGTACAGGAACTGTTTACGTCCGAACAATAACGGCAACTTGGGAAACGGGATATAGATCATACCGTAATTACTCATAATTAATGATTAGTTTTCTTCACACGTCATTCTATATTTATATACACATTATGTGTTAACTAATATAGTTTATACACATTTATTTTAGCTCGATTGCGAAACAATTTCTTACAACTTATATCAATCACTCTGGAGACCTCATTACTGATGGAATCCATCGCCATGAGGGAGAGAGAAGAGGCAATGTGGAATTTAAATGTCTTGCCTAAGGGCACAATCGTAACGGCTCAAGCGGGGCTCGAACTCCGGACCGTTCGCACCTGAAGCGAACGCACATCCACTGCGCTATCACGACTTCCACAACTTAATTAGTATATAATGAATGAGACATACACTCCCTACATGTGCAGTATAGTCACCGTTATGGTGTATCAGCTTAATATGCACACTTTTTAATAACTAACTACAGTATGTGCAATGAATGTGTACAGATACAATGAAAGCAACTTTTCAAGACTGTTGGGCAAACAAAACATGTGGGTTATCCATATGTTTGCTGTAAATGCACAATATGTGTAGCTACATAGGCAGCTGTAGTAATATCTCCAATCACAACCCCACCATGACTAAAAGTTCACCCCTGCCCATCCACGCAATAAAAATAATCCTGAACTAGGAATACTATCAAGGGAGGTAATAGACAGTCAAGGGAGGTAATATATAAACAAGTAATGGTTTCACCATGACTACAAGATCACCCAAGCCCATCCACGCAACACCTAATCCTGAACTAGGAATACTGCCAAGGGAGGTAATAGATAAACCAGTAATGGTTTCACCATGACTACAATATCACCCAGGCCCATCCATGCAACAACTAATCCTGAACTAGGGATACTGTCAAGGGAGGTAATAGACTGTCAAGGGAGGTACTAGATAAACCAGTAATGGTTTCACCATGACTACAATATCACCACGCCCATCCACGCAACAACTAATCCTGAACTAGGAATACTGTCAAGGGAGGTAATAGATAAACAGGTAATGGTTTCACCATGACTACACTATCACCCAGCCCATCCACGCAACAACTAATCCTGAACTAGGAATACTGTCAAGGGAGGTAATAGATAAACAGGTAATGGTTTCACCATGACTACAATATCACCCTGCCCATCCACGCAACAACTAATCCTGAACTAGGAATACTGTCAAGGGAGGTAATATACTGTCAAGGGAGGTATAATTGTCAAAGGAGGTAATATACTGTCAAGGGAGGTAATAGATTGTCAGGGAGTAATATCTTCAAAGGAGGTAATATACTGTCAAGGGAGGTAATAATTGTCAAAGGAGGTAATAGATTGTCAAGGGAGGTAATATACTGTCAAGGGAGGTAATATATTGTCAAGGGAGGTAATATACTGTCAAGGGAGGTAATATATTGTCAAGGGAGGTAATATATTGTCAAGGGAGGTAATATACTGTCAAGGGAGGTAATATACTGTCAAAGGAGGTAATATATTGTCAATGGAGGTAATATACTGTCAAGGGAGGTAATATATTGTCAAGGGAGGTAATATAATGTCAAGGGAGGTAATATACTGTCAAGGGAGGTAATATATTGTCAGGAGTTATATACTGTCAAGGGAGGTAATATACTGTCAAGGGAGGTAATATACTGTCAAGGGAGGTAATAGACTGTCAAGGGAGGTAATATATTGTCAAAGGAGGTAATATATTGTCAAGGGAGGTAATATATTGTCAAATGAGTTAATAGACTGTCAATGGAGTTAATAGACTGTCAAGGGAGGTAATATAATGTCAAGGGAGGTAATCAACTGTCAAGAGAGGTAATAGACTGTCAATGGAGTTAATAGACTGTCAAGGGAGGTAATATAATGTAAAGGGAGGTAATAAACTGTCAAGGGAGGTAATAGATTGACAATGGAGGTAATATACTGTCAAGGGAGGTAATATACTGTCAAGGGAGGTAATAGATTGTCAAGGGAGGTAATATACTGTCAAGGGAGGTAATATATTGTCAAGGGAGGTAATATACTGTCAAGGGAGGTAATATATTGTCAAGGGAGTTAATATACTGTCAAGGGAGGTAATATACTGTCAAGGGAGGTAATATACTGTCAAGGGAGGTAATATACTGTCAAGGGAGGTAATATACTGTCAAGGGAGGTAATATATTGTCAAAGGAGGTAATATATTGTCAAAGGAGGTAATATATTGTCAAGGGAGATAATATATTGTCAAAGGAGTTAATAGACTGTCAATGGAGTTAATAGACTGTCAAGGGAGGTAATATAATGTCAAGGGAGGTAATAAACTGTCAAGAGAGGTAATAGACTGTCAATGGAGTTAATAGACTGTCAAGGGAGGTAATATAATGTAAAGGGAGGTAATAAACTGTCAAGGGAGGTAATGGATAAACAAGTATTGTTTTCCATAAGCGGAAGCGGAAACTGCTAATTTGCCAATGGTAGTTTACATAAATTTATTTTAGTTGGGTTTCGAAACACTATATAACTCATTCCTAATGGAAGACATCGCCATGAATGCAGCTTTATCCCATATGTACTGTGATAAATGACTGTGATATATACTATTATGTTCATCTCTTATAACTCCACTTTGGAGCGTTATTGCACTTTTATGCTGTAGACTATGCATGTAAAGTTATGTAAATAAAGTTTGTACAACGATGAGATGTAAATAAAGATTACTTACTTACTACTGAATGAGGTAATTACGGAAGTCACGATAGCGCTGTGATAGTGCAGTGTTAGCTTCAGGTGTGAGAGGCTTCACGATAGCGCTGTGATAGTGCAGTGTTAGCTTCAGGTGTGAGAGGCTTGGAGCCAAATAAACACATCATTACTTCAGCATGCAAGCGTCTTGGTGTCATGTCAACATAGAAATACTCCATCGAAAGATAGCAATTATATCAATGCATATCGTTTCTTATAACTGTCATCCAGTTGTATGAGCGAGCTGGCCTAATATGTGTAATGTAAATAGAGATAATTCAGCATGAAGCAGTGGTGATTGCCATTAGGCTTGTTCTTGTTGGCACGCAGACAACGTATGTAAACACCTAGCATGATTATGTGTACACACCACCACAGACGGATAAGTAGTCCACGATGGACTGGTAATCCAGGGATCGCAGGTTCGATCCCCAGTCTGGTCCAAATAAAATTTCTTTCAGGTCTAGTTGTCGGTGCTTTACACCGTGCGCGTAATCGAACCAAAGGCGACTCTGGAATGGGTCTCTCTCTGCATCATTGGTGCGAACAGTCCAGAGTTCTAGCCCCGATGGAGCATAGACGGATACGTAGCACAGTGGTTAACACGATGGACTGGGTATCTAGAGATCGCAGGTTCGGTCCCCTTTCTGACCCTAATAAAATGAACAATCTTTCAGATGGGAGTTTAAATCGAGGTCTCGTGTCGGTGTTTTACACCGTGCACGTAAAAGAACCAGAGGAGATTCTGGAATGGGCCTCTGTCTGTATACATGCACTATCCTCCAAACATCTAAAATGACTAATCTCTTCAGGAGGCGTCGCTCATATGGCCAACCGGTAGCAACGATAAATAAACTTAAAACACATGGGTACACCCGCTATCAAAACATGTACCTAAATAAAAACGTGCTTGCTTCTCACCAATGCGACCCTGGTTCGATCCTCGGACAGGGAAGTATGTGAGATGGCACGATGGTCGCCAGATCGGACAGGTGGTATCTCCGGGTACTGCGGTTTCCTCCCACATGAATGACCACATAATTGTATACGCTTTCACCCGAGCCAATGAGAGTGATTAATATAAGTTGCTAAAACTTGCTTCGCAATCGTTGTAAAATAAATAAAGTATAAAAAAACAAACAAACAACGTGGGAGTACAATGCACTACGGTATGGCTACAACACTATTTTTGGATAAGTAAGATTTGTTCACAACTGATGAGATCACGTACACTCTATAAATAAAGAAATATATCAAGAAATCCACGGAAGACTGGAGTGATACCCACAAATTGTAATTATTTCTTGGAAACATGATATTAATTTCCGAATTATTATTCTTGTAAAATAGTACATGTATACTGATTGGAAATGTTGGTTTTAAATTGTTTATTTTCTGTTGTCAGGGAAACCGTTCTCCTTTCGACAGTTTAAGGTACATTTTAATGCATTGAAATGTATTTCTTGCACGTAAAGTAGACCTGCATCAGACATTTTGCACCTAAAATCTGTAATTGAATTTTTGAACTTTGATGGCCATTCAGTTTAGTGTAAGATACCCCCACACACTTTGTATAGTAATTAATATCCCCATGATGTCATTTACAAGTATTAAAAGTAAACCATATTGTTTTAAAGTAATTAAAACATTTTATTTTGGATTCTTTATTACTGTTTCATGTAGCGAGTTGACGTCCCTTTTTCATATAGTGAGTTGGCGTCCCATATTGTTTAAGCAAATATCATTTAGCTCGATTGCTAAACAAAGTTTTTACAATATAAGTTTAATCAATCTCGAAACATTAGTCCTGGTGGAATACATCTCCTTGATGGAGAGAGAAGAGGCAATGTGGATTTAAGAGTATTGCATAAAGACACCACAACAGTGGCTCTAACGGTGCTCAAACTCACAACCTCTTGGCTACAAGGTGGAAGTCGCGATAGCGCAGTGGATGCGCATTCGCTTCAGGTGCGAAAGGCCCGGAGTTCGAGCCCCACTGGAGCCGTTACGATTGTGCCCTTAGGCAAGGCATTTAAATTCCACGTTGCCTCTTCTCTCTCCCTCGTGGCGATGGATTCCATCAGGAATGAGGTCTCGAGAGTGATTTATATAAGTTGAAATAACTTGTTTCGCAATCGAGCTAAAATAAATTTGTATAAACAAGGTTGTCCAGACGTCGACGTTCCATATTTAGAATGTTTAATGTTTTGTTTGTTTTGTTGGGGGTTTAACGTGTCATCAACAACTTGGGTCATATGATAGTCGGAGGAAGCCACTGAGTGTCCCCTTCGAGCAGTATTTCAGGCACGGGCGGGCACTCTGATATAACCACCTACCTTCCGTAAACCAGGCAAGCTACCGCACATAAAACAATTCCACATCCCCAAGTAGGATTCGAATCAGCAGCGGCGAGGGCCAAGTAATTTGAAGTCAACGACCTGAACCACTCCGGCCAAGGAAGCCAAATTGATATAGTACGTACTACATACAATATCATCATCATCATCATCAACAACAACATCATCATCAACAACAACAACAACAACATCATCATCATCATCATCATCATCATCATCATCATCATCAACAACAACAACAACAATATCATCATCATCATCATCATCATCATCTCTAGTGACTGATATGCACAAGAAGCAGTCAGGACAGACCACTACAAGTAAGTTACTCTATGTATGCCTCTATGTATACTATATAAAAACGACTCTCATATTTAGCGGGAGTGTTGCTTGGCCCAGGACCGATTGGGAGCATTCTAGGGTGGCCTGGTCAACAGCAGGGTGAGATAGGTTGTTCCGTAGTACGATGGTTATCCTCGAAGAACATATTCTGATCGATTCAAATACTGTAAAATGCTATAATTTCGCGAACACCTTAGTTGGCGTCTTTCACGATTTTGAACATTTTCAATTAATTAGCGGAGTTTATGAATTTGCGCATCTGTGGTGTATCACGAAATATGAAAGAGACTGTTTATATCGATCGTTTATAATTATATCTACTTTAAAATGTGTTGATAAAATGTACATATTTACGGATATAGCTCTATATTCGGATACATTATTATTCACCCATACTCATAAATTCGTAAATCAACTTAGATCGCGAAAATTAACGAAATATAAAATCTCACGAATAAATAGTGTTTTACAGTAGTATATGAACAAATATACCGGCTCATGCAATACCGTCTCGTAAGCTTCCTTTATAAACACAGACAACAAACGAGTATTGCTTCCTTAAAATTATTCTAATCTTATCTCTGTGCGAAGTGTGTGCACTATCATCTTTCATGGGCAGGCTCCAACGGTTAACAAGTACTTGATGCACAACCTCCATAAGAAACTGCCAACATGTTCATACTACTTAGAACAGAACATAAGCTTACAGAACAGAACATAAGCTTACACAACAGAACAGAAGTTTATTCATGACGTATACATAAGTACATAGTCATAATATATACATACACTTATATACAAATAAAGCTCCCCTCCGTGGTCGAGTGGTTAATGTCGCTGACTTGTTTACCACTGTAACCTATCATCACTGATGGTCACGGGTTCGAGCCCCGTTCAGGCCGTGTCTCATTTATATGAAAAAGTTGGCAGTTTCTTACGGAGGTTGGTGCACCCAAGTACTGGTTAACCACTGGAGCCTGCCCAGGAAAGGTGTTGTTAGGTAAACTGCCCACCGGCGATATAGCCCAAAATGGTGCTGATGCAGGCGTAAAACTCGAAATATAAATAAATAAATAAATATCCAAATAAACAAGTGATCAATAAAGATGTCGTATTGCTACTGTATTCTAATTAACTATATAGAGGATGAACATTCTAGTTGGTGTTTTTGTGTAATTAAGAAGATCAAGCATTCAGTATGGAGTTCCTATGGTTTAAAGCATTCTTAAAAAACGAGCCATATAAATAAGACACGGCCCGAGAGGTGCACCACCAGTAGGATCGAACATCTTCGACCAGCGGCCCCTAGCTATAGCATATACTATTATTGATAGTATTACGGTCTGGATGCATGCATATATACTGTAAGATACTATAATTTCGCGAATTGGAACATTTTCAATTAATTCGCGGTGATTTTAATTCGCGCATGCGTGATGTATATATCGCGAACAATGCAAATGGCGGTGGCAGTTTATGTAGATCGTTTATAATTGTATTTACTTTAAAAATGTTGATCAAATGTACATAGTTACGGATATAATTCTACATTATTATTCACGAGCGAATTAATTAGTGAAATATAAAAGCTCGCGAATACATATTATTCTACAGTAACATTTCTATTTTAAGCTCGTTTCCACTGATTATAATATTTCCTATTTCACAAGCCATATCGTATCTGCTTGATATTTGATCATTGCATCTGTGTACAGTCAAACCTGAGATAGAGGTCACATCTATTAAACAAACAGCCTCCAGATTGTCATCCTACTCAAATGTTGACCTAAATTAAGCAACCACGTGTACAACACATCCATTTTCTATATTTCCCTTGACTAGATGCGTAAGAAAGGCGTGCCTGTATATCATTGGGCGTGCCTTCAACTTCCACACACTTAATACACGCCCATCATAGTTCATACCCCTTATGGAACTTATTAGCCCGGGTACCATTCATTAAATGTTTGACGGTCATAGCAAAATATGTGGGTGCATGTTGACAGGATGCTCTAGGTTAACCCTTTCCCTCATAGAAGCACCCCTTGACGCCATTACCAATACGACATACATTGACAATGTAGTAGCCAAACCAATGTTCATAACTAAGGCCAGCATCTCATGTAGTCCCAGTTATATATATGGTGGTGGGATATATATGGTGACTACTTATCCACTGCATGATAGCTAAATGGCTGTCGTTTGTATGGAGATATAATAGTATTTTAATCTAAATCTCTATGTATTCCCAGTAATATCTATGGAGGTGGGATAGATATGGCGACTACTTATCCACTGCACGATAGCTAAATGGCTGTCGTTTGTATGGAGATAGTATATTAACCTATATCTCTATGTTGTCCAAGTAATATCTATGGAGGTGGGATAGATATGACGACTACTTATCCACTGCAAGATAGCTAAATGAATGTGGTTTGTATGGAGATATAATAGTATATTAACATAAATCTCTATGTAGTCCCAGTAATATCTATGGAGGTGGGATAGATATGGCGACTACTTATCCACTGCAAGATAGCTAAATGACTGTCGTTTGTATGGAGATATAATAGTATATTAACATAAATCTCTATGAAAGAAAGGGTTAAATGGCTGTCATTTGTATGGAGATATAATAGTATATTAACCTAAATCTCTATGAAGGAAATGGTTAAATGGCTGTCGTTTGTATGGAGATATAATAGTATATTAACCTAAATCTCTATGAAGGAAAGGGATAAGCATTTTGTATTTATATATTGGTTTAAGCATATTTATTCGATACTAATGTACATTACATATACATTGTATACAAAACGAAAATGGATTAAATCGGAAGCTTAAAGCTAATTTATAGTAGACATGGACATAACTCATTTAACACAATTGGATTGGATTAAAAAGAATAAAAATAATGTTTATATACATTACATGTCATGATGGAGTTTACTCTCTAATAGTTGCGCAGTACTATACGTAGACATTGTGGGGTGGGGGAGTTGGGTTCGTTATATAATTATATAAAATGTGTTGCTACGGTTGCGCCGTCTGGCGGATATGTAGTGCAGTGGTTAACACGTTGGACTTGTAATCCTGGGTTCATAGTAAGCTCCATTATTCTAAAATTTGTAACGAAAAAGTAACGCTCAATATAAAAGTGCGCAGTTTTATTATGGTGTCAGTAACAAACGGAACTGTAGGTCAGTGGTCAATACGTTGGATTGGTAATCCAGGGATCTCAAGTTCGATCCCCCGTCTGACCATAATAAAATGAACAGTCTTTCAAGTGGGGCTTTAAACCGAGGTCTCGTGTTGGTGCTGTTCACCGTACACGTAATAGAATCAGATGAGACTCTGGAATGGGTCTCTTTCTGTATTATTGCACTATCCTTCAAACACTCTAAAATGACTAATATCTTCAAGAGGCGGCGCTCATATGGGCAACCGGTAGCGACGATAACTAAGCGTAAAACACACACACACACACGTCTGGCGTAGAATACTAGTGTATTCAGTGAGGCTTTTGAAAACTTGGATACTAGGAACAGATGCAGATCCAACAGTCTAGACCAATTGGAGAGCTGAACACAACATATAGATATACCAATGACGTGTTATCAGAAAGTAATAGAGACACTGCAAATTATCACGCGGCAGAGCCAAATTAATACAATAGACCTTTAACATGAAAGCTCAATCGAATTAACTTGAACTCAAGACTGATAGAAAAACTCCCAACTGTCTTTACAAGTGATCGTAGCAATTCTTCGTAGCAATTCTTCGTAGCAATTCTTCGTAGCAATTCTTCGTAGCAATTTTAATAAAGTTTAAACTTTTATTAATTTTACAACGATTGCGAAACAAGATTTAATACCTTATATTAATTACTCTTGTTGGCGCGGATGAAAGCGTAAATGTGGTATTTCGTGTGGGAGGAAACCGGAGTACCCGGAGAAAACCCACCTGTCCGATCTGGCGACCTCCGTACCATCTCACATACTTCCCGGCCCGAGGATCGAACCCGGGCTGCATTGGTGAGCTAGTGTGCTAACCACTATGTATACGCTAACCAAATATATATAGACTAGTTCCTTCATGTTGGTTACTTGTTTATTTTGTTTATAGTCGTGTTTTTACATTTATTTATCGTCGCTACCGGTTGCCCATATGAGCGACGCCTCCTGAAGAGATTATACATTTAGATTTTTGGAGGATAGTGCAATGATACAGACAAAGACCCATTCCAGAGTCTCCTAATGTTTTAAGGTTTAAAGTCCTACCAACAGCTTAAGTCATATGGGGACTATACAGCTATTGTTGGCGGAGGAAGAACCGGTGTCCCTCCAAACGTGTAGAGCCAGTGACATTACATACGCAAGCTGGGCAGCGTTCTACAGGAAATAATTATATACACAAATGGGATTCGAACATACAGTGGTTAATGACAAGTAATCTGAAGCCAACGACCTTAACCACTCGGCTTCGGAAACTCCCAAGAGCAGATACTCAAGGCACTCTACAAAAGAACAGCGAGGTCCAACTTGGAACAAAGCTCAGCCGACTGGTTAACCACAACAACATTTAACATACACTACTCTCCACCAGAAACGTCATATGGGGCGTCTACGATCTGGGGCGGACAACAACGACATATTACATCACGACTGCTATAAACACTATACTCCACCAGTAACGTCATATGGGGCGTTTACGATCTGGGGCGGCCAACGACATATTTCATCGCGAGTGCTGTGTAGTTTGTGAACGAACAAATGGAAGATGGCGAAGAAGAAACGAACAAAAAATGGAGTTCGAAGAAGAAGAAGCAGAAGAAGCAGAAGAAGAAGCAGAAGAAGCAGCAGAAGAAGAGGAAGAAGAAGAAGATACATCCATTGTAACAACTTCATGGAGGAACAGTGAACACACCTTTCCAGCAACACAGTCATTATTTCCACAACAACTCTGTTCAATCTGATATGTATCTAATAATTAGAATGCTTAGACTGCTTGCCAACAACATAAACAGTGCATATGTTTTGGAATCCTATCATCTAATCGCATGTTTGCATACCTATCAAGCTGGTTTAGGTTTGTTATGCATTAATGTCAATCCTGATGAGGTAAATGCCGTTTTTTCCCGTTATTTAGACACAACAAAGTTTCTGTATATGTAATAGTATCCGGCAGTGAAATGAGCGAAGAAAAGGTTTTTTTGCCTTGACTAGACTTGGTAGCGAATTTAACATATATATATAGTAAAACTTACTCGAACGTCCATCTCTATTACTAGAGCACTTTTTTTAAATTCCCGTTGGTGTTGTTACAGATCAAATTAACCCGTATTAAGAGACCATTCCTGCTTAGAGACCGCTTTTATCACTTCCATTTGGTGGTCTCTTAATACAAGTTTGACTGTGCATCAACGTTTTGCATAATTTTGAGGTTCAAGGTCGCACGAACAGCTTAGATCATATGGCCATTCTCCAGCAATTACGGGCACATGGTAGAACCACTGATCTCCACAGGTCAGTTAGGTAGCTACCTCACATTGTAGAATCCAGTATTCCAAGCTATTATCGGTGGATGAAGATGATCCCCGGTGGCCATCCGTGCAGTGTATAACACCACACACCGAGTAGAACCACTGATCTCCACAGGTCAGTTTGGTAGCTACCTCACATTGTAGAATCCAGCATTCCAAGCTATTATCGGTGGATGCAGATGATCCCCGGTGTCCATCCGTGCAGTATTTCACACCACACACCGAGTAGAACCACTGTTCTCCACAGGTCAGTTTGGTAGCTACCTCACATTGTAGAATCCAGCATTCCAAGCTATTATCGGTGGATGAAGATGATCCCCGGTGGCCATCTGTGCAGTATGTCACACCACACACCGGGTAGAACCACTGATCGTCTACATGTCAGTTGGATAGCTACCTCACATTGTAGAATCCAGCTTTTCAAGTGGGGTTCGAAACTACAGCGGTAAGGGACAAGTAATTCCAAGTCAACGACCGTACCAACTCGGTAACGAATATGCATTAATGAATCTTCAATAATGTTACGTACACGCTTTGGGAGTAGGTCTATATACTTGTAACATTGACATGACATGACATTTCATTGGAACTTTTACAATTTCTAAATTACATTTTATCTGTACAAAACAACAGGCTTAACGAAAATCCTAAGAACCACCGCGGCGTGTTGTTCATTCGTCCGTTATAATTATTGTCTCTTTCTCTGAACATTTAAATTTTGTTTGTCGTTTATCTCATCGTCCATTAGTTGGTTTTTCTTTCTGTTATTTGTTCACAACTTCTCTCAAGCTCTGTACTCTCTATACTCTCTATACTCTTGTGTATTTTACAAACTAATTCGATATTATGATTTAGTTGATAACTTTATACAAATTTATTTTAGCTCGATTGCGAAACAAGTTCTTTCAACT
The DNA here is from genome assembly GCA_014843695.1 of Archivesica marissinica. Lineage (NCBI taxonomy): Eukaryota > Metazoa > Mollusca > Bivalvia > Venerida > Vesicomyidae > Archivesica > Archivesica marissinica. The sequence goes on from CM026390.1 coordinate 26,645,948, forward strand.
TATATTAATCACTCTCGAGACCTCATTCCTGATGGAATCCATCGCCATGAAGGAGAGAAGAGGCAATGTGGAATATAAATGCCTTGCCTAAGGGCACAATCGTAACGGCTCCAGCGGGGCTCGAACTCTGGACCTTTCGCACCTGAAGCGAACGCGCTATCACGACTTCCATTTATATTTATATTATACATGTATATTAATCCGTTCAACACCACATACCTCTAATAGGGCTTACAAAACGTGTAGATCCAGAAGAGCTGGCTAACACGAGCATTCTTGATGGAATCCATCGCCACGAGAGAGAGAGAAGAGGCAACGTGGAATTTAAATGCCTTGCCTAAGGGCACAATCGTAATGGCTCCAGTGGGGCTCGAACTCCGGACCTTTCGCACCTGAAGCTAATGCGCATCCACACGACTTCCACACGACTTCCACGATTATTATGGTTTAGTAATGTTAAATGTTAATTTACAAGTATGTATGATACCGGTTCCAGGCATTACATCTTCCATATATATACTGATACCCAAAAGAAATAGGCACATTTGGTAATATTGGCTATTGGGTACATTAGTGCAATGTGTGAAGAATTATTATACATAGTATCGTCTCCGTGACCTAATGGATAAGGCGTCCGCCTACGGAGAATCTCGTCAGGGGATCTTTCTGGTATGGCCGGTTGCTGCGCCACCAGCTAGTTAAATAATGATTGCCGATTGCCTACCAGCCTGGTACATGGCATTCAAGCATAGGAATCGGGAAGTACTGATGTCCATAAGAGGTGTTTCGTAAGTGGGAAATGGCTGGCCCTTTCAATAGGGGTGACACTATAATAAACAAACATTTTACTAAAATCCATAATTCTAATATTTGTAACGAAAACGTACAGCTTTATATAAAACGTGCACACTTTTTTATGACGTCAGTATATAGCAAACATGATTATTGAAAGTGTAAATAGTCATGCCATGAAATGTGTGTGTACATTATTTAGGAAGGAGAGGACAACAGTAAGCTGTATAGCTTTCTATCCAATTCCGTAATACAATTGCTGTAAATAATCATGTACATAAATACATGCATAAACCAACAGGCTTAAAATCCGTTCCCTCATAGAAGCACATATTGACACCATTACCAATACGACATACATTGACAATGTAGTAGCCAAACCAATGCTCATAAACCCTTTCCCTCATAGAAGCACATCTTGACACCATTACCAATACGACATACATTGACAATGTAGTAGCCAAACCAATGTTCATAAACCCTTTCCCTCATAGAAGCACATCTTGACACCATTACCAATACGACATACATTGACAATGTAGTAGCCAAACCAATGTTCATAAACCCTTTCCCTCATAGAAGCACATCTTGACACCATTACCAATACGACATACATTGACAATGTAGTAGCCAAACCAATGTTCATAAACCCTTTCCCTCATAGAAGCACATCTTGACACCATTACCAATACGACATACATTGACAATGTAGTAGCCAAACCAATGTTCATAAACCCTTTCCCTCATAGAAGCACATCTTGACACCATTACCAATACGACATACATTGACAATGTAGTAGCCATATCAATGTTCATAATAAAGTCCAGAATCTCATGTTGTCCCAGTAATATCTATGGAGGTGGAATAGATATGGTGACTATTTATCCACTGCATGATAGCTAAATGGCTGTCGTTTGTATGAAGATATAATAGTATATTAACCTAAATCTCTATGAAGTAAAGGTTTAACGGACAAACGTTGATAGAATGCTTTGACCATTTAAACACAATATGTTTGGAAATGTGAGCCCAATACGCCTCCGTGGTCGAGTAGTTACGGCCGCTGCCTTGTATTCCATTGTAATCTATCATCACTGATAGTCCGCGTTCGAGCCCCGCGAACACCGTGTCTCTTTATATGAAAAGGTTGGTAGTTTCGTACGGATGTTGGTGCACCAAGTACTCGTTAACCACTGGAGCCTGCCCAGGAAAGGTGTTGCTAGGTAAAATGCCCGCCGCTCAAATGGGGAACGGTTGCGAAGTTAAATAAACTTAAATTAAAAAAAAATGTGAGCATAATACTGAACAAATATAGAAATCACACTTCAAAGAAAGCAATTCCTGAGAATTTTAAAATTTGAAATTTTTTTCAAAATGGCTGACATTTCCAATATTTGTAGGTGACTATGACGTCATAGCTACAGAATACAGTAATTAGTATTAGTCAATATTATCAAATGATGGAACTGACATTAAAAATAAGCAATCTAGACAGATAATATAAATGTAGCCACAACAGTAGTTGTTAATAGAAAAGTTAATTTAAATATGTGTCGGGACTATCGGTGTCTATAAAATTCTGATCACGTGACTAAGGATCTATAGTCTCATCGTCGTCATGTCAATTTCAGTTGATCTTCATATTATTCATATTATTATCTCCAAAAGCTTGATGCATTCAACACTAAGTAACTGACATGGATTGGTGCATGCTAATTTTAGACCAATACATTAATGAGAAAATTACATTTGGACCAGTTCATTTATCAAAATGGTAATTTAGTCTAAAAATAGTAATATTACTGGCTAAAAATGCAGATTCTGATTAGACGGCTCGTGTTAGCCAGCTCTTCTGAATCTACACGTTTTGTAAGCCCTATTAGAGGTATGTGGTGTTGAACGGATTAATATACATGTATAATATAAATATAAATGGAAGTCGTGATAGCGCAGTGGATGCGCGTTCGCTTCAGGTGCGAAAGGTCCAGAGTTCGAGCCCCGCTGTAGCCGGTACGATTGTGCCCTTAGGCAAGGCATTTATATTCCACATTGCCTCTGCTCTCCTTCATGGCGATGGATTCCATCAGGAATGAGGTCTCGAGAGTGATTAATATAAGTTGAAAGAACTTGTTTCGCAATCGAGCTAAAATAATTTTGTATAAAATAAAAGTATAATATAAATCCAGCAAGTTAAGACGCTTTAGCAAAAGTAATTTCCAAAGATACTAAAATTTCACACAAGCAAAGACAGTTTAGTACAAGTAGGCTGCTGTTAATATTTCAAAGATGGTAAAAGGTTCGACAATAGACAGGTTATACCACAGTGACGGCCATAAAGAGCACACACATTTTAGTAACACGGCTTAAATATTTCAACTTCTTGTTTTCATTTCATTGAAATCGCTTTTATATTGCTTACATAGGAGTAGATTTAGTGCTATCTAAATACTCAGACCTTCAGATACTCAGCAATACTCGCTAAACTGCATATTGCAATGTCCATAGGCCACCATTATAACACACAGTGCCATTAGATTTCCCCCAAAAATAGTTTGGCACAAATGACAGTAGTTTTAAACAGACTGACCTTTGAGCCACAGGAAAATGTCAAATTTCAATGGGGTTGACCAATTTCGTTTTTTTATTTCCCTCTAAAGGAACCCACCCACCCCCTCCCTACTCTGAAGGTAATTTGGTGGTGAATGTTGCACTGACACCTGCATTTATAATATGCTGTTTATTTGTCACCATATAGTCTGTGCAAATATTTTTTAATATTCCAAAATGCAGCTCATATATTGTATTTTAATATTTAGAAGTCAGTTTCACTATCTGTGACAATACCTACTCAGCCAATCAGTTCATGTATCAATAACTCTTAAGGGCTTCCCTACACTTTTTCAACCAATCCCAGACCACAATATCAATAACACCGTCTGACTTGCACGAATTGTAGCATGGAGGTGATAGAACACGAATATCACTTCCTATTGCTGTGTCCAAACAATAGATATACCGTTTCCGTGACCTAGTGGTTAAGGAGTTCGCCTACGGAACGGGAGGTCGAATATTAGAATCTCGTCAGGGGTTCGTTCTGATATGACCGGTTAGTGAGCCGCCAGCTGGTTAACTAATGGTTACCAATTGCCTACAAGTCTGGTGCCTGGCATACAAGCATTGGATTCGGGAAGTAATGATGTTCATAAAAAGAGGTGTATCATGTCAGATATGGCTGGCCCTTTAAATAGGGGTGACACTATAATAAACAAACAATTTACTTTTATAGAGAATTAGGTAGTTCACGTATTGTAATACAATTATGCTATTGTCTCTTATTTGAGGGCCCTAAGGAGGATTAGTTCAAAACTAATTAGGTCACCCTCTATAAATAAAGAAATCTATCTATCTATCTATCTATCTATCTATCTATCTATCTATCTATCTATCTATCTATCTATCTATCTATCTGTCTGTCTGTCTGTCTGTCTGTCTGTCTGTCTGTCTGTCTGTCTGTCTGTCTGTCTGTCTGTCTGTCTGTCTGTCTGTCTGTCTGTCTGTCTGTCTGTCTGTCTGTCTGTCTGTCTGTCTGTCTGTCTGTCTGTCTGTCTGTCTGTCTGTCTGTCTGTCTGTCTGTCTGTCTGTCTGTCTGTCTGTCTGTCTGTCTGTCTGTCTGTCGTCTGTCTGTCTGTCTGTCTGTCTGTCTGTCTGTCTGTCTTGTCGTCTGTCTGTCTGTCTGTCTGTCTGTCTGTCTGTCTGTCTGTCTGTCTTATGTCTGTCTGTCTGTCTGTCTGTCTGTCTGTCTGTCTGTCTGTCTGTCTGTCTGTCGTCGTCTGTCTTCTGTCTGTCTGTCTGTCTGTCTGTTGTCTGTCTGCTGTTGTCTGTCTGTCTGTCTGTCTGTCTGTTCTGTCTGTCTGTCTGTCTGTCTGTCTGTCGTCTGTCTGTCTGTCTGTCTGTCTGTCTGTCTGTCTGTCTGTCTGTCTGTCTGTCTGTTTGTCTGTGTCTGTCTGTCTGTCGTCGTCTGTCTGTCTGTCTGTCTGTCTGTCTGTCTGTCTGTCTGTCTGTCTGTCTGTCTGTCTGTCTGTCTGTCTGTCTGTCTGTCTGTCTGTCTGTCTGTCTGTCTGTCTGTCTGTCTGTCTGTCTGTCTGTCTGTCTGTCTGTCTGTCTGTCTGTCTGTCTGTCTATCTATCTATCTATCTATCTATCTATCATAATTCCCATTTGTAGAATGGCTATGCGCAATGTATGTGTTATAGTGTTTATTTGTATATTAAGTTTATTCGTCGTCGCTACAGGTTGCCCGTATGTGTGTGTTTTACGTTTATGTATCGTTGCTACCGGTTGCCCATATGAGCGCCGCCTCCTGAAGAGATTAATCATTTTAGAATTTGGAGAATAGTGCAATGTTACAGACAGAGATCCATTCCAGAGTCTCATCTGGTTCTTTTACGTGCACAGTGTAAAGCACTGACACGAGACCTCGGTTTAACGTCCAATCTGAAAGACTGTTAATTTTATTAAGGTCAGACGGGGGATCTAACCTGGGATCCCTGGATTACCAGTCCAGCGTGTTACAACTGGACTACATATCCGTCTGATCAGTTGCCCGTATGAGCGACGTGGCAGTAAACATAGCTTTTCACTTCCGACTTACGCTGATATATTGTGTATTGAACCATGCAATGCTATTCGTAATTTGTTTTTAGTTTATTAGTAGTAAACTAATTGCTTCTACTATTGTCGAAGAATAATTTCATATTTGTAAACATATGCATTCGACAATGTTATTTACCTGGATAGGTACGTTTATATAGCTACATAATTATACGATTAAAAGGTCTAGATCCCCCGTCTGACCCTAATAAAATTAACAGTCTTTCAGATGGGACGTTAAAGCGATGTCTCTTGTCGGGGCTTTACACCGTGCACGCAAAATAACCAGAGGAGACTCTGGAATGGGGCTCTGTCTGTATAATTGCACTATCCTCCAAACATCTAAAATGACTAATCTCTTCAGGAGGCGTGGCTCATATGGGCAACCGTAGCGACGATAAATAAATATAAAACACAAACAAAAGGTCTAGATAACTTGACATGATAAACGAACCTCTTAAATAAATGGACTTATTATGTGGACATGTCTAATATTTTACCGCGATTTTCTTTATCTTTCCATTCACTTTGATGGCATAACTACCTCTTAGATTCCACACTTAATAACGCTAACGTGCATACATCTATCAGTGAGTGTTAACAAGCTAAATAAACCACCTAGGAAAGAGGTACCCTAGGAAAGAGGTAGCCATATAAGCAAGTTGCTTTCTCCTCAATCCTACGTGTATTTTCATATTGTGATCATTAGACTATGTATATTCATTGAAATAAAATATTGTTTAATCTAAATAAACCAGCTAACAGATTAAGCTAAGTAAATCAGCTAACATATTAATTAATCTAAATAAACCAGCTAATAGATTAAGCTAAGTAAATCAGCTAACATATTAATTAATCTAAATAAACCAGCTAACAGATTAAGCTAAGTAAACCAGCAAACATATTAAGCTAATACACCAGCTAACAGATTAAGCTAAATAAACCAGCTAACAGATTAAGCTAAATAAACCAGCTAACAGATTAAGCTAAATAAACCAGCTAACAGATTAAGCTAAATAAACCAGCAAACAGATTAAGCTAAATAAACCATCTAGAAGATTAAGCTAAATAAACCAGCTAACAGATTAAGCTAAATAAACCAGCAAACAGATTAAGCTAAATAAACCGGCTAACAGATTAAGCTAAATAAACCGGCTAACAGATTAAGCTAAATGCTGTCCGAGAGTTAATTTCTAGGAAGATTGATTGAATTGATTCGAGTACGTTTCCGAGCTTATGATCGACTTTAAAAGTAGTTATCTGAGCTTAAATGATGCTTTTCTTGCCTTATTGGGAACTGTTTCTATAGCAATGTTGCATTCGTTAGATTCCTGTACATGCGCCATTATACTAGAGATAACGAACACCGGTTACTATATATGGAATAAATAGCTTCATTTTGTTGGACAATATTTATTTTTGGATACGTTTATCTATCGTCGTCATATGGTTTATCTGGGCTACACCTCCAGAACTATAATAGTCATGCTATTTTTGGAGGATAGGGCGAGATACAGAAGGCGTCCAATTTCCAGAAACGTCCTTGATTTCGTTATTTTACATGTCCGGTGTATTGGTTGTATATACGTAAATAGGCGAATATCGAAAGTAGTCCTGATAACTAATATAGTTCATTTACCTTTTTGGTGCATAGCTTCTGTGTATTTTGAGAAATGATGTGACTTGAGAATACTTCAGACTAGTTGATGTGTAGAATAGATGTGATCTAAGAAGTCAGGTAATTACAAACTGAAGGTGGGGTATACTGTAATATTTGGCGGACGAATACAGTGTGTAAACATAGTGACGTCATTCACATGTAACCGGTATCAATGTATGCCATTGCATTTGTAATAAAATTATGTTTACTTGTTATTCACTTTCTCATTTGAATACCTCTTCACAGTGGATGTGATATAAAAAGTATCAAAGATTTGAAACATAAATGAACAGACTGTATGTTTTTACTAGGTATTTAATAGGCAATGTATTTGTTGCTTTTCAACTTATAGCACCGATACACGAAACCTCGGTTTATTGTCCTATCTTAAATACTGCTATTATTATATGGCCATACGTGGGATCTAACCTGTGAGTCCTAGATTCGCAGTCCAACGTGCTAACAACTGAACCACTGACCTACAGGATCATAGCGTGCCAATGTAAACTGACTGAATGAATTTATTTAAAGTCGCAACCGCATGAATGCATTTGGGCGACTGAGTTTTCTAAGAAGATTAAAAGACAATGTAAATCGTTAGCTTATGCAAATTTATTTCAGCTCGATTGCGAAACAAGTGTTTACAGGGCTAGATTGATCGTTCTCGAGAACTCATTCCTGATGGAATCCATCGACACGAAGGAGAGAGAAGAGGCAATGTGGAATGTAAATGCCTTGCCTTAGGGCACACTCGTAACGACTCCAGCTGGAATCTTACTCCGGGCCTTTCGTACATGAAACGAACGCGCTACCACTGTGCTATCACGACTTCCACATGTATATCGTTAATGCAAAGTTCTTTGAGGGGATAAATCTAAATTCTAGGAATAATAATTAAATAGGGTAATAAAATAAAAAAATTTTTTTTTAATAAATACAAAATTCATTTCGGTACATAATAGTATTAGGCAGAATAATGTTAAATAGCAGCTTGGCATCCTCTATTATATATTTCTCAATGAATACGTATTGTAGATTGATGCATGTACGCATAGTAGTGTGCCGAACTACTCAATAATGATTGATTTACGATCACTTGTCCAGTGGTTCGAACCCCCGTCTGACCCTAATAATATTAACATTATTTCAGATGGGACAATAAAGATGTCGAGGTACATCGGAGAAGAAAATGTCGAGGTACATCGGAGAAGAAAATGTCGAGGTACATCGGAGAAGAAAATGTCGAGGTACAGCGGAGAACAAGAACATGTTGAGGTACAGCGGAGCAGAGGAAAAAAAAGACATATCGTCGCCTCAACTCCACAACCTTAGAACTGGATTTGTATTATTATACTGAGATAATCGAAGCTTAAAGATCGCAAATTAATCGAAACAAAGGCATGCACACGTGTGTTTTTTACGTTTATTTATCGTCGCTACCTGTTGTCCATATGTGCGACGCCTCCTGAATAGATTAGTCATTTTAGATTTTGGAGGATAGTGCATGATACAGACAGAGACCCATTCCACAGTCTCCTCTGGTTCTCTTACGTGCACGATGTAAAGCACCGACACGAGACCTCGGTTTAACGTCCCATCTGAAAGACTGTTAATTTTATTAGGGGTCAGACAGGGGATTGAACCTGTGATCCCTGGATTACCAGTCCAGCGTGTTACCACTGGACTACATATCCATCTGTGACATGCTCATATAACATTGTTGGTACTTGAATGTCCCTACTTCTAGACATTCTGCAACCAAGCGGTGTACACACAAACATGCATAGTTCATCAAGGCGAAAAACGGCTACCAAAATCTCATATTTAAAAAAAATCAGTTAGAAGATTCTAGAAGTTAACCAACGATGTGCTTGTATTATTGCATTTTAAAATATAAATTATATCCACACTTACTTGGTTATGTATCCTGTCTCCAATCCGAGTAAGGATTAATTAAAATCACAAGTACTTGTGTATGACTGAATCAGATGTTGATACCGCCATGAGCGCATCGAAGTACTTAAGTTATTGATCAACAAAATAGAGGTTGGCTTGTCTACTTTTTTTTCCATCCAGAGAATGTTTCAATTATGTGTCATGTAGATCGTGCATAGCAACTTAACGCCAGCTGGGTGGAATGCGCACACTGGAGAATATCGCACTGAACGTTACACCGTTAACCCGAAGCAAATATTAACCCGAAGCAAATACACCGTTAACCCGAAGCAAAGTAGCAAAAAAACATCCATTTAATACAATCAGAGCTTTGAACAGTTCCCAATAATTCAAATATATATATTATTACGCAACGTTGGCAATGGACTTAATATAGACTATTATGTTATTAAGCTATGACGGATATTTTCCTCGGGACTATTTATCTCAGGAGTGATATTTTACGATAAATCGTATTTGCTTTTTTTCAGCTGCCGCGTCTGAATAACAGTTTTATGTAAGGGTAATAATGGACTACTACAATGACGCCACATTGCGTGACTGCACGTGACAGTTGTTTTGTATTTTGTATTAATTCGGGAAAACAAATGTCGAATTTATTGCTATCAATGCACACTATATCATGTTTTGGTTTTGGAATATATTATCATCTTAAAAGCCACGTCTGGAGCCTGATTGCACTACGTGACACAACTGCACTTCTCTTAGTGTGGGCGTCCGTGATAAGAAATAGTTCCGGCATAATTTCCGAGTTAGATTATGTTTGCTATCAAAATTAAACATTACAGATAAAACAAATTCATTAGAATATATAACTTAATAATTAAATGTTCATGATAGTTAGAAAATAGCCAAAATGAAAAAGTACATCTAACCGCGCAGGAATACGAGACGCAACCAGTGGCAGAGAAAATGTCATAGTACACGGTTTCAAAGCAGTGTAAGAAGGAGTTAACCATTCCACTGAGAAACACTCTATCATTCATCGGAGAGCATAAAGAAATATTGCTGTTGTACTCGTTAGTTCGAGTAATATTCCAGCTATGACGGTCACAATTTCTAAGAATGCATACATTTGTATTCGTTAATATGAACAAGGCAAAGGCCCAAGGCGAGCTCAAATCATATATCCACTGCATAGCTAAATCCGGTTGATTCCTTTTTAAACTTTAATTATTTTACAACGATTGCGAAACAAGCTGTAACAATTTATATTAATCACGCTCGTCGGCACGGGTAACAGCGTAGTTGTGGTCATTCGTAGTAGTCAATCATGTATATAGGGCACAATGCACCCAGTTGACCCCTTCTGTATCTATGTAAAGCCGCCAGTCTGGAATGAGCTAAGATTGAAAATCATTCGGGCGTGACTTCATTGATAATATTCAGTGTATTACATAAGCTTAGGCCTTTAAACAAGTGACTGATCTGTAGTCCAGTGGTATCATGCTGGACTGGTAATCCAGGGATCACAGGTTCGAACCCCCGTCTGACCCTAATAAAATTAAAAGTCTTTCAGATGTGAATTTAAATCGAGGTCTCGTGTCGGTGCTGTACAACGTGCACATAAAAGAACCCGAGAAGACTCTGGAATGGGTCTATATTGCACTATCCTCCAAAAATCTAAAATGACTAATCTCTTCATGAGGCGTCACTCATATGGGCAAACGGTAGCGACGGTAAATAAACGTAAATACACACACAAACCAGTGCCATCTTAACCTTTAAAACGACACTACATCAGTGAAAATGCAAATGTATACAGCATTTAGTTTCTTATTACATGATATAATTTGTTTCCAAATATTTTCCTCAAAAACTGAGTATTTCAACTAATAAACAAGCGTCGTATACGTTTGTTGACATAAACAAAATAATGTAAACAGGGTCGATGGTCGATATACATGCGTAATACAACCTGTATCCCGAATAACGCGATTTATGTTACATATTTACCGTTATATCTCACATTTGTGCCTATGCATATTTATGTGTAGACTAATCTTAGTTAAATGTATTATCTCTAAGCGACAGTATCAAGCGTTTAGTATTGACTACAATGACAAAGAAATGTCAATTCAGGAGCGTGGATGACCGGTATATGAAATCCTACATTCACTTTTGAAAGTGTGTAGACCACAAATACACTGTTTATTGATTTAATATATATGTTCGAATGTATTCGGAAGAATTTGTAGTAGCAATGCATTTATACGTGAACAATCCATGTTTTGGCTTTTTACGATGTAATGTCCCTTTAAATATAATCTACTGTTCAAGACTAGTAAACAAGCTGTTATGAAAATTCGCCTCCTAATACAAAGAAGCCACATCCAATTCTTAAAGTGACACTACATCGGTGAAAACGCAAATGTCTGCAGAATGTAATTTGCTATTATATGGTATAATATTTTTTCCAAATATTTGCCTCAAAAACTGAGTATTTCAAAATATAAACAAACGTCGTATACGCGGTGTGTGACATAACAAAATAATGTAAATATGGTCGACATTCATGCGTAATACAACGCGTTTATCCCGAATAACACGGTACATATGACCGTTACATCTCACATATGTGGATATGCATAGCTATGTGTAGACTAATATTAGTTAAATTATCCATAATCGAAAGTATCGTGTGCTTAGTATTGCCTCCAATGACAAGCACACGTCAATTCAGGAGCGCGGATAACCGTTATACGAAATCTTAATTTCACTTTTGAAAGTTTGTATACCACGAAAAAACTGATTATTGATTCAATGTTAGTGTTCGAATGTATTCAGAATAATGTGTAGTAGCTATGCGTGAACAACTGCATTTTATTTGCTTTTTGCAATGTAATGTCGCTTTAATGATGTACTGTAATGTCGCTTTAATGATGCACTGTAAATCATCACTGTACATTGCATTTCATTAGCCTACATATTTGTGAGCAATTTACCATTTCTTTATAAAGGTTAACCCATTCGGTGTTATGTAAAGTAAGTCCATATATTTTGAAACTAAAGGTTATATCACCCGCCCCACCCCCTCTACCCCAGTCATCCTGACATGTAATATCAAAAAATGTGGGAATCCGCGCACTACCAGTTCAGGTATTAGCTATATCATTTCACCGATGACAAGTAGCGATATGCTTAAATAATTCTGGCGTGTATAACATTATAAACCATTTCGATATTGTATCACTATAAGTGGCTTCGATATACTTCGTTAAGCAACCCGTGAAGTAAAGCATTACCATCCATATATCAGATATGTATTATAACAGTTTACCGACACAGACGGAGCTGTAGTCCAGTGGTAACACGCTGGACTGGTAATCCAGGGATCGCAGGTTAGATCCCCCGTCTGACCCTAATAAAATTAACAGTCTTTCAGATGGGACGTTAAACCGAGGTCTCGTGTCGGTGCTTTACACTGTGCACGTAAAAGAACCAGAGGAGATTCTGGAATGGGTCTCTGTCTGTAACATTGCACTATCCTCCAAAATCTAAAATAACTAATCTCTTCAGGAGGCGTCGCTCATATGGGCAACCGGTAGCGACGATAAATAAACGTAAAACACACACACATGAATCAAAAGACTATAGGATAGTGTTTGACAAACGTGTAATCGCTAAATATCACTTCACATATCCTTACGGATACTAACTGTTCTATAGAATAACTGTGTTACATTGTCTCCAGTGTTATATCTACTTTTACTAAACATGTTTGTATGTATGTTCCATTAATGTTAAACCCCTTGGGGGACGTATACAGGTTTTCCTGGGCAAGCTTAGCCGACCTAAGTGGTTAACCAGTACTAAGCAATGTGTGTGATGTGCCTTGCTCAATGACACTACATACGTGGTCTGACCGAGTATCGAACCCGGGACCGTTCGATTCCAAATCCAACGCTTTACCACTGGAACACGGACGCCACCATGTTTGTCTTGTAAATAAACCATAAAATAATACCATGTCGCACTGGTCGAACGCGATATGTGAAATATGTATATACACAGAAAACCAATAAAATAAACACGATATAGGTGATCCAGGTAATTGGTATCGACCAGGTATAATGAGATACAATCACTTAGTCAAAATAAACACGATGTAGGTGATCCAGGTAGTTGGTATCGACCAGGTATAATGAGATACAATCACTTAGTCAACATAAAAGCGTGTTTCACTATATCTTAGTGTAATGGTGCAATTTTTTTTTTTGTAAAGTCATTGACACAATATCTTTATGCTTGTATGCACCGCTAATATACTCGAATGAGAAAATAAACCATACTTTAAAAAAAAAAAGGTTTCTATATGAATTAATCTGCTAGTACCATTTAAATATTGCATACACATTTAATTTAGCTCGATTGCGAAACAAGTTCTTACAACTTATATTAATCACTCTCGAGACCTCATTCCTGATGGAATCCATCACCATGAGGGAGAGAGAAGAGGCAACGTGGAATGTAAATGACTTGCCTAAGGGCACACTAGAAACGGCTTCAGCTTGGCTCGAACTCGTGGCCTTTCGCACCTTAAGCGAACGCGCTACCACTGCGCTATCACGACTTCCACTAGTACCATTTAAGCGAGACGTTAATTGAGCGTCGCTATATTTTAGGACATTATTTTTTTGTTTGTTTTGTTAATACCACCGCTTTAGCAGATTAATTACATCGTTTAACAATTCTGACAAACAGCATAGCGTTCTATTCAAAATGCAAACGTGTGTCAATATGTTCTACTAATCGGCTATCCGATTAGCGCAGTAGTTAGCGCGTTCGCCTCTCACCACTGCAACCCGGGTTCGATCCTCGGACCGAGAAGTATGTGAGATGGTATGGTGGTCGCCAGGTCGGACCGGTGGGTTTCCTCCCACACGAATGACCATATTTACGCCTTCATCCGCGCCAACGAAAGTGATTAATATAAGTTGTTAAGACATACTTCGCAATCGTTGTAAAATAAATAAAGTTTAAACTTTACCCAGTCCAGTTTTAAACCGCACAAAGCTAGATATAACATACTCTGGCAACCCAAAATGTTTTATACCATCGATGTTATCTCGGACAATAATTACTGCTTATTTTTACAAAAAGAACTTAATATGTCATGAACTGTTGATAGTAAGATAAACCTGTATTTACAACCGTGTCCAGTTAGTCATGAAATTTGTTAAACGAAAAGTATGTTTATACAGTCAAACCTGTCTTAAGCAGCCAGCAAAGGGACTCACAGAAGGTGGCTGCTTAGTACAGATGGCTGCTTAACAGAGGTCAAATATATAACAAAGTAACATATTGGGAATCTGAAAAATGGCTGCTTAATGCAGGTCAGCTGCTTAATAGAGGTGACCACTAACACAGGTTTGACTGTATATACAATAGAGACTGATTTAATCCACCCATACAATACATATGGCGTCGATAAGCTACCTCATAGTTACGAGTTTCTTACGGAGGTTGGTGCACCCAAGTACTGGTTAACCACTGGAGCCTGCCCAGGAAAGGTGTTGTTAGGAAAACTGCCCGTCGGCGATATAGCCAAAAATGGTGCTGATGCAGGCGTAAAACCCGAAATATAACATAACATATAATAAATATAACCGCATAGTCACGCCCGAAATATTTCAATTTTTAGCTCATTCCAAAATGGCGACTTTATATAGATAAAGAAGGGCGTGGGAGGAGACCGGAGTACCAGGAGAAAACTCACCTGTCCGATCTGGCGGCCACCGTACCATTTCGCATACTTCCAGGTCCGAGGATCGAATCCGGGTTGAATTGGTGAGAAGCGAGTGCGCTAACCACTGCGCTAATCGGACGCCTACTCCCGATGATTGAATTCACGGTATGGGCTAATAGAACTATTTTATAAACATGTATGTAAACAGATATGCCTTTCAATGTGATACTGTAACTGCTGCTGTTACTATATATTTCAAATAGTGTTCGTGAACGTTATTCTGGCTCATTAGTTTATACAAATTTATTTTAGCTCGATTGCGAAACTAGTTATTTCAACTTATATAAATCACTCTCGAGACCTCATTCCTGATGGAATCCATCGCCACGAGGGAGAGAGAAGAGACAACGTGGAATTTAAATGCCTTGCCTAAGGGCACACTCGTAATGGCTCCAGTGGGGCTCGAACTCCGGACCTTTCGCACCTGAAGCGAACGCGCATCCACTGCGCTATCACGACTTCCACATTCTGACTCATTAAGAACGCTTACGTTCTGAGCTATACTAACGTAACGCACATATTTGAAATTATTATCATAGCGTCTTTTACCTTGTGTCATGAATAATATACATCACTTTCTTTTCAAACGTAATTCAAATTTTAACGTAAGTAGCGCTCAACACATTCACCATTATTTTTTCTCTATAAATGAACTTGCTATGTGTGTTCTAAATATTTGAGAAGGGCCGTCTCTAATGTTGTAAGAACGTGTGGCTCGATCCTATTTTTGCGTCCTTTGTATACGATGTATGTATAGTCTCTGTCCGCCCTCGTGGTCGAGTGGTTAATGTCGCTGACTTGTATACCACTGTAACCTATCATCACTGATGGTCACAGGTTCGAGCCCCGCTCAGACCGTGTCTCATTGATATGAAAAAGTTGGCAGTTTTTGCGGAGGTTGGTGCACCCAAGTACTGGTTAACCGCTGGAGCCTGCCCAGGAAAGGTGTTGTTAGGCAAACAGTCCGCCGGCGATATAGCCCAAAATGGTGCTGATGCAGGCGTAAAACCCGAAATATAACATAAATGTATAGTCTGTGTCACAATAGAGCAAAATGAAAAAAACATTAAGCTAAAGAAAGTATTACCGAAAAGAAATCCATCCTGTTTAAAGCGACACTACATCAGTGAAAACGCAAATTTCTACAGAATGTATTTTCCTAGTGTATGGTATAAATTGTTTTTAAATATTTGCCTCAGAAACGGAGTATTTCAGCTAATAATCAACCCCGTATACGCGGTTTGTTGACATAACAAATAATGTAAATAGGGTGCACATCCATGCGTAATACAATGCGTGTATCCTGAATAGCAAGATTTATCGTACAGATTTACCGTTACATCTCACATGTGTGCCTAGACATATTTATTTGTAGACTAATCTTAGTTAAATTATCTATAAGCGAAAGTATCGTGCGCTTAGTATTGACTCCAATGACAAACACACGTCATTTCAGGAGCATGGATGACCGTTATATGAAAACCTACTTTCACTTTTGAAATCTTGTAGGCACACATTAGTTTGTTATGTCAACAAACCGCGTATACGACGTTTCTTTATTTGTTGAAATACTCACTCAGTTTTTGAGGCCAAATATTTGGAAAAGAAATATACCATATAATAGGAAATAACATTCTGCAGACATTTGCATGTAGTGTCGCTTTAAAGTGATGTACGCGGATGGAAGGAACAGTATATACTACTTATTATTGCTTTCCTCATGCTACATGATAAACTCACTTGTAACTCTTCTAACTGGCTAGACTATGTGCAGTGTATATTTTGAGGCCACGATATATGTGACCCACCATGACAAAATCAGTCTTAAGTCGGAAAAAATAAATAATGAGTTAACTATGCCATCATATAGGTATAAATATAAGCTTTCTAGTGATATCAGTATCATTCATGTAGCTCGTTTCAGTCCAAAGTTATGACCATTTGAATAATGGACTTCACGTGATTAATATTCCGAGAAAACGGCTGTCAAAGATTTTCAGAAATTCTGACTTATTTTAACAAAATTTGGAGACGCAGTGAAATCAAAACACCATAGCAACCAATATGTTCCACATGACACAACTAGTCATGTTTGATATCAAATTAAAGGTAAATGTCCATTCTTTAAAATGCCACTTTGCCGAACTTAGTAGTATCCATAGTGGTTCAGCTGTTCTAGCATAAATACAATAGTAATAATTAATAAAAAATAAAAAAATTTTTTTTATTTTTTTTATTGACTTAAATTTTATTTACTTAACCCATACCCTGATATATACGTATTTCTACGTGTTATCGGGCTCCTGATATATACGTATGTCTACGTGTTATCGGGCATCTGATATATACGTATTTCTCCCTGTTATCGGGCACCTGATATAATACGTATATATACGACCACACCAGTCACCTGATAAATACGTGTTTTTACGTGTCCGTTTTAAATCCATCATTTTCGCTAATTAAATACGACAGAAAAGCGGTCAAAATATGTTTCAATATATGTCGGAAGTTAAAATGAAAATAAATCTAAAAATAGCAATTACTCATTCATTAGCTTGCATAAACATATCTAGGTATTTGGTAAATTTCCACTGTGAAGGCCAATTCATGCGTATGGTCTAAAATCAGAATTGGATTGAAATTAGAACATTTATCACGTGCAGGTGTTAGCGAAACAAATGTGTTTGAAGTTTGTTGTATGACCACGGCTATAGATCAAAGTGCATGTAAGTCATAATGTTATGCAAGCATGGTGATTTTTTGCTACACAGTATACATGGCCGTAGGGTAATAACATTTGGGTTCAAAGGTTTTAATGCTAATTACCGACTAATGTCGGCATGACAAACAGTTTGACAGGAAGCATCCAGTTCGAAATACACAGGGCGGTGTCTTAGGAACTTGTTGATATCAAAGGATGTGTGTTGTAGCCTCATGGAATGGCTAATGTTGCCAGCTAAACAGAGGGTAATAAACCCATGTGGGTGGAGTCTTTAATCAGAAAGTCCAATTGATTTAATCAACTTAGGTTGCCACGCCCTTTTCCCATGCACTATTAACTATTAAATAAACAGTCCAATATTTACACCTCCGTGTCTAAGTAAATACTAAAAAGTTTCTTTTAAAAATTATATCGTTGAAAACATCATTTATTTTTCTAAATTTGTTATTCTTACCATAAATATATTAAAGCAGCATTACATCGTAATAAAGGATGTTTTGTGTAAAATATAAATACTAATGGGTGTGTGTTTACAAAAATCGAAATAGTCGCTCAGAAACGATAAAATTCCAATAAATTTAAACCGTCGTATACGCGAATTTGTTTACATCAACACGCAATGTTTATCAACAAACCAAAATGTAAACACGCACAACGCGCATGCGTGAACTAGCGGATGTAGAAAAGCACGTTGAACATGACAGAAGTGTACGTATGTCCCATTAACGTCAAACCCCTTGCATGAACCTATACAACAGTGGTTATGAATCGACATATCAAGTAATTCAATTAAAACAGACAACGTGGGGCAAATGTGGAGGATTTAGAAAGACAAAGACATTGAAATTCACCAATTCCATCGCGTATTATCTACTAAACGCAAGGTTTGTTGCTACGTTTTATTTTGTAAGAATTATTTCGTTTTGAGCACTAACGATGTATCTTATAACTACCAGTAGTTGTTTAATCATTGTAGCGGTTAAGATCAACATACTATGGTATATGTCAGTGGACAAACTGGACATACTTGTTTACAAACAATCGTTATAATTTATGGGGCTCCCCACGGGGTATAAAACCAAGACATATTTGAGAAGGAATACAGTTACTTTATCGACTATATATGTTCGTAAATACCAAATTGGTTGTGCTTATAATACTTTTGATATTCAAAGTAACAATGAATGTATTTGTTTTTACAGTTAATACGCTATTAATTCTAAATGTAATATATACATGCAGGAGACAAGTGGAAAATGGTGTTTAGCAATATCAAAGACTGTGCCATAAGAAAGATTGATACATAATTATTACGAATCATTGCATACATTTCTATTACTGATTCTCATGCATTAAAGGCTATTCGAAAAAAATTAATACATTGAATCTACACTAAAGCAGTTGTGTCGCATATTAATTATTTTATTTTAATAGACCAGATTCTCACACCTTATTTAATTTATTATATAAACAGGTATAAATTGATAATGCCTGAATGACCATGTAATAGTTTATTCTATCGACTATATATCGATATATATATATATACACAATATATAACCATCCTCAAAGGGTCGTGAATATGCCACCACCTAAAGAAATGTTCATATTACTTGGAGAATGTAATTTGTTTTTTCCATCAATAAATAATTAACCTTGCGATAGGAATGGGTGCTAATGTTTATAGCTACGTCTGTCTGAGGACAGGGTATCTCAAAAATATGTTGATAGACTTTGTGGATGTTTGCTGGTGTACGATTGTGTGTGAATTCGGTCAACTGTCTGTGTGATCAGCGACGAGTCCACTCCAATTGATTTCTATAGTAGGAAACCTCGTATGAACTGTCAAATAAACAATACCATATGTTTGACCTTTCAATGTTGAATCGGGGTCATGCTAATCTTTTGTCAAATACCAGCAATCCAAGTGCTATTCTCTAGTTTTATAGATGTTATATTTCGGGTTTTACACCTGCATCAGCACCATTTTGGGCTATATCGCTGGCGGGCAGTTTATCTAACACCTTTCCTGGGCAGGCTCCAGCAGTTAACCAGTACTTGGGTGCACGACCTCCGTAAGAAACTGCCAACTTTTTCATGTTTTATAGATGTATTTGTGACATTTTGTAAAACACTGTTTACAGGCCTATCTAGACTTTATGGTCATTCTGAAATTTGTATATTACCGACAGCAGAACAGCTTATATATCCAGGTGCCCTCTGAGCATTATTTCATGCACCTTGTAAAACCACCAACCTGATATAATTGGACACCACCAGTGGAATTTGAACCTATATAGTTGAGAAGCAGGTGACTGACTACCTTAGATACTCATCCACGGAGATATAGTGGCTGTTGCAGACAGATAGTGGATGTAGCACTGTCAATAGCTTCATATAAACTTCCGAGTTAAAATATGATCATTGTGTAAAACTAGGCCAGCTTACAATACTAACTTGTGTGATAACTCATTTACACAACAGTTGCTTCGTACAAAACCAGATCAGTAGTTTGACAATAATTTTAACCATTGTCTGGTTTGTCAGGGTAAACTGTCTCTAGTTAGGTTTAGTACCAGTATTATTGATATATTTTATTTACAGGCTATGTAGAATATAGCAACAACTGGACACATTATGCTGTGAAAGAACCGAAGTAGTATGGATATATATGCGATAATGCCAATCATATCCAGACACTATGCAGTGTGAAGAAAAACGGACAGAACAAACTGTGATGAGCCAACATGATTTGAGGATTACTGACTAACTTATCTCCCCCTCAAACTAAAACTTTATTTGAAACAAGGAAATAAAAGAGAACAATTGTCATTTAATGCACTTTTATTCCAGATGATTATACAGCAATTCATTTCATTAAGATTGGTTATTAGTTTGTTCCATTGCGTCTCAACATTTCCATACGTATATTCCATTGCGTCCCAACCTTTCCATGTAGCACCGAAGACAATGTCAGAACCTGTCCGTCTAGGATCAACCGTTCAATCTGAAACAATAGTAAATTATCATCAAAAGCCTGAATGTATTATTGACATTTCGTATTAGTTAGTAATTTCTAGGATGCAAGTTAATTTAAACAAGAGCACCATGAACTTTTGAAGGCCTCAGTGTGCTCACCAGAGTTCAAAGGGTTAATGTCGGTTAATAGCTATGCATAGCTAATGTTCATTGTTTAATCATGCCGACTCAAAATAAATTTTGTATCTTTTATCGGGTTATACAAACACAGTATCTGGAACATTCGCATATTCTCCATGGCATAGTGGTTAAGGCGTCCACATATATGTAGCAGGAGGTTGAAAGTTTGAACCTCGCAAGAAATGACTGGCCCTTTCAATAAGGGTGACATTAAAATAAACAATGCTTTACACTATTTGTATTCTATTTAATGCTAGTTTAACATAACAGGTCGCCCGATGAATGCTTATAGTTGCAACACAGCTAGTATACATATCCACTAGCCACATTATCTGAGAAGAGAATTATGGTTTCTGATATTAAAGATGATTTTTAAAATGTTGGAAGTTTCGTCAATTAACATTATGACATAAGGGAGGGGGGATGAGGTATATCAATGATGTCCAATGGAAGCTCACCTGTGACAACTGTATGAGGTTAAGTTTAAACTTTATTTATATAACAATGACTGGGAAACAAGCTGTAACATCTTGTATTAATCACTCTTGTTTGAGCGGATGACTGAGTATTTGTGGTCATTCGTGTCGGAGGAAACCAGAGTACCCGGAGAAAACCCACCTGTCTGATCTGGTGACCACCGTACCATCTCACATACTTCCAAATGTGAGGATCGAACACGGGTTGCATTTGTGAGAAGCGAGCGCTAATCGGACAGCCACAACTATATATGTGAGGTTACTTATAAACAAGTGAATAATAATTTGTGATCAGAATCAACTTCAATTATGTAGCGGTCCAGTGGTTAAACACGCATGTTAAACTCACCACTATACCATACTAAAATGACTCGCATCATAGTCTTTCGGATAAGACTCAAAACCGTTCACGTAAACGAGGCAGAGGAGACTCTGTATGTATCATTGCACAATCCACTAAAATCACTAATCTCTTCAAGAGGTGTAGCTCATATGGGCAACAGGTAGCGATGTTAAATATCCGTAAAATACACACACAATCAACTTCCATTTGTAACACTTTAAGTGATGCAAATATCATCCAAACATTTATGCCTACCACTGGCACAGTCATATTTGACTGATACTCTATATATATATATGACTGGAATATATTCTTACGTTGCGCATTGAAATGCAGTTGCTGGGCAGACATCCACACTATTTGTTCAAGTCTGCCCCAATCTCATTGCAATGTCCACACCTGTACCAATATTGTGTACGAACAGCTGGTTGTAGAGGTCTGGTTATGATGGTGGAGATTGATCATTGAGTACCAGCTTCTGCATCTTCTCAACACCCTGCTCAATGACAACCTGTAAATGCAATGAATTTTCTATGAGGTACATAAATAAACAGCCAGAATCCCATTAAGAAAAAAATACAGTATCTTATTAAAACAAACAATGTGACTTCATGGTGATGGTGCGTCACTCACTGTATGTGTGACATGGCCCTGTGTGACATCCATGATTCAGTGAAGAACACTTTTTATATCATTGATACGCATCCGAATGAGCAAATGTACTGTCTAAAAGGACTACATCTTGCGCACAATACTGTATTATAATGGCCATGTATGTCTGCACAGCAAACATCATCAAAGGTATTGCAAAAACCTTTAGATATGTTAGTTGTAAGACATAAAGCTGGAATGTGTATTTAATTGTGTGACACCCATGGTAGAGTGCCAGATTTGGAATAGAAAGCCTGAAGGGTTCCAGGTTCGATACTCGGTCACGGAACAAATGTAGTGTCATTGAGCAAGGCTCCTCATACAAAGTGCTTAGTATTGGTATTAGCTTGTGTCGACAAAAATGGAACATTCATAAATACCTCTTCATATACTTCTACTCCTAGAACTTCCTCTTTGCCACCTCTACCACAACCCCTCTGCACGTTTACCTCCCTGTCAAGTTCTTTTCCGTCTTTTCACTATAATAGCTGTGAAAAGTAAATAATACATGTTCATTATTATATACGGTTGCAACAATAGACGACATGTAATATATGTATATACTAAGTCTTGTACAATTTGCATGTAGTTGCATTTAGAATGAGTGGCAGAAAATCATCATCGATTGCCACTGAATTACATTTATTGCAATTCTGTTCTTTTCTTCCTTTAAAATTTAAGCATTCAAATGTGTACACATTTATAGACTATGTCGTATATATTCAATGTAGCTTGTGCCAGCTGTGGTCAACTAGGTTCGGTACCGGGAAATAAACAGTTCTCGCCTGTGGTCGCCTCAGTAATATTATGTATGTATGTTCCTTTAATGTCAAACCCCTCTCTGGGACTTAGACATGTTTTCCTGGGCAGGCTTAGCCGACCTAAGCGATTAACCAGTACTAAGCAATGTGTGTGAGGTGCCTTGCTCAATGACACTACATACGTGGCCTGACCGAGTATCGAACCCGGGACCGTTCGATTCCAAATGCGACGCTCTACCACTGGACCACGCACGCCACACATTATAGTGGTAAACCATGTATGAATCCCGGGCAAGTGCGACATTTTCCGAAACAAACCAATTTGTATGTATGTTCCATTAATGTCAAACCCCTATTATGTTGTCCTGGGCAGGTTTAGCCGACTTAAGCGGTTAAACAGTACTAAGCCATGTGTGTAAGGTGCCTTGCTCAATGACACCTGGGACCGTTCAATTCCAAATGCGATGCTGGCCCACGGAAGAAAGATCCGGAGTTCGAGCCACGCTGGAGCCGTTACGATTATGCCCTTAGGCTAGGCATTTAAATTCCAGGTTGCCTCTTCTCTCTCCCTCGTGGCGATGGATTCCATCAGGAATGAGGTCTCGAGAGTGATTAAAGGCCTGCAGTTTGACCCCGTCCAATTGTAAAGATTTATACTTTACTACCTGTTCCATGTGATTAGTGGCTTGTATCAACAATGTAGCAGTACATTCAGTATAATTTGGCGTATGTAGGTATTTTCTAACGGTTAATATGCACGATCACTCTGTGAGCTGAGAATTAGTCAAAATGAGGCCCTGACAATTTAAGTAAACGTATATTATTGATTGTAAAGAAAATTGATAGTTATGAGTATTCAAACTACATAATCCAGATCAGCCCAGGGACATAGATTACATGTTATGTAGGTGCCTCATCAGCCGTAGCGTAATCACTGAGACTGATAATTTGTATGCATGTATAATGTGCGCTATGGTTGTGATCTGTGCAATCTAATTCAAAATTCAGTTCATGTGTTGACCTAATCAAATATGTATGTATATAATATGTATGTATTTATATGAATAAACTATATGTGTTCGTTATATGGTAACCTTCATACTTCATTTAATTATATATCTACAGTATTATTCGCAAGTTTTCTGTTATATTTTAAATATTTCTCTGTGTCAGTGTGTGTTTACCGATATTGATGCTACATAATAATCACAGTGAATGCTATGAGTACATGTATAATATTATAATTATAATCTCTTGAACATACGAGTATTACACATATTCTGCCGATTTCTACAAGATGCCATTGAGTAAAATAACAATGTATGTAACTGATGAGCAGAGAAAAGAATTGCTGACTTTCTTGCAAAATAAGAACTGGGACGTAGAGATGGAAATAGAAGAAACAGCCACCGCCATGCCCGTTGCAGAGGCTGCTTACGTACCTCCCCCTATGCCTCAGCATGCTGAAGGTGTTGCTGAGTGTCCACTGTGCTTGTGTTCCCCTTGCATAATAAATGAACAGAACAAACAACTTTGGTGGCCTGCTAATAATCGTCCACCGCATAATCTAAATTCACATGAGAGAAAGCTTCTATACAGGAGGTTTTGGGCAATGCTATATAATTGTGGCGCATGGAAAGATGTCAGATATATAGAGAGAAAAGTAGCGGCTAGAAGAGGAGACTGTACTTGGCATAAGAGGGAACTGATGCCTGAATGTGTGGTACAGCAATGCAGGAACTGGCTGCCTAACCCGCGCAACCAGCCTTATTTGGGCCATAAGTGGAGTTGAATTGTTTATACCAGTTGTAAGTACTATAAAAATACAGAACTTCAATTTCAGCAATTTATAACCTCTGATATGTACGTGGGTCATAATAGATATAAGTGGTGCTCATGTATTAGATGTATACCATGCAGGGCCTCGCATGTGGCAAATACGATGTGCGTCGACCGTCAGATTTGTACCGCTATTCCTCGTGTGTTTAGTGCGTCGACCGTCAGATTTGTACCGCTATTCCTCGTGTGTTTAAGGTCAAATATAGGTCAACATGCAGGCCTTTAATATAAGATTAATAACAATTAACATGTTTCGCAATCGAGCTAAAATATTTTTATAAACTAAATACTTGAAATGCACTTTAGCCACAATAAAAACAGGATATGTAAGCCCTCCCCGCCCCACACGAATCTATTAATTAATAAATATGATCCAGATACTTGATGCATAAATTCTGCATCTTTATAATGATTTGTTAAAATACCCCATATGCGCCCCCAATGACTTCCGAGGTGGTTTCACATTAATTTAATACTTATTCGGCATATGAAACATTTTGCACGATATCCAATTAAAACCCAATCACATTTACATCATTTGAGATACATTGTAATACTAATTGAGGCCGTTTCAACTTACTGTAATAGTTCTGGCTGGAAAATGGACGACAAAATACCACGTTTTTTCATCATTGCCGAAGGCGAGCGATTCATCCCGAATGTACATCCGGTTCCGATTGTAAATAAATGCGCGTGACCTGTTCGACTTGGAAAGTCCTACTTTCGGTTTCGAGTTTGTTTTATTGCAAAAAACACTGTTTACTAATTGAACATAATTATACAATTTATACTATAAGAATGTGTTGCAGCATTGCTACCCATACGTAAAATTTGAATTTTTCGAATATATTTTATGTCATACGATGTAATGCTGCTTTAAAGTAAGTTTTTATCAGGGGAAACAGGGTTAAACATGATAGGGGTCATTTTATCAGTTTTTCCAGTTTATGGCCCCTGTATAATTGACTCTTAGTCTGATCTCACAGTGCCTAGGGCATAAGTGGACACCTGCTGTTATATAATCCTGTTAATTGGATCATAGTACACAGTAGCAGTGTTTCATTGATCAATTAAAATGCACAATTCCCCTTATCAGTTGTGTTGTTTTAGGATAGATAGATAGATAGATATCTTTTATTCCACCATATGATGAGATACATTTACATAATAAACACAGACAATTGATAACAAAATGAACAGATGAAATGGAACATAGAACTTTTACACATATATGCACTATAATATATTATGTGTGTATATTTCTACATCTACACACATAACACACACATACACACAGATACACAATACATACATACCTACCTACATGCATATACACATATACATATATACATATATTTATATACATATACATGTATACATATATACATATACACACATATACATACATACACCCATGCATATACACAGACATACAGACTACTGGATATGTCATTGACATTAATATATGAACTATATTAACCATTTTATTAGCTATGTATACATATCTTTGTAGATCTGAGATCTTGTATTCATTACATTCAGTATATTCATTATATTCATGAATACTTTCATGAAGTATGTGTACGTTACTTAGGAAAAGGTTCGTCTTTTCAACTACAGAAAAGTCGTTGTTATTTCTAAGACCGACTCGAATTAATTCCAAAGCATGTCCAAAGTAGCAACCCTAAACGAAAACGAAAGCTTTAGGGAATCAGAATTGGACAATTTTAACTGTTTTCAAACCCAGTTTGTAAGGGTATATTACAATAATAAATAGTTTAAGCATTTTGCTAAATGATGCATATATCTTAACATTAATTTGAAACATTGCACTCTCTGTGACTCACTCATAATTAAAGTTGAAAATCCGGATAACATTTCAATAATTTGATCTCTATAATACATATTAGTGAGGCTAGCTGCTTTAACGTAAGTTTTTATCAGGGGAAACAGGGTTAAACATGATAGGGGTCATTTTATCAGTTTTTCCAGTTTATGGCCCCTGTATAATTGACTCTTAGTCTGATCTCACAGTGCCTAGGGCATAAGTGGACACCTGCTGTTATATAATCCTGTTAATTGGATCATAGTACACAGTAGCAGTGTTTCATTGATCAATTAAAATGCACAATTCCCCTTATCAGTTGTGTTGTTTTAGGATAGATAGATAGATAGATATCTTTTATTCCACCATATGATGAGATACTGTCGCAAACTCTCCTTTTTCTTCTCGTAATAATATGTCTCGGTTGCTACGGCTCTTACCAGGGTCTATCCTATTGTAGACTCGCTGGAGTTGTCTAGGGGGTTTCTTCGTTATATATGTATTAATGATAACTCAACACAGTATTACATTTCTTCTATATAATATCTTGTTTAAATTGGCATCAGAAATATCCATATATATATAATCAGTGATCTATATATATATACATCGTATCATTAAAAGCTTATTTAACAATCCATTTGTGTGAGCCGACTATGCGCTTACACAGTATATTTAACATCCAATCTTTCTAATCCGTCATTACTCAATATCACTATAATCTAATCACTGTTTCTGATTAGATTAACTTTTAATCACCTTCTATATGGTTCGCCGAAACTCTATGTTTCTTCTATGGCTGAACAATTTAATTATTCGACAAATCTTTATAAGTTATATTTCTTATAATGTCCATAATATCTAAGTATCATAAATACAGTTTATATGTTCTATATACTAGATTGAGATCACGACCTTTCTCGCTCCTGGAGTTAGGCTCTAGTGTGTCTGATTTATGTTAATAAAATCCATTTCTTATATACATGATTGAATCAGTGTATATATGATATAACAATTCCTAAAACATCTGTTATTCCTAAACATCTGTTATGTTATCTAATATTACACCATCAAACCAGTTCGGTGCCTTTGTATTACATAACTGGACACCTGCAACCACGGCCTGTTATCTAATATTACACCATCAAACCAGTTCGGTGCCTTTGTATTACATAACTGGACACCTGCAACCACGGCCTTGATAAACTGAGATTAGGCCTAACATCTTAAGTCATTTCCCGCGCGAAGCGAGATTGATAATTTTAGGCGCGAAAATAATAGCAGACGATTATGCATAAAACAAATATATATATATTACATGGTAAACATTTGGCCATATATAGAAACAGTTTAATGTATTTATATAATACATTACTATTTATATATAACAATAATAAACATTTCGTGCAAATTGGGGTTTTGCACAATCCTCCCTACCCGGGGAGAAGTTTGACATCGCCCGCTATCGGCCGATTTACAAATCTTCATTCCTTTGAATATACAGTAGAAAACAATCATAATATCAATACATCATATGTCCTAAAATAGCATTTCTTTCGCTAGGTACCAACATTCTAATCATAGAGGCAATAACTATTTACTGAACAACTGAAATAATACCAAGTACATTTACTAAGTCAAACATCACAGTCATTGAACTCTACTGAGAAAGTCTGCTAGAACATTTTGAGTCCCTTTGATATGTTTAATGGTCAGATTAAATTCTGAGAGACACAGTGCCCATCTTAAGAGGCGTTGATTGGACGTTTTCGACCTACTTAACCATACAAGGGGATTATGATCTGAATTAATTATTGTTTTGCTTGTGCTTACATATATGCGAAAATGTTCGATACCGGCCACTATAGCTAATAATTCCTTCTCTATTGTAGAGTAGTTTTTCTCTCGTGGAATAAGTTTTCGGGAATAAAATGCTACTGGGTGTGGTACTTGGTCAACGGTCTGAGTCAGTACAGCCGAAATTCCCAAATCGGAAGCATCAGTATAGAGTTCGAACTCTTGGTTAAAGTCAGGGGCCTTCAGTATGGGTTTATTGGTTAAAGCTTTCTTTAAGGATTCGAAAGCAAGTTGATGTTTATCGCTCCACTGAGTTATGATGTTCCCTGATCGCTTGCCCTTTAATAAGTCAGTCAGGGGAGCGGCGATCTCAGCGAACTGGGGAATGAATTTCCTGTAAAATCCTACTGATCCCAGATATCCTCGTAATTGTTTCTTGGTCTGTGGGGGAGAGATATTACTAATACACTCAACCTTGCTGGAAATTGGTTTGATTTTTCCCGACCCTAATTCATGTCCCAAGTACTTGACTGTTCCAGACCCAATTTTACACTTCTTCGGATTCAAAGTAACACCACTATCCTCTAGTCTATGAAATGTCCAATCCAAGTGATTTATGTGCTGTGACCATAAATTGGATCGAACAGCAATATCATCCAGATATGCGTCGGCAAATCTATCACGGATGGGTTCTGTCGGGGATTGAGCGATTATCTCGTTTATGGCCCTCTGGAAGGTAACTCCACCGTTTTTTAAACCAAATGGGAGAGTTAATGGTTCAAACAAGCCCCAGGGGGTTATGAACGCTGCAATTTCACTAGCTCGAGGGGTTAGCGGAATCTGCCAGTAACCTTTATTAAGATCTAAAATTGATATCAGACTCGAACCTGCGACCTGATCAATGAGATCGTCTAATCTCGGGATGGGGAAGGCTTCTCCTCGAGTCAGGTCATTAATTTTCCGATAATCAATACATGGTCGCCATTCTGAGTCTGATTTGCGTACCAATATTATGGGAGAGGCCCACTGGCTTCTGCTAGGGCGGATAATTCCTAACTCCAACATTTGATCTAGCTCAGTTTTTAATATTTGTTTCTTTTCTGGAGACATGCGGTAGTAAGGCTGGACTACGGGTGAAGCACCTTGCACATCAATATCATGGGTAACATCGTGGAAACGTCCCAGTTGTCCAGAGAATAAACGGGGGTAACGGTCAAATAACTGACTAATATCGTCCCTGTGGTCTGGGTTTAAATGACTGATATCCGGCCAGGTTTTCTTAGGTACAGATTCAAGAGGACTGCAAGGATCGAATTCTTTCTCAATGTCCGTAGGGGCTTGGTAATCTAATAGGGTAGGGTCTTGGGACTCATACACCGGACTACTATCAGCTAGAGCTGCACCCTCCTCCCTACCTGTCCAGGGCTTCAACTGGTTTACATGCATAACACGGTATTTTACTCTCTTATCAGGCATGTATATAATATAGGTATGCGACGCTACCTTTTCGTGTACCGGATACGGTCCCTGGAGGGCATTTTTCAGCTTATTACCTTTTAACGGTAATCGTACTAACACTAATTCACCACGCTGGAATACACGCATTTTCGCTTTCTTACTTCTGTCATACTTTGTTTTACGACCATCTGCGGCCTGTTGTGCATTCTCGCTGGCGTCACGTAACGCTTCAGCTAATCTATGACATAATTCTTGTACATAGTTATTTATGGGGATCCCTTCATCCCGCTCATTTCTAGCCCAGAGATCATAAGTGGAATCTAGATTATCTCTAGGTTCGCGCCCATATAGAAGGTAGAAGGGAGAATATCCTGTGCTAGAGTGCTCTGCACTTCTATATGCAAATAATAGCCAGGGTAGCATCTCATCCCAAGACGATAAAGAGTTCTCCCCAAGGATTCTAAGCATGGTTTTCAATGTACCATTATATTTCTCTATTGATCCGTTGGTTTGAGGCCTGTAACTCGTGCTAGTTAAGTGACGTATATCGTGCTCGGCTAGGAAGCGTGTGAATGTTTCAGCTATGAAAGCGCTTCCTCGGTCAGTCAACAGGGTCTGGGGTTTTCCATGTCGAGATATTATCTCGATCAGGGCTTTTTGTGCATTAACAGCTGTCGCTGCGGCGCATGGGAAAGATTCCGTATATTTAGTGGCATGATCAATAAAATTCAAGATATACTGGTTCCCATTTATAGTTTTCTTCATGGGTCCAACGAAATCAGCGGATATAAATTTGAATGGTTGGGATATAATGGGCAGGGGTTTCAATGGGGCTACAGTGGCTTTCTGTCCCTTACCCGCTCTCTGGCACGGCCCACAGCTATGGCAGAATCGTTTAACATCTGCGCGGATTCCCGGCCAAAAGAAGCGGCGCTTAATGCGCTTCAGGGTCTTACTAGGTCCCTGGTGTCCCGTACTTAAACTGTCATGGGCGAGTCCCGTTATATGATCACGGAATCCCCGTGGAACTACCACCTGATCATATATTTTCCAGGGTCGAACTTTGGACGTGTCTTGAGGTTGTTCTCTCCTCATAAGTAGTCGGGGTTCGAGCTGGATGTAATATCCTTGCCGAATAGGTGTTCCTTCTTGAGCCATTTCCCAGAGGGGTGCTAAGGTCGGGTCATTATTCTGTTCTTGCAATAATTTATCAGGACTCAAATCGTCAATAGAGGGAATATTTTGGGGTTTAACTGTACTGGCTTTCTCAGAGGGGGAATTGATCTCAATTGTATTCCGAAAAGGTAAGACATTGTGATTTGTATCGGTCGTGTTTTCTGAGTCTGGGTTGGACGTGACAATTTCATCAAACGGGATAATTTTCTTATTTGAGCGTGTAACCACGCCACAGGTAATCAAATCAGTGACAGGGGCAGTTTCACAGTCGTTACCTATTATAAGATCCACCCCCGCGGTGCATCTGTGTTTTAATACAGCCACCTTCAATGTTCCTTGGTATATTGGACAATCGACGCTAATCTTTGCTATCGGATAATTACCAGGGATATAATTGACACCGCGGATTGTTACCCGTTCACCTGTGTATTCTAAATGATCAGCGGTCTGATCAGTAGCCGACAATAAACTAATTGTCGCACCTGAATCTCTCAAATACGTCACTTGTGCGGTGTTATTATTTATGC
>CM026390.1:26678492-26830218 GCA_014843695.1 Archivesica marissinica
GGAAAGGGGCCTCAAAATTAAAAAAAAAAAAAAAATAAGTATACAAAGTATAATGTTAGAATGTGTAGCAACATACGTAAATATTGAATTTTTCAAATATCTTTTATTTCATACGATGTAATGCTGCTTTATGAAAAAAAAAAGTACAGAATATTGTATGTCTCTTATAATTTGTTAGCTGTTTTCTCATCTAATTAGCGGAATTGTTCAGTGCAATGAAATTGTCTCTTCAATTGTTTAAAACCATATCAATATCAATAGCGTGTGACCGCCTCCGTGATAGTATGCCTGACGCAACGTGTACTTCATCCGTGTTTAATTTCTAAACATGACATTAATATTGGAAAGAGGCAGTACAAAATGAAACAGATTAATAATTAATCATTTGTTTGCATTCCCTATAATTGTTATTTGTGGAATATCTTATTTATTATTTATATTCTCGTCAATCTTGTGAAATATTATAGCACTTGTTATTTGTTTCCACTTCTGGCAATGGCTATCTTTAATTGGCACCGATAACATCGGGAACCAGCGGCGTATTGATGTGAATATTGTGGAAAATCAAGCGCATTATTACTGTTTCTAGGCGAAATTGTGGCTTTTTTGTGGCAAACAAGCGTGTGGGCGCGATAATCTTGATGTTAGAAATCACGTAACGTTACTAATTACAAGGAAAAAAAAGGTTTTCCTATTCTCTGATACAGTTAATGGGACCTTCGTGGCAGTGTGTTTACTGTCGTTGACTTTCAATAAGTTGCCCCTCACAGCTGTAGGTTCGAATCTCACGAGTGGTGTGAAATTATTTATTGTGAGGATGCTATCCAGTTGGCTTGTGGTAGGTCGGTGGTTCTACCTGGGTACCCTTGCATGGAATACTGATCGGAGGGGCACCCGGGGTCATACTACATCAATACTATCTGGAGAATCGCTATATATAACCTAAGCTGCCGGTGTGAGTTTTATAAATCCTCTTCCATTTTTATATTCAGAACAACTGAAAAGAAAATAACACTCACGACCATTCTAGTATTGCGAAACATACGGATCTGTTCATTTCGTGTTGTGTTTATGCAACGTCCACGTTTGTGTAACATTCCAAGTTTGTGTAGCGTCCACGTTTGTGTAACGTCCACGTTTGTGTAACGTCCACGTTCTATTGCTAAGTCATGCCATTTGGTAATGATATTCTAAATTTAGGTTCTTTTATTAAATTTTATAAAGTCGAGATATATTTAAAAACTGATCTATTTTATAATTAACTTCATGTTTAAACAAGTTATATGCGTGACTATTGGAGTTATTGATTGAAGAATACCGCTGCAGAGGATAGGCATCCGGTATAGAACCGCCATGTCTGGTCTGTGGTAAACGTGCCTGGTGTTCATCATATAGCTTACACATTATAATAATTATTATGTTATGTCGTTTGTTGACAAGGATATATGAGTAAATACTGATACTGTATTTGTAATTGCTAGTATTGTACTTGTAATTACTGTATTGTGTTTGTAATTACTAGTATTGTATTTGTAATTACTAGTATTGAATTTGTAATTACTGGTATTGTATTTGTAATTACTAGTATTGTATTTGTAATTACTGGTATTGTATTTGTAATTACTAGTATTGTATTTGTAATTACTAGTGTTGTATTTGTAATTACTAGTATTGTATTTGTAATTACTAGTGTTGTAGTTGTACTTACTAGTATTGTATTTGTAATTACTAGTATTGTATTTGTAATTACTAGTGTTGTATTTGTAATTACTAGTATTGTATTTGTAATTACTAGTGTTGTAGTTGTACTTACTAGTATTGTATTTGTAATTACTAGTATTGTATTTGTAATTACTGGTATTGTATTTGTAATTACTGGTATTGTATTTGTAATTACTAGTGCTGTATTTGTACTTACTAGTATTGTATTTGTACTTACTAGTATTGTATTTGTAATTACTAGTATTGTATTTGTAATTACTAGTGCTGTATTTGTAATTACTAGTATTGTATTTGTAATTACTAGTATTGTATTTGTAATTGCTAGTATTGTATTTGTAATTACTAGTATTTTATTTGTAATTACTAGTATTGTATTTGTAATTACTAGTGTTGTATTTGTACTTACTAGTATTGTATTTGTAATTACTAGTATTGTATGTGTGATTACTAGTATTGTATTTGTAATTACTAGTATTGTATTTGTAATTACTAGTATTGTATTTGTAATTACTAGTATTGTATTTGTAATTGTAATTACTAGTATTGTATTTGTAATTACTAGCATTGTATTTGTACTTACTAGTATTGTATTTGTAATTACTAGTATTGTATTTGTAATTACTAGTATTGTATTGGTAATTACTAGTATTGTATTTGTAATTACTAGTATTGTATTTGTACTGACTAGTATTAAACTATTGTTGTTGCTGTTATTGTAATTAACAAAGTGACTGAACACATGAGTTGTGCAAATACGTTGCTAAATAAAGGTATATATAGAATAAGCAATATTTGACCCCCTTCCCCCCAAAACAGATTAGGAATGGTAATTTATAAAGGCTACTCTTGTCAAGTTCACCACCACAGGATTCAATTACGTTTGCACGGGCCTCCGTGGCAGAGTCGGTACGGTCGCTGATTTCAAATCACATGATTCTCGTCGCTATTGGTCGGAAGGCCACTTTGGGTGGTGTCGAATGATTTTATGCGAGGAAGCTATCCAGCTTGCCTGTGGAAGGCCAGTGGTTCTACATGGGTACCCGTCCGTGCCTGAAAATACTGCTCGGAGGGGCACTCGGGTTCTTCCTCCACCAATAATAGCTGGAGAGTCACAATATGACCTAAGCTTCCTCCACCAATAATAGCTGGAGAGTCACAATATGACCTAAGCTTCCTCCACCAATAATAGCTGGAGAGTCACCATATGACCTAAGCTTCCTCCACCAATAATAGCTGGAGAGTCACAATATGACCTAAGCTTCCTCCACCAATAATAGCTGGAGAGTCACAATATGACCTAAGCTTCCTCCACCAATAATAGCTGGAGAGTCACAATATGACCTAAGCTTCCTCCACCAATAATAGCTGGAGAGTCACAATATGACCTAAGCTTCCTCCACCAATAATAGCTGGAGAGTCACCATATGACCTAAGCTTCCTCCACCAATAATAGCTGGAGAGTCACAATATGACCTAAGCTTCCTCCACCAATAATAGCTGGAGAGTCACAATATGACCTAAGCTTCCTCCACCAATAATAGCTGGAGAGTCACAATATGACCTAAGCTTCCTCCACCAATAATAGCTGGAGAGTCACAATATGACCTAAGCTTCCTCCACCAATAATAGCTGGAGAGTCACAATATGACATATATTGTTTGTGCTACGTTAATCCCAATACACTAACATCTAATTTACTATTTTAAAGAGCCATCGAGGAGAAGAATTATATAAGACTCTGTCTTTCATTCTAATTCTTTTTCTTTATTTTGATTATGTGTGATGTATGCATTGTTCAATATGTATTATGTTGGGATAATAAAATATGTTTAAACTAAAGAGTCATCTATAATGTCTAGTATGTCATCCGCGTTTAGTGAGGGTCATAGTCATAATACACGTCAGAACCCTATTCATTTGGTATGAAATACGCATGCAACTGCCATGCAATCTTAAACACATCAATAATTATGCCAGAGATAATGTCAATCGAGTTTGATGTATGCGTTATGTACATTTGAATAAGAGTAAACGGAGTTACAATGGCGCTATGAAAAAATGAAGAGCTTCCGGTGAGCGGGTTTATCGGTGAAAACGCAAATGTCTGCGGAATGTAATTTCCTATTATATTGTATAATTCTTTTCCAAATATTTGCCTCAAAAACTGAGTATTTCAACAAATAAACAAACGTCGTATACGCGGTTTGTTGACATAGCAAAATAATGTAAACCGGGTGGATATACATGCGTAATACAATGTGTGTATCAGGAATAACGAGATTTATGGTACCGTTTATGCAGATGACCGTTATATGAAATCCTACTTTCACTTTTGAAGTTTGTACACCAACACCACAAAAATACTGTTTATTGATTCAATGTTAGTGTTCGAATATATTGAGAAGAATTCGTTGTAGCAATGCATTTGTACGTGAACAAATGCATTGTATTTGCTTTTAGCGATGTGATGTCGCTTTAAAGTTATATTACGGTTTAAAAAAAGGAAATGTAATATTTGCATTTTTGTACGCCTGCAATTTTAATATAACATATCAAGAGTGATGCACACCCTTTAATGTCATTGCTATAGAAAATCGTTTGTGTAAATTATGTACTCAAAATGCTGTTGAAACTGAGTACCATTTTATGTTATGTTGTAGTATACTAGAGGACATAGAAAACGCACACTTCGGATAAGTGTGTTTTACATGAAAAACAATAACTATATAAATACATAGTTTTAAACATTTTGGAATATGCTTAGTTGTTCAGTTTGTGTTTTGTAATAAAGATGTGATATATCTTTGATTGAATCTTTCGTATTTCGTTTTCATGTAATAATAATCATATAATGTAT
This sequence comes from Archivesica marissinica, assembly GCA_014843695.1. Taxonomy (NCBI): domain Eukaryota; kingdom Metazoa; phylum Mollusca; class Bivalvia; order Venerida; family Vesicomyidae; genus Archivesica; species Archivesica marissinica. The sequence continues at coordinate 26,683,072 of CM026390.1, forward strand.
GTGTCCTCTAGTATAGATATAGTGATATTCGAAATAAATACTTAGGGTCAATGTTCTGGTTTACCGTTACACAATTTGATGTGTACACAAAATAAACTTTTATTATTAAGAATTTCTAAATATTTAAAAGAAGAGCTTATGAATAATACCCTTGAAAGTATGACCATTTCTTGATTGTACTGTAAACATAAACATATGTATTCTTCAATTATACACTCCTATTATTATTTGTATTGTACTGTAGTTGTATGTGTATTTTATGTTTATTTATCGTCGCTACCGGTTACCCATATGAGCGACGCCTTCTGAAGAGATTCGTCATTTTTGGAGGATAGTGCAATGATACAGACAGAGACCCATTCCAGTGTATCCTCTGGTTCTGTTACGTGCACGGGGTACAGCACCGACTTGAGACCTCGGTTAAACGTCCCATCTGAAAGACTGTTCATTTTATTAGGGTCAGACGGGGGATCGAACCTGCGATCCCTGGAATACATGTCCAGCGTGTTAACCACTGGACGACAGATCCGTCTGTACTGTAGTTGTATTGTTTCTGCCAATTTTATATATTTACATCGTTATTGCATTTCTGTCGATGAACGTATGTGCCCTGATTGTATACATTTTCGTATGAGGATTCCAATCTAATGATATGCAGCTGACATGCCCACTCGAAGTTACGGGCATGCGCATTCGCAGTGTTAGATAACGTTCGTCGCGAGAACAACAGAATACGCTATTCCAGGGAGGATTTATTTACCTGTTCCGACAAACGGTAAGTTACAAATCCGGACTAAAACATTTTAAATGCAAAGTGTACTAGATTTTCAGTGGTGTAATTGAAAAGAATAATTAATGTAGCTATAAGTAATTAATCTCTGGTTAATAGTTTCCATTGGGGTATGAACTACATTGGGCGCGCTTAAAGTTAGCGTGGATGCTTTCGGCATCGATACACTTTAACTACACCCAATGTAGTTTATACCCCAATGGAAACTATTAACCCGCGATTCATTCCTTAAACATGCCTTCGGCCTCCACACACATTAACCACGCCCAATGTAGTTCATACCCCAATGGAAACTATTAACGATCGATTCATTCCTTAAACATGCCTTCTGTCTCCACACACTTTAGCCACACCCAATGTAGTTCATATCCCGATGGAAACTATTAACGATCGATTCATTCCATAAACATGCATTCGGTTAAAACCACGCCCAAAATAGTTCATATCCCGATGGAAACTATTAACGATCGATTCATTCCTTAAACTTGCATTCGGCCTCCACACACTTTAGCCACACCAAAGTAGTTCATACCCCGATGGAAACTATTAACCCGTGATTCGTTCCTTAAATATATTGCAGTGCAGGCCTTTGTGAATTTGGTATGTGCAATATAGGACTACAAACGGCTAATGCAGCCGCTGTGCACATGCTACGTTCTCTCCACATCCAGAACGTCTGGCATTAATTGAATTCGCGAAGCAAAACGCAAACAACTAAATACGTTTGTCTCTTTCTTTGATTATCGTTGATCATCCGTCAGAAGGTAGCCGGCAAGTCTGATATTTATCAAAATATCATTTCATAGCTGTCACTCTACCGACCTCTGCCAAAATCGTAAAATTGGATTCCTGTGTATCAGATCTCGCCCTACAAGAAATTTATTTGTTGCTCGTCTCAGAGAGATGAGATCATACGCCATCAAATGATTTTATGTTGTCCGTTACAAAGGGTAACGTTTTGTAAGAAGCAATATCTGTGTACGAATGTAGTTCGATTTACTGTGCGAGTGGTTTTGTCTGTTATGAGTTCACTGTTCTTTAACAATTGAACGTTCTTTTTTTTATGCAAATTAGGTGTACAATTCGTGTGTGTTTTACGTTTATTTATCGTCGCTACCGGTTACCCATATGAGCGACGTCTCCTGAAGAGAGAATAGTGATTTTAGATGTTTGGAGGATAGCGCAATGATACAGAGACACATTCCAGAGCCTCCTCTGGTTCTTTTACGTGCACGGTATAGAACAGCGACACGAGACCTCGGTTTAAAGTCTCAGCTGAAAGACTGTTAATTGTATTAGTGTCAGACGAGGGATCGAACCCGCGATCCCAGGATTCCCAGTCCATTGTGTTAACCACTGGACTACGTATCCGTTTGCAGTGTAACATGTCATTTTACTTCAAACTTAATATATTGTTGCTCGACAATTCCTACCTCGACGAAACGCAGAACATCCAATTTCTAATATTACATCATATATTTTACAAATTACAAGAACAATGTCTTTTTGAATCGTCAACATATTCATAGCATACAGTTTTTACGCCGTACACATTCTGATAGCGTTGGAGAGAACTTTATTTTTGCGTAGGCGCGCATTCAGAATCAACATGGATGGACTAATTTGCATTTCATCGGTTTATGAATGGCGATAACATAGTGCGAATCAGCCACTCAGAATTGCAAAAAGTTGTAAATTGTTATATGGAGCGCAATATATTTGTGTGTGTATTTAATATATTGACCGGTCCGCCATTTTGTGTGTCAAACTATATCGATCTATACGTCATGCATTTAGCAGTGTATTGCAATACAACTCAAAACAGTACCTACATTTCAGATGACGTCACGAGTATCTGGTCTATTGTTTTCTACACATTTGACAAACAAGATGGCGGTGTGTTGAAAGTCACGTGGTATTTGGTCAGGTGATCGGAATATATGTGCAGCACAATGTGCACACATTTCAGGTGACGACATGGTGGTTATTGACATGTCCGCCATTTTGTGTGTCAAGCTAAATCGATCGATACATAAAATACAATAACAACACACATAGTCAGCGGTTTATGCTGTTTTCAATACTTTTTACACAAAATATCGATTTTCCGCTGCTTGTTTATATAAATTTATTTTAGCTCGATTGCGAAACAAGTTCTTTCAACTTAATCACTCTCGAGACCTCATTCCATATGGAATCCATCGCCATGACTGAGAGAGAAGAGCCAACGTGGAATTTAAATGCCTTGCCTATATAAGGGCACAATCGTAACGACTCCAGCGGGGCTCAATCGAATTTTCATTTTAATTATATATGTCTACACATTTGACCCACACGATGGTGGCGTCACGTGTAATTTGGTCACGTAATTGCAATATAAGTATGTAACTATGATATAACATATACGATTGATGGACGTAGTGATAGCGCCGTGGTAGCGCATTCGCTTCAGATGCGAAAGGCCCGGAACCGGACATGGCATTTAATGTCCACATGCCTCTTCTCTCTGCCTCGTGGCGACGGATTCCACCAGGAATGAGGTCTCGAGAGTGATAAATATAACTTGTAAGAACTTGTTTCGCAATCGAGCTAAAATAGATTTGTATAAACTATGATATAATTTTAAACAGATAAATCATACAAATAACAGTAATTCTCTTACGTCACTCTATTCCTCAAAGGTACATTCTCTCATCAATTCATTACTATAGAAGTAAAAGTAAAGTGTTTTGTGTATTATTTTCTAGTCAATTAATATAATGGCTGTCCGATTAGCGCAGTGGTTAGCGCGCTCGCTTCTCACCAATGCCACCCGGGTTCGATCCTCGGACCGGGAAGTATGTGAGATGGTACGGTGGTCGCCAGATCGGACAGGTGGGTTTTCTCCTGGCGGGTACTCCGGTTTCCTCCCACACGAATGACCACATATACACTTTCGTCTGCGCCAACGAGAGTGATTAATATAAGTGGTCAGAACTTGCTTCGCAATCGTTGTAAAATAAATAAAGTTTAAACTTAATTAATATAATAGTCAATGACATTCCTATATGACTCGGTAAACACCGGGTTTCCTGTGCGTTACACACTTAACGGTCAACTATAAACTTTTCAACTATGCTTGTAGAAATTTTCTTTAGTGTATAAAAGAAGTATTTCTTTTTACTCATTCGTTCAGTACCCATGTCAACTTCTCTGCAACCATCTCACATACTTCCCGGTCCGAGGATCGAACCCGGGTTGCATTTGTGAGAAGCGAGTGCGCCACTGCGCTAATCGGACAGCTAACTGTAGTAAGTACCTTGCTATAGGAGGAGACCTCTATAATAGCTTTCCGTTCTAATCCTTTTTCATTCAAGTATCTGAATTCTGTGTAAAATGTATAATTGTATTATATTATATTGTTTCAACTATTAATGCTTAACTCGTTCACAGCCACTGTCGCATAAAAACGCCTTTGCCAAAAAGCGAGAACCCGATCAGACAGAACAGAACGTTCGGGAAGGGCCGTAACTAATGTTGCTAGAACTTTGTGGCCCGACCCGTTTTGCCTTTTGCCATTATTTAATGTGTCATGTTTTGTATTCACATATATATGTAAAACGAATCAAGCAATAAAATATTATTAAACTAAACAGAACTGCTGTCTGTTCAGACTATATGCTGATTGCTCTTCAGACAGTGGAGCTGAAGCGCCTATCCGAATAGCAAACAACATAGATCCTGATCAGACGCGGCGGCTGATCTGGATCTATGTTGTTTGTACATGCTTTGAATATGTTCAGCGCTGAAAGAGTTAAATTAAAGGTTCCTTGTTTAAAGTGATATTCCTACTAGGAAATACGAAATTACACAGCGAGTGTCACTTTAATATGTTTAATGTCAGCAGTTTTAATTTCAATTTATTTTTTCAATTTTATTGGCATAATCAGCAACTATATTGCCTTTGGCCATTTACAATGATAGAAATATGGCAAAGACATCACAACACATGTTACAGATATACATATATAAACAAATACAATACATTTAAGAAACAGTAGTAATTGACAGGGTATTACTACGTAATGACATAGCTTCTTTGATGTACTTACAAACATTAATCAAATATTTTTGATTTTTGCACGACATGATAGATATAAATTTATTTATTGATGGCCATGCTATGTAGCCCAACTATTTCAATCTTATATCTCTGTATTTTTCACAACATAATATAAAATGGTATTCTGATTCAATTACATTTTGATTGCATAATTTACATAACCTATTGTTTCTATCAATACCATTAAATCTTCCAAATTCAATTTCTAATTTATGGAACGTTAATCTTAAACATGTAAAACATTGACGTAAACTATCACTAGAGATTTGATGAATATATTCTTCATAACGGAATGTCAGCTTAAATTTACAATAATAAAGCATTCTAATTGCCATTTACTCACATCATTTATTCGCTATTATGTGTTGCAGAGAAATGCAGGAACGAAGAGAGCCGTACCAAAAAAGACTAGCATTGTCAAAATAAGATTATACAGTCCACATCCGTTATGTCAAAGTCGGTTATGTCGAATTCTCCAGTTATCTCGAAGTCAGATCAAACTCCCGTTTCAGACACTATCATTTTACATAAAACTGAATTTGTTTATATCGAATTTCGTTAAGTCAAAACTCGGACATGTCGAAGTATTTTGTTCAGTCCTATGGAATTCGACATAACGGAGACTGTATATTGTATTTTTCATTTCAGAGACAATGTTTCCAAAAGCTGTTTTACACTTTTTAATATCTCATTTCTCCTGATTACAGTTTGATACGCCGGCGTATCATTTCACAGAGCCAATTATTTCTATTGTATGTAGTATAATACTGTCTGTAGATTTCATTTTGATACGCCGGCGTATCATTTTGAGAGACAATGTTACTAAACTTATTTCTATTTTTTATGTGACAAGTCTTTTCACATTTCTGAAGGTTTCATTTTGATACGCCGGCGTATCATTTAAGATACCGTATTTGTGAAATTATTACTATTTCATATAGATATAAATTATGGTTTATTTTGATGTATTTTATCCGATTTATTGCTATATTATGCTAATTATCATGCATTTTAATACAACGTTTTCTCACATTCACCTGTGTTTTATTGGTTTTTTGAAAATATATATGGAAAATAATAGTGCATTTTAGATGCTCAAATGCCCAATATAGGCATTATAATTGAGAATGAATGGACATTCCCTTTTTAAAATGGAGAGCGTTCACGGTTCAAGTATATTAAACTTGTATACCGCTGTATTATATCACGGATAGACAGACGGATCTGTAGTCCAGTGGTAACACGCTGGACTGGTAATCCAGGGATCGCAGGTTCGATCCCCAGTCTGACTCTAAGAAAATTAACAGTCTTTCAGATGACACATTAAACTGAGGTATCGTGTCGGTGCTGTACGCCGTGCACGTAAAAGAACCAGAGGGGACTCTGGAATGGGTCTCTTTCTGTATCATTGCACTATCCTCCAACATTCTAAAATGACTAATCTCTTCAGGAGGCGTCGCTCATATGGGCAACCGGTAGCGACGATAAATAAACGTAAAGCACACAGTATTATATCACCACTGAGCCCCGCTCAAGTTGGTGCACCACGCCTAGGAAAGGTGTTGTTAGCTTAAACATTAGATTGTGGAAGTCGTGATAGCGTAGTCGTAGCGCGTTGGCTTCAGGTGCGAAATGCCTGCAGTTCGAGCCCCGCTGGAGCAGTTACGATTGTGTCCTTAGGCAAGGCATTTAAATTCTACGTTGTCTCTTCTCTCTCTCCCTCACGGCGATGGATTCCATTAGGAATGAGGTCTCGAGTGTGATTAATATAAGTTGTAATAACTTGTTTCGCACTCGAGCTAAAATTAGTTTGTTTGAATACATGTGCATGTAAACAAACCAAAAATTTCAGAAATTGTGGCGGTTTAGTTAGCTCGAACAGGAAAACTGCTCCAACATTGATGGATTGCATCACATACTCGTGCACATTGAGTATTAATGGTAACGTAATTAATTGGATTCCGGTGTGAATAGTTTTCGGCGAGAACATGTTTTCGCCTAACTGGGGAATACGAAGACGCGAGTGATCACGTGATAGTTCACGCTCCAGTTACCGGCAATGTAAATTAACAATACATTTTACTTTTGAAGTCCAGTGATCTGTAGTCCAGTGGTAACACGCTGGACTAGTAATCAAGGGATCGCAGGTTCGATCCCCCGTCTGACCCTAATAAAATTAACAGTCTTTCAGATGGGACGTTAAACTGAGGTCTCGTGTCGGTGCTTTACACCGTGCACGTAAACGAACCAGAGGAGACTCTGGAATGGGACTCTGTCTGTATCATTGCACTATCCTCCAACATCTAAAATGACTAATCTCTTCAGGAGGCGTCGCTCATATGGGCAACCGGTAGCGACGATAAATAAACGTAAAAACACACTTACGAAGTCACTTTTTCGCGGATAATGGAGACGAGACAATGGAAACTTCAAACATACCCAGTTTTTACTAATTTCCCTATACACATGCATGTTCCCATATAAATATGTATTTAAGAAATCAGCCAATATTGTTTCAAAATGACATAATTATACTTCGTCTGCACCACCAATATATTTACGAATAAATAATATCATCATAGTCTCACTGTTCCATATTTATGAGATTCATCCGTTATTACACACATGGGGTCCTTATGAAAAATATCATTTTCGCCTTCAGGTCCATGTGTTGTCACAGAGGCTCTCCAACTGATATTCATGGTTGTGTAAACCTAGTTATTCTCTGTTGGATACCGAGTGATGTGTGCGATGGATGGGTCCATTTGCGATTCTGCTCACAGTCAAAGTAATTAGGAGGGGTGACGATTCCTTATGCCTCATGTGTTTGTCTAAGTCAAACTAAATGTTAGTGTTGTAGATACCATATAGAGACACCACTTGGTCCAACAAACGAAATTTGAGTGAAAATGATACATTAAGCCTGCTATTAGTGTGTGTTTACGTTTATTTATCGTCGCTACCGGTTGCGACGCCTCCTGAAGAGATTAGTCATTTTAGATTTTTGGAGGAGAGTGCAATGATACAGACAGAGACCCATTCCAGAGTCTCCTCTGGTTCTTTTACGTGCACGGTGTAAAGCACCGACACGAGACCTCGGTTTAAAGTCCCATCTGAAAGACTGTTAATTTTATTAAGGTCAGACGGGGGTTCGAACCTGCGATCCCTGGAATATCAGTCCAGCGTGTTAACCACTGGACTACAGATCCGTCTGTGCCTGCTATTAAATTTAGTATTCCTTATTTGTATTGTTATGTTCGCGCTGAGGCAATTTACACAGTTAGGTGAAAACTGTTGACGTCAATCCAGATTACTGGGAAACAGATGCCGTCGTTGTATAGACTTTTCTCACAATGTAAGCAATTGATTTTATTCGAGATTTTTATGAATGAAAGGTAACATGTTCTTTATTCAGTCAGTGTCAGTGTATGAACGTCCGTTATGTACTACAGCGCCAAAACCTGGTAACGCCGGGATATGATACAGATGATATAACCCACTCGATGAAATAAAACCCTATCTTACACTAATAAACACACATCTCCCTTTTCTTTTATGATTTTCAATGATTTTGGCTAATATAATAAATATAATTCATTTTAACTGCCCCTGTCGGGAACCTCATTTCACTACATTGCACAATAGCACAACCACTTATGTTAGCGTGAACGTCCGTAATAAGAAATAGTTCCTGTTTAAACTTAGTTATTTTCTGTTTGCTATCATAATTAAAATCTACAGACAAAACAAATTCATTAGACTATGTTTCTTTATAATTAACTGTTCATGGTAGTCAGAAAATAGCTGAAATACAAAAGCACATCTAACCGCGCAGGAATACGAAACGCAACCAGTGGCAGGGCAACTGCCATGTTTCACTGTTTGAAAACAGTGTAAGATGTAGTTTTCTTTCACTGAGAAAAACTCAATCATTTATTGGAAAGCATTAATGAAAGAAACTATTTTGGAAAATGGCTTGAACCGGAAAATGACGTTATAGTTTTGGATTGGATTTATTCCACTGCCGATATCACAACTATATACCACACTTAGTAGTAAACGGTAGAAGAAGTAAACAGCGTAATATTCTCCATTCGTGATACTCTAAAGATCAGTCCAGAAGCGTTCGACAGTCGGAAATTGTATGGGGATCAGGCAATCAATCAAACATGTTTGCATCAATAGAGGTATTCTCGGTGGCGTCCCACAAGCAATGTGATAATGTATGTATCAATTCACTCAACATGATTGCAATGCTGTATTACAGTGACGCTTATACACCAAAATCATATTTACAGGAATGGACCGCAATAATAAAAAGTACGCCGTAAATTTCGTGCATGACATTGATCAACGGATATGTGGTATGCTGTTACCTTACTGGTACAGTCACCAACACCAGCGGGTCCAGGAGGGCGCACTCGGCGCCTCCCTCCTCCCTCTATTATATTTCAAGCTCAATTTCAGTAATGGCTACGATAATTACGATAACACTTCGCAAACATGTCTAGCTAACACCTACCGCTCGTTCATCTGTGCAATGTATGGGTATTATTCGAACCTATTTCATTGTGTAATATTTTAGGTTTTCGACCATGACATAATGCTGTTATTATACACCCTAAATCTGCACGAAACACATGCCCCCACTCTGACAGGCATAACGAACTCACACACCCCTTACGCCAATTCCTGGATCCACCCCTGGCCAACACGTCACCACCAATGGAACACTGTGTTTATATATATCATACAATGTCTGTCTAAGTTTTCATTGTATATCAATTATAGCAATGCACTAGCTATTGCCTACGTAGACATATACACTATCTTTAGGCGTTGCATGTGAACTGTTGTCTGTACATTAGTTCCGGATTCAGCGTGCATCGTAATAGTGTATCATTTAAGTTCCTGGTACAGCACATACTGTTGTCTTGTTATATAGTTATATATGTACGAACTTACAGTTATGTATGTACGCACATACATTTATATATGTACGCACATACAGTTATATATGTACGCACATACAGTTATATATGTACGCACATACAGTTATATATGTACGCACTTACAGTTATATATGTACGCACATACAGTTATATATGTACGCACATACAGTTATATATGTACGCACATACAGTTATATATGTACGCACATACAGTTATATATGTACGCACATACAGTTATATATGTACGCACATACAGTTATATATGTACGCACTTACAGTTATGTCTAAGCACATATAGTTATATATGTACGCACATACAGTTATATATGTTCGCACATACAGTTATATATGTACGCACATACAGTTATATATGTACGCACATACAGTTATATATGTACGCACTTACAGTTATGTCTAAGCACATACAGTTATATATGTACGCACATACATTTATATATGTACGCACTCACAGTTATATATGTACGCACTCACAGTTATATATGTACGCACTCACAGTTATATATGTACGCACTCACAGTTATATATGTACGCACATACAGTTATATATGTACGCACATACAGTTATATATGTACGCACTTACAGTTATGTCTAAGCACATATAGTTATATATGTACGCACATACAGTTATATATGTACGCACATACAGTTATATATGTACGCACTTACAGTTATGTCTAAGCCCATATAGTTATATATGTACGCACATACAGTTATATATGTACGCACATTCAGTTATATATGTACGCACATACAGTTATATATGTACGCACATACAGTTATATATGTACGCACATACAGTTATATATGTACGCACTCACAGTTATATATGTACGCACATACAGTTATATATGTACGCACATACATTTATATATGTACGCACTTACAGTTATGTCTAAGCACATACAGTTATATATGTACGCACATACAGTTATATATGTACGCACTTACAGTTATATATGTACGCACTTACAGTTATATATGTACGCACATACAGTTATATATGTACGCACTTACAGTTATGTCTAAGCACATACAGTTATATATGTACGCACATACAGTTATATATGTACGCACATACAGTTATATATGTACGCACTTACAGTTATATATGTGCGTACATATATAACTGTATGATGTGCGTACATATATAACTGTATGTGCGTACATATATAACTGTATGTGCGTACATATATAACTGTATGTGCGTACATATATAACGGTAAGTGCGTACACATACAGTTATATATGTACGCACTTACAGTTATGTCTAAGCACATATAGTTATATATGTACGCACATACAGTTATATATGTACGCACATACAGTTAAATATGTACGCACATACAGTTATATATGTACTCACATACAGTTACATATGTACGCACATACAGTTATATATGTACGCACATACAGTTATATATGTACGCACATACAGTTATATATGTACGCACTTACAGTTATGTCTAAGCACATACAGTTATATATGTACGCACATACAGTTATATATGTACGCACATACAGTTATATATGGACGCACTTACAGTTATGTCTAAGCACATACAGTTATATATGTACGCACTCACAGTTATATATGTACGCACTTACAGTTATATATGTACGCACATACAGTTATATATGTACCCACTTACAGTTATATATGTACCCACTTACAGTTATATATGTACGCACATACAGTTATATATGTACGCACATACAGTTATATATGTACACACTCACAGTTATATATGTACGCACATACAGTTATATATGTATGCACTTACAGTTATGTCTAAGCACATACAGTTATATATGTACGCATATACAGTTATATATGTACGCACTCACAGTTATATATGTACGCACATACAGTTATATATGTACGCACATACAGTTATATATGTACTCACATACAGTTATATATGTACGCACATACAGTTATATATGTACGCATATACAGTTATATATGTACGCACTCACAGTTATATATGTACGCACATACAGTTATATATGTACGCACATACAGTTATATATGTACGCACATACAGTTATATATGTACGCACTTACAGTTATATATGTACGCACATACAGTTATATATGTAGCACATACAGTTATATATGTACGCACATACAGTTATATATGTACGCACATACAGTTATATATGTACGCACATACAGTTATATATGTACGCACATACAGTTATATATGTACGCACATACAGTTATATATGTACGCACTTACAGTTATATATGTACGCACTTACAGTTATGTCTAAGCACATATAGTTATATATGTACGCACATACAGTTATATATGTACGCACATACAGTTATATATGTACGCACATACAGTTATATATGTACGCACATACAGTTATATATGTACGCACTTACAGTTATGTCTAAGCACATATAGTTATATATGTACGCACATACAGTTATATATGTAGGCACTCACAGTTATATATGTACGCACTTACAGTTATATATGTACGCACATACAGTTATATATGTACGCACATACAGTTATATATGTACGCACATACAGTTATATATGTACGCACATCAGTTATATATGTACGCACATAGAGTTATATATGTACGCACATACAGTTATATATGTACGCACATACAGTTATATATGTACGCACTCACAGTTATATATGTACGCACATACAGTTATATATGTACGCACATACAGTTATATATGTACGCACTCACAGTTATATATGTACGCACATACAGTTATATATGTACCACATACAGTTATATATGTACGCACATACAGTTATATATGTACGCACATACAGTTATATATGTACGCAATCACAGTTATATATGTACGCACATACAGTTATATATGTACGCACATACAGTTATATATGTACACACTACAGTTATATATGTACGCACATACAGTTATATATGTACGCACATATAGTTATATATGTACGCACTTACAGTTATGTCTAAGCACATATAGTTATATATGTACGCACATACAGTTATATATGTACGCACATACAGTTATATATGTACGCACTTACAGTTATATATGTACGCACATACAGTTATATATGTACGCACATACAGTTATATATGTACGCACTTACAGTTATGTCTAAGCACATATAGTTATATATGTACGCACATACAGTTATATATGTACGCACATACAGTTATATATGTACGCACATACAGTTATATATGTACACACTCACAGTTATATATGTACGCACATACAGTTATATATGTACGCACTCACAGTTATATATGTACGCACATACAGTTATATATGTACGCACATACAGTTATATATGTACTCACTTACAGTTATGTCTAAGCACATATAGTTATATATGTACGCACATACAGTTATATATGTACGCACATACAGTTATATATGTACGCACTTACAGTTATGTCTAAGCACATATAGTTATATATGTACGCACATACAGTTATATATGTACGCACATACAGTTATATATGTACGCTCATACAGTTATATATGTACTCACATACAGTTACATATGTACGCACATACAGTTATATATGTACGCACATACAGTTATATATGTACGCACATACAGTTATATATGGACGCACATACAGTTATATATGTACGCACTTACAGTTATGTCTAAGCACATACAGTTATATATGTACGCACATACAGTTATATATGTACGCACATACAGTTATATATGTACGCACTTACAGTTATGTCTAAGCACATACAGTTATATATGTACGCACTTACAGTTATATATGTACGCACATACAGTTATATATGTACCCACTTACAGTTATATATGTACGCACATACAGTTATATATGTACGCACATACAGTTATATATGTACACACTCACAGTTATATATGTATGCACATACAGTTATATATGTACGCACATACAGTTATATATGTACGCACATACAGTTATATATGTACGCACATACAGTTATATATGTATGCACTTACAGTTATGTCTAAGCACATACAGTTATATATGTACGCATATACAGTTATATATGTACGCACTCACAGTTATATATGTACGCACATACAGTTATATATGTACGCACATACAGTTATATATGTACGCACATACAGTTATATATGTACTCACATACAGTTATATATGTACGCACATACAGTTATATATGTACGCATATACAGTTATATATGTACCCACTTACAGTTATATATGTACGCACATATAGTTATATATGTACGCACATACAGTTATATATGTACGCACATACAGTTATATGTGTACGCACATACAGTTATATATGTACGCACTTACAGTTATGTCTAAGCACATACAGTTATATATGTACGCATATACAGTTATATATGTACCCACTTACAGTTATATATGTACGCACATATAGTTATATATGTACGCACATACAGTTATATATGTACGCACATACAGTTATATGTGTACGCACATACAGTTATATATGTACGCACTTACAGTTATGTCTAAGCACATACAGTTATATATGTACGCATATACAGTTATATATGTACCCACTTACAGTTATATATGTACGCACATATAGTTATATATGTACGCACATACAGTTATATGTGTACGCACATACAGTTATATATGTACGCACTTACAGCATATGCAGTTAATATATGATATTTTTATTTAAAAATAGAAATATGCGCAGTGTGTTTAAAGCGACATTACATCGCAAAAAGCAAATAAAATATATTTGTTTGCGTATAGATGCATTGCTACTACACATTCTTCCGAATACATTCGAACATTAACATTGAATCAATAAACAGTGTTGTTGTTCATTGAAAATATGATTTCATATAACGGTCATCCATGCTACCGAGTTGTTTGTCATCGGAGTCAATACTAAGCTCGAGATAATGTCGCTTAGAGATAATTTAACTAAGAATAGTCTACAAATAAATAGGCACAAATGTGAAATATAACGGTAAATTTGTAACATAAATCTTGTTATTCAGGATACACTAGTTGTATTACGCATGTATGTTCACGTTTTAAAGTTTAAACTTTATTTATTTTACAACGATTGCGGAGCAAGTTCTAACAACTTATATTAATCACTCTCGTTGGCGCGGATGAAAGCGTAATTGTTGCCATTCGTGTGGGAGGAAACCGGAGTACCCGGAGAAAACCCACCTTTCCGATCTGGCGACCACCGTACCATCTCACATAGTTCCCGGTCCGAGGATCGAACCCGGGTTGCATTGGTGAGAGGTGAGCACGCTAACCACTGCGCTAATCGGACAGCCTATTTTGCTATGTCAACAAACCGCGTATACAACATTTGTTTATTAGTTTACCATATACATGTAATAGGAAAATACTTCTGCAGAAATTTGAGTTTTCACTGATGTAGTGTCGCTTTAAGTAATTAGAAAAATAAAATTAATAATAATGCGTCATATCCGCCATATGGGCAGACGAGTTCATACGCGAACTTTAGGTGCAACAGCTTAGAATCGGGTTCAATATCAATAATTATCATCTTACATCTTATACGCATCTTGCAAAACGGTGTATAGCCTTCATAACTGCTGCCTAATTGCATTGTATCTGGACAAACACAACAGTGGGTCTGTGGTTTGTAATGGAAATCGAAAAAAGACATGACATCGGATGAAAACGGGTTAATTAAGAGACTGAAGGATCTATACACTAATCAACTGCATTGACCAAAACTGGATCACTGACTGTTTGCACAGACACAATAATCAACCGCGTGTGCTTTACGCTTATCTATCGTCGCTACCGGTTGCCCATATAAGCGACGCCTCCTGAAGAGATTAGTCATTTGAGAATTTGGAGGATAATGTAATGATACAGACAGAGACACATTCCAGAGTCTCCTCCGTTACTTTAAAAAAGTGCACGATCTAAAGCACCGACACGATGTATCGGCAGAAAGTGGCATCCGAAAGGTTTTGATCCGTAAGATGTCATCGTGTTAAAATAATTGAATGTCACGTGGTATTGTTCTACATTGCATAGGTTTCAGATATCGACATAAATTACAACACTAATACACACAATTTGCGGTTTATCCTGTTTTCAGCTGTTTATTTTCGCTTTATTGATAACATTTCTACAACAATTGACCCACATTATGTCCGCGTCACGTTGTATCTGGTCACGTGATTGCAAATCTATGCATATTGTGGAAGACGCCAATGGCTTCGGAGTTCCAGATAGTAGTTTTGATAGCGCCTTGAGTGTATGTAATCGTGTTGTACATGTTAGCTATGAAACATTCCCATTATGGCGTCAATGTATGCATATGGTGGAAGACGCCAATGGCTCCGGAGTTCCAGAATGTATATAGTTTTGATAGCGACTTGATTGTATGTAATCGTGTTTTACACGATTGCGATGAAACATTCTCATTATGGCGTCAATGTATGCATATTGTGGAAGACGTCAATGGCTTCGGAGTTCCAGAATGTATATAGTTTTGATAGCGACTTGATTGTATGTAATCGTGTTTTACACGATTGCGATGAAACATTCTCATTATGGCGGCAATGTATGCATATTGTGGAAGACGCCAATGGCTTCGGAGTTCCAGATAGTAGTTTTGATAGCGCCTTGAGTGTATGTAATCGTGTTGTACATGTTAGCTATGAAACATTCCCCATTATGGCGTCAATGTATGCATATGGTGGAAGACGCCAATGGCTTTCGGAGTTCCAGAAAGTATATAGTTTTGATAGCGACTTGATTTTATGTAATCGTGTTGTACATGTTAGCTATATGAAACATTCCCATTATGGCGTCAATGTATGCATATTGTGGAAGACGCCAATGGCTTTCGGAGTTCCAGAAAGTATATAGTTTTGATAGCGACTTGATTGTATGTAATCATGTTTTACACGATTGTGATGAAACATTCCCATTATGGCGTCAATTGATCACACCATAAATGGAGCGAAAACACGTTTGATGGAGTTGGTTAGAAGCTAGGATATTTCCTCCGGATATGATCGGAAATCACGCCTAAGACTGGGCAATAAATCGACACAACAGGGAAGAAATTCTGACATGATTGTCAAAACATAACATTGTTCATTAGTCAAAAGTGACGTACGACACATTCCGATTGCAGTGCTAGACATGTTTCTATGATTACGTTTTCATTTCCATTTATATGATTACAGTGGAATTAGATGGTTATAAATGTTAGCTGTATAGCACAGAAGTGTTTTCAAAAGTATATTAACCCATTTGACACAACTGGCCTCTCAATAGGCTTACAACAAGTGTAGATCCAGATGAGCCGGCTCGTGACGAGCCGTCTCATCAGGATATGCACTTTTTGCCAGTAATATCACTATTTTTAGACAAAGATTACCCATTTTGATAAATGAACTGGTCCAAATGTAATTTTCTTATTAATTTATTGGTCTGGAAATATCATGCACCAGTCCATGTCAGTTACTTGGTGTTGAATGGGAAGAGAATCACAGAAGTGGCTGCTTAGCACAGGTGACTGCTTATTAGAGGTAAAATATATAATAAAACAATGTATTGGGAATCTCGAAACTGGCTGCTTAATACAGGTAGTCGTGATAGCACAGTTGTAGCGAGTTCGCTTCAGGTGCGAAAAGCCCCAAGTTCGGGCCCGCTGGAGCCGTTATGATTGTGCCTTTAGACAAGGCATTTAAATTCCACATTGCCTCAGACTTTGACCCGGCTGTTTCTTCTCACCAATGCAACCCGGGTTCGATCCTCGAATCGGGAAGTATGTGAGATGGTACGGTGATTGCCAGATCGGACAGGTGGGTTTTCTCCGGGTACTCCGGTTTCCTCTCACATGAATGACCACATAAACAATTATACGCTTTCATAAATAAAGTTTAAACTTAAGGCTATGCATACGTAAATTATGTATGCTTTTGCTCTTTGTGACGTACGTTTCGTTAAGTTGTATAAACTAAGAAAATGTGATTAAACTAAACTATCTAACGCTGCTATTTAAATAGTAAATATAATTCAACTGAACCTTAAAATGGCAATATAATTTAATGTACAGTACTGCTTAATTGTCGTGATTCTATGAGCTAAGATTAAACAATTATAAAACCAATGAGAAACATTAGTTAGTTACTGCCCCTGAATACTCCTAAAAGTATATTTGTCCTCATATTTTAGCATTGGCTTTGTATATTTATGATTCTTGCTCTTTCTTTATGTGTGATATTGGGAAACAAACAATTACTTTACTTTACTGTTATTTAACACTAGCGAGGTTTCCAGTATTTGCTGAAGGGTTATATGTGCACCAAAGAAACACCGTTGGCAGAGGTTTCTGGTATTGGAGCAGGGTTATATGTGCACCAAAGAAGCACCGTTGGCCGGGGTTTCTGGTATTGGATGCAGGGTTATATGTGTACTCAGGTTGCACTGTTGGCCGAGGTTTCTGGTATTGGTCTAGGATTATATGTGTACCCAGGTTGCATTGTTGGCCGAAGTTTTTGGTATGGAAGCAGGGTTATATGTGTACCCAGGTTGCACCGTTGGTCGAGGTTTCTGGTATTGGAGCAGGGTTATATGTGTACCCAGGTTGCACCGTTGGCCGAGGTTTCTGGTATTGGAGCAGGGTTATATGTGTACCCAGGTTGCACCGTTGGCCGAGGTTTCTGGTATTGGTGCAGGGATATATGTGTACCCAGGTTGCACCGTTGGTCGAGGTTTCTGTTATTGGATGCATGGTTGTATGTGTACCCAGGTTGCACCGTTGGTCGAGGTTTCTGGTATTGGAGCCGGGTTATATGTGTACCCAGGTTGTACTGTTGGCCGAGGTTTCTGGTATTGGAGCCGGGTTATGTGTGTACCCAGGTTGTACTGTTTGCCGAGGTTTCTGGTATTGGAGTCGGGTTATATTTGTACAAAGGTTGCACTGTTGGTCGAGGTTTCTGGTATTGGAGCCGGGTTATGTGTGTACCCAGTTTGTACTGTTGGTCGAGGTTTCTGGTATTGGAGCCGGTTTATGTGTGTACCCAGGTTGTACTGTTGGCCGAGGTTTCTGGTATGTATTGGAGTCGGGTTATATGTGTACTCAGGTTGCACTGTTGGCTGAGGTTTCTGGTATTGGAGCAGGGTTATATGTGTACCCAGGTTGCACCATTGGCCGAGGTTTCTGGTATTGGAGCAGGGTTATATGTGTACCCAGGATGCACTGTTGGTCGAGGTTTCTGGTATTGGATGCAGGGTTATATGTGTAACCAGGTTGTACTGTTGGCCGAGGTTTCTGGTATTGGATGCAGGGTTATATGTGTACCCAGGTTGTACTGTTGGCCGAGGTTTCTGGTATTGGATGCTGGGTTATATGTGTACCCAGGTTGCACTGTTGGACGAGGTTTCTGGTATTGGATGCAGGGTTATATGTGTAACCAGGTTGTACTGTTGGCCGAGGTTTCTGGTATTGGATGCAGGGTTATATGTGTACCCAGGTTGTACTGTTGGCCGAGGTTTCAGGTATTGGAGCCGGGTTATATGTGTACCCAGGTTGTACCGTTGGCCGAGGTTTCAGGTATTAGTCTTTTACACCTTTATTGTAGCTCGATTGCGAAACAAGTTCTTACAACTCTGGAAACCTCATTCCTAATGGAATCCATCGCCACATGAGAGAGACAAGAGGCAATGTGGAATTTAAATGCCTTGCATAAGGGCACACTTATAACAGCTCCAGCTGGACCCACACGTGAAGTGAACGCGATACTACTGCGCTATCACGACTTCCAACGTGTTCAGGTATTTACTGAAGGACAATATGTGTACCCATAAAGCATCCTTGTCCGAAATTCTGGTACAGTCTGGGATTCGCTATGTCGAATTTTGAACAAAATACTTCGAAATAACCGATGTTTGACTTAACCAAATTCGATATAAACGGACCCAGTTATATGTAAAATGATAGTCTCTGAAACGGGACTTTGATTCGACTTCGAGATAACCAGATAGTTCGACATAACATATTTTGACATAACGGATATAGACTGTATTTAAGGAAACAACAGTAAAACCAAACGATTTCGACTAAAATGACCAATATACAATATAAAGTCGTGATAGCGCCGTGGATGCGCGTTCGCTTCAGGTGCGAAATGTCCGGAGTTCGAGCCCCGCTGGAGCCGTTACGATTGTGTCCTTAGGCAAGGCATTTAAATTCCGCGTTGCCTCTTCTCTCCCTCGTGGCGATGGATTCCATCAGGAATGAGGTCTCGTCGAGAGTGATTAATATAAGTTGAAAGAACTTGTTTCGCAATCGAGCTAAAATAAATTTGTATAAACTAATATAAAACCAAACGATTTCGACTAAAAGGACTAATATACATTTCGGGATAGACATTATTTAGGGAGGTAAGAGCAAACACAGCAATGTAGCTCGTTGTATCGATCATGTTTGCAATGATGGTAGAGATATAGTTAATGATAGCAGTCATAAACTTATTGTTCTACAACCATTTCAGATCCATAGAGGAATGGACGCTAAATGATCTTGGGATCGATTGCTTATGATATTTTCAGATATTTAAGGGCCAACGGCCCATGCTTTGATAAGCATTATTGTTGTAGCTGGCGAGGACTTTAAGATAGCATTCAACGGTATTTATTACCTAATAAATACGAGAGGAACATCTTAAAACAAATTACGACTGAAATTGCTAAGTCGTACATTACATTTAATAGATTATGAGTCGTATATATTATATTATAAAAACACGTTACTGAAGTCGTGATAGCGTAGTGGTAGCGCGTTCAGATATTTAAATTCCATGTTGCCTCTTCTCTCTCGCTCTTGGCGATGGTTTCCATCATGATTGAGGTCTCGAGAGCGATTAATATATTAAGTTGTAAGAACTTGTTTCGCAAGCGAACGAAAATAAATTTGTATAGACTAATATAAGTTGTCACAATTTTGTTTCGCAATCGAGCTAAAATCAGTGTGTATAAGTTAAAATAAAGTATGCTAGTCATTTTATTCTTCTTACTCGCCCACATGGTTCGCCGGTGGCGAGGGTAAATAAGCTTAATCATCACCAGTTTTATGTTTCGGAGCATAACCTAACTAGTATGTAAAAACTTATTCTGCAATCGAACTAAAATGAATGCATTTAATTTATAACACCGTTTACCGCTTAGACATTTATTGCGCTTTTTAAGATCAATTGAACACGCATACAAAATTATCATTTTATATTTCAATATTGAATCTGTAGAGATAATAGTGCAATGCACAACGGAATTCAACATTACAGATCATTTTGGTTTATCGATGATTTCCATTTTTGAAGACATCATAATTACATTAAGGACATTTCTTTAAAAAACAAGCTCATCATGAATCGACAGAAAACATAATATTTCAATTTGGTATAATATTATAGTGCCGGTGTTCTAACAGAATTGAAATCTAGTAAGAACTGAAAGTTGCGCACAAGGGTACATCTTAAGTAGCGGGCGTCAGGAATGGAAGACATTCGCTTTATTTTCAATATGTGTGCTAATAATCAGTATTATATGGCATTTATGAACCTATAGATATTTATAAAGTGTGTGGGGGCTTTTCCAATTTCTATATAAACTAGACCGGTGTATGCTTTATCCTGACTTACCGGATACGAATACACGTGGTCAATTGATGGAACAGCATACTCGAGTTCGAGCTAAATAAGGATATAATTATATTAGAAATCTACTGTTTGGAGCAGTTATCAAATTCCATTATTCAGTAATGATGTTAGTGACTTGTTTGTAACGGTTGTCACTGTGCTATCAGTTGTAATTTGACTGTAAAGTGTTTAGAAACTCCGAAACCACACAACGGCTCTATATAATTATGCAACCCAATTTAACCGAAATCTACATGTGTTCTGTACAGGTTTATACAGTTATATCCCAAATAAATGTGACACTTAACACACACTACGTAATTTTCAATTTTGTTTTGTACAAATAACTGAATAATGCATACTATTTTAACCTAGTTTACAAAGATGATCAAATGACACGGTCCCTGGAAATACCGAAAGACACCGAAAAACGGTATACAACAACAATATAAGAACGAAGCAGCTTGTGTTTTAACTATTTATTAAACCAGATACACCTTATTGACTTAATATCTGCCCTATGTCAAACCCCTTGCGAGGACCTAAGCATATTTTCCTGGACAGGCTTAGCCCGTAGCGTGAACCCAGTAAATCGCAACTAGCGAACTTTCAATTTTCATGGACTTACGTTCGCACGTTACACCGGCATGGGGCGATATACCCCAAGCTTAACACTAATGTTTTCAGTCATTTGTTTGTATAGGTACCTATATTCACCCATTATATGTTATCATTTTAACCCCGTCCACAGCCCAATTGAGTAATTTCACGATGTGTGATTTTACCTTCACACCGGCACGCTCAGATTTGGAATCCCGTAAATGTTCGATATATTTTCATATCGTATGTCGCTGTAGTCTTACTATGTGCTAAGAAATTCAACATATTTAAATGGTGGACACTATAGAAGAATTACCTCCATATTTATTTTGGCGATTGTACAGATGTATTGCTCATAGTTCAACCGTATGCGCAGCTTTAGTTATTTTTTATGAATCGTGAGGCACGTGAAAGGTTTGTAATTCAATACGAATACACTGTATATTCGTATACCCTGGCTAACCCGGAACAATCATCATACATTTACGACAATGTTATCGACATGCTGGAAACTGCATTGAAGCTTCGTAACTATTTATACAAAAATCAAACGTCACAATTACGTGACGCCACTTTGCCGCTACATGTGGAAACTATTGAACAAATTGACGTGTCACCTAGAGTGATCTTGTTTTATGAGGGTCGCCCAAACAGTTCCAGTGAAGTTGCTAACATTGTATTATCAATGTATACGTCAAATAATAGCATCATCACTTGAACTACTGATTATACGTCTAACAATCGCGTCCATGTGACCAATATACATACATGGAACAATAACGTCCATGAAACCTTCGTGTATACCTAACATGATGACGTCATGGAAACACCGTAAATGCGTATAACAATGACGTCCGTAATTCACAGTACATACGTCTACACATGACGTCAATAAAACCACTAGCCATACGTTTACAAATAACATCGATGGAACCACTGGGAATATGTCTACCATTAACGTCCATGGCATCACTCGGCATAGTCTACCATTAACGTCCATGTAACCACTCGGCATAGTCTACCATTAACGTCCATGAAACCACTCCGCATAGTCTACCATTAACGCCCATGGAGCCACTCGGCATAGTTTACCATTAACGTCCATGAAACCACTCGGCATAGTCTACCATTAATGTCCATGAAATCATTCGGCATAGTCTACCATTAACGCCCATGGAGCCACTCGGCATAGTCTACCATTAATGTCCATGAAACCACTCGGCATAGTTTACCATTAACGTCCATGAAACCACTCGGCATAGTCTACCATTAATGTCCATGAAACCATTCGGCATAGTCTACCATTAACGTCCATGGAACAACTCGGCATAGTCTACCATTAACGTCCATGAAACCACTCGGCATAGTCTACCATTAACGTCCATGGAACAACTCGGCATAGTCTACCATTAACGTCCATGAAACCACTCGGCATAGTCTACCATTAACGTCCATGGAACCACTCGGCATAGTCTACCATTAACGTCCATGAAACCACTCGGCATAGTCTACCATTAACGTCCATGGAACAACTCGGCATAGTCTACCATTAACGTCCATGAAACCACTCGGCATAGTCTACATTAACGTCCATGGAACCACTCGGCATAGTCTACCATTAACGTCCATGGAACAACTCGGCATAGTCTACCATTAACGTCCATGAAACCACTCGGCATAGTCTACCATTAACGTCCATGCAACCACTCGCCATAGTCTACCATTAACGTCCATGGAACAACTCGGCATAGTTTACCATTAACGTCCATGAAACCACTCGGCATAGTCTACCATTAACGTCCATGGAACAACTCGGCATAGTCTACCATTAACGTCCATGGATCCACTCGGCAAAGTCTACCATTAACGTCCATGCAACCACTCGGCAAAGTCTACCATTAACGTCCATACAACCACTCGGCAAAGTCTACCATTAACGTCCATGCAACCACTCGGCAAAGTCTACCATTAACGTCCATACAACCACTCGGCAAAGTCTACCATTAACGTCCATGCAACCACTCGGCATAGTCTACCATTAACGTCCATGGAACCATTCGGCATAGTCTACCATTAACGTCCATGCAACCACTCGGCATAGTCTACCATTAACGTCCATACAACCACTCGGCATAGTCTACCATTAACGTCCATGGCACCACTCGGCATAGTCTACCATTAACGTCCATGGCACCACTCGGCATAGTCTGCCATTAACGTCCATGCAACCACTCGGCATATTCTGCCATTAACGTCCATGCAACCACTCGGCATAGTCTACCATTAACGTCCATGCAACCACTCGGCATAGTCTACAATTAACGTCCATGGAACCACTCGGCATAGTCAACCATTAACGTCCATGGAAACAGTCGGCATAGTTTACCATTAACGTCCATGAAACCACTCGGCATAGTCTACCATTAACGTCCATGAAACCACTCGGCAAACTCTACCATTAACGTCCATACAACCACTCGGCATAGTCTACCATTAACGTCCATGAAACCACTCGGCAAAATCTACCATTAACGTGCATGAAACCACTCGGCATAGTCTACTATTAACGTCCATGAAACCACTCGGCATAGTCTACAATTAACGTCCATGGAACCACTCGGCATAGTCTACCATTAACGTCCATGGAACCACTCGGCATAGTCTACCATTAACGTCCATGGAACCACTCGGCATAGTCTACCATTAACGTCCATGCAACCACTCGGCATAGTCTACCATTAACGTCCATGGAACCACTCGGCATAGTCTACCATTAACGTCCATGAAACCACTCGGCATAGTCTACCATTAACGTCCACGGAACAACTCGGCATAGTCTACCATTAACGTCCATGAAACCACTCGGCATAGTCTACATTAACGTCCATGGAACCACTCGGCATAGTCTACCATTAACGTCCATGGAACAACTCGTCATAGTCTACCATTAACGTCCATGAAACCACTCGGCATAGTCTACCATTAACGTCCATGGAACCACTCGGCATAGTCTACCATTAACGTCCATGGAACAACTCGGCAAAGTCTACCATTAACGTCCATGCAACCACTCGGCATAGTCTACCATTAACGTCCATACAACCACTCGGCAAAGTCTACCATTAACGTCCATACAACGACTCGGCAAAGTCTACCATTAACGTCCATGCAACCACTCGGCATTATACCATTAACGTCCATGGAACCACTCGGCAAAGTCTACCATTAACGTCCATGCAACCACTCGGCATAGTCTACCATTAACGTCCATGGAACCATTCGGCATAGTCTACCATTAACGTCCATACAACCACTCGGCATAGTCTACCATTAACGTCCATACAACCACTCGGCATAGTCTACCATTAACGTCCATGGCATCACTCGGCATAGTCTACCATTAACGTACATGGCACCACTCGGCATAGTCTACCATTAACGTCCATGGAACCACTCGGCATAGTCTACCATTAACGTCCATGGCACCACTCGGCATAGTCTACCATTAACGTCCATGGAACAACTCGGCATAGTCTACCATTAACGTCCATTGAACAACTCGGCATAGTCTGCCATTAACGTCCATGCAACCACTCGGCATATTCTGCCATTAACGTCCATGCAACCACTCGGCATAGTCTACAATTAACGTCCATGGAACCACTCGGCATAGTCAACCATTAACGTCCATGGAAACAGTCGGCATAGTTTACCATTAACGTCCATGAAACCACTCGGCATAGTCTACCATTAACGTCCATGAAACCACTCGGCAAAATCTACCATTAACGTCCATGAAACCACTCGGCATAGTCTACTATTAACGTCCATGAAACCACTCGGCATAGTCTACCATTAACGTCCATGAAACCACTCGGCAAAATCTACATTAACGTCCATGAAACCACTCGGCATAGTCTACTATTAACGTCCATGAAACCACTCGGCATAGTCTACCATTAACGTCCATGGAACCACTCGGCATAGTCTACAATTAACGTCCATGGAACCACTCGGCATAGTCTACCATTAACGTCCATGCAACCACTCGGCATAGTCTACAATTAACGTCCATGGAACCACTCGGCATAGTCTACCATTAACGTCCATGGAACCACTCGGCATAGTCTACCATTAACGTTCATGGAACCACTCGGCAAAGTCTACCATTAACGTCCATGCAACCACTCGGCAAAGTCTACCATTAACGTCCATGTAACCACTCGGCATAGTCTACCATTAACGTCCATACAACCACTCGGCATTGTCTACCATTAACGTCCATGGAACCACTCGGCATAGTTTACCATTAACGTTCATGGAACCAGTCGGCATAGTCTACCATTAACGTCCATGGAACCAGTCGGCAAAGTCTACCATTAACGTCCATGAAACCACTCGGCAAAGTCTACCATTAACGTCCATGGAACCAGTCGGCAAAGTCTACCATTAGCGTCCATGGAACCACTGGGAATATGTCTACCATTAATGTCCATGGAACCAGTCGGCATAGTCTACCATTAACGTCCATGGAACCACTGGGAATATGTCTACCATTAACGTCCATGAAACCACTCGGCATAATCTACCATTAACGTTCATGTAACCACTCGGCATAGTCTACCATTAACGTACATGTAACCACTCGGCATAGTCTACCATTAACGTACATGTAACCACTCGGCATAGTCTACCATTAACGTTCATGGAACCACTCGGCATAATCTACCATTAACGTCCATGGATCCACTCGGCATAGTCTACCATTAACGTCCATGGAACAACTCGGCATAGTTTACCATTAATGTCCATGAAACCACTCGGCATAGTCTACCATTAACGTCCATGGAACCACTCGGCATTGTCTACCATTAACGTCCATGGAACCACTCGGCATAGTTTACCATTAACGATCATGGAACCAGTCGGCATAGTCTACCATTAACGTCCATGGAACCACTCGGAATAGTCTAACATTAACGTCCATGGAACCAGTCGGCATAGTCTACCATTAACGTCCATGGAACCACTGGGAATATGTCTACCATTAACGTCCATGGAACCACTGGGAATATGTCTACCATTAACGTCCATGTAACCAGTCGGCATAGTCTACCATTAACGTCAATGGAACCACTCGGCATTGTCTACCATTAACGCCCATGGATCCACAGTACATACGTTTTACAATAACGCCATGGAACCATGGCACATGCATCTTATTGTATTATACGGTTTTGTTTGCAAATGAACGTAATGCGATATTTTGTTTCATATATTTTATTCAACCCCTCTACTACAAAGGGAACTAGAGCACTGTTTATTGAAGAAGGGAACAAGTACACACACAGTTAAATATTATTATTAAAACCAGGAGCAAACACACGGGTAAAATAACATGTATATGTATAACAATCATATCTCATATTTCATGATATCTAAGTTTAGATAAATATTTGCTTTATACTCCAATAACAACAAAACATATTAATCTATCTACAACAGTATGCTTCACATGCAACACAGAGGCGTAACCAGGGAAATATAAGGGGTTGCCATGTTAGTTTATACAAATTTATTTTAGCTCGATTGCGAAACAAGTTATTTCAACTTATATAAATCACTCTCGAGACCTTATTCCTGATAGAATCCATCGCCACGAGGGAGAGAGAAGAGGCAACGTGGAATTTAAATGCCTTGCCTAAGGGCACAATCGTAACGGCTCCAGTGGGGCTCGAACTCTGGACCTTTCGCACCTGAAGCGAACGCGCATCCATTGCGCTATCACGACTGCCATGTTAGTAATGCTAATTCCGGGAAGCAAAGGGGGTATGGGGGCATGCTCCCCCGGACAATTTGAGGGGGAAAATGAATACCAAATGGTGTAATTTCCTGGTACATGTGGTGTAAAATGAGGACAGGGGCTGGTACAATGATTGTATTGGAAATCAATGAGATGACAAATTATCACTCTCGAAATTAAGGGTGGTGCTCGAGTCCCCTGAGCACCCCCTGGATACGCCTCTGAGGTGCCACGTGTGTAACGTTATTTCCGGTTAGTGATTTACCGTCAATGAGGGGCAGTGGTCAGTTTTACCCCTGAATACTAAGAAGTCAATGAGGGGCAGTGGTCAGTATTTACCCCCTGAATACATTCTGTGGAGGATTTATTTGGTTTCCTCTGTTTTCATCGGTATTTCCTTTTGCATTACAATCTATAAATTGTCATCCGTTTTCTCATCTGATATTTATTACATTTCGACAGATATTCTACATACTATGGATACAAATCAAGTAATTAACAAGATTTTGATCAAATAACAATTATCATACCGCAACATCTAGTTAGGGAACAACAGTAAAAACAAAGGCTTTCAACGGAAATAACCAATCGGGATAAATCGGACTTTATCTGCCAAGGGAGGTAATAGAAAAACCAGAAATGTCGCTCATTTGAATAATATTCCTTTAGAACAATGTGCCTCTAGAATATATATATATATATAGAGTATAATATATATTATGTGTTTGTTCCTGTGAGTGATCGAATTGTTATGTATTTCACGGATACATTTCTATATCCATTGGAAAGCATAAAATACATATACATATATTATATAAGCATTGCGTTCCTGAGTGGGAAATATGAACTATATCAATATTCATGTTTCGGGGGGTGATATTTTTTATAGTGTCCTCTCAGGAATGCAATATTTATGTTATTATACCGAATCTAGGTACACTTATTTATTAAAGACAAATGGTTATAGCAAACAATCAAGATGCGAGTTGATTTGTCTAAGTAAATCTATTAATAGAATATGTAAATAAAATATATGTGTGTGTTTTAAGTTTATTTATCGTCGTTACCGGTTGCCCATATGAGCGACGCCTCCTGAAGAGATTAGTTATTTTAGATGTTGGAGGATTGTGCAATGATACAGACAGAGACCCATTCCAGAATCTCCTCTGGTTCTTTTACGTGCACGATGTAAAGCACCGACACGAGACCTCGGTTTAACGTCCCATCTGAAAGACTGTTAATTTTATTAAGGTCAGACGGGGGCTCGAACCTGCGACCCCTGGATTACATATCCGTCCAGTATAATATAATATGTTAGTATCCAGAAGCTTTTATGTATGCATTTCAATAAGCGTCTACTTATTAAGAGAGGCGCTTTGTTTTTAGCAATAGTCCAATGAGCGATTTACAGATTCGGACTGGAAACCAAAGGCAGTCAATAGTACCGACACTATTGGGAGGTCAATATTATATCGGAGGCGAATAGTAAATAATAGTGACTGCGGAGTTTGTATTCGATATATTCAAGTGAGGAATTAATAATAGTAGATCATAATATGTTTTATCTAGCATCACTTGGGCATATGAACATGTAGTAAACGTGATGAACTCTCCTATACCATTCTGGTTGCATATCCCAAATAATTAGAGGTTATTAAACCGCGGGGGTGGGCCATTTGTGGATTTTGGCGCACCCTATCGAGATATTGGCCCGAGGGCCAATATCGGATAGGTGCGCCAATATCCACAAATGGCCCACCGCAGCCGTTTAATAACTTCTGTATTGCATACATAGCCGTATGTTTCTTCTGCTGTTATTTTCTTATTTCGCTCAGCCATTTTACCGTCAAGAGACAGCAATCTGTCAGACAACGACTATAGTTTTACTTCGGCGGCCATGTTTACACAATGTAGTTACTATGTTGCTGCTACCTGTGACACGTGCTCGTGATTCGTTCTCGACGCGTGCCGGGCCAATATCCGATATTGGCCCGGCAGAGCCGAAAATCGAAATATATTGCCCGCGTCGACCATATATTTTGCTTTTCTACCATTAAATTTGCTACTATTTATAGTAACGTATGCAATAAAGGTTTCTATATGTCTGGTTACATTTTTTGTTCAAAGGCCATTCGGCTTCAGTTTTCGAGCACTGCCTTCCGTGCATCTAGCTAGGAATTTGTATGCATCACGTGACACCTGCATATATTTCAGATTGCGCCAAGAACATCCGGGTTATTGGTTTCTACACATTTGAAACACAAAATGGCGGCTTGCTATAAGTCACGTGGTATTAAATATATTTATATTACATATATATTAGATGACGACACGAACATCCGATTCGATTTCAAACTTTATTTACAACGATTGCGAAGCGGATGAAAGCGTAAATGTGGTCATTCGTGTGGGCGGAAACCGGAGTACCCGGAGAAAACCCACCTGTCCGATCTGGCGACCACCGTACCATCTCACATACTTCCCGGTCCGAGGATCGAACCCGGGTTGCATTGGTGAGAAGCGAGGCGCTAACCACTGCGCTAATCGGACAGCCGAACATCCGGGTTATTTACCTGTATCGATGTATTGATCTGTATTCTTGTGATTTGGTATTTGGTCACGTAAATACAATATATATATGTACGGAATAATCCACAGAACGTGCCCCAATGGCTACGCAGAATGTGTACATATTTAGTGATGTGTTGAGACGGATTCAATTCAAATATACCTATCATGGTTACCGATTGCCTACCAGCCTGGCTCGTAAGTCAGAAATGGCTGGCCCTTTAAATAGGGGTGTCACTATAATAAACAAACAATTTACTCTACGTTTCTTTTATACCAGTTATTAAAGCGGAATTACATCGCAAATACAATACATTTGTTCACGTATAATTCTTTCGAATACAATCAAACACTAACATTGAATCAATAAACAGTGTTGTTGTGGTCTATAAACTTGAAAGTAGGATTCCATAAAACGATGTTTGTTTGTCATCGGAGTCAATACTAAACGCGAGATAATGTAGTTTATAGATAATTTAGCTAAGATTAGTCTACACATAAATATGCACAAGCACAGCTGTGAGACATAATGGCAATCTGTACCATCTGTATTATTAAAGATACACGCGTTGTATTACGCATGGATGTCGACCCTTTTTACATTATTTTGTTATGTCAACAAACCACGTATACGACGTTTGTTTATTAGTTGAAATAGTTCAAATATTTTAAAACAAATTATAAAATTAGACAATACATTCTGTAGCAATTTGCATTTTCTCTGATGTAGTGTCGCTTTAAGTTAGTTTGAGATGGCCCACGAATGAGTTTGATTCAATATTTACATAAGCGGCTATTAAATGACAACATATGCGTGTCATCAACCACAATGTTCAGCAAAATAGCCATTTATATAATGCGCATGATGTTTGTCTTTGTTTTAATACCAAGCATTGCATTTGTATTAAAACAAACAATGAATTTGCAAGAAGAAAGGTGTTATCGATTCGGCATTACAATGTAGCTAAACAACTGCATATTCACAAATCATGTCATGTGGTACGCAGATATACTAGAAGACGTTGCCGGTAGTTTTTTCTGCGCATCGTTCTGCGTTAATGTAACTCTTCAACAAGAAGATACTTGCCCAATTTTCGGATGTGCGATTTATTTCGGACATTCTCGCGGATGAAGTGTTAAATGACGAAAATGTCGGCCCAGACACTTTAGAATTTTGTTGATATATATTTTGCGGCATAGTAACAAGTCACCTTCAATTTGGTGTATTTAGACAAATCATTTCGCATGTTGCGACATTTTTTCCACTAATATTTATACGGAATTATTTTAAACAGAATAATATTTCGTGCGCTGACAGCAATGTTCCTGTTTCCTATAAACAATATGATTACCACATTCTTGGAACAATTAAAACATTCTTCAATTTTTGAAAACCTGTACAAAGGACTTCGTGCCACTTCTGATCGAAAGCAGTCCATAGTGCCCATTGTACGATTTATTCTTCGAATCGCTATTATGCGGTTCTTCATGGCCAGTTTTAATGCCATAACGTACATTTTGGCGGCGGTTGTTTTGTGTTTAAATCTCTTTCAGCGCCGAATAAATTCAGAATATGTGCAAACAACATAGATCCAGATCGGCGCGTCTGGTCAGTATCTGTGTTGTTTGCTATTCAGACAGGTGTTTCAGCGCCACTGTCTGAATAGCAATCAGCATATAGCCTGATCAGATGTCATGTTCTGTTCTGTCTGATCAGGTTATCTGCTTCTTGCAAATTCGCTTTCCTGCGACATTGGCGGTGAAACAGTTAAAGAGACGAAGGATAAAATAAACGTTTTGTTTCCATTTTTGCTATCCGTCTTCAATGTTTCATTTGCGGAAGTCGCGGTTGCGCAGTGGTAGCGCTTTCGCTTCAGGTGCAAATGCCCCGGAGTTCGAGCCCCGCTGGAGCCGTTATGATGGGCTTAGGCAAGGCATTTAAATTCCACGTTGCCTCTTCTATCTCCCTCATGGCGATGGATTCCATCAGGAATGAGGTCTCAATAGTGATAAATATAAGTTGTAAGAACTTGTTTAGCAATCGAGCTAAAATAAATATGTATAAACTAATGTTTCATTAACACTTTGGACGCGAGTTCGGCCATAGTTGTTCGTAATTTTTGAAGATAATGATTTTTGGCGCGAAATCATTAACATGAACAACGAAGACGAATTCTTCCTTTTACACAATCAATAATTATTCGTGCAAACTATTGTATATTATTCTCGCAAACTATTGTATATTATTCTCGCAAACTATTGTATATAATACATTTAACACAATACATATCATGAGGAAAGCGGACACTACTCACTACACTATGTTCTTTAACTACACGTGTAACTAACTACACGTGTACACGTGTACACTTGTTCAATATAAAATATCCGAGACATATACGCCTAGTACTTACATGTAATTGTGAGAGTGACATACTATATATACATATATACCACTACACTCAACAACATTCCTAATCGGTCACCTGCTGTTTTACTTGACTTGACGTCATTAAAAACGCAACATTTTAGAATTTTCTTTTCTATGTACACACTGCACTCTATTTTGCAAATATTTTTCTGTGAAATTATTACATGAAGCTGTGAGAAATGGATTATTTTAGGTGATTATCTAGTGCATAGACTTGCTTAATGAAATTCATAATTATATGCGTTGATGTTGACGTATATGTTGATTATTAAATAATCTTCTATATATGGCTGCGTTTCTGTTGCGTTTAGGTATATATGGAGTCTGGCTTTGTTTACGTGCACGGTGTAAAGCACAGACACGAGACCTCGGTTTATCGTCCTATCTGAACGACTGTTAATTGTATTAGGGTCAAACTGGGGATCGAACCTGCGATCCATGGATTACCAGTCCAACATGTTAACCATGTAATTAATGGTATCGGTGTTATATATAATATAAATATATTATAGCTTTAAACGTTCAATTAAATCCATTCTCATTCCGTATACTGTACATTATGAATGAATAAATATGTTTAAAGCAAACATATATTTATATGACTGATCAGCCAACATATATCAATGCCTGTTCCAAGGCTAGGAGTCAACTAATAACCATACAATATATATATTTTCCTATTGGCATGTATTTTATTCTAAATGATCATATAGCAATTTATTGCATAAAGATACATAATAAAATGTATCAAATAAGACTTTTTCACATAACTTTACTTGTATTTCAGTGTAATAACATCATCTCATAATTTCTTATATGTACACACGTTTAATAACACCTGGCAGGATTCTGATTGGTTGAGAGAATAAGATTTATAATTTGCATATTATTTGAATCCGTACATAACGTTAATGGTAGGACACATTGCGATTTAAAAGAAGTTTGGACGCAATTATAAAGCAATTTATTTAATTTATTTATTTAAATTAACGCTGTTTAAAGCATAAATATAATGCTGCTTTGCGTAGTGACGTCATGATGCTTTAGTGATGTCACGACAATTTACGCTGAAAGTTGGTAATGTGATAAAAAATGGATCTTGCACTCATTGTGGTTACATACCATATTTTATGAAAGTCGTTTATAAAATATTGTATGAAATCACCACTCCTGCAAGACCCTGTATGTATGGATATGAATAATGCTATTATATGGTTATTAGTTTGCTCTTAAATACTACAAAACACGAGGTGACCGATTAGAAATTGTGTTGAGTCT
Source organism: Archivesica marissinica (assembly GCA_014843695.1). Lineage (NCBI taxonomy): Eukaryota > Metazoa > Mollusca > Bivalvia > Venerida > Vesicomyidae > Archivesica > Archivesica marissinica. The sequence continues at coordinate 26,717,268 of CM026390.1, forward strand.
AAACACTAGACTGGACGCCGCAAATATTCAAATATTCTAACATGACTCAGCATTGTGCCTGTCTGTATATATACAGAATGGATCTTTCGTTCTAATCCCTTTCAGTCTACTGCTGTTAAATTATATGTAAAACGTTCATTTCTTGATTACATGTACAAATACTGAAATAAATAATGTTTAAACTAAAGAATGGTATACAGCGGTTAAATCTGCAATTAAACATGGTTTCGTGTGTGACGTCAAATGTCACGTCATTTTACTAGCATTTTTTTCAAAAAAATAAAACATCTATTGTATTGCTCTTTAGATATGTTGGTCATGTTAGAAATCGAAATAATAAATATATTTGCGTTATATATTGTCGAAGAAAACGGCATGTGTGGCTAATTCCTACGTGTCAGAACGCCAACACATGTTTTATTCGCTAATAAATAATTGAAAGTCAAATATTATTTCTTAATTGAATTTGGGGAAGTTATTCTACTAATGTACGTTTGATATTGGTTCTGCAATCACTACACGTCTTGGCATTACGGCTCTCGTTAATTTCTATATATTATAATTTGCAGCAAACACATTACTGGAAAAACTACCATCAGCATTTCCTCTGAATGCGGCGGATTACATTAAATTCAATTAGCGAATTACTTTTTTCCAATCAATCATTATTTTGTTCACACAGGAACTCAGTTACACACATATTTTTTTTCTGATTTTGTTATGTTATGGTGACGCGCTTTAATTTCCTGTCAATAGCCATAACCATCGTGTGCTGTATAATCGGTGTCGGAATCGTAGAAATTGTTTGATGGCGGGTAGCTGTCTATTTCATACTTTTTCGTGTTCCGCTTAGATAACTCTAAGTGGTTTCGTCCTATGACGTCAATCGATTTCGTGCCATCTCCGAACGGTCCACCATTTTGCACTATTGTCATATAGTGCTTTGCCGGCGGATCTGATACCAGTATGTCGCATTCATTCTCGTCTTCGAAGGGTTTGTACCTGTATATAGTCTTCATACATATCAATAGCGGTGCATATGCTACATTTGTTGCAAATATTATAACATTCATCCACGTAAATCCTATAGTATTCACAAGTTGGCCAGCCACAATCGGTCCAAATGCGTATGCAAACGAATACGATATATCTGCTATTGCATAGACGCTCCCATAAACAGACACGTGTCGCATATCTACTAGAGTTCCTAATATAGGTAGCAATGCCGTGTCTACGCAAGCTATTCCAAAACATAATGTAGCTAATGGGAATAACACTACAAAGAATGCCTTTGCACAAGGAATTACTAAACATGATGACCCTTCTAAAGCTAATCCAAGAGAAGCGACGAGCCATTGGTGTTTCGGGAAAAGTTTAGCCAGTTTTACAGTTAAATACACGCCTAGAATATGCGGGATGAAAGCCGGGAGCCAAACGAATCCGACCTCCCATTCATCCGCTTTCATAGTCCTGCTCATCCACATAGCGATGGTTGGTTCCAAAAATGCTAGCGATACATTTGACATAGCGAGGGCTCCTGCAACAACTAATATATAAGGATCCATTAACAGACGCCATATCGGCGTCCCTTTTGGGCGATCTTCTAGGGGGATTAATGCGCGTTGCTTACGCACGGGCTTCATAACAAATAGCACCAAGAAGCCATCAATTGCGCACAGTAGAGCTAGCAGCAGGAATGGCACGACCTTGCCACAAAATTCATACAAGATTCCACCAAATGGCGGGGCAAACAGGCATCCAAATGATATGAAAGCCAGGGCGATTCCGAGGGCTTTATTCCGTTCACCTTCTTCTTGGTATCTATCCGCGATCATAGCCAGTCCTGCTGTATCAGCAAAGGCCGATCCAATTCCTTGTAAACTTCTTGCAAAGAAAAGTATTGCGTAGCTCTTGCCGAATGCAAATACAGTCGTTGACATAAACATAATTGTTAGACCAATCATCATAGGTAGATCATATCCAACCCTGTCAATAAACGCGCCAGTAAAAGGATTGACTAGCAACTGAAGTATCGCCTTTGATGCGAACAACACGCCTATTGATAATTGACCTTCGTTGCCATAGTTAACAGGAGGCGCCGGAAGGTCTATAATTAAGAATTTGTGCCATGATTTATTCCAGTGACGATGCGGTGGGGAGAGTGTTGAGCCTGTATAATTTGCAGGGTATACCGTGGTATTATAATATGTCAAGTTATACGCAGTCCAGTTTATTTGTTGGATTGTTGGAATCGTTGGCTCCTGGGCTTCTCTGAGACTTGTCAGGTACTCTGGAATGATGGGTACTATCACCATATACAGCATGTTGTCCAGCAGCAAAGCTATGCACACTATTACTAACACTAGGCGTCGTTGATGAACCGGATCGTTCACTTTCTCATTCAAATGTGAAAACCAATTGGCGACCTTGTCTCGAAATTCAACTACTTTGTAATGCATTTTTAATTGTTCACTGATTCTATTCCAGTAGAAAACTAAATTAGTTTGCACATGTATTTTACTTTGTTGGACTTTTACTTTACACTCAATTTGACTAATTTCGTGACATCATTGGCACTTATGACGCGCAGACTGTTTTCCCCAATACTCGTTCGGTCAGATCAGCAAGTATGTAAGCTGTGTATTCCATACCGCCATCTGTCAGTCACTCATCTCCAAACCTTAAACAACGAAGAAAGTTCTAGTTAGTATGTGGAAATATTTAATAACCAAGAAAGTTCAAAATCATTAATTATTCAAACGAAATTGGAGTGTTTGCGCATCTCAAATTCAAAGCAAATGTTTCTAATAGAACATTATAATTAGAAAGCGAGTAAACACTCGCCCAATATGATACGCAGGTTTCAATAATTGTGTTGAACTTTCTTCGTTGTTGAGATCAATTTACATGATTATATTAAGTTGTGACAATATCTCTGTTAATATTGACACAGTCCTCGTGAAAGAGGGAATGGTATTTTGGAATGGTCTTGAATTATTTACATGCGGACAATGTTCAATGCCACTGCTACAGAGAACATAATCTGCATCAATAAATATCCTCATAACTTCATATTCAACTAAAGCTTGTCATAAGCTTGAAATAGAGCTTAACATGTGCCTGGTTAATCAGCGTGAGTTATTATTAAAACCGCAAATAACCGCAAATATCCGTAAATAACCGTAAACACCAACGCATATTCCGAAATAAGCTACAATGCCGTAACATTTCAAATTCGCATTGCTAAAAATAGGAAAGAGATAAACTTATAAATAATGCTATTAATGCGACAATACATTTTTTATCTTATTAATATTTTCCGTGAATCGAGAAAAGCCGACTTTTTTACTTACGTCATGACTTAAGCAAAAACAACTTGCTTAGAATTTTCGAGAAACCCGTCCCTGGTAAAAAAAATAGAATATAAACAAAATCTGAGTATTTCAACTACTAAACAAGCGTCGTATACGACGTTTATTGACATAGCAAAATAATGTAAATAGGGTCAATATCCATGAGTAATTATATATAGCAATTATAACAACATTTTTACCGTTATATCTCACATTTGTGTCGGTGCATATTTATTTTTAGACAGTGCTAAATTATCTCAAAACGACAATATCACACGTTTAGCATATACTCAATTAATAAACACACGTCAAGTCAGGAGCGCCGAAGACCGCTATATGACATCCTAGTTTCACTTTTGATGGTGTGTAGATCCCAAACACACTGTTTATTGATTAAAATGTATTGTTTGAATTATTTTGGAAGAATTGGTAGTATCAATGCTATCTATTCGGGGAATATGAATGTTTTGCTGTTTGTGATGTTATATCGCTTTAAGGATATTTTGGTCTATAAATTTGGATATTTTGTTCTTTGAGGTCATTTTCCAGTTAGTATATACTAGTGGTTTATACACATTTATATTAGCTCGATTGCGACAAGTTTTTACAACATATATTTAATCACCCTCGAGACCTCATTCCTGGTGAAATCCATCGCCATAAGAGAGAGAAGATTCAATGTGGACTTTAAATGCCTTGCATGGGGGCACACTCGTAACGGCTCCAGCGTGACTCGAACTCCGGGTATTTCGCACCTGAAGCGAACGCAGTTACCACTGTGCTATCATTACTTTCAAGTTCCTGATCCAACAGACTGTTGCAAGTTCTGAACAAATTGTGTTCATAAAATGAGAGAAATTGGTCAGTTACTGCCCCTGAGAACTCCATAAAATATATAGGTCATTTTAAGTAGTTTGTGGAGAGAATTTCAATAAGCTATTATAGCTTCCAATTCAATCGACTAGTCGTTGCAAATATATTTGTGTAAATTATGTATATGTATAGTGTGTATATTATGACGAATACATATGCTTAAACCAAGTAGTTTCCTCTGTTTTTATCGTTGTTTAATTTCAACCACATGCTATCTATGTTCATCCACTGTCTCATCTTATAATTATTAAATTAATATATCTTGACATATATCCTACAGATCCACCGCGTAAGTATCTGTAAAATTAACATGATTTTGATCAAAAACACACATTTATCATACCACACAATCTGGTTAGGGAGAACAGTAAAAACAAAGGATTCCAACTAACGACCGCTACTCATTTCGGGATATATCGGCCTTTATCTGCCAAGGGAGGTAACAGAAAAGTCAGTGATGCCGCCCATTGTATTTGCTACATAACAAACATTACTGTAAAGAAATTCAACATGCTTAGCATTTTAAATGTACTTGAACATTGTTGAAAAGTTTACATATACATATACAGAGATGTATATACTGCGCATATGTCAGCCGCAACTTCCTTTCTCTACAGCTCTCGTAAATTATAAGAATAATAATAATAACGACTTTATTTAACGAGAGAACTGTTTCTCTGTAGCTTGAATTAATTTAATTAAGCTCACAGAGCATGCGTCAAACAACACACGCATCTTTCATAATAGACTCTCATCTGATCACTGATCGCACCGTGTTTCTGTTTTTACGTTTATTTATCGTCGCTACCGGTTGCCCATATGAGCGACGCCTCCTGAAGAGATTAGTTATTTTAGATTTTGGAGGATAGTGCATGATACAGACAGAGACCCATTCCAGAATCTCCTCTGGTTCTTTTACGTGCACGGTGTAAAGCACCGACACGAGACCTCGGTTTAACGTCCCATCTGAAAGATTGTTAATTTTATTAGGGTCAGACGGGGGATCGAACCTGCGATCCCTGGATTACCAATGCAGTGTGTTACCACTGGACTACATATCTGATCGCACCGAGTTTTATTTGGTACATATCTACCGTTATATCTCACTCTTTGCCCATGCGCATACACTGGCCTAATCTGAATCAAATTATCTTTGAGCGACAGTAACAATATGCAATACTTATAGGAACCTTCTCCGTCTTATATAATTATTGTATATGTATGTATGTATTGTATATGCATGTATTGTATATGTATGTATTATATATGCATGTATTGTATATGTATGCATTGTATATGCATGTATTGTATATGCATGCATGTATTGTATATGAATGTATTGTATATGCATGTATTGTATATGTATGTATTATATATGCATGTATTGTATATGTATGCATTGTATATGCATGTATTGTATATGTATGCATGTATTGTATATGCATGTATTGTATATGTATGTATTGTATATGTATGTATTGTATATGTATGAATGTATTGTATATGTATGTATTGTATATGTATGTATTGTATATGTATGAATGTATTGTATATGTATGTATTGTATATGTATGTATGTATTGTATATGTATGAATGTATTGTATATGTATGTATTGTATATGTATGTATTGTATATGTATGCATGTATTGTATATGTATGTGTTGTATATGCATGTATTGTATATGTATGTATGTATTGTATATGTATGTATTGTATATGTATGTATGTATTGTATATGTATGTATTGTATATGTATGTATGTATTGTATATGTATGTATTGTATATGTATGTATGTATTGTATATGCATGTATGTATTGCATATGTATGTATTGTATATGTATGTATTGTATATGCATGTATGTATTGTATATGTATGTATTGTATATGTATGTATTGTATATGCATGTATGTATTATATATGCATGTATTGTATATGCATGTATTGTATATGTATGCATGTATTGTATATGCATGTATTGTATATGTATGCATGTATTGTATATGCATGTATTGTATATGTATGCATGTATTGTATATGTATGTATTGTATATGTATGTATTGTATATGCATGTATTGTATATGTATGTATTGTATATGTATGTATTGTATATGCATGTATTGTATATGTATGTATTGTATATGTATGTATTGTATATGCATGTATTGTATATGTATGTATTGTACATGCAAGTATTGTATATGTATGTATTGTATATGTATGTATTATATATGCATGTATTGTATATGTATGCATGTATTGTATATGTATGCATGTATTGTATATGTATGTATTGTATATGTATGCATGTATTGTATATGTATGCATGTATTGTATATGTATGTATTGTATATGCATGTATTGTATATGCATGTATTGTATATGTATGTATTATATATGCATGTATTGTATATGTATGCATGTATTGTATATGTATGCATGTATTGTATATGCATGTATTGTATATGTATGCATGTATTGTATATGTATGTATTGTATATGCATGTATTGTATATGTATGCATGTATTGTATATGCATGTATTGTATATGTATGCATGTATTGTATATGTATGCATGTATTGTATATGTATGCATGTATTGTATATGTATGTATGTATTGTATATGCATGTATTGTATATGCATGTATTGTATATGTTATGTATTGTATATGTATGTATGTATTGTATATGTATGTATGTATTGTATATGTATGTATGTATTGTATATGTATGTATTGTATATGTATGTATTGTATATGCATGTATTGTATATGTATGTATTGTATATGTATGTATTATATATGTATGTATTGTATATGTATGTATTGTATATGCATGTATTGTATATGTATGTATTGTATATGTATGTATTATATATGTATGTATTGTATATGTATGCATGTATTGTATATGTATGCATGTATTGTATATGTATGTATGTATTGTATATGCATGTATTGTATATGTATGTATTGTATATGTATGTATTGTATATGTATGTATTATATATGTATGTATTGTATATGTATGTATTGTATATGTATGTATTGTATATGCATGTATTATATATGTATGTATTATATATGTATGTATTTATATGTATGTATTATATATGTATGTATTATATATGCATGTATTATATATGCATGTATTATATATGTATGTATTATATATGTATGTATTATATATGTATGTATTATATATGTATGTATTATATATGTATGTATTATATATGTATGTATTATATATGTATGTGTATATTGTATATGTATTGTATGTGTATGCATGTATTGTATATGTATGTATGAATTGTACATGTATGCATGTATTGTATATGTGTGCATGTATTGTATATGTATGTATGAATTGTATATGTATGCATGTATTGTATGTGTATGCATGTATTGTATATGTATACATGTAATGTATGTATGCATGTATTATATGTATGCATATATTGTATATGTATGAATGTATTGTAAATATATGCGTGTATTGTATATATATGCATGTATTGTATATGTATGCATGTATTGTATATGTATGCATGTATTGTATATGTATGCATGCATTGTATATGTATGCATGTATTGAATATGTATGTATGTATTGTATATGTGTGCATGTATTGTATATGCATGCATGTATTGTATATGTATACATGTATTGTATATGTATGCATGTATTGTATATGTATGCATGTATTGTATATGTATGCATGCATTGTATATGTATGCATGTATTGTATATGTATGTATGTATTGTATATGTGTGCATGTATTGTATATGAATGCATGTATTGTATACATGTATTGTATATGTATGCATGTATTGTATATGCATGGCATGTATTGTATATGTATGCATGTATTGCATATGTATGCATGTATTGTATATGTATGCATGTATTGTACTTGTATTGCCATTTTCATGTTCTATGTAACCTCATGGGCCTTATTGGCTTGATGGAATATTGAAAATAAATTTAAACAATACAACGAGATTACCGACACTGAATTCAATAATTTAAAAAAATGCCACTTCCTGAGTGTAGCTAACAGTTTTCGGAAAGCCATACTTTTCACATTTCAGAGTTTGTAAATCGCAAAAACACCGTTTATTGATGGAAAATAATGGTTCTAATTATTTCAGAAGAGTGTGAAATAGCAATGTTATTTATTCTCTTTTTATATGTGGTTGTTTCATGTTGCTATAAACAAATGCCTTCTAAACATCCAAATCGGTGCACTATGTTTACTAAAACGAGTGAGGTTTTCATTGTAAAATCATGTTTATTTTTTATGAAATAACAGAATACGATTAACTTGCGGACATAATGGTTGTTGGTGATGATGAATATGATGGTGATGATGATGGTGAAGATGATGGTGAAGATGATGGTGATGCTGATGATGATGATGATGATGATGGTGTGGGCCGTTATCTAATGTTGTTAAAACTTATGGCCTAAGCCAGTGGTATGTTCATGTTAGTATTTTATGACATATTTACTATAAAATATGATTAAACAAAAAATAGCCGTCGATAGCAGATGTCCAAAATGTCCAAATTCATATCTCGACCGTTTATTTACAGATTAATTTTAATAAGAATATGTATCGCCCCTCCCCTACCCTCTCCTCCATCCCTGGTTAATCTAGAGGTGACACCGCCGTAAGTATAGTAGTCCTTGTCTTGTTTTGGACGATAGTCCTTCAGTTGGAATCCTTTGTTTTTAGTGCCGTGTTTATTACAATCATATTAATTAGTTGCTACACATGTTTCGAGTAGCGCATCCACTTGGATAGTAGTATATATTTCGAGATTTAATAATTGTAATAATCACAAGACAACAATAAATATGATTATTGATAACATTGTGTGCAAACTTTAACACAACAACACTAAAAACAGAGGAAACAATATAAGTGTGTGTGTATGTAAATAGGCTGAAGTACATCCGAATGTAGTCCTGATAATTAATATAGTTCAGTTTTCTTTTTTGGTAAAAATGAATGTTTGTGACAGGCTGTGTATAGTTTTTGTGTTTTTTGAGATATTATGTGACTTGAGAAGACTTCAGACTAGTTGATGTGTAGAAAAGATGTGGTATAAGAAGTCAGGTAATTGTAAACTGAAGGTTGGTATACTGTAATATTGAGCGGAATATTACAGTGCGAAAACACAGTGACGTCATTCACATGTAAACCGTGTCAATGTGTGCCATTACATTTGTGATAGTTTTGCTGTTTTTCAGTTTTGATTTGAATACCACTTCACCGTGGATGTGGTATGAGAAGAAATGAAAGATTGGAAATATAAATGAACAGATGGTATGATTATACTTTTTACTATGTATTTAATAGGCACTTTATTTGTTGTTTTACAACCGTAAGAGGACAAAATACTCTTATGGAGAAATAACTGATCGCTGGAAAGTCGTGATAGCGCAGTGGTAGCGCGTTCGCTCCAGATGCGAAAGAGTTCGAGTCCCGCTGGAGCCGTTACGATTGTGTCCTTAGGCAAGGCATTTAATTTCCACATTGCCTCGTCTCTCTCCCTCGTGGCGATGGATTCCATCAGGAATGAGGTATCGAGAGTGATTAATATAAGTTAAGAACTTGTTTCGCAATCGAGCTAATATAAATGTGTATAAACTAACTGATCGCTGTATCGCATTACCTGCACAATAGATCAACATACTGAGCGGACCCCACCAGGTCTTACTTTTGTCCTTTAACTAGGGGGCGATATATTGGAAAGCTATGTTCACATTGCTGTTTGTGGTGTGCAAACATATTTATTTAGTCACTGCCGTTAATTACAGCTTATTTCCTGTGAACATGCCATGTGTTTGTTAGCAAATACTGAAAAAATTAATAACGGGTAGCCGACGTGTTATCATTGTCCATTTATATAATATTATACTGAGACCATAAAAAACTGTGCACTTTTATTTTCAGTGTTACGTTTTCATTACAAATTTTATAATTATGGATTTCATGATTGAAGAAAATAATCCTTCACACGGTGCACCAATTTACCCACCTTTTAAAGCGCGCAGACGTCCAAATTGGCCCATACTTTTAATTTTTTGTTTGCTAAAAGGATATCATTTTTACCTCTAAGGCAAGTACATAGTTTATCTACACACACGCACACACACACAACACACGCGCACACGCGCGCGCACACACACACATATATATACACTGACACAATAAAAAAAATGCACTTTTATATTGAGCGTTACATTTCCGCTACACATTTTAGAATTATGAATTTTACTATTATTGTAAGTGACGAAAATGATCTTTCGCGCATTGCATCTCTCTCGCAAGTGTACCGTATCTTTTTCGTGTCAGTATATATTTCATTTAAAACGACAAGAATATGCCTGTGTTTTTGTGATATATAATGTCTCAATGCTACCTATTAGAATTGAGTTATATAATACTTCACGTAACACGCAATAAATCAACTAGATAAACTGCACGCTGTCCTTAAATGATTTATTCTAATGTCAGAATTCCAGAATTAAGTCCTTGATTGCACCAAACACCGCTGATAAATATCTGGCTGCTGGGACTAAAGTATAGCCTTTTATGTCGTTATCGTCTCGGCTTAATTGGCAGTTCTGAGATAATTCTTGGGAAAGGAACATCTGAGATAGGATAAATACCGTCACTATTTCAAGATTTATAATTTTATGGGGAGAAATCAATATGCCTGTACGAAAATACTACTATCATCAAAGAGTTATGACATCTATGGCTATTTACCTAAATGGTGCCAGTTATTTTACCAGTTTAGTTGTGTGGAAGTCGTGATTGCAAAGTGGTAGCCCGTTCGCTTCGATTCAGGTGCGCAAGACACTGAGCTCGTGGCCAGCTACAGCCGTTACGTTTGCACTTAAATTCTACATTTCCTCTTATATCGCCCTCATGGCGTTGAATTCCATAAGGAATGAGGTCTCGTGCAAAAAGTAAAAAACTTGTTTCGCAATCGAGGTAAAGTAAATTTGACACTTTGATCTCTGAAAATAACAGGTTCGTGACTTAGTTTATACAAATTCATATTTAGCTCGATTGCGAAACAAGTTCCTACAATTTATATTAATCACTTTCAAGATCTCATTCTTGGCGGTATCCATCGCCATGAGGGAGAGAGAAGAGACAATGTGGAATTTAAATGCGTTGCATAAGGGCACACGGGTAACGGCTCTAGTGGGGCTCGAACTCCGGGCATTTCACACATGAAGTGAACGCGCTACCACGGGGCTTGACATCAATCACGTTGACCTCTGATATAACATGTTCATCATCTGACACCTGTCACCTTGACCTCTGTTATAGCATGTTCGTGATTTGACACCAGTCACCTTGATCTCATATATAACATGTTCATCATCTGACACCAGTCACCTTGACCTCTAATATAACATGTTCGTGATGTGACACCAGTCACCTTGACCTCTGATATAATAGGTTCGTGGTGTGATTTGCAGTTATTATACCTATATATATATATGCATAAGTAAATTAGATTGAACCCTTTCGCTCGCCCATATGGTTCGCCGGAGGCGAGGGTAAATAAGTTCAATCATCATCATATTGAACCCAGAATAGCGCACACCTCTGTCACAAACAGTTAATGAATTAAAAGCCGTCGTGGCTGAGTGGTCTAGCACGCTGTTGTTCGAACCCACTTATCATCACTCTCTCCATGGCCGTGATTTCGCTCCCTACAATGGCCAAATGATAAAATGATGACACGTGAGACGGTTGGGTAATTGAGTACAGTCTACAACCGTTATGTCGAATTCCATAGGACCGAACAAAATACGTCGACATAGCAGAAGTTTGACTTAACGAAATTCGATATAAGCAGATCCAGTTATATAGAAATGATAGTGTCTGAAACGGAACTTTGAGCCCACTTAGAGATACTCGACTTTGACATAACGAATGTAGACTGTACTTGTTTTTTACCCAGGAAATGTAGGTGGTCTTCTCAACAACAACATACTGACGTGGTGTGATCATGCCCCTGAGTGGACCCTGTATGTATGTATGTATGTATGTTCCTTTAATGTCAAACCCCTCGCGGGAACTTAGACATGTTTTCCTGGGCAGGCTTAGCCGACCTAAGCGATTAACCAGTACTAAGCAATGTGTGTGAGGTGCCTTGCTCAATGACACTACATACGTGGCCTGACCGAGTATCGAACCCGGGACCGTTCGATTCCAAATCCGACGCTCTACCACTGGACCACGGACGCCACCTGTACAGATCTAAGGGAGACTGTTTACATCGCTATTGCATTACCTTCGATGAACGTATGTGCCCTGGTTGTTTACATTTTCGTATGATGGTTCCCAACTAATGATATGCAGCAGACATGCGCACTCGAAGTTACGAGCATGCGCATTGGCAGTGTTAGGCAGCGTTCGTCGCGAGGAAAGGCGTGTCTTACAGTTTACGCTGTTCTAAAGCTGATCTAATTACAAGATCCCCGCCACACGGTAAGTCGCAAATCTGGACTAAATACCTTTTAATTGGAAAGTGTGCTTTATTTTCTTTGTTACATTGAAACGAGTAATTACTGTAAATATAAGTAATGAATCGCGGTTTAATAGTTTCCACCGGTGTATGAACTACATTGGGCGTGCTTAAAGATAACGTGGATGCCTCGGACCTCCGCATACTTTAACCACGCCCAATGTAGTTCATACCCCAAACGTTCTATTAACCCGCGATTCATTCCTTAAATTGGTCGTAAGCTCATGGCGGACCTTCCCAAAAAGTCAAAAACAAATCATAATCATCCATCAGTAAGTTATTGCGTAATCAAGATAACGTACATACAGACAAACAAATTAATTTGGTGGAAATATATCATCCCGGCGGAGGTAATAAAGAACTAAGTAATAGCTATAATCATCTCCTACAACGATCGGTATATATATTACATGAACTTTTTACATCGGTTGAAGATCTCAGTCTGTTCAATCGCGTGCAAGAAAATTCGGTTCCGTTTGAACTTAAGTTAACGTAGGCAAACCGATGCCTGCACTCGGAGCATTCTCGATAATTGGTTGACTCTTATTACATTGGGAAACTCACAAAAACATCTCATAGCAACGTTCGCCCCATTAGAATCAGTGAAAACGATAATGATATTGAATAAGCGATATCGGAGTAATATGGCGCTCACGAAATCACATTGCTGTTGCCATATAGAGCACCGTCTCAATATAATTCCTTTTTTATTCACCGCTTGGAAGTTGAAAACACGGTAAACTAGAGGAGAAATGCAAACCCCCGCACTAGTATTTAACAGTCGCTGTAATCGTGATAGCGCAGTTATAGCGCGTTCGCTTCATGAGCAAAATGTTCGGAGTTCGAGCCCCGCTGGAGTCGTTACGATTGTGCCGCCCTTAGGCAAGGCATTTCATTTCCATGTTTCCTCTTCTCTCTCCCTCGCGACGATGTATTCCACCAGGAATGAGCTGAGATGAGAGTGATTAATATAAGTTGTATGAACTTGTTTCGCAATCGAGTTGAAATAAATTTGTATAAACTAATATAGTAAAACGTGTGAATAGTTGTTAATTGAAAATTAAATACTACTTAAAACCAAATGTTTTTAAATACTGAAATACTATCGAGGTCTCGAGAGTGATTAATATAAGTTGCAAGAACTTGTTTCGCAATTGAGGTAAAATAAATGTGTATAAACCATTTAACACAAAAACAAAATAATTGATTTTACATTGATATGTGTGTGTGTTTTACGTTTATTTATCGTCGCTACCGGTTGCCCATATGAGCGACGTCTCCTGAACAGATTAGTCATTTTAGAATTTTGGAGGATAGTGCAATGATACAGACAGAGACCAATTCCAGAGTCTCCTCTGGTTCTTTTACATGCACGGTGTACAGCACCGACACGAGACCTCGGTTTAATGTCCAATCTGAAATATTGTTAATTTTATTAGGGTCAGATGGAGGCTCGAACCTGCGATCCCTGGATTACCAGTCAAGCGTGTTACCACTGGACTACAGATCCGTCTGTCATTGGTATGTAGAAAATAAGAGTGAACACTTGAGTTGTGCATTGACCACGGACCTTGTCACAGACGGATCTCATATGGGTAACCGATAGCGACGATAAATAAACGTAAATCACACACGGACCTTGACAGATGTGTGAAAAAAATCGAACCACTTCCTCCTTGACCAACGGCTCGATATATCCATCAAAATCCATCAACAACGTTATTTTTTGAATTATCCAGAGCGCACGCACGTACCACGCGCGCGCAACTAATAGCCCACGTTCCTAAATGCGGGTGATGGGATGGGGTAGTGGTAGTGTGGGGGAGAGTGTAGTAACAAACATGCGATTGCTATATGGGCAATGTCTAAGCACTGTAAATATAGCTTACAGGACACAATAGTACTGCTACATATTTCGAGAAAAGACTGAATACTCCATCAGCTTGTTCTAAACCATTACATGACACGTATGTGGCGCCGCTAAATGGTGTATTCTATGAAATGACTACGCTATGCAGGGAATCATAATGCATTCCCGCAATGGCAGACCAACATATATGTAAATTATATTCAGCATTAACACTATCGGGCAGAGATACAAGTACCTATTTACAATCAGTCAATGAAATTGAATTAATGCTATCACCTCTCGGGACTGTACAGAAATGGAAGCGAGTCGAGTGCCAATATAATTCAGGGAAGAAGGATTAATGGCGTGCACACTTTATATAGCTACATATCAATGTGAGTGTGAATGTACATGTATTCACGCGCACCATTACCAGGCACGTAGCTAATATAAGGCACTGGAAGCAAGGGCTTGCAGATTAAAAACCCATGTATGCTAGGAGGACTGTATAGGGGGAGGTGTAGGGGGTGGGGATGTGACGAAGAGTTGGGTTGTCATCTGTGAGGTTACATACATTTTGCACAACATAGAAAGTCAAATTCATATCTCTGAATATTCATATCCAGGTTCGATCACCCGTCTGACCATAATACAATGAACAGTCTCTCAGATGGGACGTTAAAAGGTCTCGTGTCGGTGCCTTACACTGTGCACGTAATATAAATAGAGGATACTCTGGAATTGGTCTATATCTGTATCATTGCACTATCCTCCAACATTCTACACTAACTAATATCTTCAGGAGGCGTCGCTCATATGGGCAACCGGTAGCGACGATAAATAAACGTAAAATAACAGAATCTGAAAATAATCAAATTTGAACATTCAATACGTTAATTAAATGCACCAGAGTGCACCATTGATATTCTAGGATCAACACACCCCGACCCCTCTACCAAAATCGCACCCCTTGGAGCTCAATTTATTAGTCGGGCCTACAAATTAAAAATCACTAGCTACGCCCCAGATTATTGAGAAACATACGTAGAGATCGTGGTTCAGAATTGAAGCCCCGTTTCAAGCTTGCACTATTTTCAACATTATCATATATACGAATATTATATAACAATTATATAATTATATACTAGAAATTTAATAAAAATAATAAAATTAAATAAAAAAGAGAGTAAGACGAAGAAGCTACTTTGTGTGTTGTTTTTCGTGCTGCGGAGGGCAGCATTTATTTACATAATGTTATATAAGACATATAGAAACATAACATTTAATAATGTTATATAAGACATATATAAACATAACAATTAATAATGTGAAATAAGACATATAGAAACATAACAATTAATAATGTTATATAAGACATGTAGAAACATAACAATTAATAATGTTAAATAAGACATAGAAACATAACAATTAATAATGCTAAATAATACATAGAAACATAACAATTAATAATGTTAAATAAGACATATAGAAACATAACAATTAATAATGTTATATAAGACATGTAGAAACATAACAATTAATAATGTTAAATAAGACATATATAGGCAAGGAAAGGGGTTGGAATAAGTTACTATGTAACATTTCCCCCAATCCTAAATGTGCTGTTGCTATTCCTGTGTTATGTACAATTCTTGAATAAAATATTGTTTAAACTAAGAGGAAAATTAATTTGTAACTCCATCATGTAAATGTTTCAATATTACAATATGAGTATTAGCTTACAGTATATACGTTACGCATCCACCACCTTTACAGTATGTTCAAGCTCTTCACGACTACATGTGGACATGTTTCAATATTACAATATGATTAGTAGCTTACAGTATTTACTTTACGTACCCGCCACATGTACAGTATGTTCAAGCTCTTCACGACTACATGTGAACATGTTTCAATATTACAATATGATTAGTAGCTTACAGTATATACTTTACGTACCCGCCACATGTACAGTATGTTCAAGCTCTTCACGACTACATGTGGACATGTTTCAATATTACAATATGATTATTAGTTTACAGTATTTACTTTACGCATCCACCACCTTTACAGTATGTTCAAGCTCTTCACGACTACATGTGGACATGTTTCAATATTACAATATGAGTAATAGCTTTCAGTATTTACTTTACGTATCCGCCACATGTACAGTATGTTCAAGCTCTTAATATATGTGTAAATGTTTCAATATTACAATATAATTATTAGCTTACAGTATTTACTTTACGTATCCGCCACATTTACAGTATGCTCAAGCTCTTAATACATGTGTAACTGTTTCAATCGTGGCATTTCTTAATTGCAACTTATAGTAATCACTCTCGAGACCTTGATAGTATTTCAGTATTTAAAAACTGTTGGTTTTAAGTAGTATTTAATTTTCAATTAACAACTATTCACCCGTTTTACTATATTAGTTTATACAAATTTGAACTCGATTGCGAAACAAGTTCTTACAACTTATATTAATCACTCGAGATATCTCACTCCTGATGGAATCCATTATGGATACCTCAAATAAATGTAAATCTGCAATATTGTAATGAGAAAGACAACCTATTCTTAGTTTATACATATTTAGCTTAGCTCGATTGCGAAACAATGTCTTACAACTTATATTAATCACGCTCGAGACCTCATTCCTAATGGAATCCATCGCAACGAGGTAGTGAGAAGAGGCAACGTGGAATTTAAATGCCTTGCCTACTGGCACACTCGTAACGGCTCCAGCGGGGCCTGAACTCAGGGCAGTTCGCACCTGAAGCGAACGCACTACCACTGAGCTATCAAGACTTCCACAACATGCTTTAAGGAACAATATGAAAATATTATAAAACATCAGGTGAAAGATTGAGAATTTTGTTGAGTGTACAATCTACCACTACCCTATCACGATGTACACAATGTTTTACTATGTAAATATAATACTGTTGTCAATAACTATGCTGTGATAATTTGATTAACTGTGATACAAGTACATTGTAATTATATTAGTCTCTTATAATTATTTCCTTATGGATATATATGTACTTTGTCATGGAACTTGTTTATGTATACATTAAGTATTGTACTTAGATGATACTATAATATAGATGAAAATTGGTTGCTAGAGAACACTATTCCATTATGCCACTGCATGATAAATCATCATTAATTTTGTTATCATGATAACAAGAGCTGACCGGTTGACCACCATACATCAAAGATAACAACAGTAATCGATCACGTGAGAAAACAGTATACCATGAAACACAATGAAACAACAATATGCAATTAACTACACTGTCTTAACAATTTCTTTAGAGCTGTAGTTAAAAGCCTCCATAAATGGCTGTCCGCAGAAACAATAATATGTGTGTGTTTTACGTTTATTTATCGTCGCTACCGGTTGACCGTATGAGCGACGCCTCCTGAAGAGATTAGTCATTTTAGATATGTGGAGGATAGTGCAATGATACAGACAGAGACTCATTCCAGAGTCTCCTCTGGTTCTTTTACGTGCACGGTGTACAGCACCGACACGAGACCTCGGTTTAATGTCCAATGTTTAAATGACTGTTAATTTTATTAGGTTCAGACGGGGGATGGAACCTGCGATTCCTGGATTGCCAGTCAAGCGTGTTACAATGATACAGACATATACCCATTTCAGAGTCTCCCTCTGTTCTTTTACGTGCACGATGTAAAGCACCGACACGATACATCGGTGAAAGTCCCAACTGAAAGACTATTAATTTTACAACATTAGCAGTCTCTCTAGCACAACTATTTTTATATTTTTACAAACGGATCTGTAGTCCAGTGGTAACACGCTGGACTGGTAATCGCAGGTTCGATCCCCCGTCTGACCCTAATAAAATTAAGTCTTTCAGATGGGACGTTAAACCGAGGTCTCGTGTCGGTGCTTTACACCGTGCAGGTAAAAGAACCAGAGGAGACTCTGGAATGGGTCTCTCTCTGTATCATTGCACTATCCTCCAACAATTTAAAATAACTAATCTCTTCAGGAGGCGTCGCTAATATGGGCAACCGGTAGCGACGATAAATAAACGTAAACACACAAACACACGCACAACTATTCATTTGATAAGACCTATTAACGTAGTGGAAGTCGTGATACCGCAGTTATAGCGAGTTCACTTCAGGTGCGAAACCCGGAGTTGGCGCCCAACTGTAGCCGTTACAAGTGTGCCCTTAGGCAAGGCACATACATTCTACATTGCCTTATCTCTCTCCCTTGTGGTGGATTCCATCAGGAATGAGATCTCCACCCACTATTGAACATTATCGCAGACATTTAGTATGTTGTGATGGAGAATACTACATGCATTTTCGAAACAAGCGCTCAATTATGCATCCTTCGTAAACAACTGATATATTATCATTTTATCCGGCACTTTTCCGTGATAGATAGCGAACTCGCGGC
Source organism: Archivesica marissinica (assembly GCA_014843695.1). Classification (NCBI taxonomy): domain Eukaryota; kingdom Metazoa; phylum Mollusca; class Bivalvia; order Venerida; family Vesicomyidae; genus Archivesica; species Archivesica marissinica. The sequence continues at coordinate 26,736,356 of CM026390.1, forward strand.
CCAGGTGATAACGTTGAAAGGTGGTTTCTAACAACGGCAGGCTAGACCACTCGACCACAGAGGCTCATGTTCCTGATATTACCAGGCACAATTTATATCATTCAATTTCCAAGTAATTATACGGAGAATGCCGGAGAGGGCCGAACACCCCGAGCAGGTGTATAGCGTCTATAAATAATATTTACGAGACATGTGTACACAAAATATAGATGGAAAAGAAAACAAACATACAAATCAATAATCCAAATCTGCAATACTCGCACATTATTTTTTATCGATCTATCAGTTCTCACAGTTGATAAACTACACGATGTCACCGATTGGACTTGTTCAAGACATCCGATTGATCCGAACTTACAGACGCTCTATGAAATAATAACACTTTGTCAAGCGCTTTATTTCTATATATTGGATGGCGTTTTCAAAAATATGGATATCACGAGTGCAGAGTGACATTATGTGATACTTACTACATACTAATGACTGGAAGGAGGTGCAACAAACCGGTTATAATGCAGTGTCATCATATTTATTTGTTCGTATTCTGGTATTTTTGGATTCTAAAGTAATACCGACAGCTTTGATCACATATGGACTCTATTCTTGTCGAGGAGGACTCCCCCCCCCCACCACAGGTGCCCCTCTGAGTAGTATTTCCGGCACCGGCGATGCCCAGGTAGAACCAAAGAACCATCCACACCAGCTAGATTACTTCCTCGTAATAATAATTCCACACAGCGTGATTCGAAGGTAAACATATTAGAGGGATATTAATTAAAGTATATGACATTAACAACTCCTATATAATATTAGGCATAGTATACACGTTGGGTACGGACAAACAAGTGTGGCATCCGTGGTCCAGTGGTAGAGTGTCGGATTTGGAATCGAACGGTCCCGGGTTCGATACTCGGTCAGGCCACGTATGTAGTGTCATTGAGCAAGGCACCTCACACACATTGCTTAGTACTGGTTAATCGCTTAGGTCGGCTAAGCCTGCCCAGGAAAACATGTCTAAGTCCCCGCGAGGGATTTGACATTAAAGGAACATACATACAACAATAATAAACAACACCATAGGTTCATATTTCACGTGATTAGCGTGATTAGAAAGCGTACGTTATTATGAAGAATAAACTGTATATAGTGACTGTTGATTATTTGCCAGAATGAAGCTAATTCCAAAGTCAGGATTGATTGGCTGATATTCTCTGAGTTCAGTTTCCATCTGATAGAGCGGAGACATATACACATTTCGCTTAGCTCCGTTGCGAAACAAGTTCTTAGAACATTATATTACGAGCTCTCGATGCCTACTTTTTGATGGAACACATCATCGTATGGTAGAGAGAAGAGGACATGTTGATGTTGGTGTCCTGCCTGAGTACACCAGTACTCTGTTTTTCTGGCGTGGTTCAAACTCACAACCTCCATTTCGAGTAGGAGTAAACATTTTTTTCTTTTTTTAAAATGTTCCTCCAAATATGTTCCCCAATTCACAAAATTTAGCGCCAATATTTGTTATTTGTCGCAATTAGCGCCATTGGCGACCGACAGCGGGAAACCTGAGGACAGCAGTACCATTATACGACTAAGGTTGCGCAATAGAAAGTACATTGCTTAGTTTTGTATGATACAGAATATGTATGAGAGGGCTAGAAACGATGTGATCTCAAGAACTCTAGCAATACATGTATTGCTGTATACCTCACAGATCAAACACGAGTTTACATATTTTTTTAATTTAAGTGTATTTATCGTCGCGACCGGTTGAACATTTGAGCGACGGGCAGTATACATAACAACACCTTTCTTGGGCAGGCTCCAGCGGTTAACTAGTACTTTGTGCACCAACCTCCGTATGAAACCGCCAACCTGTTCATATAAAGAGAAACGGTCTAAGCGGGGCTCGGACCCGTGACTATCAGTGATGATATGTTACAGTGGTAAACAAGTCAACGACCTTAACAATTCGACCACGGAGTTTACGTCACCACTAAAGTTAGCGACCGTAACAACTCGACCACGGAGTTTACGTCACCACTAAAGTTAGCGACCGTAACAACTCGACCACGGAGTTTACGTCACCACTAAAGTTAGCGACCGTAACAACTCGACCAAGGAGTTTACGTCACCACTAAAGTGTGTCTTAAATATCAATTTCGTAATGAAATTCAATGACTATGAAGTGGAAATATGATAGTCTGGAAACAGTAGTCAAGCAGTTTGCTATGTCCACCAAGTAAGCTATGATAGTGTAGAGTTCATGAGAAACTATGTTGGATCTTCAACTCTCCGTTATGGATTAAACATGGATATTGAATGTTATTTATGACAGAGAGAACATAAAATCAGTCGTAAATTGTCTTTTATACTTGAGTGAAGAAAACACTATCTTCTTACTGTTTTGAAACAGTGGGAAATGGTGCTCTCATGCGCATCGTTGTGTTTCGGATTCCTCTGCGGTTGTACGTACCCGTGTATACTTTGTTCTGATATATTCTACATTCGTTGCCCATTAACTAAACGTGTTACCTTTATCAAGCAACACCTTGATCACAGACGGATCGGTAGTCCAGTGGTAACATGCAGGCTCGATCCCCCGTCTGACCCTAATCAAATTAACACAGTCTTTCAGATAGGACATTAAACCGAGGTCTCGTGTTGGTTCTGTACACCGTGCACGTAAAAGAACCAGATGAGACCCTGGAATGTATCATTGGACTATCCTCCAAAAATCTAAAATGACTAATATCTTCAGGAGGCGTCGCTCATATGGACAACCGGTAGCGACGATAAATAAACGTAAAACACACACACACCTTGACCGTGTCTCGATAAGTACACAGCTGTGTGTGTGTTTTACGTTTATTTATCGTCCCTACCGGTTACCCATATGAGCGACGCCTCCTGAAGAGATTAGTCATTTTAGATTTGTGGAGGATAGTGCAATGATGTTTTGTTGAAAAATGCCAGTGCCCGAGATTATAAAACTGTTCTCAAATCTGAAACTCAAGCTCAGATGATTTGATTGGTTGAACCAATCAGACAATTGAGACAGAGTTTTGAGATTGGAGAATAGTTTTATAACCTCGGGGCCAGGACTGCCAAACAACATGAAGCCAGAATAGCCGATTGATTGATATAACAATATAAATATATTATAAACCGAGGTACCATGTGTCGGTGATATAAACCGTGCATGTACACGAACAAGGGATACATCTGGTTCTACATATGATGTGTGTGTGTATGTGTTTTACGTTTATTTATCGTCGCTACCGGTTGCCCATATGAGCGACGCCTCCTGAAGATATTAGTCATTTTCGATTTTGTAGGATAGTGCAATGATACAGACACAGACCCATTCCAGAGACCCATCTGGTTCTTTTACGTGCACGGTGTAAAGCACATACACTATACCTCCTGCTTAAAGTCCCGTCCGAAAGACTATGATATGAGTCATTTTAGTCTGATATAGCGGAGGATCGAACCTGCGACCTATGGATTACAAATCCAGTCTGTTCTATGATCAACTAGACAGCTAATCAGCTACTCTGTCAAAAAATATCGACGAAAAAGAAACTTATCCAAAAAATGTTTGTTTTTAAAAACGAATTATTTTTTACCATAAACAGTATAATTATACTGACAACAAAATGAAATTGTGCACTTGCCTTAGATGTGACATTTATATCCTTTTGGACAAAAATATAGGCACATTTGGTATCAAAATGTGCGAAATATTGGATAAATTAGTGCAATGTGTGAAGGATTATTTTCTTCACTCATGATAGTAACATCCATAATTCTAAAATTTGTAGCGAAAAAGGAACGTTCAATATAAAAGTGCACATTTTTATGGTGTCAGTATTACATTATATACAGACATATTTCAACTGCATTAACTTCTATAAGTTCACAAGCGGGAAACTTATGAAATGCAGCGAATAATCATAGAGAACTGTATCAGCTTAATGAGCACACTATTGTCTGGACATTAACGACATTGGCTGCCCCAATGGTACGTTATTAGGTCTTATCAAATGACTATTTGTGTTAGAGAGAGTGTTATTGCGGACAACAATGTCAGTTGGGAGGCTTTTAGCTACAGCTCTAAAGCAATTGTTAAGACAGTGTAGTTAATTGCATATTGGTGTTTGATCGTGTTTTACGTAGGATGTTTTCTACGTGACATATTTGATCAGTTCCTATTATTCTATTTGATGTATTGTTGCCGGCAGGTCAGTTGTTATCATGGTAATAGATGTGTCCAGTCCGTTGATATTATCATGTTTCAAATGGTGATCACATTGCCCGTTTAGGATATGATTCGTCATGCTCGCTTTGTGTTCGTGTTTCCAATCAACCGTGTTTCTACATACCGTATTTTACAAAGCGAAGAGTTCGTGCATTTATTGGTGACATACACACATAGAGAACATGTATGTTTATTGTTTCTTGGGGTGAGGTCCCAATCAACCGTGTTTCTACATACCGTATTTTGCGAAGAGTTCGTGCATTTATTGGTGGCATACACACATATAACATGTATATTTATTGTTTCTTGGGTGAGGTCCCAATCAACCGTGTTTCTATATACCGGCTTAGGGGAGAGTGTTTCCTAACAACCGTGTTTCTACATACCGTATTTTACAAAGCGAAGAGTTCGTGCATTTATTGGTGGCATACACACATAGAGAACACGTATATTTATTGTGTATTGCAGTTCGTTTCGGAAAGATATAATGATCTGTATTCACTCATTGGTAGTTACCTGGTCATCATCATTGCCTCTGACTCTGTTCGAATATTTGCATTAATCTGTATCTATGTATGCTGACACAGTAAAACACTGTCTTAACACATTTTTTAGAGCTGTAGCTAAAAGCCTCCCAACTGACATTGTTGTCCGCAATAACACTCTCTCTAACACAAATAGTCATTTGATAAGACCTAATAACGTACCATTGGGGCAGCCAATGTCGTTAATGTCCAGACAATAGTGTGCTCATTAAGCTGATACAGTTCTCTATGATTATTCGCTGCATTTCATAAGTTTTCCGCTTGTGAACTTATAGAAGTTAATACAGTTGAAATATGTCTGTATATAATGTAATACTGACACCATAAAAAGTGTGCACTTTTATATTGAGCGTTACTTTTTCGTTACAAATTTAAGAATTATGAATATTACTATTATGAGCGAAGAAAATAATCCTTCACACATTGCACTAATTTACCCAATATTTCGCACATTTTGATACTAAATTTGCCTATATTTTGTTTCTAAAAATCATTATATATGTGCACGGGTGCAGTTTATGTTTTGTGTCAGTAGTATGTGTATGTGTGTCCATGTAATGCATGCACATGTATATTATATCTGTTCCTTTGTAATCTTCATGTAAATGTATGTACTAAAAGGGATTAATAATCAAGGTTAGTCAGGTGTAAATTGTGTGTCATTAGCAGTTGACGTACATATACATTAAGACATGCATCAACCAGTCACGCTATATTGTGATTCCCCGATGATAGCGATATTGAATTGTGCCTACATCGTCAATATTATGCTGGCTTGTTCACGTTAAGGTCCTTTCATTGTTGTATAATTTCCGGAATTCAGTACAAATATGGAAATTCGTGCACATTGATCTTTCAATTCCAATGGTCATGCAAATATCCATAATTCGTAAGTGAATCAAAGTGTTTCCACTCGTTTTCTTGCAAGCCATGTGCAATTAAACCACTATGTGTCTCAATGCTCTCGTTCGTTCTCCTTGTTATATCAACCATATGCGGCGTAACGTGATTACTGGAAAATCTGGTTGTCTAATCTATTGAGAGCGGTCAAGTATTTGCCTCTGGTGCATTGTACATTGAGACATGGATAACTATTCCTCAATGACAACTAATTGGGAGCTAATGAGTGTGTGTGTTTTACGTTTATTTATCGTCGCTACCGGTTGCCATATGAGCTACGCCTCATGAAGAGATTAGTCATGTCATGAGGCGTCGATCATATGGACAACTGTTGCAACGATAAATAAACGTAAATCACACACACAAGATTAGTCATATTAGATATTTGGAGGATAGTGCAATGATACAGAGAGAGACCCATTCCAGAATCTCCTCTTGTTCTTTCACGTGCACTGTGTAAAGCACCGACACGAGACCTCAGTTTAAAGTCCCATCTGAAACTCTATTAATTTTAGAAGGGTCAGACTGGGGATCGAACCTGCGATTATCCTCTGGTTCCTTCTGGAGACCTCGGCTTAAAGTCCCATCTGAAAGACTGTTAATTTTATTACGGCCATACAGGGGAACGAACCTTCAATTACCAGTCCAGCGTGTGGACTATGGATCCGTGTCCTGGGTTGCTAATGAGTTACACCAACTGTCATTCATATACCCATCTTTTATGCTTTCCAATGAATGATAGAGTTTTCTCAGTTAAAGAAAACTCCATCTTACACCTCTTTGAAACAGTGAAAGATGGCACTTTCTCTGCCACTGGTTGCGTTTCGTATTCCTACGCGGTTAGATGTACTTTGTATTTTTAGCTATTTTCTGTCTATCAGTTATATATTAAGTAATGTCTCTAATGAATTTGTCTGTAATTTTATAATTTTCACAGCTAACAGAAATTAACTTGAACATTATACAGGAACTATTTCTTATTACGAACGTTCACACTAACATAAGTGGTTGTGCGGTTGTGTCACGTAGTACAATGAGGGTCCAGACAGGGCAGTTAAAATGAATAAAATTTGAAAACAAATATATTAACCAAAGTCATTGGAAATCATAAAAGAAAAAGAAGATTTGTGTTTATTAGACTATAAGTGTAAGATAGGATGCTAGTTCATCGAGTGATCACTGGGATGTGTATTTCCACGAGTTGCGTTGATATCACAATTAACACAAATATCATCTATACCTTTTTTAGCATTCAATTAGTTAGTATCACTCCTTGTTAATCTGGGTTGCATGTATATACACGTGGCACTATTTAATATTTAACATTTGTGTTGAGATGATGTACCTATATGTATATACACGTGGCACTATTTAATATTTAACATTTGTGTTGAGACGATGTACCTATATGTATATACACGTGGCACTATTTAATATTTAACATTTGTGTTGAGACAATGTACCTATATGTATATACACGTGGAACTATTTAATATTTAACATTTGTGTTGAGACAATGTACTTATATGTATAAGTCTGAAAATAAAATGCTATGCTGTTCGGTTATTGCTCAGAATACAATGTAGCAGTTTATGTTTTTAGTTCAAACTTGATTTATTTTACAACAATTGCGAAAAAAGCTTTAACAACTTATAGTAATCACTCTCGTTGGCGCGGATGAAAGCGTAAACGTGGTCATTCGTGTGGGAGGAAACCGGAGTACCCGGAGAAAGCCTATCTGCTCTGGCGACCACATTACCATCTCACATACTTCTCGGTCCTAGGATCGAACATGGGTTGCATTGGTGACTGAGCTAATCGGACAGAAGTATATATTTTTTTGGCAGGCATCATTTTGAAATAATTCAATCTGTATTTAAACATGACACTGCATTATGTCTGTATAAAAAGTATGAAAAGAAGCCATTTACAGTGTTTTTATCTGCAATAAACAATGGCTTAATGCGTGGGTACACATGTGAAGTCATTTTACTTGCATGTTTGTAGTGTTGTGACGTCATTTATACTTTCTAACAAATAACACCAACTATTTCTGCTCATTTGAGATATTTTGGTCATGTTATAATCGAAACAATATTTGTATTTGTGTTATTTATAGTCGAGTGCAATATGGTTTGCCATTCAGAGCGCCAGAGGTAATCACTTAGGCATACGATATGCGTGGTTAATTCCTACGCGTCAGAACTCCGAACCATGTTTTATTCGCCAATAAATAACTGAAAGACGAATATTAAATTAATTATAAAGTGGAAGTTAGTGAGGATTTTAAGTTATTAAATATAATATGTACCACTGTTGTGTAATGGTCATGCTGTACGCATCGTAACTGGGTGTAAATAGATCAAACAGAATCAGAACAACATCATGTGTGCCCTTTGGCGAAACATTTACGTGTGTGTGTTTTACGTTTATTTATCGTCGCTACCGGTTGCCCATATGAGCGACGCCTCCTGAAGAGATTAGTCGTGTTAGATGTTGGAGGATAGTGCATCATACAGACAGAGACCCATTCCAGAGTCTCCTCTGGTTCTTTTACGTGCACGGTGTAAAGCACCGACACGAGACCTCGGTTTAATGTCCCATCTGAAAGACTGTTAATTTTATTAGGGTCAGACGGGGGATCGAACTTGCGAAAAATTAACGCGCTTTAGGGCTTATATTCAAACTTCTTTGACTTTTGGTGTTTTGTTTTAACAAAATCTGAGTCATGATTAGCAGACATATATTCACCCTTAACGTTGTATATACGTAAATAGGCAGAAGTACATCGAAAGTAGTCCCAATAACTAATATAGTTCATTTTTATTTTTGGTAAAAATGCATTTTCATGACAGGCAGTGTATATTTGTTGTGTGTTTTAAGAAATTATGTGACTTGAGAAGACTTCAAACTAGTTATTATTTCTTTGTATTTCTAACTGCAATTGTTTGATCTCGTCTGTAATATATCTGCTAATCATATTCGCTATAATCGGATCAAAGCGAAGTTAGATTTCATATGACCAATTCTTAATCAGTATGCAATAGTACCTATTTTGTATTTCAGTGTTTTATACTTGTTTTAGAGCAGTTTTTAATATCCGATTAGTATGGATATTGCAGCTTTATCCCTAACATACTGTGATAAATGAGTATGTATAATTTTGTTAATCTCTTATAACTCCATGGTGGAGTGGCATTGCACTTGTATTATGTAAACTATACATGTAATATTATTGTAAATATTGTACGTACAATGGGGAGATGTAAAATACTATATTGGCTGTATTCCCTAATTAGTTCTTTATTTTTCTATTTGCATTATAATGTGTGATAGTGTTATTTACCACATATCTTTGCTTGTGTAATGCTATGTTATATTTCGGGTTTACGCCTGCATCAGCACCATTTTCCGGGGCTATATCGCCGACGGGCAGTTTACCTAACAACACCTTTCCTGGGCAGGCTCCAGCGGTTAACCAGTACTTGGGTGCACCAACCTCCGTAAGAAACTGCCAACTTCTTCATATAAATGAGACACGGCCAGAGCGGGGCTTGCTTGTGTAATACATTCATATCATAATTTCCCATATGTACACACGTGTAATAACACCTGCAATGATTCTGATTGGTTGAGAGACTAATCTTATATTTTGTAAATTAAACTTTAAATGTGTATATAGTTCTATTTGAATTGGTACATAACAGTAATGATAAGACAAGCTACGATATAAAAGAAATATTGATGCAATTGTAGCGCTATTTAAAACATAAATGTAACTCTGCTTTGCGTAGTGATATCATGACAATTTAGTGACGTCATTACAATCTGCGCTGACATTTAGCGCTAAAATGAAAGTAGCAGCGTTAATTTGTACAACACAATTATTAAAACCCCAATATGGTAATGTGGTGTTTTGGAATTTTGCTATGAAGCTCGATAAAAGGCTCGCTTAATAGCAACATACCAAAACGTGTTTCATAAAATATTGTATGAAATCACCACTCATGTAAGATCCCATTTGTATGTACATTGATGACGTCACGTTAATACCGATTAAATTTAAAACTAAAATGAATGCCAAATGTCTAAGCTATATTGTTTCAACCAATTTATATTGTCATTTAAATGTGAAGCATACATTAACACGTTTGTAAATGACTCATTAAGGAGGGAACTAATCCGATTTAGACTCGCTGCACATCATCTGGAAATAGAAACTGCCGATAGGCACGAATCGAGAGAACCCAACGCAGTTGTAAACTGTGTAATATGAACTCAATTGAGGATGAATGCCATTTCTTATTGTGTCATCTGAGAAGAAAATATTCACTAAATTCTGAATAGCCTTCCTTTGTTTATATTGTCAACAACCAATAATTTACAGATTACACAATCTTGCAAAATATATTTAAGAAGCAAATGCAATACGCGAACATGCCCTTACCATGCCAACTGTTCCGTAGTTTATAATAGTTTGTGTAATTGTTTTGTTGTTTGGTATATACACATTAATAATAATAATAATACTTTACTTTCCTCCAAATTTGAGGAGCCTAACGTAGTACAGGCATGTAAACAGCACAAAGTAGATATAGAGATAGCGCAGTAGATGGTAGTGTGCTCGCTTCATGTGCGAAAGGTCCGGAGTTCGAGCCCCGCTAGAGCCGTTACGATTGTGCCCTTAGGCAAGGTAGTTTCATTCCATGTTGTCTATTCTCTCTCCCTCGTGGCGATGGATTCCATCAGGAATAAGGTCTCGAGAGTGATATATATAAGTTTTACGAACCTGTTTAGCACATTGTTTATGAATGCGATACTCTTAAATCAGATAACCTCAGAAACATTTACCTGAACCATGTACATGACTATTTCTCTAATAACTTATATATGTTAATGAAAAATATATCACGACCTGCGTTCTTGAAATATTTACTAGGACATATAGACAAAGACATTGCCAGATTAATACATCCGGAACAGTATTCAGACTTTCTGTGCACCAGTGCTTCATTTCGTAAGCAAGTTTATATGCGATAGCATTATAAAATAAAGACAATAATGTGTTCATATATGTGATACAAAACGATACTATTTATATCACCATGTACTTCATAATGTACCATTTTCGCTTTCGTGAATCCTTATGTTGTTTTAGATGGTTGTATATTTATTATGAAGCCCGAGAATAACTATTGACACTTTCCTTGATTTTAGGCCAAGGTTATGATATTGTATTGTTTTTTTCATTCTTAATTATCTGTACGTATGTATGTTATGTTGTATGTATATTCTAATTCGTACCTGATCTATAGTTGTGTTTATAATTTTGTTCTGTACTTTTGAATCTTTCTTGATGATTGTATGTAACTCTTCAGAAATGGAGGAATAAAAAGATAATATATATATATAATCAAATGTATGTAGAAAGTACATTTACAGCAGACGAACATATGTGTACAATGTATATTACTAGTCAGATCAATGATGTGAATGTAACTGAATTGCACAGCAACATTATATGCGTGCGCATGGTCATGGACAATTGCATAATTATTCCAAAACAGACCCCTTAGTGAATGAATTCTTGCCGAAACGAAATGCAAAAATAACATATAACACTAGGAGTAGGAATACTGTAATAACAGCAATATGTCCTATGATATGCTACCTTTCAGCATATGATATATAATGCAGGGTATTCAGTCAAACCTGTCCTAAGCAGCCAGCCAAGGGAGTCAGAGAAAGTGGTTGCTTAGCACAGGCGGTTGTCTAATAGAAGTCAAATATATAATAAAACAACAGATTGGGAATCTGGAAACTGGCTGCTTAATACAGGTTGGCTGTTTAATGGAGGTAACACATGTTTGACTGTATGTTGATAATTCTTTCTTTGTCAAATTCAATACTATTAATTAGTTGTTTTTTGGCCAAACACATGTATATTCATTGCTGATTTGCCGAATAAACTTTGAAGCTAACCCTGTATCAATAATGGCAACAGTTTTATTATTATATACAGGTGTCGTCCATAATATTCCATACCCAATATATAATGACACCATAGCACAACTGTGCACGTTTATATTGAGCGTTACTTTTTCAATACAAATTTTAGAATTATGGATTTTACTATCATGAGTGAAGAAAATAATCCTTCACACATTGTACTAATTTACCCAATATGTTGCACATTTTGGTATCAAATTTGCCTATATATTTTTCTAAAAGGATATCAATTTTACCTCTAAGGCAAGTGCACAGTGTCATGTTGGTGTCAGCATAGCAATAATTGTTATGTTATATTTCGGGTTTTACGCCTGCATCAGCACTATTTTGGGCTATATCGCCGGCGGGCAGTTTACCTAACAACACCTTTCCTGGGCAGGCTCCAGCGGTTAACCAGTACTTGGGTGCACCAACCTCCGTAAGAAACTGCCAACTTTTTCATATAAATGAGACACGATTTGAGCGGGGCTGGAACCCTTGACCATCCAGTATAGCAATAACAAGAAGGAAAAGAAATCCTTTTACATACATGTATCTTCTTCAATGTACTTTGTCATATAAATGTGTTGTGTATTATTGTATGTATTAGTTTATACAAATTTATTTTAGCTCGATTGTGAAACAAGTTATTACAACTTATATTTACCACTCTCGAGACCTCATTCCTGATGGAATCCAACGCCATGAGGGAGAGAGAAGAGGCAATGTGGAATTTAAATGCCTTGCCTAAGGGCATAATCGTAACGGCTCCAGCGGTGCTCGAACTCCAGACCTTTCGCATCTGAAGCGAACGCGCATCCACTGCGCTATCACGACTTCCACTATTGTATGTATGTGTACATGCATGATACTATAATACAGATGGAGTATGATACTGTATCATATAGTAATCAATGTAAAACAAATAAAAATATACAAAATAGATAGGATGATTACTATTAAAACACCTATTCTTATAGAGTGTTGCTATAATCGCTTTTTAATTTCATTTATTCACGTCATAGTATTGTATTATTGTATTGGTGACATACCGTATTCATAGATGATCTGATTTCTTGTTTTGTGTAATATGCTCAATCAAACTTTGCACACTGAAACCTGGACTAGTTATGTCCCATGGTGTGTGTCCCACCTGGACTAGTTATGTCCCATGGTGTGTCCCACCTGGACTAGTTATGTCCCGTGGTGTGTGCCCCACCTGGACTAGTTATGTCCCATGGTGTGTGTCCCACCTGGACTAGTTATGTCCCATGGTGTGTGTCCCACCTGGACTAGTTATGTCCCATGGTGTGTGTCCCACCTGGACTAGTTATGTCCCATGGTGTGTGTCCCACCTGGACTAGTTATGTCCCATGGTGTGTGTCCCACCTGGACTAGTTATGTCCCATGGTGTGTGTCCCACCTGGACTAGTTATGTCCCATGGTGTGTGTCCCACCTGGACTAGTTATGTCCCATGGTGTGTGTCCCAGTTTGATGGCTCTTGTCCATCCGTCGGTCAGTGCGTCCGTCCGTATTTTGTGTTACGGGTAACTCAATCCTTTATTTCTACTAAAACCTCACTTTGATATTTTATAGAAGACTGATTTATGGTCCTAGACTCTGCAGAGAAGAGACGAAGTGGAACATCTATGTCCCTTGGCCACATTTCTAGTTTTGATATAACTACTATAATCGACTATTTTTGTTTGTCAGAGAAATAATGTTGTATGTGTTTTATCATTTGATATGTTTCTAGTATTATATGTGTAAGTGACTTATAGGCCCATTGGGCCGGGTGTATTTAATTGTATAATTTATATATATATATATATATATATATATATATAATTTATATGTATATATTGTCTGATATGTACACATGTCACTATAATAAACAAATTACTTACTATAGGCCCAGTGGGCCGGGTGTATTTAATTGTATAATTTATATATATATATTGTCTGATATGTGCACACGTCACTATAATAAACAAATTACTTACTATAGGCCCATTGGGCCGGGTGTTGAATGTTAATTGGTGGTGTTAATATGCTTTTGTTAATATACACATGTTACAATAATAAATCATTTATAAATCATTTACTTATATAGTTTTGTTTTCAATTTCAGGTTTTATTTTTTTATCACCGTAACTGGAGTTATAAGTGTCTACACTTTATTTATTTTACAACGATTGCGAATCAAGTTTAAACAACTTATATTAATCACTCTCGTTGGCGCGGATGAAAGCGTAAATGTGGTCATTCGTGTGGGAGGAAACCGGCGTACCCGAAGAAATCCTACCTGTCCGAGCTGGCGAACACCGTACCATCTCACATACTTACCGGTTCGAGGATCGAACCCTGGTTGCATTGGTGAGAAGCTAGCGAGCTAACCACTGCGCTAATCGGACCTACATAGGGTAGGGGTCGAGGAACCATCCCACCAGTAATTAAGCGCGTTTCAAATATTTTAAAACCAGGCGAATGCTGTTTAAGCTAAACGTGGGTGAAGCTAATCTCACAAAAAATAAGCTTTATATGACTGAAAAGAATGCATGGTGCAGCGAGATAAGACTTACTTTAACAACGATATCACATTAAGCTCTCTGTCCCAACAATTCGCTTCAATTGTTCGCGTTCGGGTCCCTAAAGCATAATACGCTCTCTACAATCTTCATTACTCATGAGATTCTAATTTTGATAAGGTCTACAACAGTCGCCGGGATACAAAACAACGTTCACTTAAAAATGAGCGATAAATATTAGCAATACAGAGTACTTTTTATGAAGCGATTCCATTAATTGTAGCACATTCAGATTATATTCAAGATTCCAGATTTTATTTTAGCAGCGTAAACATAACATGTTTCTTGTTACATGATCAAATACTATAAATATTGAAGTCGTGATAGCGCAATGGTAGTGTGCTCGCTTCATGTGCGAACGGCCATGAGTTCGCACCCAGTTCAGTTGTAGCCGTTACAATTGTGCCCTTAGGCAAGGCATTTAAATTCCACATTGCCTCTTCTCTCTCCCTCGTGGCGATGGATTTCATCAGGAATGAGGTATCGAGAATGATTAATATAAGTTGTAACAACTTGTTTCGCAATCGAGATAATATATATTTGAATAATATAAGTTATCAACATGACAATAGTTTTTTTATACGAGTATTTTATATGTAAACATGAAATGGTATTATTTGTACACAAATGTATGAACAATACTGAGTATTTTGTAGATTCTTAAACCTATAGTTATATGCAACACTACTTTTAATTTTAAGCAATCTAACAACAGAGTTTTGCTGCGATTCTTTTAATATTAGGCACTGCTGCCACATATTTATAGAGTATAAGTTCGATCTTTGACAATATAACAGCAATGTTATTCAGCCATAAGTCCAATCTTAGTCACTTTAACAACATACACTTCAGCTTTAGGGATTTTAACAATTTTATGCAGCGATAATTCAAAATTAGCGATTTTAACAACAGTTTTATGCAGCGATAATTCAATATTAGGGATTTTAACAACAGTTGTATGCAGCGATAATTCAATATTAGATATTTTAACAACAGTTTTATGCAGCGATAATTCAATATTAGCGATTTTAACAACAGTTTTATGCAGCGAGAATTCAATATTAGGGATTTTAACAACATTTGTATGCAGCGAGAATTCAATATTAGGGATTTTAACAACATTTTTATGCAGCGAGAATTCAATATTAGGGATTTTAACAACAGTTTTATGCAGCGAGAATTCAATATTAGGGATTTTAACAACATTTTTATGCAGCGAGAATTCAATATTAGGGATTTTAACAACAGTTTTATGCAGCGATAATTCAATATTAGGGATTTTAACAATAGTTTTATGCAGCGAAAATTCAAATTTAGACAATATAGTAATAGCTTTTTGTGCAACGAGACAATCAAGTGTAGATAACATAACAACACTATTATGCAGCGAGATTCAATTGTATCACATTTGTCCAAGAAATACATTCTAAACATCTAACATTCTTAAAGATATATTTCTGTTCAAAAACAGAAATGTCATTGTATGCGAGTGTCCCGTTTTCCATTCCAAAAGTGAGTGTGAGTGGGGTTTTTTACGTTTATTTATCGTCGCTACCGATTGCCCATATGAGCGACGCCTCCTGAAGAGATTAGTTATTTTAGATTGTTGGAGAATAGTGCAATGATACAGATTGAGACACATTCCAGAGTCTCATCTGGTTCTTTTACGTGCACAATGTAAAGCACTGACATAAGACCTCGGTTTAAAGTCCCATCTGAAAGACTGTTCATTTTATTAGGGTCAGACGGGGGATCGAACCTGCGATCCTTGGATTACCAATCCAACGTGTTAACTACTGGACTACAGATTCGTCGGTTATCCGGAGAAATGGATCTACGAGAGGCGCCGAATGAATTAAAGACAATAACCAAGTAGAAAGAAGGGTATATACATTTCAACAACGTTCAAGTACATTAAAACAGTTAAACCTGATTATTGCATTATTGTAAAACTTGTATAACACTGCTGTTGTAACGAATACAACTTGTTTTAGAATCAGATTAGATTAGTGTTGCAATCAGCTTGAACAGGTCTACAGCCTTAACAATCAGTTTGAACATGACTACAGCTTTAACAATCAGTTTGAACATGACTACATCTTTAACAATCAGTTTGAACATGACTACATCGTTAACAATCAGTTTGAACATGACTACAGCTTTAACAATCAGTTTGAACAGGTCTACAGCTTTAACAATCAGTTTGAACAGGTCTACAGCTTTAACAATCAGTTTGAACAGGTCTACATCTTTAACATTTGCCTTAATTTCTCCAGTTAAATATATTCCATCTTTTCAAAGTTGTAATATCTATATTCGTTCACAGTTTTTTAAATAATGGCATATGTTGTTAACACGGTCTCTAAGATACAACAATATATTTATAGATTATCCGATCCAATTTCCAGCTTTTTATTTTGTTGAAAAGATTCAAAATGAATGATATGTCTATTAAAATATTGACACTATATTTAAATACAGAATATAAAATTTATGCTGATCGCAATTCCAAATATCTAAGCTAAACTAGATCTGTTTGTATTGAACACTAGAGACATAATGTGTTTTTGCATACGTGTTGGTTTTCACAAATAGTATTTTTTTCTTAGAACGTTGCGTGTTCTGTCTGTTTAACACGGTACAATATGCAATGTTCGCAGAGTATATGTCTTTGTTATATGAGTTTTGGGACATTTTTCGTGTATGTACATCAATATATATACTCTGGTTGCCAATATACTGACACTGTATTCGTGAATGCGCTCACATACATGCATACAATGCACTTAATTTCTCTCATTCTGTTATTTAATTAGTTTATGCAAATATATGTTATTACTATAAAGCTGCAATGTTATAATGAGAATATAACTTATTCTTAGTTAATACAACTTTATTTTAGCTCGATTGCCAAACAAGTCCATACAACTTATATTAGTCACTCTCGATACCTCACCATGAGGGAGATAGAAGAGGCATGTGTAATTTAAATGCATTGCTATTTAATTGAACGTGTGAACACCATTTCTTCGTAAAGTTAGTTGATAAACTATGCATTATTAATTCACAGGACAAGTTACAAAATAACTATATTATTTTATTTATAAATAGTATATAAGTTATTGTAATTGTTATGCCTCAAATAACAAATTCAAAAGAACAATTGAAAATATGTAAATATTAACCACTAAACTTAATGAAATTTACTTACTTCCAGAACTAGTCCAAAGTTTCTTAAATATACAATCTCGTCCAAACTGATTCCGGAAGCGCGCGCCTTTCTGCTGTATCTTGTACCATTGCAAATGATCATCTCATTAATGTTTGGTCATGTGACGATATTTATTATGAAATATAGTAAGATCGATTCGTCCCGCCTTTAGATACGTCTGCGCACCCACCTCGTCAATCTCTAAAGGCAGGGGAACGTACGAATGCTGCAGAATTTCTCTATATTTGGAATTCCGGATCAGCCCGCTACGCCGACCTTTCTTAATAGTTGGTGCTATAAAAATGTATTAAGTTAATAACAGCGTTACCTTATAGAAAACAGATACATGTAGTATTGGTATGGTTATTGGCATTTTGTATCATAGATAGGCCCTATGTAAACTAGGAATCTGGTGAACATTTCCTAGAATCGAACATTTCAATATTCTCTTAATAGAATAAACAAGTACGCACATATACGCATGTATTTAAAACTCATTAACCCGTAGCCTGCCTGTCACGACTAAAGTCGCTTTTGAATGTTGTATCGTAGATAGGCCCTATGTAAACTAGGAATATGGTGAACATTTCCTAGAATCGAACATTTCAATATTCTCTTAATAGAATAAACATGTACGCAAATATACGCATGTATTTAAAACTCATTAACCCGTAGCCTGCCTGTCACGACTAAAGTCGCTTTTGAATGTTGTATCGTAGATAGGCCCTATGTAAACTAGGAATCTGGTGAACATTTCCTAGAATTGAACATTTCAATATTCTCTTAATAGAATAAACATGTACGCAAATATACGCATGTATTTAAAACTCATTAACCCGTAGCCTGCCTGTCACGACTTAAGTCGCGTTTGAATGTTGTATCGTAGATAGGCCCTATGTAAACTAGGAATCTGGTGAACATTTCCTAGAATTGAACATTTCAATATTCTCTTAATAGAATAAACATGTACGCAAATATACGCATGTATTTAAAACTCATTAACCCGTAGCCTGCCTGTCACGACTAAAGTCGCTTTTGAATGTTGTATCGTAGATAGGCCCTATGTAAACTAGGAATATGGTGAACATTTCCTAGAATTGAACATTTCAATATTCTCTTAATAGAATAAACATGTACGCAAATATACGCATGTATTTAAAACTCATTAACCCGTAGCCTGCCTGTCACGACTAAAGTCGCTTTTGAATGTTGTATCGTAGATAGGCCCTATGTAAACTAGGAATATGGTGAACATTTCCTAGAATCGAACATTTCAATATTCTCTTAATAGAATAAACATGTACGCAAATATACGCATGTATTTAAAACTCATTAACCCGTAGCCTGCCTGTCACGACTAAAGTCGCTTTTGAATGTTGTATCGTAGATAGGCCCTATGTAAACTAGGAATCTGGTGAACATTTCCTAGAATTGAACATTTCAATATTCTCTTAATAGAATAAACATGTACGCAAATATACGCATGTATTTAAAACTCATTAACCCGTAGCCTGCCTGTCACGACTAAAGTCGCTTTTGAATGTTGTATCGTAGATAGGCCCTATGTAAACTAGGAATCTGGTGAACATTTCCTAGAATTGAACATTTCAATATTCTCTTAATAGAATAAACATGTACGCAAATATACGCATGTATTTAAAACTCATTAACCCGTAGCCTGCCTGTCACGATTAAAGTCGCTTTTGAATGTTGTATCGTAGATAGGCCCTATGTAAACTAGGAATATGGTGAACATTTCCTAGAATTGAACATTTCAATATTCTCTTAATAGAATAAACATGTACGCAAATATACACATGTATTTAAAACTCATTAACCCGTAGCCTGCCTGTCACGACTAAAGTCGCGTTTGAATGTTGTATCGTAGATAGGCCCTATGTAAACTAGGAATCTGATGAACATTTCCTAGAATCGAACATTTCAATATTCTCTTAATAGAATAAACATGTACGCAAATATACGCATGTATTTAAAACTCATTAACCCGTAGCCTGCCTGTCACGACTTAAGTCGCGTTTGAATGTTGTATCGTAGATAGGCCCTATGTAAACTAGGAATCTGGTGAACATTTCCTAGAATTGAACATTTCAATATTCTCTAATAGAATAAACATGTACGCAAATATACGCATGTATTTAAAACTCATTAACCCGTAGCCTGCCTGTCACGACTAAAGTCGCGTTTGAATGTTGTATCGTAGATAGGCCCTATGTAAACTAGGAATCTGGTGAACATTTCCTAGAATTGAACATTTCAATATTCTCTTAATAGAATAAACATGTACGCAAATATACGCATGTATTTAAAACTCATTAACCCGTAGCCTGCCTGTCACGACTTAAGTCGCGTTTGAATGTTGTATCGTAGATAGGCCCTATGTAAACTAGGAATCTGGTGAACATTTCCTAGAATTGAACATTTCAATATTCTCTTAATAGAATAAACATGTACGCAAATATACGCATGTATTTAAAACTCATTAACCCGTAGCCTGCCTGTCACGACTAAAGTCGCTTTTGAATGTTGTATCGTAGATAGGCCCTATGTAAACTAGGAATCTGGTGAACATTTCCTAGAATTGAACATTTCAATATTCTCTTAATAGAATAAACATGTACGCAAATATACGCATGTATTTAAAACTCATTAACCCGTAGCCTGCCTGTCACGACTAAAGTCGCTTTTGAAACAGCATTTGCATTTGCTTCAGTTCTTATGAATAATACCAGTTTCACTCATATAATATTCGTTGCATTTCATTTCTTGTATAACTAGTGTGCAGTTTGTGTATATGTATGTAATTTGAAAGCCATACAATATGTTTAAGCTAAACAGCATAGAGCAATATGATGTTTACTATTCTGATAGTGGAGCTGTCAACATAGCAAACAGCATAGAACATGATCAGAGGCGGCGTAACGCCACTACTGATCTGGATCCATGTTGTTTGCACATTCCGTCCACTTTATTCGGCAGGTTAAGAGATAAAAGGGAATAGAATCGTACAAGACAAATAAATAGTTATTTACAATGTTTGTTCCTAAGTAACTTGATCAATACTATTCAATCAATAAGGCCATAATAAAATAAATCCTAGATTTTCATCCAAATTTTTTTGAAAATGGGGGCGGGGGGTGAAATTTTATTTTTTATTTTATATTTTCAGGATATCGATATTTATGCTGATAAAATGGTGTTTTGACAAGATTCAACTTGACAAGATTTTTTTTTTTTTTTTCAAATAGTAATAAAAAAAATCGGGGCGGGCCCTAAAAACGGGGGCGGGCGGGGATGAAAATCTAGGAAATATTTTATTATGGCCTAAACAGTGTTTATTTTTTCTACAAACTCTCAACATTGAAAGTTTATGTAAATTATGATATACTTGTTATGATTTGACGTTTGTTTATTATTTGGTTATATGCTAAACGCGTGACACATATATATGAAGTAATTTTTTTTACGTTTATTTATCGTCGCTACCGGTTGCCCATATGAGCGACGCCTCCTGAAGAGATTAGTTATTTTAGATTTTGGAGGATAGTGCAATGATACAGACAGAGACCTCAGAGTCTCCTCTGGTTCTTTTACGTGCACGGTGTAAAGCACCGACACGAGACCTCGGTTTAACGTCCCATCTGAAAGACTGTTAATTTTATTAGGGTCAGACGGGGAATCGAACGTGCGATCCCTGGATTACCAGTCCAGCGTGTTACCACTGGACTACAGATCCGTCTGTGATTAAACGATTTAATGGTAAGTAGATCTTTAAATAATTGTCACTGGGCATAATATAAGTAGTAAATTCGGGGAAGATGAATATGTCTTTATGTTGCTAGTAACTGATTTGACGTTTGTTTATTATTTGGTTATATACTAGACGCATGACACATATGAAGTAATATTTATCATTCAGTTATTTATCGCCGGGATTACCGACATCATGTTCAGTAGTTACATACGCCTAGAAGAGTGTTGGAGGTGGGGATGGGGGAGTGGGCGTGTCCGAGTGGTTTAGATGATTGACTTTAGATCATGTGCCCATCACCAATGCAGGTACTAATCTCAATGTGTGGGTCGAATTCGTTCACGCATGGAAGCTATCCAACTGGCTTGCGGATGGTCGGTGGTTTTCCACGGGTTCCCGTCCGTGTCTGAAATAATAGTTGCAGTGGAGCCATTACGATTGTGCCACTAGGCAAGGAATTTAAATTCCACGTTGCCTCTTCTCTCTCCCACGCTGCGATGGATTCCATCAGGAATGAGGTCTCGAGCGTGATTAATATAAGTTGTAAGACATTGTTTCGCAATCGAGCTAAGCTAAATATGTATAAACTAAGAATAGGTTGTCTTTCTCATTACAATATTGCAGATTTACATTTATTTGAGGTATCCATAAATAACTCGCTGCACAGCGGGTGTGTTTTACGTTTATTTATCGTCGCTACTGGTTGCCCATATGAGCGACGCTTCCTGGAGAGATTAGTCATTTTAGATATTTTGGAGGATAGTGCAATGATACGATATAATAACATGTAAAGGATATGCTGTGCAGTGGTAACACGCTGGACTGGTAATCCGGGGATCGCATGTTCGATCCCCCGTCTGACCCTAATAAAATGAATAGTCTTTCAGATGGGACGTTAAACCATGTTCTCGTGTCGTGCTTTACACCGTGCACGTAAAAGAACCAGAGGAGACTCTGGAATGGGTCTCTGTCTGTATCATTGCACTATCCTCCAAAAATCTAAAGACTAATCTCGTCGGGAGGCGTCGCTCATATGGGCAACCGGTAGCGACCATAAATAAACGTAAAACACACACAGAAAATATGGAATTACTCCTGTTACAGAAAATACCCGAGATCCCGCGTCTGACCCTAATCATAGTACCAGTCGTTCCGATGGGATTATACACCTAGGTCTCATGTATCTGTGCTATACACCTGGCATGTACAGAAACCAGAGATGCTCCTGGAATTGGGAGCGTCTTCTGTATCTTACACTATCAGCCAAAATGTGAGATAGTACGGTGGTTGCCATGCCGGACTGTGGGTTTTCTAAATAAATTTTTTTTAAAAACAGAATGTATAAAATCACGATTCTGTGTCCGTTTATGGGACCTTAACATTTGAAAAGAAATCGGACACAATTGCAAAGAAATCGGACACAATTGCAAAGAAATCGGACAAAATTGCAAAGAAATCGGACACAATTGCAAAGAAATCGGACACAATTGCAAAGAAATCGGACACAATTGCAAAGAAATCGGACACAATTGAAAAGAAATCGGACAAAATTGAAAAGAAATCGAACACAATTGCAAAGAAATCGGACACAATTGCAAAGAAATCGGACACAATTGAAAAGAAATCGGACAAAATTGAAAAGAAATCGGACACAATTGCAAAGAAATCGGACAAAATTGAAAAGAAATCGGACACAATTGCAAAGAAATCGGACAAAATTGCAAAGAAATCGGACACAATTGAAAAGATATCGGACAAAATTTAAAAGAAATCGGACACAATTGAAAAGAAATCGGACACAATTGAAAAGAAATCGGACAAAATTGAAAAGAAATCGGACACAATTGAAAAGAAATCGGACACAATTGAAAAGAAATCGGACAAAATTTAAAAGAAATCAGACACAATTGAAAAGAAATCGGACATAATTGAAAAGAAATCGGACACAATGGAAAAGAAATCGGACACAATTGAAAAGAAATCGGACAAAATTGAAAAGAAATCGGACACAATTGAAAAGAAATCGGACACAATTGAAAAGAAATCGGACAAAATTGCAACGAAATCGGACACAATTGCAAAGAAATCGCACAATTGCAAAGAAATCGGACACAATTGCAAAGAAATCGCACAATTGCAAAGAAATCGCACAATTGCAAAGAAATCGCACAATTGCAAAGAAATCGGACACAATTGCAAAGAAATCGCACAATTGCAAAGAAATCGGACAAAATTGCAAAGAAATCGCACAATTGCAAAGAAATCGCACAATTGCAAAGAAATCGCACAATTGCAAAGAAATCTGACAAAATTGCAAAGAAATCGCACAATTGCAAAGAAATCGCACAATTGCAAAGAAATCGCACAATTGCAAAGAAATCGGACACAATTGCAAAGAAATCGCACAATTGCAAAGAAATCGGACACAATTGAAAAGAAATCGGACACACTTGAAAAGAAATCGGACACAATGGAAAAGAAATCGGATGGTACTACTTGTCTGTGTTAGGAATATAACGGTTAGGCCACCAGTTGTTAATGGATGTGTTCAGGGAAATAATGCCTGTCCCAGGGGCGTTGTTATCTACTTGTGTTACGTGTTTGGCGGACATTCTGCTTAAAGACCAAATTATTATTGGCAGTATTCTTGATTATGTGTATGATAAGTGACTGGCAACAAACTGGTAACAAACTGGTAACAAACCAAGCAAAATGATATTTATTACTTGTCTTGCAGCAATAATTTCACTACTTAAAACTAATATACTGATTACTGGAACTCTGTCAGGTTCAATATATTGTGACAATTGTAATTAAGGAATGAATCGCGGGTAAACAGTTTCCATCTGGGAATATACTATAGGGTGTGTGCTTAAGGTTAGTGGAAACCGAAGACATCCACGCAAACTGTAAACACGCCCAATGAAGTTCACACCCCGATGGAAACTATTAACCCGCGATTCATTACTTATATTTACATTCATTATTCTTTTCAATGGCACAAAGAAAATATAGCACACTATTGCATTTAAAATGTTGTTAGTCCAGATTTGCAACTTACTGTGTGCCGGAGCATGTACATAGACACTCATTGGAACAACGTAAACTGCACGACACGCTTTTCTCGCGACGAACACTGTGTTATTCTGCGAACGCGCATGTCCGTAATTTCGAGTGCGCATGTCAGCTGCATATCATTGGTTGGGAACCCTCGTACGAGAATGTATGCACTACGGGTACATACGTTCATCGAAAGAAATGCAATAGCGATGTAAATATTCTTTATTTAAGTATCGTCGTTGAACATACGTGAGTGGTGGTTTCATAACAAAACGTAAGACATGAATTTGGGAAGTTTGCTCTCACGCCAGCCAAATTGGAAGTCGTGATAGCGCAGTAGATGCGCATTCGCTTCAGGTGCAGAGTTCGAGACCCGCTGGAACCGTTACGATTGTGCCCTTATGCAAGGCATTTAAATTCCACATTGTCTCTTATCTCTCCCTCGTGGTGATGGATTCAGGAATGAGGTCTCGAGAGCGATTAATATCAGTAGTAAGAATTTGTATAAACTAGGCGATCCAAAACAATACCATATATGTTTTGAAACCAGCCAAAAGACGAGTTTAAAAGCAAAATTCTAAAACTCGTTTCATAAACTATAGTATGACATCATAATCCTTTTATCACATCACATTTTTTTTTTATTTTTTTTTTTATATTTCGGGTTTTACGCCTGCATCAGCACCATTTTGGGCTATATCGCCGGCGGGCAGTTTACTTAACAACACCTTTCCTGGGCAGGCTCCAGCGGTTAACCAGTACTTGGGTGCACCAACCTCCGTAAGAAACTGCCAACTTTTTCATATAAATGAGACACGGCCTGAGCGGGGCTCGAACCCGTGACCATCAGTGATGATAGGGTACAGTGGTATACAAGTCAGCGACCTTAACCACTCGACCACGGAGGCGGACTTATCACATCACAGCAGTAGCAACAACCATAAATTGGTAAATTGGTTTACTGTTAGTCTATACAAATTTAATTAGCTCGATTGCAAAACAAGTTCTTACAACTTATATTAATCACTCTCGAGAACTCATTCCTGATTGAATTCATCGCCACGAGGGAGAGATAAGATACAACGTGGACATTAAATGTCTTGCCTAAGTAACGACTCCAGCGGGGCTCGAACTCCGGACGTTTCGCACCTGAAGCGAACGCGCATCCACTGCGCTATCACGATTTCCACAAAGGTTTACTGTTTGCTAGTATATTTTGGAGTCTTAGTATGTATCAAGGAAATCGGTATGGTACGCTGTAGTAAATAGTTCCTGATAACCAGATTAAGAACTACAGACAAAACAAATTCATTAGGTTTTAAACTTTACAATTAAACTGTTCATGTTTATCAGAAAATAGTTAATATACAAAAATACACCTAACAGCGGAGTAATACGAAACTCAAGCAGTGACAGAGAAAATGCCATATTTCACTGTTTCAAAACAGTGGAAGATGTAGTTTTCTTTCATTGGGAAAACTCTATCATTCATTGGAACTCATAAAAGAGAATGTACCATTTAATGATGATATATCATCTCACATTGCATTAGACAGAGATAACATAGCGCGATATTGTACCTTCTGTTTGGAATGCATACATATATGTAATTAATCATATACCCAAGTCATCCAGAGGAGATCCAAAATACCTCGTGTCTAATCGCTCTTGCTTGTAGTATGTATCAAATGTATTGTTGTATTCTATATGATAGATTGAGCTCTTGGAATAACAACATTCTGACAGATGAGCAAAATGGTTTTCTGAAAACGAGAAGCATAGTTGTTTCTTAGCACACCACTGGTCTTGACATACCGCTGGTCTTGACATACCGCTGTAAGCACACATATTCAGAGCGAGATAAAACAGTGCCACCTATCCTTCTTTCAATTGGATCAGTTATGACCCAGACATATAACAATTTGTTGAAAACCAGGAACTTGTAAAATATCGACGTAAATAGTAAGTAAATTAAATTCACTTACGAAAGATGTCTACCATGATATCAAGCTGCATGTAGATGTACCCCACCCCTTTATCTGAAGCATGCTCATACTTTAACTCATATATAGTTCTGTTCATTGCAAGTTGACCAATAGATTCACGTATGATATACAATATTTATGAATGAAACTGTTTTGACCAAGTTTTCAAGTTACTCGGACCGGGAAGTAAGTGAAATGGTACAGTGGTCGCCAGATCGGACAGGTGGGTTTTCTCCGGGTACTCTGGTTTCCTCCCCACACGAATGACCACATATACGCTTTCATCCGCGTCAACGAGAGTGATTAATATAAGTTGTACAATCGTTGTACAATAAATAAAGTTTAAACTAAGTAAAAAAAAAAGTTACTACTTACTTCCGGTGGATTACAAATATGGAGATACAATTAGAATTGAGAGAAGGTCTCGGTCTTTTCCTACTAACATTGTGTCCTATCTACTTCTGCGATTATTTATTGTGTAGAGCGGAACATGCTGATTTATGCATGTATGAGTACGTCTATTTATCGTCGCTACCGGTTGCCCATATGAGCGACGCCTCCTGAAGATATTAGTCATTTTAGATTTTGGAGGATAGTGCAATGATACAGAGAGAGAGAGAGAGAGAGAGAGAGAGAGAGAGAGAAGAGAGACCCATTCCAGAGTCTCCTCTGGTTCTTTTACATGCATGGTGTAAAGCACTGACACGAGACCTCGGTTAATGTCCCATCTGAAAGTCTGTTAATTTATTAGGGTCAGACGGGGGATCGAACCTGCGATCACTGGATTACCAGTCCAGTGCGTTACCACTGGGCTACATATCCGTCTTGCTTATGCATCAATCCATGATAGTATATATATCAAATGTGTTTTATTTAATAACATTTTTATGTAATATATAATTATATATAATATATCTTTTATAATGAACGGTGTTTACTTTGCCACGATAATTTGTTGGTTTAGCCATATTTATTCATTAATAATGTACAGTATATAAATATATTGTATACATAATGAAAATGGATTTAATGGAAGCGCAAAGCTTATTATCTCCGATAATTGTTGTGTACGTTTTATGAATTTTACAACGATGAGACGGAAATGAAGATTAAATCTATATTCTATTATTAGTGACCAACGTTCTATATATAGTACAAATACATATATAGTACCCATCAGTCATATATCTAATCAACACAGCTCTGGCATACATATGTTCATATATTCCCACGTTCTTTTGAAGTTTCATGTTTGACCAACAAGTGCCGTTTCTTTGCTCAAATTGTAATAAAATAGAATTAATATTTGCTCGTCATTAAGAATGTTAATTGTAACATTTACAATTATATAATATACATTTTCAAAAGATTATGATGAATTATTTGCCGCAGTATTTGCACATGGATTGATGTATTCAATGTGGTGATATATCCAGCTACCCGTATATCGTATTCATAAAGAGTGTGTGCTTCTTCTTTCTCTTCGTCTACGTATTGGTCGCCTTTCTTCCTCCTCCTCACGCTCTAGAGCAAAAGGGCAGCATGTGCCGCCAGTATTCAGAAACTAGAAGTCCAAGAGCAGCCACCTGTCTCACTCGGAGTGCCATAGTGAACTGATGAAATTCGTGGTGTGTGTTTTACGTTTATTTATCGTCGCTACGTTGCCAATGAGCGACGCCTCCTGAAGATATTAGTTATTTTAGATTTTTGGAGGATAGGCATGATACAGACAGAGACACATTTTCAGAGTCTACTCTGGTTCTTTTACGTGCACGAGGTACAACACCGACACAAGACCTAGGTCTAAATTCCCATCTGAAGACTATTAATTGTGTTAGGGTCAGACGTGGATGGAACCTGCGATCCCTGGATTACCCAGTCCAGCATGTTAACCACTGGACTACAGATCCGTCTGGAAGAGAAGGTCCATGTAGGACTATATCTGTTTGATCGGAGAATAAAAGGACGACTGCGCTATATATTAAATTATTCATTTACTTGTGCATACTTTCTATTGTAGAGATTACGTCATATACAAACTAATCAGATACGTTTAATTACGGCTACCTTCGAATACACACCAGAATCAGGGCCTCAACCATTTCCCCCCGGTATACCCGGAAACATAGTTTACATAATTGTTGACAATATGGCGGCAAAACTCTGATGCAAACAAGTGATTCCCAAAATAGCTTCATCTTAGTGTATTTGTAATGTCAAGTGTAAGTCCCAATTATTTCCCACGTGGATGTTTTGTATTTTTTTTGTTTTTTATTTGGGGGGGGGGGGTCATTCACTGCAAGCATAACCTGGGGGGTCATTCATTGCAAGCATAACCTATATTGATTCGAGAACCATATATCTTACAATTAAACTTTAACGAGCAACTTAAGCCGTGAACAGACAAAGAACAACAGCTTACATTACTTATACCGGACTACACCAACTTGCTAAATGCTCCATGTAGGAGAGGAATTTATATAAGATTGTATTTATCTTGTTTTCCAATCCTGTGTTATCTTCCTGCAACCTGTGTGTTTACAAGTTCCATGCATATATGCTCTTTGTACAAAAGAAGAACAATAAATAAAGTTTAAACTAATGTTCTATCTATCTATCTTCCGTTAATGTCGAACCCCTCGCGGGGACGTAGATATGTTGCGCGTCAAACCGCAAAGAAGTTACAAGTATGAGCAGTTAAAAGTATAATTTAAGAAAGTAATGAAAATAAGTTGTGGTAAAAGTTTAAAAGCAGCTGCGCAGAACAACTAGGGACTGGTATGTTCAATATGGCAAACTGCCATGTTGTCAATATGCCGTTGATCTAGTCTGCGTAGATTTAGGGAATGTAGCATGTCTGTAACACTAGAGGTACGATAGAAGTCAGCCTTTATCCAACGGGCTGCTCTTCGCTGGACACCTTCAATTTGGTCTATCAATGTTTGGGTATGGGGCGACCAAATCTCGGAGCCATATTCAAGCTGGGGTCTCACTAGTGTTAATGTTAAGTGGAGAAGTCATAGGATGATGCAAAACGCGGAACAAATTCAGGCACACACTACTATTTATGTAGTTTAGGTTTTAGTAGCTATTGTTATCTACGGCCTTTGCATATGAGGACGGGAACGCAGACGAAAAATAATGATAGACATTTCAAGACTTCTTTTAATATTATTCAATTTATTGACATAATGGATTTACGAATTTCCCACTTATATAGAATCTTTAGCGGATTTATGTCTTCGTTGTTAAATCTGAGAACGGATATTTTTGGAAGCTGTCGAATGAGTTTTGTCCTCCTATATATTGACTTTGGGGGCTTATGAATTCCGTTTCACCCTGTGTGTCCCTATTAACCAATCATAGCTGTATACAAATCCGTTCACCAATCGGGGCGCGCTCCATTACAACAACGGTTCAGCGATTAGTTCCACGAGCGTGCGCCGTTCAAAATGTAGATCCGTTTACTCTCCAAATCATCAAAGGAGCCGCCATCAGAACAGAATAGATCACTGAACAGATATAATGATCAAACGATTTATAGTCACTAGGTGTTGTGAAAAATACCTTCCGCGAAATACCGATGCGCTAATACAAGCCAGTTTCTGTGATTAGGGTATGTAAGCACCTGTCCAGATTCAGATGACAAATATTGGATATTCGTCTCTCGGTAAATGTACGATCCAGAAGCACGAGAGGATGTCTAAAGGCTACCCTTTGAAGCCACCTTATTTGGTCATATATTGTTAGTTCGTATTTCATATTTGATTTAACAGTTTCCACAGTAAAGCTCACACTATCGTATTGTCATTAGTATTCGCGTATTGTCATAATCTTACACTATTACAGCGCTCTACCCATACTGCTTCATGTTTAGTCGTTATGAATTTAATTGAAACACGAACTAGAAAAACTATTACATATAAATATGCACTAGAAGGACGATTAAAAACTCACTCGGATAGTGTAAAGAGATTTTAAAAATGCATAATTTAGTAATTAAATGCAAACATGTAGCAATAACATGAAATCCTGCCCAACATAATAGTATTATTATATACCACATCCCTGCTGGAATATCCGCGAATAATATGGGAACCAAATATTGTTAAATATATTCACCTGGTCATTTCCCTACTGGAACATCCGCGAATCATATGGGCACCAAATATTGTTAAATATATTCACCTGGTCATTTCCCTGCTGGAACATCCGCGAATCATATGGGAACCAAATATTGTTAAATATATTCACCTGGTCATTTCCCTACTGGAACATCCGCGAATCATATGGGAACCAAATATTGTTAAATATATCCACCTGGTCATTTCAGGATTCCAGCTCAATCCTGTATTTCTATGCGCACACCAGTGAAAGCTTGGAACTAGTTCCCTAAACACAGATGGACTATTTTAATACCTATCATACGAATACATAGTATTAATTCTTATCACATTAATTCCCATTCGTCCAGAAAAAGCAAATACATTCTACTTTTTCAGTTATTATTAAGATTTCACTTTATTTATTTTACAACGATTGCGAAGTAAGTTCTAACAACTTATATTAATCACTCGTGTTGGAGCACATGAAAGCGTATATGGGGTCATTCGTGTGGGAGGAAACCGGAGTACCCGGAGAAAACCCACCTGTCCGATCTGGCGACCACCGTACCATCTCATCTTTTATTGAATTTCGTAAAGGGTAGCATTATATACAACGTTGAAGATTATGGAAAAGGTTACAGGACACAGACGCTTGTGGATCAATGTTAAATGCAGCTAAGTCACTTTACTCGTCTGTTGCGTCTTGCGTTAGGGTGAATGAATACAAAACCGATGTGTTTGATGTCAATTGTGGACTGAGACAAGGATTTATTATAAAATCACCTATGTTGTTTAATTTATATATAAACGTCCGCGCATTATACATTAAGACTATTGACTTTGGAGCAATGATTGATAATGCAATTGTTTGTGGTTTAATTCATATTTAATAAGACAATTAGCACATTTTTCTTGGTTTTATTTGGTAAAGTATATGTGGAAGTCGTGATAGCGCAGTGGTAGTATGTTCGCGTCATATGCGAACGGTCGTGCGGTCGAGTTCCGCTGGAGCCGTTACGATTGTGCACTTAAGCAGCAATGCATTAAAATGCCACGTTCTCTCTCCCTCGTGGCAATATATTCCATCAGAAATGAGGTCTCGATGGTGATTAATATAAGTTGTAAGAACTTGTTTCGCAATCGAGCTAAATAAATGTGTATAAACCCAACTAATTATGGATATACATTGATGAATTCTACTGTAGTTACATGTATATGTTATAATCTTACTGACTATGTGATATAGTCTCTTGTACTTCATGTACTTAAAGCGACAGTACATCGCACACAGCAAATCAAATGCATGTTGTCACGTATAAATGCATTGCTACTACAAATTATTCTGAATACATTCGAACACTAACATTGAATCAATAAACCGTGTTTGTGTGGTCTACACACTTTTAAAGATGACAGTAGGATTTCATATTACGGTCGTCCACGCTCCTGACATGATACTTTCGTTTAGAGATAATTTAACTAAAATCAGTCTCCAAATAAATATGCATAGGCATACATGTGAGATATAACGGTAAATCTGTACGAGAAATCGTGTTATTCAGGATACACGCATTGTATTACGCATGGATGTCGACCATATTTACATTATTTTGTTATGTCAACAAACCGCGTATACGACGCTTGTTTATTTGTTGAAATAATCAGTATTTGAGGGAAATATTGGGAAAACAATTATACCATACAATAGGAAATTACATTCTACAGGAATTTGCGTTTTCACCGATGTAGTGTCGCTTTAAGAGTACGTGTATATATGTATATGTGGTGTACTTGAGCCTTTAATAAAGATTAAAACAACTTTATTTGACATTAACATTTCCAAGAACATTAAGCTGCGAATGTTACTGCGAAGACACGTTCTCAGTGTGCATGGTCTTGTCATTGCCAAGTGTCAATTTGCTGGTTGTGTTTCCTTTAATGTTTTTACTAAATTGTACGATTCTGTTATATGAGCTGTGATGTAACAAAACATTCTCATGTATAAATGCTATTCAAAATATGCCACGAGGTGTTATCTTGGGGTCGGTAAATATGCGCCAAATGCAGATGTCGTGGAGTTTTTATTATTCAAGTTTACTTAACGTAGCTATGGGCAGTTTAACTAACACTACCTTTCATGGGCAGGTTCCAGCAGTTAACAAGTACTTGGTACACCAACCTCAGTAGGAAACTGCCAACGTTTTCTTATAAAGAAACACGGTCTGAACGGGGCTCGAACACATGACCATCATTAATGATAGGTTACAGTGGTATACAAGTCAACGCAGACCGTAACCACTCTACCACGGAGGCAGTCTAATGTCGCTGAGGAAAAGGGTCGTCGTCCCACCTCTAGGTTCTGGTGTAATTTGTTGGGCTCATTAGGCCAATACATGTACTGACTAATAATGATTAAATAAGCGAATTGTACTCCGCAACATGTAAACATTGTTTTTATTTTGTCAAGAAGCAACTGCAGGATGGTAAGTCAATTGTCTATATCTGTATCTAAGCATAGATTTGTGTGTGTGTTTTACGTTTATTTATCGTCGCTACCGGTTGCCCATATTAGCAACGTCTCCTGAAGAGGTTGGTCATTTTAGATTTGTTGAGGTTAGTGCAATGATACAGACAGAGACCCATTCCAGAGTCTTCTCTGGTTCTTTTACGTGCACGATGTAAAGCACTGGCACGAGACATCGGTTTAAAGTGCCATCTGAAAGATTGTTAATGTTATTGGGGTCAGACGCGGGATCGAACGTGCGATCCCTGGATTACCAGTCCAGGGTCGTAACCATTGAAATACAGATCGGTCTGTCATAGATGTGTGTGATTTGATGACGACTATGTAATGGATAACGCATACAATTGATTGGTTGGCAACACTAAATAGTACCACAGACATCTCTGGCCGATTACGTATGTTTGCCCATTGGCAGTAGGACATGCAGACTATGTTCACTTAACGACATCGGGTACGATGTCCATTACTAGCAACATAAAGACATATTCATTCCCCCCCGAATTTACTACTTATATTGTGCCCAGCTACAATTATTTAAAGATCTACTTACCATTAAATCGTTTAATCACAGACGGATATGTAGTCCAGTGGTAACACGCTGTACTGGTAATCCAGGGATCGCAGGTTCGATCCCCCGTCTGACCCTAATAAAATTAACAGTCTTTCAGATGGGATGTTAAACCGAGGTCTCGTGTCGGTGCTTTACACCGTGCACGTAAAAGAACCAGAGGAGATTCTGGAATGGCTCTCTGTATCATGCACTATCCTCCAAAATCTAAAATAACTAATCTCTTCAGGAGGCGTCGCTCATATGGGCAACCGGTAGCGACGATAAATAAACTTAAAACACACATAAATCGTTTAAAATCAAGAAACCTCTAGCACTCTTTACTCGTATCATAGTGAATCACTTTAGACATACATTGTAGTCTAGTATTCGTTGTATTAAATAACGAGATAATTCCACAATATATATATAGCCCATGACTGTGTATATCACGGGAATTAGAAATAAATGGATCCGCTTTACACGTGACAAACTAGTATACATCTCATTTATTACCTCCAACGACTTGTACATTCATTTTATTACATCTATTGAAATACATTCTATTATCAACAAGGTTATTGCACTATATCTAATCACTGACTATAATAGTCAATAACAGTTTATGAACACGGGAAACCCGTGCGTTATATTCTTATCAAACGGTCTGCTATAAACTTCTCAATTCTGTGCGAATTCGTTATCCGCTTAAGGTAACCCTTGTAAAACAACAAATAACTTGCCTATTAAATGCATAGTAAAATGTAAAAACATACAATATGTTCATTTAAATTTCCAATCTTTCATTTCTTCTGATACCACCCACATCCACTGTGAAGAGGTATTCACATCAAACTGGAAAACAGCAAATATATCCCAAAATTAATGGTTTGAATAGCCAGTGCTCACCTGTGAATAACGTCACTGTGTTTACACACTGTATCCCTCCGCCAAACAATACAGTATACCAACATTCAGTTTTCAATGGCCTGAATTCTTATACCACATCTTCTCTACACATCAACTAGTCTGAAGTCTTCTCAAATCACATAATTTCTCCGAAAACTCAACAACTATACACTGCCTGTCATGAAAGTGCATTATTACAACTATATTAGTTATTGGGACTACATTCGACCTCGGATGCACGTACTGCCTATTTACGTATATACAACCTTAACAATGACAAACAGTGTCTGCGTGACGTAGTTATATTCAATTCAATTAATATATATACATACGTCTCATCACGGTGGCCTGGGAATCCAGAGATCGCAGGTTCGCTCCCACATCTGACCCTAAATAAAATTAAGTCTTTCAGATGGGACTTTAAACCGAGGTCTCGTGTCGGTGCTTTACACCGTGCACGTAAAAGAACCAGAGGAAACTCTGGAATGTGTCTCTGTCTGGAGCATTGCACTATCCTCCAAAAATCTAAAATGACTAATTAAGAGGTCGCTCATATGGGCAACCGGTAGAGACGATAAATCAACGTAAGATACACACATGTACTGCATATAGAAACAACTAGGATAAATCACAATACAATTACATATGCCTTTCGTAACCTTTTCAACAATAAGCATATTGACATGGACTGGTCCATGACATGTTAGACTAATATATTAATCCGAAAGTTTTACATTTATCAAAATCTGGATGTACACTTTGTGTAAGCCTATTTAGAGGTATGTAGTGTTGAAAGAGCAAACACAAATATAAGATCCCACTAACATACGCATAATGAGCTGTATCATACAAAACAACACCAACACCTCATGAAGGAACATGTATTTAATCATGTACCTTACAGTTTAAAAATATATTGCCAAACATTTGAAGCATACTATATACAAACAGAAAATTAATGCTGTTTAATAAATTTCAAAACACCAAAGCGTCAACGAATTGGGGAAGAATAGACATCAGAGAAACTTAGTCACTAGTATGTGTAAACAATGCATTTAGATCGCTGAAAGAGCAATCCATATGCAACCTGTAGACCTTTTAATAATCACTTTAATAGAATTATGTGTATCTACCTCTAGATTTGGGCATGGGTGTTAAAGTGCTCTGCTTAAAATGGTTGAAGACTGGATGAAATACTTTGATGAAATTGTGGCTGTCCGATTAGCGCAGTTTTTAGCGCGCTCGCTTCTCACCAATGCAATCCGGGTTCGATCTTCGGACCGGGAAGTATGTGAGATGGTACGGTGGTCGCCAGATCGGACAGGTGGGTTTCCTCCGGGTACTCCGGTTTCCTCCCACACGAATGACCACATTTACTCTTTCATCCACGCCAACGAGAGTGATTAATATAAGTTGTTAAATAAAGCTTAAATACATAACAGCAAGTGTGATGGGTGTTTCAAAGGCATTTGATTGTATGTCGCATAACATTGTATTTCTTCATCGTAACTGAATGGTATGGTGTTTCAGACTTTGAAATGGATTTAAACAAAGGTTATTTTCCTAACATGCAACCGTGTGTTAAACTAGTGACAAGTGTTAATTCCTTTATTTATAAGATTAATTCATTAACATTATTATGCATTTAAGATATTTATAATGTTCCACAGGGCTCTATTCTGGGACCGATGCTTTTTAATATATTTATCAATGATATTTTTGATTTTGTTAAGGATAGTAGTCTGTATACTTATGCTAATAACAACAGTCTGTGTTGCTCTGACAACTAATCTACGTTAGGAAGAGATAGTTTATCATCGATTGAATGGTGTTCGCATAATCAAATGAAAGTGAACCCAGATATATGTCATGCCATATATATTGGAAGGAACACAAATCATGATAATATATGGTTTAATTTGGACAACAATATTATTAATGTAGAAGATACTGTAAACTTACTGGGTATGAATATTTATGATACATAACCGAAGTTTGACTTAACGAAGTTCGATATAAACAGAGCCAGTTATATGTAAAATGATAGTGTCTGAAACAGGACTTTGATCCGACTTCGAGATAACCGGAGAATTCGACATTTTGATAGAGTGAATGTAGACTAGTAATTATAAATTTGAATTATTAGGTTACAATGATGTCTTTATACTACTGATACTCTTAAAGTCATACTTATGATTACAATTAATTTGATTTGTATTACCTTGACCACATGTAAATACTAGTAGTATGTATAATAATGTTGTAAATCATTGAGCCCCACTGGAGCCGTTACGATTGTGCCCTTAGGCAAGGCATTTAAATTCCACGTTGCTTTTTCTCTCTCCCTCGTGGCGATGGATTCCATCAGGAATGAGGTCTCGAGAGTGATTTATATAAGTTGAAATAACTTGTTTCGCAATCGAGCTAAAATAAATTTGTATAAACTAAATCATTGTGTGTTTTACGCTTATTTATTGTCGCTACCGGTTGCCCATATGAGCGACGCCTCCTGAAGAGATTAGTCATTTTAGATTGTTGTAGGATAGTGCAGACACAGACAGAGACCCATTCCAGAATCTCTTCTGGTTCTTTGACGTGCAAGGTGTAAAGCACCAACACCACACCCATCTGAAATACTTGTTAATTTTATTAGGATCAGACGCTGGGATCGAACCAGCGATCCCTGGATTCCCATTCCATCGTGTTAACCACAGGACTACGTATCAATCTGTGTACATGTGTAGGACTATGTATGCGTATTAATAAGCTTCTGTTTTGTTTTGTTTGATCAATTTTCAAGTTTATTTGCATTATCAGCATCATATTGCCTTTGACCAAAAAGTTATGCATAAATACATTAAAGTAGCATTACATCGTAATAAAGGATGTTTTGGGTAAAATATAAATAATAGTGTGTGTGTTACACAAATCGAAATAGTCGCTCATAAAATCGATAACATTCCAATAAATTTAAACCGTCGTATACGCGAATTTGTTTATCAAGACACGAAATGAAAAACACGCACAGCGCACATGCGTGAAACAACAGAGGATGTAGAAAACAACGTATATATTTTGAACATGAAATACTATCTTTATATCTTCCTCTAATGTCGAACCCCTCGCGGGGATGTTGAAATGTCCCTAAAAGACGCTAACAGAGGTATGAATCAATATATCAAGTAATTTAATTAAACAAGACAACGTGGGACAAATGGGGTCGATGCATTCCGAATGTAAACAAGTGCGGACGATGCGTTCCGGTTGTAAACAAGTGTGTGACCGATCGACTCGGAAAGTCCTACTTTCGGTTTCGAGTTTGTATTTATCACAAAAAACAATGTTTACCAAATGAACATAAGCATACAAAGTAGAATGATAGAATGTGTAGCAGCATTGCTACCCATACGTAAAAATTGAATTTTTCAAATATATTTTATTTCATACGATGTAATGCTGCTTTAATACATACATACAAATGTTAAGAAACGATATTATCCAGGATATATGTTTCTTAGCAACATATATTCCTTTATATACTTCGATAGTTCCATTTTATTCTTAGATAACATGATAGTATTGAATTTATGTACACAAGGCCAATATATGCCAATATATGTTACAAGTATTTAGTTCTTAAACTTCTGTATCTGGTACAACATAGCAAAAAGTGACACCTATTCAACCGTCATATGATTTATCAAACTATCTGTAAACTAAAGCCAGGAACGGTAATTGATTGATAGTATTCGGCTTACATTAAATATATTCAAGTGATATTCATCCTCTATACCGTAAATAGAATCACATTTACAATAATGCTACATGGAAATCGATTTACCATTTACATTATACGCATGTTAAATCTATTACGTAACCAATATAATTTTAGTTGTATATTTGTAATGTTAATGACGAGGTATCGTTTACCAAATTCCACTGTGGGTGTCGACTTCTTTCATGTGAGGAAGCTATCCATCTGGCTTGCGGAAGGTCCATGGTTCTACCCGGACCGTTTCTGAAATACTGCTTCGGGGTATTCCCCCCCAATACTAGCTGGAGAGCCGTCATATGGCCTAAGTTGTTGATATTACCTCAACGTCCCCCCCCCTTCAAAAGTATGTGTTACAATGTACAAGTCTTGAAATAAACATATGTTCGGGTCTGTTATGTTTATTATTGTTTGAAGTTTAAACACAGTTTATTTCAAACAATGATATAACATACAAACATGTACATTTTACACAAACTTTACATGCATGTATGAAAAACGATTAGAACCGAAAGCTATGGCGTATAGAGCTATTCTGTTATAATTAGATACATATTGTAATTACGGCATGACAGCGTTTTAATCACGTTTGAACTATTAATTTCAATTTGAAAAATAGATAATTTATAATTTAATCATGAACTGTAAATTACAATATCAATAATATAAAGAAATTATTAAGATTCAATATGTTACGGTCCGCCTCCGTGGCCGAGCGGTTTAAGGTCGCTGACTTGTATACCACTGTAGCATATCTTCACTGATGGTCACGGGTCGTGTCCCGTGTCTTACGGAGGTTGGTGCACCCAAGTACAGGTTAACCGCTGGAGCCTGCCCAGGAAAGATGTTGTTAGGTAAACTGCCCGCAGGCGATATAGCCCAAAATGGTGCTGATGCAGGCGTAAAACCCGAAATATAACATATAACATAAATCAATATTTTACTAAGTAACGTAAACATACAATGTTTCCAGTTACATGAACAAATAAATAAATTAACATATAAGTTATCAACATGACAACATTTGTTTTTATATGATAATATATACAATATTATATGACATCGAGTGTACATATACGTAATATGCTACATAGACAGCAGGGAACAAACAGACGGAGCTGTAGTCCAGTGGTAACACGCTGGACTGGTAATCCAGGGATCGCAGGTTCGATCTGACCCTAATAAAATTAAGTCTTTCAGATGGGACGTTAAACTGAGGTCTCGTGTCGGTGCTTTACACCGTGCACGTAAAAGAACCAGAGGAGATTCTGGAATGGGTCTCTGTCTGTATCATGCACTATCCTCCAAAATCTAAAATTACTAATCCCTTCAGGAGGCGTCGCTCATATGGGCAACCGGTAGCGACGATAAATAAACGTACAAACACACATTTTAGATGCTCAAATGACCAATATAGGCATTATAATTGGTAATGAATGGACATTCTGTTATTAAAACGGACAGCATTCAATGTTCTGTCGTACGATTCATATCTACACAAATTGGTTTCAAGGTAAAAGAAATACATTTTGTAATTAAATGAGAACATTTGAAATTGAACTTGACGTAGAAGAGGATAGATGTCAGACGAATCTGTAGTCCAGTGGTAACACGTTGGAATGGTAATCTGATCAGTCTGATCATAATATAAACCTCTAATGTGAGATGTAACGGTAAATACGCACCATAAGTATATGATATAAGCCGAAAACGATCTAATATGTAAAATATTGGACTGTGTGAGGCGCGTAGGAGTACCAATACTTTACATATTGGATCCGTTTTCGGCTTATATCTTACTTAAAGCACACATTTATATAACAAGATCCTACTAATTAAAATTGTTGATTCCGTACATGCACGCGTAGGATTTAATATAATACTCTGGCATTTTGACACCAGTCCAATATTAATAATAATGGACTGCAAGTACAAAGGTATGACGTCACAACAGTGTTTTAAACGTTGTTATTCAGGATACACACGTTGTATTACCCACGTAATTATGTTGACGCTATCTAAATTATTTTGTTACGTCAACAACAGTCGTATTAGACGCTTGTTTATTAGTTGAAATACTCAGAATATGCGGCAAATATGTAGTACAGAACTTATACCATATAATAGGATATTACATTCTGTTGCAATAAGCCTTTTCACCGATGTAGTGACACGTTAATTACACGTGTAGATGGATTAGTTTAATTAAGTTGCATTAAACCAGACCCTAATCAAGGTGTAGCGTTAGCACCAGCTTAGCCCGGTTTAGCATTATACTGACGCATGAACCTGATGCATTAACCTGGCGCATTAACCGAAGCATTAACGTGACCAAAACAAGGCTTTGTTTTAATCAAGCGATGCCCTAACTTTTTTCTCTCTTAATTTAATAATATTTTATTGTGACGTTTTTCACAATGGTGATAATATCATTTACAATTACATATCACAATATCATTACTGTCAAATGTCTAACTAAGTCGTGATAGCGCAGTGGTCGCGCGATTGCTTCAGGTGTGAAAGGCCCGGGGTTCGAGAGCCGCTTGAGCCATTACGAGTATGCACTTAGAACAAGCAATATACATTCCACGTTGCCTCTTCTCTCTCCCACGTGGCGATGGATTCCATCAGGAATGCGGTATCGAGAGCGATTAATATAAGTTGTAAGACCTTCCCAATCGAGCTCAAATGTGTATGCACTTAGTTTCTAACTACCATAAATCACGACAATCTCCATATACGATGTACATATATATATAACATTCGATCCCCCGTCTGACCCTAATAAAATTAACAGTCTTTCAGATGGGACGTTAAACCGAGGTCTCGTGTCGGTGCTTTACCCAAAATCTAAAATGACTAATATCTTCAGGAGGCGTCGCTCTTATGGGCAACCGGTAGCGACGATAAATAAACGTAAAACACACATTATTTGATTGGCATCTGAGTTCCTCTATGCATGTAGTACTAATATACGTAAGTGTTTCTAGATACCTATTTTAAAGATATATATATAGAAATAGACGGGATACGCTTAATAGAATAAAGAAAAATGGACAAATATAATTATAATTATAAAAAAGGAACATCCCTAATAAGCTGATTGGATGCTTCTCCCCGAAACCCCATACCTCAGAACAACATCGATCAAGTCTTAACTAAATAGATATCGCGATGTTTCTCTGAGAATAAACCTTAGATCTAATGGCGACATTCCAAGTTTTGTCTAGCATATACCGATCAGTGGACCAGTTGGACTGCGTATCCTAAGATCGCAGGTTCGGTCCCCGCGTCAGACCCTACCAGTAGTAACAGTATTTCAGATGGTGCCATAAATCGAGGTACCATGTATAGGTGCTATAAACCGGGCATATAAAATAACCAGGGATGCTTCTGGAATTGCACCGTCTTCTGTATCCTCTATCCGCCAACACATATAATGATTAATATACGTCTGGAGGCGTCGCCCCGATAAACAAGGGTGCGACCATAAATAGACGTCTCCAGAAAAAAAGATATCTTTCAATAATAAGATACTGTGTTTATTGCAATGATTTGCACATTTTATAATATTGATCTGTCTTTAGTTTTATTTTCTCATGTTTTTTTTTTCAATGACGACATGGTTATCCTAGCATTTTGAAGCATATTACGGAAAGTGTTCTTCATTCTATATATAAGCCTCGATAAATTGACGACCCCCACCGTTTCTCGTTGTTAATGTGCCTACTGACTCCGCAGCTAGTCGGAGTTCACAAGCCTCGCCTAAAAGAGCACAGATTTTGGCTAGATCAATTCTTCGTGAATTGTTTTCCGATGCGGATATTTTCGTCTCTGTATCATTTATCGCCAAAAAAGGCCCTCTACCAACGTCACTATTGATTTTAAGCTGGTACTAAACACATGTTTGGTTGATTTATGGTTCGGTTTCTATTCAGATCTAGGAGTCCCATTGTAATTTTGGTATAGGACTGTATCCAGCTGATTACAGGCTTCGGCTTTGCGTGGGTACCATTATTTCGCAACATAGCATAAATGGTATACTGAAGAAAGGTTGCAAAACGCGTATACGATACAGGCTCTGTGCTGAGCTGTTTAATATATCATATTCGCTGTATTGTCTACGAAAAATAAGGATAATAATAATAATAATAATATGGAGGTCGTGATAGCGCAGTTCAGTTGTAACCGTTACAATTGTGTCCTTAGGCAAGGCATTTAAATTCCACGTTGCCTCTTCTCTCCCTTCTGGCGATGGATTCCATCAGGAAGGAGTTCTGACTTGTTTCGCAATCGAGCTAAAATAAATGTGCATAAACTAAAAAACAAAACAAACAAAAAAACAAAAAAAAAGAGACTAGTTTACGAGAGAACTCATTTAACACAAGTTAATCTAACATGAGGCCCTCAACATATATACAAATCAAATGCAATCAAAAGATAGGACTATAAGTGGAAACTGCACATTGGAATTATATCGTAATGTTAAAACTGAAAAGTAGAGAAACTACATAATTATATGTATATATATATATTATAATTATATTATATTTAATGGAATATGAAATTGGCTAGTAGAGTAGAAAAGGGGAATGATGACAATAATGCTATATAAC
The DNA here is from genome assembly GCA_014843695.1 of Archivesica marissinica. Taxonomy (NCBI): domain Eukaryota; kingdom Metazoa; phylum Mollusca; class Bivalvia; order Venerida; family Vesicomyidae; genus Archivesica; species Archivesica marissinica. Next base: position 26,779,138 of record CM026390.1, read on the forward strand.
AATGTGCAAATATGACTTATGGTGCCTTGAAGATAAGTATCAAATCAGCTTAAAGACAGTCATTCTTAGAATCTAGTAACTATAGCAATTGCAATGCACACATGTTCTAAGAATTGTGTACACTATAATCTGAAGTAATAATAGTAGAAATATGTGATTAGTTTGTATTGTTGCTGTTCGACGGGCCTTTCGCACATGAAGCGAACGCGCTATCACTGCGCTATCGCGATTTCCACATGTGTATTGATAAGGCGGCATTAAAACCCTCAAAACAAACAAACAATAAACAAACAACATACAAACAACAAATACAAACAACGACAGAGAAAAACAATCATGTGTGTTTTACGTTTATTTATCGTAGCTACCGGTTGCCCATATGAGCAACGCCTCCTGAAGAGATTAGTTATTTTAGATTTTGGAGGATAGTGCAATGATACAGACAGAGACCCATTCCAGAGTCTCCTCTGGTTCTTTTACGTGCACGGTGTACAGCACCGACACAAGACCTTGGTTTAACGTCCCATCTGAAAGACTGTTAATTTTATTAGGGTCAGACGGGGGGTCGAACCTGCGATCCCTGGCGTCCAGCGTGTTACCACTGGACTACATATCCGTCTGTGAAAAACAATCATGTGTGCATTGCATTTATATGCTGAAACTGCGATCGGCATTGTTGTTCTCGATATAAATTTCCCATCTTGACAACACGGGAAATGTTTTGCATATTTTACCAATATACTTTGAAACATTAAGATTATATCTGTACACGGAATTTGTGTGTTTTTCTATGTATATATTTGTTGACAAACATTGCATATTTATTTCCAGATTTTATACAAACTTTATTTATTTTACAACGATTGCGAAGCAAGTTTTAACAACTTATATTAATCACTCTCGTTGGCTCGGATGAAAGCGTATATGTGGTCATATTTATTTCTTAGTGTTGTGTAGAATGTCTGTTCTGGTTGCGAAGCGAATTCATTATAATAGTATTTCTCTTGTTTGATAGAATACCGTATATGGTAATGTTGACTTGGTTTAACGTATTGTTTCTCTCTTTTGTATATCAAAGTAAAACATTCCAATAAAAGCGTGTTTTGTTGCATGTTTTAATTCTTTCTGCGCTTAAACTCGCTTTATAGCATTATAGAATATTTCATCCAAAATAATACTTGTAATGTGACCCGTCATTACAATATGTGTGTATGTCATTGTATTTAAGGAAAGAGCTTCGAATAGGTTAGTTTATACACATTTATTTTAGCTCGATTGCGAAACAAGTTATTACAACTTATATTGATCACTCTCGAGACCTCATTCCTGATGGAATCCATCGCCATGAGGGAGCGAGAAGAGGCAACGTGGAATTTAAATGCCTTGCCTAAGGGCACAATCGTAACGGCTCCAGCAGGGCTCGAACTCCAGACCTGTTCTATGTTCCATTTCATCTGTTCATTTTGTTATCAATTGTCTGTGTTTATTATGTAAATGTATCTCATCATATGGTGGAATAAAAGATATCTATCTATCTATCTACTGCGCTATCACGACTTCCACATACAACATTCAACATCGAATAAGTTACTACGTAACCCCCCCCCCCATCCTAACTATGCTGTTGGATTGCAACTATTCCTGTGTTAAGTGCCATTCTTGAGTAAAATATTGTTTAAAGCAGCATTACATCGTAATAAAGAATGTTTTGGGTAAAATATAAATACTAATGTGTGTGTGTTTACAAAAATCGAAATAGTCCCTCAGAAACGATAAAATTCCAATAAATTTAAACCGTCGTATACGCGAATTTGTTTATCAACACACGAAATGTAAACACGCACAGAGCACACGTGTGAAACAACAGAGGATGTAGAAAACAACGTATATATTTTGAACATGAAATACTATCTATCTATCTTCCTCTAATGTCAAACCCCTCGCGGGGATGTAGACATGTCACTAAAAGACTTAGCTAACAGAGGTATGAATCAACATATCAAGTAATTTAATTAAAAAAGACAACGTGGGACAAATGGGGACGATGCATTCCGAACGCAAACAAGTGCGGACGATGCGTTCCGGTTGTAAACAAGGGCGTGACCGATCGACTCGGATAGTCCTACTTTCGGTTTCGAGTTTGTTTTATCGCAAAAAACACTGTTTACCAAATTAACATAAGCATACAAAGTATAATGTTAGAATGTGTAGCAGCATTGCTACCCATACGTAAAACTTGAATTTTTCAAATATCTTTTATTTCATACGATGTAATGCTGCTTTAAACTAACTTCATTCCATTTTCGGCCTTCCATGTATAATTCCAATCGTCTGTCTATTGATAAAAACATGACGTTGTCGGTGCAATAGATGAATTGGTCGTTACCCTGTTGGTATATCTAAGTGAACTGTGATAAGCGTTGTAGAAGCATCCGTGAGGTTATGGTCATTAGATTCAATAGATGAATTGGTCGTTACCCTGTTGGTATATCTAAGTGAACTGTGATAAGCGTTGTAGAAGCCTCCGTGAGGTTATGGTCATTAGATTCAAATAACTTGCCACTCACCGCTGTAGATTCGAATCCCACACGAGGTAGTCGTGATAGCGCAGTGGTATGTCAGTATTATTGTCGATGACCATGTATGGTTCAGTATGGAGCATCAACAAGAACGGAACAGACATTTATTATACAAATGTATCTTAGCTCGATTGCGAAACAAGTTCTTATAACTTATATTAATCACTCTCGAGATCTCATTCCTGATGGAATCCATCGCCTAAGGGCACAATCGTAACGGCTCCAGTGGGGCTCGAACTCCAGACCTTTCGCACCTGAAACGAATGCACATTCACTGCACTATCACGACTTCCACTACAGACATTTATAACAACCTAAGTTGTAAGTGTATTGCTACATCCGACGATACCATGCATAGCCTGGGTCAATTGTACCCACACAAATGTACATCACTATTGCATTACGGCTTTTCAAGAGTTAAACGTTATGGTTGTATATACGTGATATACGCAATGAATAGGCAGACATGCATCCGCGGTCCACTCGAATGTAGTCCAAATAACTAATATAGTTCATTTTTCGTTTTGGTAAAAATGCATTTTCATGACAGGCAGGGTATAGTTTTTGTGTTTTATGAGAAATTATGTGACTTGAGAAGACTTCAGACTAGTTGATGTGTAGAAAAGATTTGGTATAAGAATTCATGCCATTGCAAACTGAAGGTTGGTATACTGTATTATTTGGCGGAGGAATACAGTGTGAACACAGTGACGTTATTCACAGGTGAGCACTGGCTATGCAAACATTACTTTTGGGACAATTTTGCTGTTTTTCAGTTTGATTTGAATACCTCTACACAGTGGATGTGGTATCAGAAGAAATGAAAGATTGGAAATATAAATGAACATACTGTGTTTACGTTTCTCTATGTATTTAATGGGCAATTTATTTGTTATTTTACAACCTTAAACATCGAAGTTAATGATTAGAAATCAACCTCAAGAAACTGTTATAATATTAGTGGACAGATGGTGCATTCGCAAGTTCGATCCCCCGCAATACCATACTAACGTTACTGTTATTATCAAGAACATGTAAACAAATTATCCAGAACATGTAAACAAATTATCAAGAACATGTAAACAAATTATCAAGAACATGTAAACAAATTAGCATGTAAACAAATGCCACCACGAGTAAGTGGTTGAAAACCATACTCTGCCATCAACTTCTAGAATCGAATTAATACTTGTCTTGACAACGTGTACGGAATTAATAATAAAAATGTTTTAGTCGGAGACATAAACGAAGACAAATGGACTATACGAAGCAATACATTTCGAGACGTTTTCGTTATATACTCAACGGCTGATGTCATTATTATCTCTGAAGCAACAATCATTACTGATCAAACTGCAACTCTACTGGATCCTACACCGATAACAGATGAAATATCACTTTTAAACTCCGGAGCATCCGACACTCCAAACAAAATTAGCGACCATTTAGAAGCATATGTCAATAATGGCTATATATACGACATGATCAAACCATTGTAAGTCCTTGTAAATGCCGTGTATGGAATTACAAATGACCTGATTTCGACAAATGTAAGCGTTTGATATCATCCACTGATTGGGAGATTTCTTGAATAATGTGTATTGATGAATCTTGTATTATCATGATTTTAGATAGATAGAAGTTTCTAGATCTAGGGATATATTCAATCATGTCTTGTTACAATACGACCCAATGACAAACCCTGGTACAACTCTAAACAGATCTTCGCTCCAAATATATATAGAGAATATTAGGTTACTGTCATACACATCTTAATTTATTAGGCGGAGTTTGGAGCAAATATACAATTTGATGCTCTGCCGAGTCTGGTATTGTTTCGGAGACGAGACTAATAATTTAATATTTATAAAACAGTAACCTACTATTCTATTTATCCTATTTGCCCAGTAACTATAATATTCTATTCATCCTATCTTCTGGTAAGAAAGAAGTTTTAGAAAGGAAGATTACGGAATATTCATGACCAGAAGTTTATCATGACATATGTGAACATATGACGTCATACACGCAGCGCCATGACGTCGCTGAAGGATCATTAGGCATTGCATAATAAAGCAGTGTATTTGTCATGCAGATAGGATAACTATAGTTATAAAGAAAGCTGCACTAACCGTCAACATTATAGAATGAGCAACTATATAAACAATTAGTGTATACAAATTTATTTTTGCTCGATTGCGAAACAAGTTCTTTCAACTTATATTAATCACTCTCGAGACCTCATTCCTGATGGAATTCATCGCCAAGAGGAAGAGAGAAAAGGCAACGTGGGATTTAAATGCCTTGCCTAATGGCACAATCGTAACAGCTCCAGCGGGGCTCGAACTCCGGACCATTCGCACCTGAAGTGAACGCGCATCCACTGCGCTATCACGACTTCCATTATTATATATATACACAATTGCGTAATAAAGGTGACTAGTTGTTAACACGTTCGACTGTGAATCCAGGGATCGCAGGTTCTATCCCTAGTCTGAACACACTAATATTAGCAGTCTTTCATATGTGACTTTTTAACCGAGGTCTCGTGTCGGTGCTTTACACCGTACACGTAAGCGAACCACAGGTGTCTCTGGAATGGTTCTCTGACTGTATCATTGCACTATCCTCTAAAATCGAAATAGTTTTATCTCTGATGTGTGTTCACTCCCCGTGGCATATCAGCTTGTCAAATTTGACAGATACCAGATGTGGGTGGTTTGGTTGTAAAATTGTAATCGTTTTCGTGTATCTAATTCAATAATTGTGATTTATTCCTGAAAAATTGATAATGGAGGGCATGATTTCGATATTAAATGTTCAAATTCACATCAAAGTAACAAAGACGTTAATACGTGGCTAGTTTTCTATTATACAAATTTATTTGAGCTCGATTGCGAAACAAGGTATTTCAACTTATAGTAATCACTCTCGAGACCTCATTCATGATGGAATCCATCGCCACGAGGGAGAGAGAAGAGGCAACGTGGAATTTAAATGCCTGGTCTAGTTTTCTATCAGCATAGGTATCGCCCTCGGTATCTTGATATGTGCATTCGACCTTTGGTCTCAGACTGATTGCAAGATACATCGAGTCGATATATCTGCTAATATGAAACTAACAACGTCATATTAAAGCAGCATTACATTGTAATAAAGGATGTTTTGGGGAAATATAAATACTAATGTGAGTGTGTTTACAAAAATCAAAACAGTGGCTTAGAAACGATAACATTCCAATAAATTTAAACCGTCGTATACGCGAATTTGTTTATCAACACACGAAATGTAAACACGCACAGTGCGCATGCGTGAAACAACAGAGGATATAGAAAACAACGTATATGTTTTGAACATGAAATACTATCTATCTACCTTCCTCTAATGTCAATCCCCTCGCGGGGATGTAGAAATCTCCCTAAAAGACTTAGCTAACAGAGGTATGAATCAACATATCAAGTAATTTAATTAAAAAAGACAACGTTGGACAAATGGGGACGATGAATTCCGAATGTAAACAAGTGCGGACGATGCGTTCCGGTTGTAAACAAGTGCGTGACCGATCGACTCGGATAGTCCTACTTTCGGTTTCGAGTTTGTTTTATTGCAAAAATAGACTGTTTACCAAATTAAAATAAGCATACAAAGTATAATGTTAGAATGTGTAGCAGCATTGCTACCAATATGTAAAAACGAATTTTTCAAATCTCTTTTAGTTCATACAATGTTATGCTGCTTTAACCCTAATGAAATAATATGCAAACACTATAATTGTATGAAACACATTATCTTATAATTATTGAAATAAGAGAAATATATTGGACGCATTATGACATAAAAACCCAGCAGTTCAGTTATCTTGACCTGGTTCTGGTAGAGAGGTAAGTCCAAACCTCGAATCAACTTCAATCAACTTAATGGCACGGCGAGAGATTAAAAAAGTATTCTGAAACATGGAGAATTATGTTGAAACCCTTGCAATGTTAACTAATAAAGATGCTATCGTGCAATTTCATTAGGTACCGCCAGAACGGAGGTGGTATCTGACAATTGACAAATACGTTTAATGTATCTTCACAAATATACTCTCCTATTTGCACAGATTGTATCTGAGTCTTCAGTTAATTGATATTTGAACAGTAGCATTGTTTTATCAGTACGTTTGGCGTCTTTATCATGTGCCTTCAAAGCACCTCTTTATAAATACCCAATTCATTGGCTAGTTTTAATACGAGATACTGTCGTGTGGCATTCCCTTCATCACTGTGCCATTTAATGAATTTTACACACCAATACTGTTCTACAGACGGTTCTGTAGTCCAGTGGTTAACACGCTGGACTGGTAATCCAGGGATCGCATGTTCGATCCTCCGTCTGACCCTAATAAAATTAAGTGTTTCAGATGGGATTTTAAACCGAGGTCTCGTTTCGGTGCTTTACACCTTGCACGTAAAAGAACCAGAGGAGACTCTGGAATGGGTCTCTGTCCAAAAATCTAAAATTACTAATCTCTTCAAGAGGCGTTTCGCTCATATTGGCAACCGGTAGCGACGATAAATAAAGGTAAAACACACACACTGGTGACGCATTTAACATAGTTAGGATTTATCTTCAAAACGTGGCTTGTGTGTTGTTCAACCCGGATATACAGGCTTGCCTATTGAGAGGACATCTGGATTCTTCTGGAGACTCGCCATATAACCTTAGCTGTGTGGGCTCGACTTTAATCCCAAACGTAAACCAAACAAGAAACAAACTTCAGTTTACAAATAAAGTGTTTGCATTTTATGCGTGTCACCCCAATTGAAAGGGCGAGACATGTTAGATTTATGCGACGCCTCTTATGTCTTAGTCGGGCAGGGCAGTAACAACTGTTGCTAGAACCTGTGACACGACCCGTTTGCTTTTCTTCAAATTGTCATGTTTGTATTACAGTGTCTATATATAATGGAAAATAAATCGAGCAATAAAATATGTTTAAACTAAACACATTCTTAATATGAACATCAGTAATGCCTGAGTCATATCCATACAGGTCAGCTGCGCCAGACTGATACGCAATCAGTAATCGTTATATTTCTAGCTGGCGTCGTACCGTTACCTACCGCTACGGACGAGGTCATAACTTATATCTTAGCATTCTCATCGATATTTGTTTTTGTTTGTGTGTGTGTTTTACGTTTATTTATCGTCGCTACCGGTTGCCCATATGAGCGACGCCTCCTGAAGGAATTTTAGATGTTTGGAGGATAGTGCAATGATAGACAGAGACCCATTCCAGAGTCTCATATGGTTCTTTTACGTGCACGATGCACGGAACTGATACGAGACCTCGGTTTGAAGTCCCATCAGAAAGACAGGGGATCGAACCTGCGGTATCTGGATTACCAGTCCAGCGTGTTAACTACTGGGCTACAGTATACGTGTGTTTTGTATGTGTCGAACTACCGCCACGGACGTGGTTCGAACTTATATCTTATATCATTCTCATCGAGATAGTTTTGAAGTCGAGGCAGTATAACTTTTTAGATGTGTATGTCATGATCTATCATGGGAAAACGTAATACAATCTACAACAGTTGTGTCAAAGTCGGTTATGTCGAATTCTCCGGTTATCTCGAAGTCGGATCAAAGTCCAGTTTCAGACACTATCATCGTACATATAACTGACTCCGTTTGTATCGAATTTCGTTAAACTTCGGTTATGTCGAAGTATTTTGTTAGATCCGACGGAATTCGACATAACGGATGTAGACTGTACATTAATTATATGTATGAACTTAAGCATAGATTAGAGTAATGCTATCAAAAATAACGCCTGATTCTATATTTGTGAGTGGAAAGACCATAACTTCAGTAGTTGTCGGATAAACTTACCTAATCATTCTTTCACAAATCTTGATAGTAATTTAAACTCAGAATGTTAACATGTTTACATTACTGCCGAATAATCCGCTTATGCAGCAATATAACTGATTACAAGCGAAGTATAAGACAATCGGCTACGCCATTAACATAAACAATAACAGCGGGTATAGAACGCGCCTTGGTGTACACCTTAAGTAATCGAAATGGTAACTGAATAGGATTGTTCCACAAATACTCGATGAGAGCGATTGATTTTATATTCTACGATATAGATAACGGAAACTACATCCGTTTTGTCTTAAATTGAATAAAATACCATTATGCTAAACTCGGTTAAAAGACTTAATTCTGCTCCAAGACACCATACATGTTGCCTTTTTTCACCAAATGCTGTATATGTTTGATAATACCATTGCCATCTATAAGTTGATATTCGGTGGAATAACCTGCAAGAACACCTGACATAATATTATAAATAAGATCATTTAAGTGATCGAATATATATATAATGACACAAACAAAACCTGTGCACTTGCATTAGAGGTAACATTTATATCCTTTTAGAAAAATATATAGGCAACTTTGGTTTAAAAATGAGCGAAATATTGGCCAGTGCAATGTGTGAAGGATTATTTCCTTCACTCATGATAGTAAAAGAGTAGCACTCAATATAATATAAAAGTGCACATTTTTATTGTGTCAGTATAGTTGAACACTACTGTTAAATTACTTATGCCACACAATTTATTATGGACTGTAGTCATAGTAACTGATATAGCGCATTTATACTTTCGCCAACATCATATCATTCTCGAAGTTGTGAGGCCAGGGCAGGTGATTTGCAGTCAACAACCTCACAACTCGGCCACGAAGGTCACACTAATCAAACTGGCGGCATTTGTCTACATCAGAAATCTCAATGCCAATGTTTCACTAATTAGATGTTGGATTTGTTCATCGCTATTTGAACTTTCACTAACAAGCAGTTTGACTCAAACTGGCGGCATTTGTCTACATCAGAAATCTCAATGCCAATGTTTCACTATTTATGTGTGGGATTTGTTCATCGCTATTTGAACTTTCACTAACAAGCAGTTTGACTAATTTCCAATATTTTCTAGGAGTTGTGAGTTTAGTTAATTCTTAGAGAATTCTAGAGTATTACATAATTGTTCACTCATATATGTTTCTATCTCATATTTATATTTACACGAGTCCTTAATGGTTTCTTTCCAGTCAGACATATTTTCCGGATCGGGTAACAATTTGCTGTTAGTGATCGTATCTCAAGTTTCTGATAACTTGTGTGACATGCCTTAATGATACGTTGGTGAGGTGTCATACTGATAGTCCAATTTGTCTAAGAAATATTTATTGTATTTCAGTTATTTAATAAATAAATAAAACATGGCTTGAAGTTCTGACGACTAGGAATTAACAACCTAGGCCGTAGACCTAAGCGGTTAGTAACTTAATTCCGGCACTCAGAACGACAAACCATGTTTCTGTCGACTATAAATAACACAAATACAAATACTATTTCGATTCCAACATTACCAAAATGTCTAAAAAGCCCAAACATAGTTGGTGTTATTTTTATAGTGCGTAAATGACGTCACAGAACTACAAAATCCTAATAACATGACGTCATATCTAACATCACTCGCTAAACACTGTTTTATTGCAAATTTAAGCAAGTTAAATTCCGTCTTTGCGCGTACAGACACACCTTCGAGCCATGTTACAATTTAATAGATCGCAGTCACGTTAACGTACTTGTCTTTGGAGCGTGTATTCGTGGACACTGCTTGCTAGGCAAACTGATTCACGATTCAGACGTTAATAATATGATGACTTCATTAAATAATAGAGGATATATTATTATTATTGCTTATGTGAGATGGTACGGTGGTCGCCTGGTCGGACAGGTGGGTTTTCTCCGAGTACTCGTACTAGTTTCCTCCCACATGAATGACCACATATACCCTTTCATCCATGTCAAGGAGAGTGATTAATATAAGTTGTTAGAACTTGCTTTGCAATAGTTGTAAAATAAATAAAGTTTAAACTTTTAGCATAGGGTAACTCGAGGACATACACATTTCAATGATAACGACATTTAAAATCCTATCTTACACTAATAAACACAAATCTTCTTTTCTTTTACGGTTTCCAATAACTTTTGTTAATATAATATTTGTTTAAAATATTATTCATTTATCTGCCCTGTCGGGAGCCTCATTATTCTACAATACACAACCGCACAATCATTTCTGTTAGTGTGAACGTCCGTAATAAGAAATAGTTATGACATGATTTTCAAGTTAGTTTCTGTTTGCAGTCAACATTAATAACTGCATACAAAACAAATTCATTAGAATATATTTCTTTATAAATAAATGCTCATGTCAGAAAAAGTATATCCAACCGCAGCCTGGGTTCCAGTATGTCGATTTTTTGCACTTTTTAACTTCTGGCAAAATGACAAGTTGATATTATCAGAAGTTCAATACGGCCCAATTAATAGTATCGGTGTTAAAATATATTTATTTGGCTGACCAGGCAAAATATCATCAACTTTATTTCATATCCAATAGGTCAATATGACCCATGAGGTACAACAATTTACAAACACGAACATAACAAATAGTGGTGACAAATCTTGTGGAGAAGGCATAGTATGCATTTAACGATGTTATTATTCAATTTAAAACTTAATCACAAGACTATACTAGCATAACAATGTTCATAATTTATATATCAAACCTGCATTTACTTCCATTAAGAATATCACACAGCACAACAGGTAGATTGGGCTTATCCCTACCCATACTACACCTGTGACATTCTTCCTTGGGTAAACACTGTTTAGTATATAATGTATACCTACATGCACCAAATGAATAAAGATTGAACACTTATATAATTTGCGATATCAAATAAAATCTCATTGACCAACCGCGGCATATGTATATATAGTAACATATACATATTATATCCACCCATATGTATATACCATATGTATATACTATATATACATATGGGTGGATATAATATGTATATGTTACTATATATACATATGGGTGGATATACATATGGGTGGCTATAATATGTATATGTTACTCTATATACATATGGGTGGTTATAATATGTATATGTTACTATATATACATATGGGTGGCTATAATATGTATATGTTACTATATATACATATGGGTGGATATACATATGGGTGGCTATAATATGTATATGTTACTATATATACATATGGGTGGATATACATATGGGTGGCTATAATATGTATATGTTACTCTATATACATATGTGTTGTTATAATATATATATGTTACTATATATACATATGGGTGGCTATAATATGTATATGTTACTATTAGTAACATATACATATCATAGCCACCCATATGTATATATAGAGTAACATATACATATTATGAAGTGTCAAATATTCAAAGTTGTATTTGTTTAAATCTAGAAGGTCTCAGACCCATGTGGCATAAACAAATGTGACTACAGCAATTCACTATGTCAATATATCTAATTAGTTTATGCAAATTTATTTTAGCTCGATTGCGAAACAAGTTCTTTCAACTTATATTAATCACTTTTAAGTAGGTAATACTAAAGCAATATTTATATGTGATAATATGTGATGATATAGAAGAAGAATGCTTTTAATAACACCTCACCGCCTTAGGTCATAATCCCACTGGAGTTGTCCAATCCGTTCACGTGAGGAAACTATTCAGCTAGTTTGAGTTAAGCCGACGGTTCTATCCGGGTGCCAATCCTTGCCTGAAATACTGACCTGAGGGACATTCGGGTCTTCTTTCACACACATATTAGCTGGCGAATCGTTATTTGAGAGATTGTTGGTTCAACCTCGAAAACAAACTAACATTTTGGAAGTCGTGATAGCGTAGTTGATAGGCGTTCGCTTCAAGTGCGAAAGGTCCGGAGTTCGAGCCCCGCTGGAGTCGTTACGAGTGTGCCCTTAGGCAAGGCATTTAAATCCCACGTTGCCTCTTCTCTCTCTCCCTCGTGGCGATGGATTCCATCAGGAATGAGGTCTCGAGAGTGATTAATATAAGTTGTAATAACTTGTTTCGCAATCGAGCTAAAATAAATGTGTATAAACTAAACTAACATCTTGTAATGTTTTCCTTTCCTGTGATTTGTGTAGATATCGGAAAAAGGTGATAGTCAAACATTCCAACCATCTGGCAAATTTCCATTAGCAGCCATGTTGAGTCTGGCCTCCACAATCTCGGAGATGTTAACATTGGTACCATGGTCCCATGGGATACCATAAATGTCTAAGCACATGCGACGAAGCTAGTAAATCAGCGTTATTTCTTAACTGGGGTTTTGTTTTATTGAAGTGTATCAATTTATTGGGTTTATGTTTATGTGTATATTTTATATTTTGATTTTCCAAGCTTATCGAACATGTATATACGTGTGGTGTTTTACGTTTATTAAACAGACGGATCTGTAGTCCAGTGGTAACACGCTGGATTGGTAATCCAGGGATCACAGGTTCGATCCGCCGTCTGACCCTAATAAAATGAACAGTCTTTCAGATGGGACGTTAAACCGAGGTCTTGTGTCGGTGCTTTACACCGTGCACGTAAAAGAACTAGATGAGACTCTGGAATGGGTCTCTGACTGTATCATTGCACTATCCTCCAAAATCTAAAATGATTAATCTCTTCAGGAGGCGTCGCTCATATGGGCAACCGGTAGCGACGATAAATAAACGTGAACACACACTACTGCAAAGGGTTAACTGTATGTATTGTATATGGTGATTAACTGTCTTAAATCTGGTTGGTCTTATTATAACATGACCCACGGGACACAAGGAGTTACAAAGAGGTAGTAAATAGTGTGGTGATCATAATGGTACTAAAAACAAGAATAAATAGAAGAGTCATGATTTATACATACAGTCTGTATCCGTTATGTCAAAGTCGGTTATGTCGAATTCCCCGGTTATCTCGAAGTCGGATCAAAGTCCCGTTTCAGACACTATCATTTTACATATAACTGGCTCCGGTTTTGTCCAAGTATTTTGTTCGGTCGGATGGAATTCGACATAACGGATGTAGATTGTAATTGCTCTCCTGTGAAGATAAGCTCTCATTATGAACGATTTTTCTAATGAGATAATATTATTATTGATGTGAAATCAGAGTTATTTTATAACCGGGGGTGTATATTAGATATTTTGTGTTATTTGTTTGTTGTTTTGTGTATACAGTCGCACTAACGGCTTGAGTATAATGCAACTCTCCAGATATTATTGGTGAAGGAAGACACGTCTTCGAGCACTACTTCAGACACGCCCGGGAGCAAACCATCGACCTTCCGCAAACTATCGTTTGTTTGTTGGGTTTTACGGCTTCATCAGCAACAGTTTGGGCTACATCGCCTAACAACACCTTTCCTGTACAGGCTCCAGCGGTTAACCAGTACTGGGTGCAACGACCACCGTAAGAAACTGCCAACTTTTTTCATATAAAATAGACAAGGTCAAGCTGAGCGGGTCTCGAACCCCATCAGTGATGAAAGGGTTACAGCGGCATACAAGTCAGCGACCTTAACAACTCGATCACGGAGGCGGACTTCCACAAACTAATATATATATATATATAAATATAGACATTATTTCTTATAAATAATGCTACGTGTCATAATTCTAAATATAGAACGGCTCAGTATGTCGCAGCTAATGATACTTTATCGTTATGATCAGCGTGATGGCCGATTTGCAATACATTGTCATAAAGCACTTAAGCACTCCATTCATTTGAATGATGTATGCTGTCTTCATCTAGATATATAGATGAATATATATTTGTTTGGTTAATATAATGTCCGATCAGATAATAGTCGGTAAAAACCGCCAATAACATTCGAGTTATTCATTTATGCATCAGTACGTGCGTTTGTTTTGGGGGGGGGGGGTAGGGGTTAAGTCGCATTAACAGCTTCTGTCAGCTTATTGGTGGAGGAAGACCTCGGGTGCTCCACAGGCGCTTGGGGGTCTGGACAAATGGATTTGCGGATTCAAAACCACAAGACCTTTTTATTTGGTTTTTAAGAACATTGTGATAGGCTTGGCACTTTACATACAATGCTTACGCCATTCCAAACAAGTTTAAAACTGACATCCTGTCACTGAGATAAAAAAGATTTTTAGTTTTGTGGTTGTGAACCTGCACAGATATTTGTCCTGACCCCACGCGCCTGTGGGGTGCCCCTCTGAAACAGTGAATTAGGCACAGACGGACACCCGAGTAGATATGTTGCGGCTATCCGTCTATTATCGGTTGAAGAAGACTTCGCGTGCCCCATCTCACCAGTGATTTAGGCACAGACGGACACCCGTGTAGACATGTTGCGGCTATCCGTCTATTATCGGTTGAAGAAGACTTCGCGTGCCCCCATCTCACCAGTGATTTAGGCACAGACAGACACCCGTGTAGACATGTTGCGGCTATCCCTCTATTATCGGTTGAAGAAGACCTCGCGTGCCCCTCTGAAACAGTGATTTAGGCACAGACAGACACCCGTGTAGACATGTTACGGCTATCCGTCTATTATCGGTTAAAGAAGACTTCGCGTGCCCCATCTCACCAGTGATTTAGGCACAGACGGACACCCGAGTAGACATGTTGCGGCTTTCGTCTATTATCGATGAAAGAAGACCTCGTATGCCGCTCTGAGCAATGATTTAGGCACAGACGGACATCCGAGTAGACATGTTGCGGCTTTCCGTCTATTATCGGTGAAAGAAGACCTCGTATGCCCCTCTGAGCAATGATTTAGGCACAGACGGACACCCGAGTAGAACCACCGAACTTCCGCAAACCAGCTGAATAGCTTTCTCACATGAAAAAGTTCAACAGTCCCATTGGGATTCGAACATACAACGGATATGTTCGAGTGATTTGAAGTCAATGGCCTTAACCATTCACCCGTCTTAACGAACGTACCAAGCTGACATGTATTCATAACGTAGCGTGTTCGCTTCAGGTGTGAATGTCCGACGTTCGAGCCGTTATGATTGTGCACTTAGGCATGGCATTTAAATATCCACGTTGCATCTTCTCTCTCCTTCGTGGCGATGGATTCAACCAGGAATGAGATGTCACGAGAGTGATTAATATAAATTGCAATAACTTGTTTCGCAATCGAGCTAAAATAAAAATGTGCATGAATTAACTACTCCATAAAAAAGCATAGACACTAGCTAAAAACAATAACAGCCGTTCATATCGGAGTAGGTAATAATGAAATAGCAAAACTGGTAATTATGAGTTTCTAAATGGTAATAATGACGTAGTAGCTCATAATTATGACATAGCGTATCGCCCCAATCTAACATATTGGCAGAAATATTGCAGATTCTGGCATATGGATGCGTTCATGATAGTACTATAAGTATAACAATTGATCATATATGTGACACATTTTATTGAATAATATAGTCTGCAGAGAGTTATGTTATAGTTCGGGGTTTACGCCTGCATCTGCACCATTTTGGGCTATATCGCCGGCGGGCAGTTTACCTAACAACACCTTTCCTGGGCAGGCTCCAGCGGTTAACCAGTACTTGGGTGCGCCAACCTTCGTAAGAAACTGCCAACTTTTTCATAAAAATGAGACACGGCCTGAGCGGGGCTCGAACCCGTGATCATCAGTGATGATAGGTTACAGTGGTATAGAAGTCTGCAAAGAGGCGGGCACGCTGTGTTCATAAATGTCCGTTTAGGCGCCCGTCGTTTGTCGTTTTATCAAGTTGTAGTGCTGGCGGATCGAATAGCTGCTGGCAAGAATACCAACCAATGTCACGAATGAGGTAGAGAGACGAGGCAATGTGGAATTTAAGTGCCTTGTCGTAAGGGCACAATCGTAACGGTCAGCATGGCTCGAACTCCGGACCTACTATTCCACAGCGCCACCGCTTCGCTATCAAGACTTTCATATTTAGCGACAGCAGTGCTATGGTTAGTAATTATTCCAAATAAAACAACGAACAACTGTATTCCCCACAAACAAACAATTTAGCAACAATCGTGTTATTTAGTAATTCTTGCAAGAAAAACATACAGTAATTCTTTTTTACGTTTATTTATCGTCGCAAACGGTTGCCTTTGTGGAGGATAGTGCAATGATACAATTCCAGAGTCATCTGTATTCTGGTTCGTTTACGTGCACGGTGTAAATCACCGACACACGAGACCTCGGTTTAAATTCCCATCTGAAAGACTGTTACTTTTCTTATTGTCAGACGGGGGATCGTACCTGGGATCCATGTATTGCCAGTCCAACGTATACCACTGGACTACAGATCCGTCTGTTTCCAGTAATTCTGATATTTCCAGACAGCTTTTAACTACACATAAGTTGTCAAAAATGTCAAATATGCACAATTATCTATAACTGTCTGAAGGCAGGTCTCCAAACTATTTGATATTTATATTGCGGTTATATTAAACTGGTCGAATTCTCATTTATTTACACAGGCGCGTATCCAGGCATACGCATGTACGCCAATGAGTATGATTCGCAAGCAAAAGTGAAAAAATAAAAGTTCCAAATATGAAGTAAACCCTAATGGCAAAGATGGGTATAGCCTTGTAACAGACATCGGTATATTTTTCCTGGACAGCCAAATAAATATATTTTAACATCGAGACTATTAATTGGGTCGCATTGAGTTTCTGATCATTTTGCCAGAAGGTACAAAGTGAAATATCGACAGACTGGAACCCAGGCTAAGATGGGTATTGACTAATTACAATATATTTATCGATATATCAGTTCTCCTTAAAGCGACACTACATCGTAAAAAAATGCCTATAAATTGCATTGCTACTATAACTTCTTCCGAAGTAATGCGAACATAAAAAACTTTTAATAAACAAAAAGTGTGTTGTTTCGATCTACGAACTCTCAAAAGTGAAAGTAGGATTTCATATAACTGGCCAGCTGAGCTCCTGAATTGACGTGTGTTTATTGGAGTCTATAGTAAGTTCGTGCTACTATTGTTTAGAAGATAATGTAAATCAGATTATTCTAAAAATAAATATGTCACAAATAAATATGTGCAGGCACAAAAGGTGAGATATAACGGTAACTCTGTACCATAAATGTTGTTATTCATGATACACGCGGTGTATTTATTACTCGTGGGTGTTGACTGTGTTCACATTATGTTGTTATGTCAACAAACGTCGAATACGATACTTGGTTACTACTGTACGTTTAGGATAACTTGACAGTGACGTACAAGGGCTATACCTATCCGTACAGGTTATTTAAGGTACATTTACAGTTATCCATATTATGATAATGTAGTTTTTTTTTAAATCCGAAACACCGCTTACTGATTAGCGCACGGGTGCGTAGCGAAATTGATTTAACGTCTATAAAGTCTATAATAACTCGTTCATACCATCCTCAACAGCTCTATGGAATTCACTTGACGCAAGTATCCGAAATGCCGAATCACTAAATATATTTAAATCGAGACTAAGAGAAATGTTCAAAGCACCCATCGTACCTAAACACATTTTATATGGCGAACGATCACTCTCGGTACTTCATGCCCGACTACGAAACACGTGCAGCAATCTAAACAATGACCTGTTCAATAATTACATACGAGTAAATCCACACTGTGACCTATGACTCTCAAATCGAAGACTCAGAACAATTTTTCTTTCAATGTAATAAATTTACTGTTCAAAGAATTACTCTATTCAATGAAACTAGAGCTTTTCATCCCCTTAGTGTCAACCTGCTTTTACATGGCCGCGAAACACTCTTTTTTTGAGAACGAAACTATAATTATATTTGCAGCAGTTCAAACGTATATTAAACAATCAATGCGTTTCTAATTTGTGATCACGTTAGCAACACAACATTCGCTATGGTATTACTTCCGATCGAGCGCACCATGGGGATCTCTCACCGGGGGAACGGAACCTAGCAACACAACATTCGCTATGGTATTACTTCCGATCGAGCGCACCATGGGGATCTCTCACCTGCGGAACGGAACCTAGCAACACAACATTCGCTATGGTATTACTTCCGATCGAGCGCACCATGGGGATCTCTCACCGGGGGAACGGAACCTAGCAACACAACATTCGCTATGGTATTACTTCCGATCGAGCGCACCATGGGGATCTCTCACCGGGGGAACGGAACCTAGCAACACAACATTCGCTATGGTATTACTTCCGATCGAGCGCACCATGGGGATCTCTCACCGGGGGAACGGAACCTAGCAACACAACATTCGCTATGGTATTACTTCCGATCGAGCGCACCATGGGGATCTCTCACCGGGGGAACGGAACCTAGCAACACAACATTCGCTATGGTATTACTTCCGATCGAGCGCACCATGGGGATCTCTCACCGGGGGAACGGAACCTAGCAACACAACATTCGCTATGGTATTACTTCCGATCGAGCGCACCATGGGGATCTCTCACCGGGGGAACGGAACCTAGCAACACAACATTCGCTATGGTATTACTTCCGATCGAGCGCACCATGGGGATCTCTCACCGGGGGAACGGAACCTAGCAACACAACATTCGCTATGGTATTACTTCCGATCGAGCGCACCATGGGGATCTCTCACCTGCGGAACGTTACGTTCATTCATAAGTTGAGTTTTTTTTTTTTATCATTCAAACACTGCTTCAATTGCCTTTCGACTTGATAAATAATATCTCATTAAACTTCAAATATGCATGTCATAAGTTACATATTCGCCAGTATTGCACTAAGTTCAACATACTCTCATGGGAAGGGCCAATTACTAATGTTGTTCAGAACGTGTGGCCCAACCCATTTGCTTTTGCTCTTATTATATATGTCATTGAATTTATTATGTACATGTATATAGCAATAAAATATGATTAAACATTTAACGTCCGAAAGATTGTACACATTTTTATTTTATAAGCCGATTTACCTGTCTTGTGTTGTGGACATAGTCAATGGGAGTATATATTGAATGACGTCACTGTCACATTATCCTAAACGTACAGCAGTTAAAATAATCAGATTCTGAGGCAAATATTTGGAGAAAAAATACCATGATATAGGATATTACCTTCTGTAGAAATTTGCCTTTTCACTGATGTAGTGTCGCTTTAATATGTATATAGTATTGATTTAAAGCACCATTACATCGTATGAAATAAAAGATATTTGAAAAATTCAATTTTTACGTATGGGTAGCAATGCTGCTACACATTCTAACATTATACTTTGTATGCTTATTTGGTAAACAGTGTATTTTGGCGATAAAACAAACTCGAAACCGAAAGTAGGATTTTCCGGGTCGATCGGTCACGCACTTGTTCACAATCGGAACGCATCGTCCGCACTTGTTTACATTCGGAATGCATCGTCCTCATTTGTCCAACGTTGTCTTTTTAATTAAATTACTTGATATGTTGATTCATACCTCTGTTAGCTAAGTCTTTTAGGGAGATTTCTACATCCCCGCGAGGTGTTCGACATTAGAGGAAGATAGATAGATAGTATTTCATGTTCAAAACACATAAGTTGTTTTCTATATCCTCTGTTGTTTCACGCATGCGCGCTGTGCGTGTTTAAATTTCGTGTGTTGATAAACAAATTCGCGTATACGACGGTTTATATTTATTGGAATGTTATCGTTTCTGAGCCACTATTTCGATTGTTGTAAACACACACACATTAGTATTTATATTTTACCCACAACATCCTTTATTACGATGTAATGCTGCTTTAAAGTAGCACCCACATAGTCAAATAATGACAAATAATTTTGAAACTTTTCATCTGTGATATGCCCTCAAAGCCCATCACCTAGTCCGGCTAGCTGCTACTGAGCTCGATTCGCATCATCAACTTTCGTTAAATGAGTTCTCTCGTAAAAGAAAATCTTTATTTTTATTATTATTATTATTCCATCTAATAAGGTATCTTACAGTACTATTATGAATATGTATGCGATACCGCTACTTAGCTAGGAATATTGTGAGAGTCATGATAGCGCTGTGGTAGAGCGTTCGCTTCAGATGCGGCAAGGCAAGGCATTTATATTCCACGTTGCCTCTTCTCTCTCCCTCGTGGCGATGGATTCCATCAGGAATGAGGTCTCGAGAGTGATTATTATAAGTCGTACGAACTTGTGTCGCAATCGAGCTAAATATATTTGAATACACTAGTTTGGAATATCCTTACAAAATATATTAGAATATGTGTTTGGACCTTAGTATACGTAGCTTTCGTTCAAATAATGCGTTTATTACAGGCAATACAAGTAAATATATACACCGTCTCCTTCGTTTAGCTAGTGGCTAAGGTGCACGCCTACAGAGCGGTAGGTCGAAGTTGGTAACTCGTCAGGGGTTCATTCGGATATGGCCGGCATGTGAGCCACCCGTTAGTCTACGAATCAAAGTATGTAACGAGTGACAAAGTAAACAACATATGTTTTCTATCTTTCATATATGTCTGAAAACGTGACAACGACAAGTACCAACATATAAAGACACATTCTATCTGTTACGTCCATATTTACATGGTGACTGTCTGAAATTGAGAAAACGAACAAATAACGAATGTCAATTAATTGCCTCTACCAAATGTCCATGGGGAATGTCTGAAATTGAGAAAACGAACAAGTAACGAATGACAATTAATTGGCTTTTCCATATGTCCATGGGGGAATGTCTGAAATTGAGAAAACGAACAAGTAACGAAAGATAATTAATTGACTCTTCCATATTTACACGGGGGAATGTCTGAAATTGAGAAAACGAACAAGTAACGAATGACAATTAATTGGCTCTTCCATCTGTCCATGAGGAATGTCTGAAATTGAGAAAATGAACAAGTAACGAATGACAATTAATTGGCTCTTCCATATGTCCATGGGGGAATGTCTGAAATTGAGAAAACGAACATGTAACGAATGACAATTAATTGGCTCTTCCATATGCCCATGGGGGAATGTCTGAAATTGAGAAAACGAACAAGTAACGAATGACAATTAATTGTCTCTTACATATGCCCATGGGGGAATGTCTGAAATTGAGAAAACGAACAAGTAACGAATGACAATTAATTGTGTCTTCCATATGTCCATGGGGGAATGTCTGAAATTGTGAAAACGAACAAGTAACTAATGACAATTAATTGTTTCTTCCATATTTCCATGGGGAATGTCTGAAATTGAGAAAATGAACAAGTAACGAATGACAATTAATTGTCTCTACCATATGTCCATGGGAAATGTCTGAAATTGAGAAAACGAACAAGTAACGAATGACAATTAATTGTTTCTTCCATATTTCCATGGGGAATGTCTGAAATTGAGAAAATGAACAAGTAACGAATGACAATTAATTGTCTCTACCATATGTCCATGGGAAATGTCTGAAATTGAGAAAACGAACAAGTAACGAATGACAATTAATTGTTTCTTCCATATTTCCATGGGGAATGTCTGAAATTGAGAAAACGAACAAGTAACTAATGACAATTAATTGTCTCTACCATATGTCCATGGGGAATGTCTGAAATTGAGAAAACGAACAAGTAACTAATGACAATTAATTGTCTCTACCATATGTCCATGGGGAATGTCTGAAATTGAGAAAACGAACAAGTAACGAATGACAATTAATTGTCTCTACCATATGTCCATGGGAAATGTCTGAAATTGAGAAAACGAACAAGTAACTAATGACAATTAATTGTCTCTACCATATGTCCATGGGGAATGTCTGAAATTGAGAAAACGAACAAGTAACTAATGACAATTAATTGTCTCTACCATATGTCCATGGGAAATGTCTGAAATTGAGAAAACGAACAAGTAACTAATGACAATTAATTGTCTCTACCATATGTCCATGGGAAATGTCTGAAATTGAGAAAACGAACAAGTAACGAATGACAATTAATTGGTTCTTCCATATGTCCATGGGGGAATGTCTGAAATTGAGAAAACGAACAAGTAACGAATGACAATTAATTGTTTCTTCCATATGTCCATGGGAAATGTCTGAAAACGAGGAAACGAACAAGTAACGAATGACAATTAATTGGCTCTTCCATATGTCCATGGGGGAATGTCTGAAATCGAGAAAACGAACAAAAATCGAAAAACAATTAATATTTTCTTCCATATGTCCATGGGTGGAAGTCTGAAAACGAGGAAACGAACAAGAATCGAAAGTAAAGTTATTTTTTCATTCTCTTATATATTTTACGGAAAATGTTCTGAAAACGAGGAAACGAACACGATTGGCATAGGAAACAAACGTAGCAGCATCGTTTCAAAAACTATAATAACTGCGTAACAAAACACATTGCTGTCATTTTAACAGCAAATGTGCGTGTTAAGACGAATGTTACTGTTGCTCTGTGACATTGATGGCTGGAGATTTAGCCAATAACGTATCGATTATACATTGTTAGTAGGCATTAAGGCGGTATAAGTGCGCGATGATGCCGGTATAGATGACAATTTCCTTGAGGAAATCATAAGCTTCAATTTGCCAAAGAAATGAAGTTCTAACTGTGCGATGCAAATATATACTCATACACCACCAATTAGAAAAAGTAAAAAAAAATCGTTGCATTTTTATATATAAAATATTATCATTAGCGTACCGGTATTCGGCCACCTACAGTTTGAATGTAAATAACGTCTAGTCAGTCTCATTTATAGCAGATTAAATACTATTACTGCGTAAAATGATCATTATTGCAGTTAATATGCTTGACCAAACTCAGATTGCATAACACTATTTAAGAAATAATAATAATCCTTCGGCCTTCGTTATATATTTCTACGCATAAGAACTACAAACTCGGGTTATTCTGCGATATACCACGGTTGATACTTATTATTTCGATTCTAACACGACTTACTTCTAATAATTTTAGACGAGAATCAAAGGAGTATTTTCTTCAAACACCGTGCTGCATTTGGCTCTCGAAATTTCCTCCCGCGTAAGGGGTGATGATGTTATTTTTTATGGAAAATATCAATCTAGTGCATAAATGAACAAACTGATCAATAATTTTATTTATTTTGTAAAATAAAACTGTACAGAATAGTAACCGAAACGTTACTTAACAGAAAAACAAGACGGACAAGAGATTATCTGATTCTAAAAATAGCTCACTTCCGCGAATTCCCACGGTTGTATTTTACAAGCATCACGTGACTTTCATTCATAAAACTTTACACGCATTGTATAAATGGAATAGCCAAAACACATTCGAACACAGGTGGTGTAGGAAATAGGGCGATTGACGATACTTGGTACCTTTTGCACCATTGGGACGCTCTATTGTCAAACCTGTGTTAGTGGTCACCTCTATCAAGCAGCCAACCTGTATTAAGCAGCCAGTTTCATGATTCTCAATATGTTGTTTTTAGTATACATTTGATATCTAGCAGCCACTTGTGTTAAACCATGTTTTAATGCATATATAACAACGGTAAATCTCTACTTTGCGCATACAGACAATATTCCAAGCCATGATAGAATAATATGTGTTCTTTGTATGTCTTTGGGTTCTCTGATTAGCGCAGTGGTTAACGTGTTCGCTTCTAAACAATGTAACCCGGATTCGAACCTCGGATCTGAAAATGGTTAGCTTGCTCGCTTCTTACCAAATGTAATCCGGTTTCGATCCTCGGGTCAGGACAGTATGTGCAATTGTACGACGGTCGCCAAATCGGACAGATTGTTTTCTCCTAGTAATCGTGTTTCTTCCAGTACGAAATATACCATTTCATACTTGCCAACGAGAATGATTAATATAAGTTGCCTGTAAAGTTATCCTTGCATCATAAATAAAGTTTATTATATTTTTCTCAGGGTGGACAAAGGGGTCCACGTGGCTGAGTGATTAAAGTCGTTGCGGAATGAATGTCGGTGGTTCGACCTGTTTCCCATCCTCTGGGCCTTATATGCTGTTCGGATGGTCAGTACGGGGGTCTTCCTCCACAATTAACAACAGGAGAGAGGAGTTGCCACGTGACACACGCTGTTGGTGCGATATTAAGACACATAAGACAGCCGGTTCTGTAGTCCAGTGGTTACACGCTGGACTGGTAATCCAGGGGTCACAGGTTCGATCCCACATCTGATCCTAATAAAATTAACAGTCTTTCAGATGGGACGTTAAACCGAGATCTCGTGTCGGTGCTGTACATCGTGCACGTAAAAGAACCAGAGGAGACTCTGGAATGGGTCTCTGTCTGTATCATTGCACTATCCTCCAAAAATCTAAAATGACTAATCTCTTCAGGAGGCGTCGCTCATATGGACAACCGGTAGCGACGATAAATAAACGTAAAACATACTGAACACATAACAAGTCAGTATCAACAAAATATTTAGGTTAAAGACAAATTGGCAATACGTCTGTTTTAGATCGAAACTGCGGAAGTCGCGAGAGCGCATTCACTTCGGGTGCTAAAAGCCCGGAGTTCGAGTCCCGCTGGAGCAGCTCCGAGTGTGCCATTAGGCAAGGCATTTAAATTCCACAGTGCCTCTTCTCTCTCCCCTCATGGCGACGGATTCCATCTGGAATGACGTATTGCGAGTGATTAATATAAGTTGTAAGAACTTGGTTCGCAATCGAGCTACGCTAAATGTGTATCAACTAAAACTTTCCTCTGCTAGGAAAGAAGTAACCATATAAGGAAGTTGCTTTCTCCTCAATCCTACATGTATGTACATAGGAAAGAGGTAACCATATAAGCAAGTTCCTTTCTCCTCAATCCTACATGTATGTACATATTATGTATACTAGACTATGTATATTCAAAGAAATAAATAGTGTTTAAACTAAAAATAATAACTTGCAGATTGTCTCGTTAATTATTTATAGACAATGCTCTAACATTCATATAGAGTGTTTCAGATAGTATGGAAGTATGCTTGGTTTTTGCGTTTAAAGCCACACACACAAGCAACAGCTATTATTAATGTGAGAAGAGCCCATATGCACACCCGAACAGTATTTCAGGCACTGTAAGGCACATGGGCAGAACCACTGTAACCTATCATCACTGATGGCCACGGGTTCGAGCCCCACTCAGACCGTGACTATTCATATGAAACAGTTGGCAGTTTCTTGCATCACGTACTGGTTAAGCGTTGGAAAGGTGATGTGAGATAAACGTCCCGTCGCACAAATGGGCAACCGTTAGCTACGTTAAATAGACTTAAATAAAAATATGGAAGTCGTGATAGCGCAGTGCATGCGCGTTCGCTTCAGGTGCGAAAGGTCCGGAGTTCGAGCCCCGCTGGAGCCGTTACGATTGTGCCCTTAGGCAAGGCATTTAAATTCCACGTTGCCTCTTCTCTCTCCCTCGTAAATATAAGTTGAAAGAACTTGTTTCGCAATCGAGCTAAAATAAATTTGTATAAACTAAATAAAAACTTTTGTTTATCTGGATCGCCTCCAACATCTAATGGATTCGTCCTTGACTCGAGTCACATTCTTCGACCAAATTTCATGAAAATCTGACTATTAGAAGTATACTAGGCGCGGATGGGCACACGAGTAGAACCGCGAGTGGGATTCTAACTAACAGTGGTGAGGTCAAGTGGTTTCAAATCAACGACCGTAACCACCCTGCCAAGGAGGAATATAATCTGATGAAGGTAAAAAAACGCATAAAGCAGCAACAACAACAATAACAACAACAACAAGCTGTCCACGGAAAGACCTTTTATAACACTTCAACTGAGCGACATAGACTAACATCCCTATGTCATAATTGTACATGGTAGAAATAAATAAGTATTTCTCTTTAATAATATATTCTATCTACATGCACATTGAAAGCAAACCGATCGTCTTACTGTGTATCTAAAAATGAAAGGAATATATTTATTTATAACTATTATAGAGAATAGCATTCGTAGAGATGCACATCCCTCCGCGCTGATACTGTAGAACACTATTTATTCCAGAACATTTATATTTCGTTAATTTTCGCGATCTAATTTGACCGCGAATTTGTGATTCTCGCGAATACTGAATACTGTGTCCGAATGTAGAATTATGTACATGTTATCAAACTTTTGAAAAGTCAATACAATTATAAGCGATATACATAAAAGTCACATGTATTGTTCGCGATACATCACTGATGCGCGAATTCAAATCTCACTCGAACTAACTGAATATGTTCAAAATCGTGAAAATCACGAAAATACAAAGTGTTCGCGCAATTATAGTAATTTACAGTATTTAACTCAATGGAAAGGTTAACTCAGCGAAGTGTCCACTTACATTGGTTTATATAGTAATGCGGACACCTCCCTGATCGCCCTGGCCACAGGCATTGGCAACTTTCTCCCACGTTTTCAAATAACCACTTCCTCCCATACTAACCCTCTCTATATGCACACACAGTTTTTATCAAAATCCGTCTTTTTTCTATTTTTAGATATCCTGTCAATAGACAGACAGACGCACACGGACACAGCCAATAACAATAACCCTCGTTCCTACGGCGTGGCGGGTGTTAATGCAACTGCACACTGTTTCCTGGCAACCAAGAACAATAATCCTCGTTCCTACGGCGGGGCGGGTGTTAATGCAACTGCACACTGTTTCCTGGCAACCAAGAACAATAATCCTCGTTCCTACGGCGTGGCGGGTGTTAATGCAACTGCACACTGTTTCCAGGCCGCCAAGAACACTAATCCTCGTTCCTACGGCGGGACGGGTGTTAATGCAACTGCGTACTGTTTCCAGAACGACTAATGTTTTAAATAATGTAGTATTACATGTACATACACTTTTATTACAGATCAAGGTCCAGCACTTCTTCATTTGATCGTTGCAACTCCCTACAGATTAGTTCAAAACTAGCGGATATCACTCGGAGATATGCAAACTCGCGCTAGTATCTGACACAATATCAGGTGCTTGATTTTAAAATGGTATATATTGCCAATAGGAAGGGACATGGCATTGCCCCTCGATTTATCCGAAATTCGAATCACCTCCTGGACCAGTCCTCTATGCATGTGCGATGTACGATAGCACAATAGCGATATTACGAAAATAATCGTTAGTAAGATAACGGTATTACGATATACAATATCGTAGTATTGTTATCGTACTATCGTACTGTATTGATATCGCGATATCCTTATCGTTATATCGTGCTATCGTAGTATCGACTCGTTCGTACGATAGTACGATAAGACGATAACGATATTACGATATACAATATCGTAGTATCGTACTGTATTGATATCGCGATATCCTTATCGTTATATCGTGCTATCGTACTATCGACCAAATAGCGATATTACGATGGCCTTAAAGGAATATCGCAGGCTTGTATGGACAGGCGGATGTATGGACACGCGATTATTGTATCGCTTCGCCTTTTCCAACGAGGATAATCGACATGTGTTTCAATATGATGTTCTTGTTTGTCATAACATTACCTATATAGATATACATATATACTGTGAGCGTAAACATGGATTATTAGAAACTGCATAAAGTAAATAACTAGTACATATAATTATATTGCAGCGTTGAAATATACACACATACTGTACTCGCTAACAATCTTTTCGATAGAGATCCGTCTTGTGACAACCACCCCACATTTGCTGGGTCAGAACCAGTATACTCAATTATCCGTCCTCCCCATATGTTCGCATGTATCGTCCTATCACGTGCAAGTCGTGATAGCGTGGTGGTAGGACTTTCATTTCAGGCGTGAAAGGCCATGAGTTATCGCCCCTGCTGGAGCCGTTACGATTGTGCCTTTAGGCAAGGCATTTAAATTTCACGTTGCCTCTCCCTCGTGGCGATGTATTCCATCAGGAATGAGGTCTCGAGAGTGAGTTATAAGTGAGAGTGTACACCCAGCCGATACATGTTAGCAAAGAATAGCATTTAAGACTATGCAATATATTTAATTGCATTTGGCACTTGGCAATATGCTAATAGTATTCATTCGAAAATTACACGTAGAAAATGCGGTTAATGAACATGTCTTTTCCATCTAAAGACGCGAATAGTCGTAGTTCCGCTGGCATGATAACGCCTTATAATTGTGTATGCATAATGAACAATAACACTGTGTTCACAGGCCCTTATTAACCCTTAACCCGCCGAATAAATTGAACGGAATGTGCAAACAATCCGCGTCTGATCAGGATCTATGTCGTTTGCTATTGAGACAAGTGATTTAGCTCCACTATCAGAATGGCAAACAGCATGGAGCCAGATCAGACGGCACGTTATGTGCCGTCTGATCTGGCTCTGTGCTGTTTGCAAACGCGACCTTTATTTGGGTTAAGGTTAAGGGTGAAAGTGTCACCGAAAATGAATCGAACATTTGGTTGCTTGCAATACGAGACATTGGTCAGTTACTTGTTCTGTTCGTAGCATCATCCGGCCGAAATATCTCCGTGCGAAATGTCTTTTCACTGTATTGTTGTCATAATATAATTGTCACGTTACTGTCCCTTGAACACGCGTTAAAGCGGATATGTTCTCTTAATTGGTTTCCTCTGTTTTTATCGCTGTTTCCTACGTACCACATTCTATCAATTTTCGTCCGTTTTCTCATCTTAGAATACTTATATCTCGACATATACGGATACGATAAAGAAACGGTGCACTGTCTTAGGAAGTTAATTTATATCCTCTTCGAAATAAATATAGGAAAAATCGGTATTAAAATGAGCGAAATATTGGGTAAATTAGTGCAATATGTGAAGGATTATTTTCTTCACTCATGATAGTAAAATCCATAAATTCTAAAATGTGTAACGAAAAGGTAACGCTTAATATAAAAGCGCACAGGTTGTATATATCATACAGTATATTCAATGGATACATTTCTGTAAAACATTATCAATTCATTAATATGTTGATATCACAGTATCATAACACACACAACATCTGGTTAGGGAACAACAGTAAAAACAAAGGATTCCAACTCGGAATAAATCGGGCGTTATCTGTAAAGGGGGGTAATAGAACACATAGCAATGTCTCTAATTGACAAATCCAATGTTATTACTATGACACCGTACATTTATGCATTGTTTGCCTTGTCCAATGGTTGACCACAGTGAAGATGAAAACAAACTGTAATAACTCTTTCAGCGCCGAGTCTGATCAGGATCTATGTTATTTGCGCATCAGACAAGTGCTTCGGCTCCACTGTTTGAAGAGTAATCAGCATATAGTCTGTCAGACGGCACATCTGTTCTGTTCGACATTGACGGTGAACAAGTAAACCAGAAGCCACCGCGCCACACTGGCACACTGTTACTAGTTTTTCTGGGCAATCCAAAACAAATAGTGATCTATAACCCACATACATAGTGATTTATAACCCACATACATAGTGATCTATAACCCACATACATAGTTATTTATAACCCACATACATAGTGATCTATAACCCACATACATAGTGATTTATAACCCACATACATAGTGATCTATAACCCACATACATAGTTATTTATAACCCACATACATAGTTATTTATAACCCACATACATAGTGATTTATAACCCACATACATAGTGATCTATAACCCACATACATAGTTATTTATAACCCACATACATAGTTATTTATAACCCACATACATAGTTATTTATAACCCACATACATAGTTATTTATAACCCACATACATAGTTATTTATAACCCACATACATAGTTATTTATAACCCACATACATATTTATTTATAACCCACATACATAGTTATTTATAACCCACATACATAGTTATTTATAACCCACATACATAATTATTTATAACCCACATACATAGTTATTTATAACCCACATACATAGTGATTTATAACCCACATACATAGTGATTTATAACCCACAGACATAGTGATTTATAACCCACATACATAGTTATTTATAACCCCCACACAAGTTAATTTATAAACCACACGTGTGGAGATTTACATATATCAGCCACTTGCGTATTGATTTATAACACACGCACACATTGATGTATAACCCACATACGTATAGTTATTTAGCATGTATACATAGCAACGTCTAATCCCACATATAAATTAAAACATATACATGATGAATATATAAATAATATACTAACAATAACATATAGAATAACATATTACACAGTTGAACACATTTATGTCACATTTGAATATTACAGTCCACCATATTTCTAGTCACCTAGTGCTTTAAAATATTTGGTGCTAACTGTTTTTTGTTTTTTTTACGTTTTGTGGGCATAAAGGCGCACCAACAGCTTAGGTCATATGGCGACTCTCCAGCTAGTGTTGGTGGAGGAAGGAAGACACATTTAAACACCTCAACACATTGTGAATAACAATATAAACAAAGAATTCCAACTAACCGGACCAATATACATTTCGGGATAAATCGGACTTTATCTGGTAAGGGAGGTAATAATAGCACTCTGGCGTATCCCTCAATATTACAATTATATTACTGTGTAGATAGCATAAATATGCATCTCCTTATTAAAACGAAATTGGTGAAGACGTGTTTCCAACTATATACATGTCCCGATAATCGATAAACATCTATTAAACAAAACCATATAACGTTATCAATGTCTACATAATATAACATAACTGAACATAAGTGAACACGGTTGTAAAACACATTTGGGCCAAACAAGAACTCTTACATTTGAAATGCTTATTCATGCAGCATTTTCGTTAGTCCGACCCGAACATGACACCGAGGACAATATGCATGTACCAGGATAGACGTTATTGTCATATGTATGTATATCACGGTGTGACTGAAGGCCCAATATGTATGTATAACCCGGTGTGACCTCAGGCCCAAGATGCATGTATATCCCGTGTGACTGCAGCAGGCCCAAGATGCATGTATATCCCGGTGTGACTGCAGGACCAAGATGTATGTATATCCCGGTGTGACTGCAGGACCAAGATGTATGTATATCCCGGTGTGACTGCAGGCCCAAGATATATGTATATCCCGGTGCGACTCCAGCCCAAGATGTATGTATATCCCGGTGTGACTGCAGGACCAAGATGCATGTATATCCCGGTGTGACCTCAGGCCCAAGATGTATGTATATCCCGGTGTGACTGCAGGACCAAGATGCATGTATATCCCGGTGTGATCTCAGGCCCAAGATGTATGTATATTCCGGTGTGACTGCAGGCCTAATATGTATGTATATTCCGGTGTGACTGCAGGCCCAATATGCATGTATAACCCGGTGTGACTGCACGCCCAAGATGTATACATAACCCAGTATAGCTACAGGCCCAAGATGTATATATAACCCGATATAGCTCCAGGCCCAAGATGTATATATAACCCTATATAGCTACAGGCCCAAGACCTTTCGTTTCGCATCCTAAAACTCAGTGATTGGTGCAGGCTGTTGTTGCGGTACTGGACTGTTCACAGGTCTGTCGCCGCTGGGCTTTGGTGCTACTTTGGGTGAATTCGCCCGACCTATCATTTTAATCCTTGGGCCACCACTCCCTTCTCCTTCACTGCTTTGTGCTGTAAAATAAAGTAAAGTGTTTGTTCATGATCATATTGTGACAGATATTGAAAAGGCCAGCCATTTCTGACTTATATGACACCTCTTCTGGACATTCAGAACTTCCTGTATAGTATCCTTGCAGGCCAGGGACCAGGTGATTGGCAACCCGTAACCATTATTTAACTACAGTCAAACCTGTGTTAGTGGTCACCTCTATTAAGCAGCCAACCTGCATTAAGCAACCAGTTTCCAGATTCCCAATATGTTGTTTTGCTATATGTTTGACCTCTATTAAGCAGCCACCTGTGTTAAGCAGCCACTTTCTATGATTCCCTAGGCTGACTGCTTAAGACAGGTTTGACTGTAGTTGGTGGCTTAACAATCGGCCTTCTCAGAATGACCCACTGACGAGGTTCGAACGAGCTACCTCCTGTTCCGTAGGCAGGCGTATCAGCGATTAGGCCAAGTAGACTAATGTAGACAAACACAAGTTTTTCATGACGTACGATGCTCGCAAATAGTGGTGTATCATACGTCAGAAAGTGTCGACCATTACAATAAGAGAGAAACACTACTAAACGGAACTTATACGCTTTTACCAGTGGACTAAAACATGCAAACCGCACCAAGAATTAACATTGTATGTCAAACTCTCTCGTTGTCGCCGATGAAAGCGCCGATGAAAGCGTATATGTGGTAGTGTGTGTGTGTGTGGTGTGGTGTGGTGTGGTGTGGTGTGGTGTGGTGTGGTGTGGTGTGGTGTGGTGTGGTGTGGTGTGGTGTGGTGTGGTGTGGTGTGGTGTGGTGTGGTGTGGTGTGGTGTGGTGTGGTGTGGGTGTGGGTTGGGTGGGTGTGGGTGTGGGTGTGTGTGGGGTGGGTGTGGGTGTGGGTGTTGTGGGTGTGTGTGTGTGTGTGTGTGTGTGTGTGTGTGTGTGTGGTGTGTGTGTGTGCGTGTGCGTGTGCGTGTGCGTGTGCGTGTGCGTGTGCGTGTGCGTGTGCGTGTGCGTGTGCGTGTGCGTGTGCGTGTGTGTGTGTGTGTGTGAGGAAACCGGAGTACCCGGAGAAACCCTACATCTCCGATCTGGTGATCACCGTACTATCTCACAAACACCCCGGTTCGAGGATCAAACTCATCGAACACGGGTTACATTGGTAAGAAGCAAGCGTGCTAACCTCTGCTCTAATCGCCGCCCAGTGCGTATAGAAAGTGTGTAAACACGTGGTTACAATGAGAACAAATGGGGCGTGTGTATTCGTTGATTAAGATTGCTGCCAAAAAAATTCGCCTAACGTGCAAGTTTGTATTTCTGCACCGGATTATCACTTTAATTAAAACACTGTCGTGACGTCATACCTTTCTACTTGTAGTCCGTTATTATTAATATTGGACCTGTGTCAAAAGGTCAGAGTATTATATTAAATCCTACGCGTCAATTTTATTTAGTAGGATCTAGTTATATAAGTCTGTGTTTTAATTATGGTATAAGCATATACGTAATCTCATTAACTGGATGTACTATATCATTAACGTGTATCAAATTGAACAGAGGACTGAATTAGACATTAGCTATAAACATGGATGCTCACCGGTCAGTTACTTCCCCTGCATACATGTACTTCCTAAATGTAGTTTATATAAATTTAGTTTAGCTAGATTGCGAAACAACTTATATTAATCAATCTCTCGACTTCATTCCTGATGGAATCCATCGCCATGAGGGAGAGATAAGAGGCAACGTGGCATTTAAATGCCTTGCCTAAGGGCAGAATCGTAACGGCTCCAGCGGGGCTCGAACATTTCGCACCTGAAGCGAACGCGCTTCCACTGGGCTATCACGACTTCCACGTGTAGATATGTCTTATTAAGTGTGTTCCTCTGTTTGTGTCGCTGTTTCCTTTGGACAGCATGTTAGCAATTGTATTCCACTATCGTTTCTTATGAGTATTAAAGTACTATATCTTGACAAATCGCGTACTGTATATACAATGGGTACTTATTCGTAAACTAACTTTAGTTAATTAACACGACCGCAACTTCTGGTTAAGGAACAACAATAAAAACAAAGGATTTCAACTAACAGGGCATATTTACATCTTGGGATAAATCAGACTTTATCTGCCAAGGGAGGTAATTGAATATTAGAGATATTTCGCATTGGCGACTGGCAGCGCGAGCCCTGGACCGTCACTAACATGTTCAAACAGTTTCGATGTATCTGTTTGCACCGATATACTATTGTGAAAGTATAAGTAAGTAAGTAAATTTTATTATTGTGACATTTTGCTATGTACATTTACAAGCAATATTGCATAGTGACAACAACACCCGGTCAAGTTGGGCCTATAAGTCACTTTAATCTATTTGAAACTTAAAGTTTTGAATATCGAATATATACAAACTAATATATAGTATACATGCGTAAATAAAGTGATACATACATAAATATTTATAATAAATTCACAATATATTTAACAGGGTATGTATAAGGAACAACATTTTGTTTCTGTGTTTAGAGATACATTGGAATATACATGCATTGTATTTGTAAATGAAACTATACTTGAGGACATAGAAAACGCACACCTGCATGATATGATTATTATTACATAAAAACGAAATACGAAGGATTCCATCAAAGATATATCACATCTTTATTACAAAACACAAACTGAACAACAAAATGTTTAAAACTATGAATTTATATAGTTAACGTTTTTCATTTAAAATCACACTTTTCCGGATCTGTAGTCCAGTGGTAACACGCTGGACTGGTAATCCAGGGATCGCAGGTTCGATCCACCGTCTGACCCTAATAAAATTAACAGTCTTTCAGATGGGACGTTAAACCGAGGTCTCGTGTCGGTGCTTTACACCGTGCACATAAAAGAACCAGAGGAGACTCTGGAATGGATTTCTCTCTGTGTCATTGCACTATCCTCCAAAAACCTAAAATGACTAATCTCTTCAGGAGGCGTCGCTCACATGGGCAACCGATAGCGATGATAAATAAACGTAAAACACAGTGTGCATTTTCTATGTCCTCTAGTATATGAATACACTACTGCACCTATTCCCAATACTCATCATTTTATTAAGCCAATGCTAAACACTATAGCACTGTAATTACATTACAACATACTTTGGGGAGAGCTACGTGGATGAAAGCGTATATCTGGTCATTCGTGTGGGAGGAAACCGGAGTACCCGGAGAATACCCACCTGTTCGAGCTGGCGACAACCGTACCATCTCACATACTTCCCGGTCCGAGGATCGAACCCGGGTTGCATTGTTGAGAAGCGAGAGCGCTAACCACTGCGCTAATCGGACAGTCTATTCATACTGTCTATTTATGTGTATAGCTTACTATTTTTATCATCGTCCATGTACATCTGGAGCGCCTTGAACGCCTTAGAGGGAATATTTCCACCTGTATACCTTTTATCGACCAAATCCTCGTCATTTAGTTTATCAGGAAGTCCATCATCTTCGTCATCAGTGGTACGTACTGACGCTATAGAATTGGGGTAGGTTTACAGTTAGCAGGTGGTTACATAAACATGCTAGTACGATACAGTATTAGTAGAACGCGATAACTGTGGTTTTTATTTACCAATACTGGATTAGCCCATAACAATGAAATAGGGAATTGGGATGGACATGGTATACGATTTATATCTAATATCACAAGTTTGAATAAAGTAGCTACGTGATCTTGTGGATAAAACATGTGCTTTGTAATATTGCTGTCCTGGATCGAATCCTGGACGTTGCGTCATTTTTTATTTTTGACAACCAGATTTCTTTACCTGGAGAAGGAATACACAAGTAAATATATTTGTAACATGATTTTCTCGTGCACTAATACCGAGTATATTTGAAATTGGTGTCATATTAGATTACATATAGAATCTAGTAACATCGTAAAAATTAAAATGAATAAAGACAATTCTTGCAATGAGAATGAAACGAAAAGAGAGGCAGAGGAGCGATTTCGTAAGACCGATATTGCAGAACAAGCTTGTGAGCGGTTCATTATTGAGGTCAGTGATGAGGAGGGAACAAACACCACACGTGAGCAGGATGACTACTCAGACACTGATAGTGCATTTTGATGAACATTTGTATAATTATATGTCATGACAAGTACACATAAATAATAGAAAAAAAAGAAATATATCTAAATAAATAAAAAAACCAACAAAAAAAACGTTATTGGAAAGTGGTTCGAACCTACGCCACACAAATACAGTGAAACCCCTCAAAACCGGAACCCCTCTAAATCGGAATTCCCTCCAAACCGGACAATTTTCGCGGTCCCGATATTTTCCCTTCTTTGTTCATTGTAAAAACACTTCTCTAAACCGGAACCTCTCTTTTCCGAATACCGGACAAGTTTTCGGGACCATTTGTGCACATTTCTATTGCAAATAACCCCTGAAAACCGAACAGACAGCGGCGTAAAAACCGGATCCGAAACAACGTTTGTCTCACCTGAAACATAACACCTTCCGTGTTTTAACAAGTCAATTAATCAGTCGGCATATTGGTGTTTTATCCGTATTGTTTACATCCGACGTGGTGTTGTGAGAACATAAAGGCGTGATAAAAACCAATGATCCAAACCGAACTTCTCTTCCGGTCCGGAAGCCGTTCGGTTTAGAGGGGTTTCACTGCACAATAATATTGCAAGCCGGATAAACTATCCACTAGGTCATTAATCGGTTACAAAATAAATCAACGCATGCAAATTTAAGTAATACGAAACTATACAAATTAACGCCAATTATCGGATAAAATTCCTGATTTACCTGTGTTTGAATTACACCAGGTACCGTTAAAATAAAATTATCCCGATTCATTAATACGACAGTGTCTGACAAAATGGGGTCAAATTTGCAACATTTACGATCGGATAGTGTTCATGCTTTCTGTGTGTCGGAACTCATCCGATTACTCTGTACAGATGTTTAGCACATATGTGCATGATCAACTGTACTATACCCCTGTAAACCGAACAGCAACATGTCTAGATCAAATATGAGGTTGACTATTCTTTTAAACAATCGACTTTCAGCTCTTTTTTCTGGAGCGGACCATTGTCTAATGTTGTTAAAACGTATGGCCTAACTGAGGTACATTATCATACTTTGTATTGTATTGTATGCATAATAACATTGATTTCCAATAAAATATGATTATTGATTTCCAATATTATACAATTATGTATACAAAAATAAAATATTGTAAAATTAAAATGAGTCAATTGAATGGTAATTGCCAACCAGTAAATATATCTCAGATCACATGTAAGCATTGCGGAGTTGAACTGTTAACTTAAAAATGCCATACTATAAAACACATCTGTTGAAACCGAACTTTATCTCTGGTTCGGTGGCCGTTCGGCTTGGGGGGGGTTCATTGCAGTAGCAAGTTATTAACTCTTAAAGCGACACTTCATCGGTGAAAAATGAGCATTTCTACATAATGCAATTTCCAGTGTAATTTCGAATTTCGTCCTACTATTTACCACATGATCTCTGTATTTCAACTTATAAACATACGTCGTATGCGACGTTTTCTGACATAACACATTTATATAAGCAAGTTCTAAAATAAATCGTGGATCAACACGTGTATCATGAATACATATGTGCTATCAATGATCACAAAGCGTATTCGAACAACATTACCGTTATATCTAATTCCTCCCGCCTGCACATCATTATTTTCGGAGTACTCTGAATGAATATACATCTAAGCAGCAGTAGCACGCGCGGTATCACGCGCATTATCACGCGATGTCCACAGTGCTTACTGAATCAGATGTTAATTAATTATTCAAACTATTTCTAAAGAATATGTAGTAGCTATGCTATTTATACGTGAACACATGCATTTTTTTTGTTTTTTAAATGTTGTGATGTTGTGTCGCTTTAAAAAGAAATGTTATACAAGAATTAATCGGTAATAGATTTACCGTCATATGACAATGATGTAGCTAATATTGATGTCAACATTCGTATGGATCTCCGTCATTTAACGAATCAAATAGAAAGCTTAACAATCACTGCAATTTCTCTGTCAAAGAAAGTAGTCCCCACGGATTTACGAACAATACTTGTTCTGTCGTGTGAGATAATTTACTACCGATAAGTGTTTTACTTCTCCGGTTTTCATCGTAATTTACATGCAATTATGCACGAGTCTGATTACCTCAAACATCAGGCTCCGAAACTCGTGTCAGTTTTCACTAATTGCTTGATATCCAGATTGGTATGGTATCCCTTAGGTATTTTACCCAGCCAATAATAGTAGAGATATTGCCTTAAGCAATATTTTTGCATTAAATAGATACAGGAAATAATAGCATTCGGAACCAACAGCTGGAGCCTGCACAGGAATGGTGTTGTTAGATAAAATGTCAAATTGTTAAATAAAACTTAAATAGATTTTTTTAAATCGGAACTAGACGGGTCACCAGTACAGTGGAGTTCGAGCCCCGCTGGAGCCGTTATGATTGTGCCCTTAGGCAAGTTATTTAATTCCACGTTGCTTCTTCTCTCTCCCTCACGGCGATGGATTCCATCAGGAATGAGGTCTCAAGAGTGATTATTATAAGTTGTAAGAACTTATTTCGCAATCGAGCTAAATAAATTATGTATAAAAACACGTTAATCCAGGGGTCGCAGTTTCAATCCGGACCATCATCGTTCGGGTGGGACTTTAAACCGAGGTCTCGTATCGGTGATTTACACTATGTACGTAAAGGAACCAGTGGGATATTCTGGAATTGGTCTATGTCTGTATCATTGCACTATCCTCCAACTCTAATAGGACTAATCTCTTCAGGAGGCTTCGCTCATATGGGCAACCGGTAGTGACGATAAATCAAGGCAAAACACACACATTCAGCACCGGTAAGCACAATGTGTTCCTACTAGTTATTCAAGTTTTCTTATATTTGTATTTGGGGTGTTCAATCGTAGTTTAGGTCATATGGCAACTCTCCAACTATTGTTTGTGGAGATAAGACTCTGGTGCGCAGCCTTAAGTTAAACCATTTCAGGCACTGACAGCCACCAGGAGAAAACCACTGATCTTCCGAAGCCAGTTGGATAGCTTCCTCGCATGAACGACTTCGACACACCTAGTGGGGTTTCGAACCTAATTACGACCAGACGGGGCACCAAACCTGCGATCTGCATGTCAGGTGAAATCAGGAAAGGAATAGGTGTATATATTATTGTCGTTGGGGGAGGAGGAGGGATCGAGTCAGTGGACCGATGCTAAGGTATTTTGGTGGCAAAGATAAGATTGCATGCCTTCAAGTGGAGGGAATATTCATCATGACAAAAAAACAGCAACAATAAACAATAATTCCAGAGAAACTGTACATGCCCGGGCGTTGTGGCGTAAAGACAGCTACGCCACTGGGAACTTAAATGTGTAAGTGACGCCTATATGACAAGCACATGTAATGCACTTACGAGATCCGGACTTATTCATCAAGTCATCCTCTTTTGCAAGCGATTGAAGGAGTCTGA
Organism: Archivesica marissinica; assembly: GCA_014843695.1. Classification (NCBI taxonomy): domain Eukaryota; kingdom Metazoa; phylum Mollusca; class Bivalvia; order Venerida; family Vesicomyidae; genus Archivesica; species Archivesica marissinica. The sequence continues at coordinate 26,818,748 of CM026390.1, forward strand.
AAGACGGTGACGGGATATGATTACCTCTGTATCGTATAGACGCTTCGTCATAATTTCCAATTCGTTGCGGCTCTTCTGCAATATTTAAAGAAATAGGTGTGGTCAGTTAGGAGACAGACGGATCTGTAGACCAGTGGTAACACGCTGGACTGGTAATCCATGGATCGCAGGTTCGATCCCCCGTCTGACCCTAATAAAATTAAAGTCTTTCAGATGGGACTTTAAACTGAGGTCTCGTGTCGGTGCTTTACACCGTGCACGTAAAAGAACAAGAGGAGACTCTGGAATGGGTCTCTGTCTGTATCATTGCACTATCCTCCAAAAATCTAAAATGACTAATCTCTTCAGGAGGCGTCGTTCATATGGGCAACCGGTAGCGACGATAAATAAACGTAAAACACATTCAGTTAGGATACTTTTCATTAATTAGTTCAAGGAGTTGTCGGTGTCTGCTTTAAGTATTACATTATATGTATAAAAGTCTGCTTTAAGCATACATGATATGTATAAAAGTCTGCTTTAAGCATACATGATATGTATAAAAGTCTGCTTTAAGCATACATGATATGTATAAAAGTCTGCTTTAAGCATACATGATATGCATACAAGTCTACTTTAAGCAATACATTATATGTATAAAAGTCTGCTTTAAGCAATACATTATATGTATAAAAGTCTGCTTTAAGCATACATGATATGTATAAAAGTCTGCTTTAAGCAATACATTATATGTATAAAAGTCTGTTTTAAGTAATACATGATATGCATAAAAGTCTGTTTTAAGTAATACATGATATGTATAAAAGTCTGCTTTAAGCAATACATTATATGTATAAAAGTCTGTTTAAGCAATACATTATATATATAAAAGTCTGTTTTAAGCAATACATTATATGTATAAAAGTCTGTTTTAAGCAATACATTATATGTATAAAAGTCTGTTTTAAGCAATACATTATATGTATAAAAGTCTGCTTTAAGCAATACATTATATGTATAAAAGTCTGTTTTAAGCAATACATTATATGTATAAAAGTCTGTTTTAAGCAATACATATATAGCCCAGTAAACAGCATATACACAACCAGGTAAGCGCAGATTGTAGTCTTTAATATAGCATATATATAACCTATTAGTCTCAAAATTGGGCTTTAATACAGCAAGAGTACAATTCACTAAACGCAATTGTGGGCTGTAATACAGCGTAATTATATACAACGCAATAAACGCAGTTTTATGGGGCCTTAATGCAGTTTACGCAATATAGAAGTTTAATATAGCATATATACCGCGCAGTAAACTCAGATAGGGCTTTTATATAACATATATACAACGTAATAAGCACAGGAGATGGCTTTAATACAGCACATAACCTGTGCAGTAAACACATTAGGGAACTTTAATCCAGCATACATTGTAAATACATTAATACGACTTAATATATTAAATAATTATAACAATATATTATGATTATCATAATTAATGTATTTTAGAAAACTGACCCCGACACAACTGAAACAACACCACAAAGGAAGACGAGCAACACTCAGAAGATTCATTGTCGTATATACTGACACCTTCAAACATGTGCACTTTTATATTGAGCTTTTCTTTTTCGCTACAAATTTTAGAATTATGGATTTTTTACCTATCATGAGTGAAGAAAATAATCCTTCACATGGTGCACTAATTTACCCAATATTTACCCACCCATGTTGATACTAAATGTGCCAATATTATTTTCAAAAAGGAAATTTTACCTCTAAGGCGATGTGCACAGTTTCTTTTTTGGTGTCAGTATATTATACACACAACACGGCATTTCAATAACTTGCAATGGGAATACGTATACATTTGATCGTCTAGAACGAAGCAGAACTTTTCAATAACTTGCAGTAGGAATACGTATGCATTTGATCGTCTAGAACGAAGCAGAACTTTTCAATAACTTGCAGTAGGAATACGTATGCATTTGATCGTCTAGAACGAAGCAGAACTTTTCAATAACTTGCAGTAGGAATACGTATGCATTTGATCGTCTAGAACGAAGCAGAACTTTTCAATAACTTGCAGTAGGAATACGTATGCATTTGATCGTCTAGAACGAAGCAGAACTTTTCAATAACTTGCAGTAGGAATACGTATGCATTTGATCGTCTAGAACGAAGCAGAACTTTTCAATAACTTGCAGTAGGAATACGTATGCATTTGATCGTCTAGAACGAAGCAGAACTTTTCAATAACTTGCAGTAGGAATACGTATGCATTTGATCGTCTAGAACGAAGCAGGGTATACTTGCTCACAAACTGTTTGATGTATTGAAATGAGTCCACAATGTTCCATGTTCCTATCTTTCGTTTAACCCTTTCCTTCATAGAGAATTAGGTTAATATACTATTATATCTCCATACAAACAACAGCCATTTAACCCTTTCCTTCATAGAGATTTAGGTTAATATACTATTATATATCCATACAAACGACAGCCATTTAACCCTTTCCTTCATAGAGATTTAGGTTAATATACTATTATATCTCCATACAAACGACAGCCATTTAACCCTTTCCTTCATAGAGATTTAGGTTAATATACTATTATATCTCCATACAAACGACAGCCATTTAACCCTTTCCTTCATAGAGATTTAGGTCAATATACTATTATATCTCCATACAAACGACAGCCATTTAACCCTTTCCTTCATAGAGATTTAGGTCAATATACTATTATATCTCCATACAAACGACAGCCATTTAACCCTTTCTTTCATAGAGATTTATGTTAATATACTATTATATCTCCATACAAACGACAGCCATTTAACCCTTTCCTTCATAGAGATTTAGGTTAATATACTATTATATCTCCATACAAACGACAGCCATTTAACCCTTTCCTTCATAGAGATTTAGGTTAATATACTATTATATCTCCATACAAACGACAGCCATTTAACCCTTTCTTTCATAGAGATTTATGTTAATATACTATTATATCTCCATACAAACGACAGCCATTTAACCCTTTCCTTCAATGAGATTTAGGTTAATATACTATTATATCTCCATACAAACGACAGCCATTTAACCCTTTCCTTCATAGAGATTTAGGTTAATATACTATTATATCTCCATACATACAACAGCCATTTAACCCTTTTCTTCATAGAGATTTAGGTTAATATACTATTATATCTCCATACAAACGACAGCCATTTAACCATTTCCTTCATAGAGATTTAGGTTAATATACTATTATATCTCCATACAAACGACAGCCATTTAACACTTTCCTTCATAGAGATTTAGGTTAATATCCTATTATATCTCCATACAAACGACAGCCATTTAACCCTTTCCTTCATGGAGGTTTAGGTTAATACACTATTATATCTCCATACAAACGACAGCCATTTAACCCTTTCCTTCATGGAGATTTAGGTTAATATACTATTATATATCTCCATACAAACGACAGCCATTTAACCCTTTCCTTCATAGAGAGTTAGGTTAATATACTATTATATCTCCATACAAACGACTGCCATTTAACCCTTTCCTTCATAGAGATTTAGGTTAATATACTATTATATCTCCATACAAACGACAGCCATATAACCCTTTCCTTCATAGAGATTTAGGTTAATATCCTATTATATCTCCATACAAACGACAGCCATTTAACCCTTTCCTTCATGGAGGTTTAGGTTAATATACTATTATATCTCCATACAAACGACAGCCATTTAACCCTTTCCTTCATGGAGATTTAGGTTAATATACTATTATATATCTCCATACAAACGACAGCCATTTAACCCTTTCCTTCATAGAGAGTTAGGTTAATATACTATTATATCTCCATACAAACGACAGCCATTTAACCCTTTCCTTCATAGAGATTTAGGTTAATATACTATTATATCTCCATACAAACGACAGCCATATAACCCTTTCCTTCATAGAGATTTAGGTTAATATACTATTATATCTCCATACAAACGACAGCCATTTAACCATTTCCTTCATGGAGATTTAGGTTAATATACTATTATATCTCCATACAAACGGCAGCCATTTAACCCTTTCCTTCATAGAGATTTAGGTTAATATACTATTATATCTCCATACAAACGACAGCCATTTAACCCTTTCCTTCATAGAGATTTAGGTTAATATACTATTATATCTCCATACAATCGACAGCCATTTAACCCGTTCCTTTATGGAGATTTAGGTTAATATACTATTATATCTCCATACAAACGGCAGCCATTTAACCCTTTCCTTCATAGAGATTTAGGTTAATATACTATTATATCTCCATACAAACGACAGCTATTTAGCTATCATGCGGTGGATAAGTAGTCGCCATATCTATCCCACCTCCATAGATATTACTGGGACTACATAGAGATTTAGGTTAATAAACTATTATATCTCCATACAAACGACAGCCATTTAGCTATCATGCAGTGGATAAGTAGTCACCATATCTATCCCACCACCATATATATTACTGGGACTACATAGAGATTTAGGTTAATATACTATTATATCTCCATACAAACGACAGCCATGTAACCCTTTCCTTCATAGAGATTTAGGTTAATATACTATTATATCTCCATACAAACGACAGCCATTTAACCCTTTCCTTCACAGAGATTTAGGTTAATATACTATTATATCTCCATACAAACGACAGCCATTTAACCCTTTCCTTCATAGAGATTTAGGTTAATATACTATTATATCTCCATACAAACGACAGCCATTTAACCCTTTCCTTCATAGATATTTAGGTTAATATACTATTATATCTCCATACAAACGACAGCCATTTAACCATTTCCTTCATAGAGATTTAGGTTAATATACTATTATATCTCCATACAAACGACAGCCATTTAACACTTTCCTTCATAGAGATTTAGGTTAATATACTATTATATCTCCATACAAACGACAGCCATTTAACCCTTTCCTTCATGGAGGTTTAGGTTAATATACTATTATATCTCCATACAAACGACAGCCATTTAACCCTTTCCTTCATGGAGATTTAGGTTAATATACTATTATATATCTCCATACAAACGACAGCCATTTAACCCTTTCCTTCATAGAGATTTAGGTTAATATACTATTATATCTCCATACAAACGACTGCCATTTAACCCTTTCCTTCATAGAGATTTAGGTTAATATACTATAATAAATCCATACAAACGACAGCCATTTAACCCTTTCCTTCATAGAGGTTTAGGTTAATATACTATTATATCTCCATACAAACGACAGCCATTTAACCCTTTCCTTCATAGAGGTTTAGGTTAATATACTATTATATCTCCATACAAACGGCAGCCATTTAACCCTTTCCTTCATAGAGATTTAGGTTAATATACTATTATATCTCCATACAAACGACAGCCATTTAACCCTTTCCTTCATGGAGATTTAGGTTAATATACTATTATATCTCCATACAAACGACAGCCATTTAACCCTTTCCTTCATGGAGATTTAGGTTAATATACTATTAAAACTCCATACAAACGACAGCCATTTAACCCTTTCCTTCATAGAGATTTAGGTTAATATACTATTATATCTCCATACAAACGACAGCCATTTAACCCTTTCCTTCATGGAGATTTAGGTTAATATACTATTATATCTCCATACAATCGACAGCCATTTAACCCTTTCCTTTATGGAGATTTAGGTTAATATACTATTATATCTCCATACAAACGGCAGCCATTTAACCCTTTCCTTCATGGAGATTTAGGTTAATATACTATTATATATCTCCATACAAACGACAGCTATTTAGCTATCATGCAGTGGATAAGTAGTCGCCATATCTATCCCACCTCCATAGATATTACTGGGACTACATAGAGATTTAGGTTAATATACTATTATAACTCCATACAAACGACAGCCATTTAGCTATCATGCAGTGGATAAGTAGTCACCATATCTATCCCACCACCATATATATTACTGGGACTACATAGAGATTTAGGTTAATATACTATTATATCTCCATACAATCGACAGCCATTTAACCCTTTCCTTTATGGAGATTTAGGTTAATATACTATTATATCTCCATACAAACGGCAGCCATTTAACCCTTTCCTTCATGGAGATTTAGGTTAATATACTATTATATATCTCCATACAAACGACAGCTATTTAGCTATCATGCAGTGGATAAGTAGTCGCCATATCTATCCCACCTCCATAGATATTACTGGGACTACATAGAGATTTAGGTTAATATACTATTATAACTCCATACAAACGACAGCCATTTAGCTATCATGCAGTGGATAAGTAGTCACCATATCTATCCCACCACCATATATATTACTGGGACTACATAGAGATTTAGGTTAATATACTATTATATCTCCATACAAACGACAGCCATGTAACCTTTTCCTTCATAGAGATTTAGGTTAATATACTATTATATCTCCATACAAACAGCAGCCATTTAACCCTTTCCTTCACAGAGATTTAGGTTAATATACTATTATACCTCCATACAAACGACAGCCATTTAACCCTTTCCTTCATAGAGATTTAGGTTAATATACTATTATATCTCCATACAAACGACAGCCATTTAACCCTTTCCTTCATAGAGATTTAGGTTAATATACTATTATATCTCCATACAAACGACAGCCATTTAACCCTTTCCTTCATAGAGATTTAGGTTAATATACTATTATATCTCCATACAAACGACAGCCATTTAACACTTTCCTTCATAGAGATTTAGGTTAATGTACTATTATATCTCCATACAAACGACAGCCATTTAACCCTTTCCTTCATAGAGATTTAGGTTAATATACTATTATATCTCCATACAAACGACAGCCATTTAACCCTTTCCTTCATGGAGATTTAGGTTAATATACTATTATATATCTCCATACAAACGACAGCTATTTAGCTATCATGCAGTGGATAAGTAGTCGCCATATCTATCCCACCTCCATAGATATTACTGGGACTACATAGAGATTTAGGTTAATATACTATTATAACTCCATACAAACGACAGCCATTTAGCTATCATGCAGTGGATAAGTAGTCACCATATCTATCCCACCACCATATATATTACTGGGACTACATAGAGATTTAGGTTAATATACTATTATATCTCCATACAAACGACAGCCATGTAACCTTTTCCTTCATAGAGATTTAGGTTAATATACTATTATATCTCCATACAAACAACAGCCATTTAACCCTTTCCTTCACAGAGATTTAGGTTAATATACTATTATACCTCCATACAAACGACAGCCATTTAACCCTTTCCTTCATAGAGATTTAGGTTAATATACTATTATATCTCCATACAAACGACAGCCATTTAACCCTTTCCTTCATAGAGATTTAGGTTAATATACTATTATATCTCCATACAAACGACAGCCATTTAACCCTTTCCTTCATAGAGATTTAGGTTAATATACTATTATATCTCCATACAAACGACAGCCATTTAACACTTTCCTTCATAGAGATTTAGGTTAATGTACTATTATATCTCCATACAAACGACAGCCATTTAACCCTTTCCTTCATGGAGGTTTAGGTTAATATACTATTATATCTCCATACAAACGACAGCCATTTAACCCTTTCCTTCATGGAGATTTAGGTTAATATACTATTATATATCTCCATACAAACGACAGCCATTTAACCCTTTCCTTCATAGAGATTTAGGTTAATATACTATTATATCTCCATACAAACGACTGCCATTTAACCCTTTCCTTCATAGAGATTTAGGTTAATATACTATAATAACTCCATACAAACGACAGCCATTTAACCCTTTCCTTTATAGAGATTTAGGTTAATATACTATTATATCTCCATACAAACGACAGCCATTTAACCCTTTCCTTCATGGAGGTTTAGGTTAATATACTATTATATCTCCATACAAACGGCAGCCATTTAACCCTTTCCTTCATAGAGATTTAGGTTAATATACTATTATATCTCCATACAAACGACAGCCATTTAACCCTTTCCTTCATGGAGGTTTAGGTTAATATACTATTATATCTCCATACAAACGACAGCCATTTAACCCTTTCCTTCATGGAGTTTTAGGTTAATATACTATTAAAACTCCATACAAACGACAGCCATTTAACCCTTTCCTTCATAGAGATTTAGATTAATATACTATTATATCTCCATACAAACGACAGCCATTTAACCCTTTCCTTCATGGAGATTTAGGTTAATATACTATTATATCTCCATACAATCGACAACCATTTAACCCTTTCCTTTATGGAGATTTAGGTTAATATACTATTATATCTCCATGCAAACGGCAGCCATTTAACCCTTTCCTTCATGGAGATTTAGGTTAATATACTATTATATCTCCATACAAACGACAGCTATTTAGCTATCATGCAGTGGATAAGTAGTCGCCATATCTATCCCACCTCCATAGATATTACTGGGACTACATAGAGATTTAGGTTAATATACTATTATATCTCCATACAAACGACAGCCATTTAACCCTTTCCTTCATGGAGATTTAGGTTAATATACTATTAAAACTCCATACAAACGACAGCCATTTAGCTATCATGCAGTGGATAAGTAGTCACCATATCTATCCCACCACCATATATATTACTGGGACTACATAGAGATTTAGGTTAATATACTATTATATCTCCATACAAACGACAGCCATTTAACCCTTTCCGTCATAGAGATTTAGGTTAATATACTATTATATCTCCATACATACGACAGCCATTTAACCCTTTCCTTCATAGAGATTTAGGTTAATATACTATTATATCTCCATACAAACGACAGCCATTTAACCATTTCCTTCATAGAGATTTAGGTTAATATACTATTATATCTCCATACAAACGACAGCCATTTAACACTTTCCTTCATAGAGATTTAGGTTAATATACTATTATATCTCCATACAAACGACAGCCATTTAACCCTTTCCTTCATGGAGGTTTAGGTTAATATACTATTATATCTCCATACAAACGACAGCCATTTAACCCTTTCCTTCATGGAGATTTAGGGTAATATACTATTATATATCTCCATACAAACGACAGCCATTTAACCCTTTCCTTCATAGAGATTTAGGTTAATATACTATTATATCTCCATACAAACGACTGCCATTTAACCCTTTCCATCATAGAGATTTAGGTTAATATACTATAATAACTCCATACAAACAACAGCCATTTAACCCTTTCCTTTATAGAGATTTAGGTTAATATACTATTATATCTCCATACAAACGACAGCCATTTAACCCTTTCCTTCATGGAGGTTTAGGTTAATATACTATTATATCTCCATACAAACGGCAGCCATTTAACCCTTTCCTTCATAGAGATTTAGGTTAATATACTATTATATCTCCATACAAACGACAGCCATTTAACCCTTTCCTTCATGGAGGTTTAGGTTAATATACTATTATATCTCCATACAAACGACAGCCATTTAACCCTTTCCTTCATGGAGTTTTAGGTTAATATACTATTAAAACTCCATACAAACGACAGCCATTTAACCCTTTCCTTCATAGAGATTTAGGTTAATATACTATTATATCTCCATACAAACGACAGCCATTTAACCCTTTCCTTCATGGAGATTTAGGTTAATATACTATTATATCTCCATACAATCGACAGCCATTTAACCCTTTCCTTTATGGAGATTTAGGTTAATATACTATTATATCTCCATACAAACGGCAGCCATTTAACCCTTTCCTTCATGGAGATTTAGGTTAATATACTATTATAACTCCATACAAACGACAGCTATTTAGCTATCATGCAGTGGATAAGTAGTCGCCATATCTATCCCACCTCCATAGATATTACTGGGACTACATAGAGATTTAGGTTAATATACTATTATAACTCCATACAAACGACAGCCATTTAGCTATCATGCAGTCGATAAGTAGTCACCTTATCTATCCCACCACCGTATATATTACTGGGACTACATAGAGATTTAGGTTAATATACTGTTATATCTCCATACAAACGACAGCCATTTAGCCATCATGCAGTGGATAAGTAGTCGCCATATCTATCCCACCTCCATAGATAGTACTGGGAGTACATGAGATTCTGGCCTTTATTATGAACATTGGCTTGGCTACTACATTGTCAATGTATGTTGTATTGGTAATGGCGTCAATAGGTGCTTCAATGAGGGAAAGGGTTTATTACGAACATTGGTTTGACTACTACATTGACAATGGCCACACACGCTTCTCAATAAGTTACTATCAGTTTTATTTAAAACAGAACTAAGGATGACAACTCTGTCAATACTGTTGACTCAGCATAGTCATAGAATGAATCTGAATTATTCCCCTTACATCTAGTGTGGTTATGTGCTATTCCTTACCGTTCTCCTCATCCTGGTCAGTACCCCTTGCTGCTACGTTAGGTCTATTGTCGGAAGCAGCGTTTTTATTTAGTCTGTGAAAAGCTTTTGATGGTATATCGGCTTTCGTGTGAAGGCCAGAAAACCGCATCTCGTCATCCTCCGAGTTATGGCGTAACAATGGATCACGTGGTTTCTTTGGTTTGTAGCCTTTAATGAGTGAAACGATAGCATGCGTTTAACAACAATACGCCATGCGCACACACACACACAAGTAATATTCCAAATGAGACAATGAGTGACTTTGCCGGTTTGTTTATTACCTTCCGAAAAAGTCACATTTATCCGGAAATGTGTATTTGTTCGAGTTTTACTGAAGGTTGAGAACATGGAGGCAAAGCAAACAAACGATGAAACCAGAGGAATCCAATTCAGAAGACGTATCCTCCTTAAAGAGTATTCAGGGGAAGTAACTGACCACTGTCTCTCATTGTGTCCATCAATATCATGACTGCCAACATTTGATTCATTTAATAATCGTGAATGTGCTTAATATACATATATATATATATTCAAATTGTAAAAGAAAGCAACGTATCGGATTTATATATTATATATTTTCCCGAATATTCGAATACTGGAATAGTATTCGGATACTCGGACGTTTGAGCGAATATTCGATTAGTCGAATGTTCGTTGCCATCCCTAATATATATATATATAGGATCTAACACGAGTTTTGGAATGTTGCTATTAAACTAGCCTGTGTTGCAAGCTTAATTCCAACAACAAGTTTCATAAAATATGGTATTAACTCCTTTATATCACATTACCATATTGAGTTGTAATCATATTTTTGCACAACATAATGTTGACAGTGCAATTTGTCATGATGTCACTAAATTATCATGACGTCACTACGCAAAGCAGCGTTATATTTAATTACGTCAATACCTCTTTTAAATCAATCGTAGTTTGTCTTACCATTAACGTT
>CM026390.1:26831218-26943718 GCA_014843695.1 Archivesica marissinica
GTCGGGTCAATATATGAAAAATAAGGGCCTAACCCCAAAAAATTTTATAATAAAGGTTTTTTTGTTTTAGGTGTATCATTAGGTTGTACTAGAACCCTGAAAAAAAGTTTACCAAAATCAGACCCCGGGAAAGTGGTTAATTAGCATAATTTCAAAATGGCACCCCCAAAATTTTCAATGTACAGAAAAAAAATTTCTTGTTCAATTTAGACCCTATAAATGTATTACAAATAGATAGAAACATGGTTGCTTTACCTAATGAACACATCAGAAAACTTCTATGACGTCATTGTGACGTCATTGTGACGTCATAATGACGCTGCTGTCTCAATTACGTCATATGATATCATGAATCATTACTGTTTTTCCTGACTACCAAGACTTAAAGAAATATTTTTTGCTTCAGGATTTGAAAATGGATAACGGAGAGCTTGACGAAGACGTATGCCCAATTTGCAAAGCGAGTTTGGAAGACGCCAAGGACACTGATGTTTCCAAACTTGCAACGAAGGGTGCTGAAAAAATCAACAAATCAAGCCAAGAAAGGGGTTGTGATGATGTTGTCGCAAGACCAAACCAACGAGTACACAAGAAATGTCGATCCTCGTGGACAAATGATAAAGCAATCAAACAGGCTTTAAAACGTTCTTCTGAATCATCATCACCTGTAAAGAAGAAGAGCCGCCGTATGAGCTTAGGGCCATATGACCCTAAAAAGGACTGCCTCTTCTGTGGCCGTGAAATTTCTAAGGGTACTCATGGACATGAAGTGCCGGTGAGATTCTCACTGACTGTTTCCCTCAGACGATACTGAAACATTGCAAAGAAAGACACGATGATTGGGCGCATATTGTTCAGGGTAAAATTGAATATCTTGGTACAAATTTGCAAGCTTCTGACTGTGTTTACCATAAACGCTGCAATACCTACTTTCGATTGGGGCAGGAAATGCCAGACCAGTTTCGATCAGAGGCAGTGCAAAAACCAATAAACATCGGGCGGCCCAAAAACGAGGACCAGCGAGAAGCATTTGTGGCAGTTTGTGAATATTTGGAAAGCAATGATGAAGAACAAATTACGATATCTGAACGTGTGAGCAAAATGGGTGAATACTTACTTGAAGAAGACTCTGTGCCATATGGAAGTCAATATATGAAGCAAAAACTGAAAGAACGCTACAATGATTCTATATGCATAGCGGAAGTAAAAGGGCTTCAGGATATAGTGACGATGAGGGGGAAAACTGCAAAAATACTTCGCACCTATTTCGAGACTTCAAAAGATGGTGATTCCGAAAGTCAGAAACTTGCAATCATTGCTACAGTTGCCCAGCTCCTGAAGTGCGATATCAAGACTGAAATCCCATCAGTCACTGATCGATATCCTTCTTCGCAGAGCCTCAAACTAGACACTACATTAGATTACTTGCCGATTTCACTGCGTACCATGTTGAATAAACTGTTTGTGGGGACAGATAAAGATGAAAAAGTTGCTGCTATCGGGCAGTCAATAATACAATGTTCGCCCGCGGGCACTTGTAGTGCCACTTCAAATAGGACTTGCTACTCAGCTACACCATCTCTATAAGTCACGATTTCTCATTGACACCTTGTCTGTCATGGGGTTTAGCTCTTCTTATGGGGAGGTGCAGAGATTCTTGCAAAATGCTGCTGATGTGGTTGCACCAGAGTTACTTGGGAAAGGATCATCTGGTACAGTATTATTCGCTGCTGATAATGTTGACCACAATATCATAACTCTGGATGGAAAAGGAACCTTCCATGGAATGGGAATGGTGGCAGCAACAACACCAGGACAGGTGACAACCCATGTTGTCCATAGGAAAAACGTTTCCAAATTGAATGTGAAAGAAATGTCACGGGTTGATATCATTGATTATCGCTTCTCCACATTTGCACGTCGTAACATTATGTTTGAAATACTTCCAGAACTTCACTTTCCTGTCCCAGTTGTAGACATTCTATGGGAGCTCTCATTCTGTTTCCACATGGACACACCCAACTGGCAGGGAATGATGAACATAGTTCATAGCTTATCTGACCACCCTGGAAAATCATCTGTCACATTCCTACCAATGATCGACATGTATCCAAGTGATCCAACTTGCATACTCTCCACACTTAGTTTCATTTGTGACCTAGCAGCGAAACACAAGATTGCGCCAATCGTGACATTCGACCAACCCTTGTTCTTTAAGGCCTCGGAAATAATCTACAATTCACCAGAGGAGCCACCTGAAGAACATTACGTTGATGTTAGGAAGTTTCCATACGTTGATGAACGTGCTCGGTGCTATTGGCACACTTATGCAAGGTTCGGGTCTGACGGACATCCTCGAAACTGTTTATGGTGACAATGCAGTAAAGCATATGATTGGTGGTAAAGCTGTGCAGAGAGCATTGCGGGGCCACCTCTTGTTTGAAAAATGCTTGAATGGAATGCTGGTCTGTGAAATGATGGAAAGCGATCCCGAGTTCGCTAATTCAGTGAAGATGTGTGAGGACATGTACAACTCGTTGTTAGAAGGCAAGACCACATTAGAAACAGTAGCTACCTCGGAGACAAACGCAAAACTTCAGCAAACACTTGACAAAAAGAAACTTGAGTTGTCTGACCAATCCAGGACAAGTAAGCTTTGGGTTGCTTACATGAACATGGTAAGAAGTGCAAGAATGCTTTTGATGGCAGATCGAATGGGCTCATGGGAAAGACATCTTAGTGCTGTTGCCGAATGTTTGCCAATATTTGCTGCAACAGGACACTACAATTACCTAAAATCAGCACACTTGTACTTGCAAAACATGCACAACCTTGAAACAAAGGATCCTGCTATATTCAGGAAATTTCAAGATGGATTCCATGTAATCAGGCGTTCAGACAAATTCTGGGCTGGCCTGGGTTCCGACCTTGTGATTGAGCAGACCTTGATGCGCTCGCTAAAGTCAACCGGCGGCTTGACACGGGGAAGTGGGATGAGTGAAGAGCAGCGAGCCTTGTGGGTGTTATCATCACCGGTTTGTTCTGAGTACAATCATGCGATGGGGGACTTCAACAAGCGTGCCTTTTCAACGAGTGTGCAACATAAGGATATGAGTGGAGAAAGGATGAAGAGATATCAGGCCGACCTTGTAAAAATCAAAGAAAAGCTCGAATCATGCAGTCCATTCTCTGCTGATCCAACATTGAGGAACATCATCACAGGAGTGGTTGCACAGGATGGCGTAAATGTTGACGACTATCAGAAAGTCGGGAGACAAATCATAGACAAAATGGAGGGTCAGCCAATTTTCACGTATGCAAGCAAACGAAAGGATAAAGTGAAAACATTAGGTGATTCATGCTCAGTGAAAGTTTCGCAAGACAGATCTATTGATCCTGCCTTACTGTTTCAGAGACTTCTTGTCATATCCAATGCAGGCGACTGTTCTTTAGAGGAGGTTCTAGAGTATGAACTTAGTCCATTTCCCCCAGCCTTGTTCGAGGCAAGCTACATCATGAGGAAGCCAGAAAAAACACAACTTGCTAAAGCAATAGATGACTATGCCTGTAGCCTGTCAGATGAGGCTGTTACGAACGAAGTGCCGCAGACCGAGAGCTATGTCCTAGACGGTGGTTCCCTCATGCATCGCGTACAGTGGACAAAAGGAAGCACATACGGTGCAATTGCGGACTGTTACGTTGACTTCACCTTACGCAATTATGGAATGGCGACAGTCGTTTTTGACGGATATCATGATCAACCATCAGTGAAGGACAGTACCCACCAGCGCCGTCAGCAGAAAAACCATCCAAAAGTGAGCTTCACTCCAACAACTGTGTTCACAGGAAAGAAGGAGGACTTCCTGTCTCAAGGTTGCAATAAGCAAGGGCTCATCAATATGATAAGCGACAGACTCCGCGAGAAAGGCTGCACAGTAATGAATGCCGAAGGGGATGCCGATTATGATATTGTTCAGGCAGCTATTGCAGTTTCTGAATACAAGACTACGACCCTAATCGGAGAGGATACAGACCTGTTGATCCTTCTCCTCCATCATATGGACAGTCAGAAGAAAACTCTGTATTTTCGCTCAGACAAGAAGTCAAACGATCAGAGGGTGTACAACATCAACACAATAAAGGAGTGCCTTGGACAACAGTTATGTTCTCAGTTGCTGTTTATCCACGCGTTCACGGGATGTGATACAACATCGCGGGTTTTCGGGATGGGAAAGAAAACATTCTTTCAGAAAGTTGCCCAAGGGGATGAACAGTTAAAATCCTGTGCACTTGCTTTTACCAAACCTGGCCAGACAGCGGACACAATAGAACAGCATGGTAACCAGTCGATGGTTTTACTGTTTTCCGGAAAGCAAACGGATTATCTTGCTTCTTTGCGACATTCGGTGTTTAAAAAGAAAGTGGTTTCAGCATCATCCTTTGTTGCGCCTGCTAGACTCCCACCAACTGCATCTGCGACAAATTTCCATTCCCTGCGTGCTTACTATCAAATAATGACATGGCTAGGACTTGAGAGTAATTTGGATGCCACTGACTGGGGTTGGAAAATTGAGGACAATCAATTCGCACCAGTTATGACTGCAAAAAACCCTGCGCCGGACAATTTGTTAAAGATTGTGCATTGCAATTGCACGACCGCTTGCACAACACAGCGCTGTACATGTAGGAGGTACGGTTTACCTTGCACCTCTGCTTGTGGAGAATGCCAACTTGAATCCTGTGAAAACCCAAACAACGTTCTTCCAATGGATCAAGATGACACAGAAGACAGTGACGATGATGACTAATTGTATGTGACAGTCATAACTTAAAGGCTCTTAGTGGTTTCTGACATTCAGTGTGTTATGGACGAGTTTGAATTAATTGCCTATTTCTGTAAGGACAACCAGCTGACATGACATTTCCGTTCATATGGTCATACGGTGATGCAGGGATTTGTTCCTAGGTTGCATGGTGTCATGACGTCACTACCAATAACCATGTATTATTCACAGACCTTTCAGAAAATACTGTATTGTATAGGCAGATCAAATTTTCAAAAAAATGTTTTCAGAAAGTGTGTATTTGTTGAAAAAAGTTTATAAAAATGCATGTATTATTCATTGTCGTCATCATTGACGTCATAATGACGTCATAGAAGTTTTCTGATGTGTTCATTAGGTAAACCAACCATGTTTCTATCTATTTGTAATACATTTATAGGGTCTAATTTGAATTATAAAAAAGTTTCCTGTACATTGAAAATTTGGGGGGGGGGGGTGCCATTTTGAAAATATGCTAATTAACCACTTTCCCGGGGTCAAATTTTGGTAAACTTTTTTTCAGGGGTCTAGTACAACCTAATGATACACCTAAAACAAAAAAACCTTTATTATAAATTTGTTTGGGGTCAAACCTTACATTGACCCTAGTTACGTGCCAATTCAAATAGAAATGTGCATACATTAAAGTTGAATTTACAAATTATAAGGATTATTATCTCAACCAATCAGAATCCGTCCACGTATTATTACACGTGTGTACATATCAGAAATTATGAGATGACTGTATCACACTGAATACAAGCACATTTATAAAATAGGTTAACAGTACCGCAATATCAAAATAAAAAGTAAAATTGCCATATTACGATTAAGTTTCCAAATATTAAATATTTTTAATTATCGTGAATGTGTTTATCGATGCTCTAAATTAAAATGTAATATTTTATATTTAACAAATTTAATAGAATATAAATATTATTGTAAGGATAGAGGATTTATAAGATATACCAATAGTAGAATCACAGACGCTTGTGGTCTGGAGAAATGTTTTCGGGTTCAAAACAACAAAACTATTTTTTTTATGAACACTGAGATACACTATAGACTTGGCATAGCCCGGGAACAGGCGTCGATATATTTTGCCTGGTCAGTCAAATAAATATATTTTAACACCGATACTATTAATTAGACCATATTGAGTTTCTGATCATATCAACATGTCATTTTGCCAGAAGTTAAAAAGTGAAAAATCGACAGACTGGCACCCAGGCTAGCATTGACACTATGCATACACTATACATACACTATGCGTACACTATATACTCGTATACACTATTAATACAATATGCATACACTATACATACACTATGCATACACTATACATACACTAAATATACACTATGTATACACTATACATACACTATACATACACTATACATACACTATACATACACTATACATACACTATGCATACACTATACATACACTATACATACACTATGCATACACTATACATACACTATACATACACTATGCATACACTATACATATACTATGTATACACTATACATACACTATACATACACTATGCATACACTATACATACACTATGCATACACTATACATACACTAAATATACACTATGCATACACTATACATACACTATGCATACACTATACATACACTATACATACACTATGCATACACTATACATACACTAAATATACACTATGCATACACTATACATACACTATGCATACACTATACATACACTAAATATACACTATGCATACACTATACATACAATATACATACACTATACATACACTATACATATACTATACATACACTATACATACACTATACATACACTATACATACACTATACATACACTATACATACACTATACATACACTATACATATACTATACATACACTATACATACACTATACATACAATATACATACAATATGTATACACTATACATACACTATACATACACTATACATACACTATACATACACTATACATATACTATACATACACTATACATACACTATACATACAATATACATACAATATGTATACACTATACATACACTATGCATACACTATACATACACTATACATACACTATACATATACTATACATACACTATACATATACTATACATACAATATGCATACACTATACATACAATATACATACACTATGCATACAATATACATACAATATGCATACACTATACATACACTATGCATACACTATGCATACACTATACATACAATATGCATACACTATACATACACTATACATACACTATGCATACACTATACATACACTATACATACACTATACATACACTATACATACACTATACATACACTATGCATACACTATACATACACTATACATACACTATACATACACTATACATACACTATGCATACACTATGCATACAATATACATACAATATGCATACACTATACATACACTATACATACACTATGCATACACTATACATACAATATGCATACACTATAATACACTATAATACACTATAATACACTATAATACACTATACATACACTATGTATACACTATACACACACTATGTATACACTATACATACAATATGCATACACTATAATACACTATAATACACTATAATACACTATAATACACTATAATACACTATACATATACTATGTATACACTGTACATACACTATGTATACACTATGCATACACTATACATACACTATGTATACACTATACATACACTATACATACACTATACATACACTATGTATACACTATACATACACTATACATACACTATGTATACACTATACATACACTATACATACACTATGTATACACTATACATACACTATGCATACACTATACATACACTATGTATACACTATGCATACACTATACATACACTATGTATACACTATACATACACTATACATACACTATGTATACACTATACATACACTATACATACACTATACATACACTATGCATACACTATACATACACTATGTATACACTATACATACAATATACATACACTATACATACACTATACATACACTATACATACACTATACATACACTATACATACACTATACATACAATATACATACACTATACATACACTATACATACACTATACATACAATATACATACACTATGCATACAATATACATACAATATGCATACACTATACATACACTATACATACACTATGCATACACTATACATACAATATGCATACACTATAATACACTATAATACACTATAATACACTATACATACACTATGTATACACTATACACACACTATGTATACACTATACATACAATATGCATACACTATAATACACTATAATACACTATAATACACTATAATACACTATACATATACTATGTATACACTGTACATACACTATGTATACACTATGTATACACTATGCATACACTATACATACACTATGTATACACTATACATACACTATACATACACTATACATACACTATACATACACTATACATACACTATACATACACTATGCATACACTATACATACACTATGTATACACTATACATACACTATACATACACTATGCATACACTATACATACACTATACATACACTATACATACACTATGCATACACTATACATACACTATGTATACACTATACATACACTATACATACACTATACATACACTATGTATACACTATACATACACTATACATACACTATGTATACACTATACATACACTATACATACACTATGTATACACTATACATACACTATACATATACTATACATACACTATACATACACTATACATACACTATGTATACACTATACATACACTATACATACACTATGTATACACTATACATACACTATACATATACTATACATACAATATACATACACTATACATACACTATACATACACTATACATACACTATACATACACTATACATACACTATACATACACTATGTATACACTATACATACACTATACATACACTATGTATACACTATACATACACTATACATACACTATGCATACACTATACATACACTATGCATACACTATACATACACTATACATACACTATGCATACACTATACATACACTATGTATACACTATACATACACTATACATACACTATGCATACACTATACATACACTATACATACACTATACATACACTATGCATACACTATACATACACTATGTATACACTATACATACACTATACATACACTATACATACACTATGTATACACTATACATACACTATACATACACTATGTATACACTATACATACACTATACATACACTATGTATACACTATACATACACTATACATATACTATACATACACTATGCATACACTATACATACACTATGCATACACTATGCATACACTATACACACACTATAATACACTGTACATACACTATGTATACACTATACATACACTATGCATACACTATACATATACTATGCATACAATATACATACACTATACATACACTATACATACACTATACATACACTATGCATACACTATACATACACTATACATACACTATACATACACTATGTATACACTATACATACACTATACATACACTATGCATACACTATGCATACACTATACATACACTATACATACAATATACATACACTATGCATACACTATACATACATATACATACACTATGCATACACTATACATACACTCTTTTTAGGCCTTTCCAAACAAGTTTTATTATATGACACCCCGTCACTATCAAGGCTATATATACTGACATATGCCGACAGTGTCAAGCCTATAGTGTATCATAGTGTTCATAAAAAATAAAATTTTAAATGGGAGTTTTGTGGTTTTGAACCCGAAACATTTGTCCAGACCACAAACGTCTGTGACTAGAAGTGCAGAATCATAGAGTCAAACACAATATGTCCGTTTCTGATTGTTATTATTGTCGTTATATTTTCTTTCTAGTAATTTTGGGGGCTGGGGGGCTGGGGGGCTGGGGGGGAGGTTAAGTTGCCCCGACAGCTTAGGTCATATGGCGACTATCCAGCTATTGTTGGCGTAGGAATACCATGAGTGCCTCTCCGAGCAGTATTTCCGGCATAGACGGGTACCCGGGTAGAACCATCGCCCTTCCGGAAGCCAGCTGGATAGTCTAGTATTTTGAAGCATGTCTGGACAGTGTTTATTTCTAACTGGATTGATATCTAGAAACGAACATATTTCCTTCAAACCTTCACCAATATAGTTATAACAAAGGGAGATAACCCACTAATGTCATTTGACAGCAAGCAAAACTCAGTGATCTTTCTTGCGATTACAAACACAATTCAAATAGTTGAGCGATCCAAGAAGAATATATTCGAAATTCAGAACCCATCACCAGCAAGCAGTGTTAGCAAGTAAAATAGGGTGTAAGATACATATAACAGCAGCACCAAGGGGATTACACGCAGGATTGTACATATACTGAAGCAAAAAAGAAACTGTGCACAGGCGGATATGTAGTCCAGTGGTTAACACGCTGAATCCAATGATTGCGAATCAAGATGATCGCAGATTCGATCCCCCTTCTGACCCTAATAAAATTAACAGTCTTTCAGATGGGACTTTAAACCGAGGTCTCATGTCGGTGCTTTACACCGTGTACCAAAAAGGAATCAGGGGAGGCTCTGGAATGGGTCTCTGTCTGTATCATTGCAATATCCTCCAAAACTCTAAAATGACTAATCTCTTCAGGAGGCGTCGCTCATATGGGCAACCAGTAGCGATGATAAATATAAACGTAAAACACACAAAACTGTGCACTTGCTTTAGATGTAAAATGTTATTTATTTTATTTATGTCCATTTAGGAAAAACATATAGGCACATTTAGTATTCAACAACATTGCAAAAACAGTAAAGTTAATGACTCGTATTCATTTTGTTATGGAATACCAAATTTGCCGTTATTTTATTTTCTAAAAGGACATAAAGAATGTTACCTCTAATGCAAACTGCACGGTTGCCTTTTGGTTTCAGTATATATACGAATAAATGTGAAACAAGGAATCATATGTATGGGAACACCATTGTGTTTGAAATACTGCAATCGTAAAGTCATTGCTCAAAGACAAATCAAGGAGAGGACAATCATAAGCTATACAGCTTTCTGTCCAATTCCTTATATCAGTTGTAAAATAATCATGTATTGACAGAACATAAATATGTTTAAACTAAAGACAAATCACATTACGAAAGTTAAAGGAAAAACATCGGCATATTTTGTTTGTTTGTTGCCAATCTATACCAAACATAGAATTGGAAATATATGTGGGCAGAATACTTAAGCAATATATGAAAATCGCTCTTCAAATAAAGCAGGAATTTGAAAACTTGAAAAATATTTTTTTCAAAATGGCTGCCATTTTGGAACTATGAGTGTAACTATGACGTCATAGCTACATAAACAGTTACTTCCTGTTAGCCTAAGCAATGAAAACATATGTAACTGGCACACACATTTGTAAACGTGTTAAATACTGCATCCGCAGCCATTAATAGATCTCATTAAATATTTGTGTCGATAAAAAGTACAATTTCAACTTTTTAATAAAGGCGTGCGACTTGGTTAATCCAAGATGGCCGCATCTCCATAATTTTCTATTTCAGATAGTCAACCGGTCATAACTTCTTTATTTGCAGTGCGATTTTCAAACTTATTTCACCACATTTTATGTTTCATTTAGCTTTACGTTTCACGACTAACACGAATCTTTAGGTTTGCTTTAAGAAAATTAATTATTATTGGAAGTAAGTAGTGCTCGAAAGTGTATGTTCACGCTACTAAGTTCTGAAAACTGAGTCGGCAATAATTCTAGTCGCCCAAATGCATTTATGCGGTGGGTGCTTTAAATAAATATTTATTAACGAATAAATTAAGTTTAAGCTTTATTTTATTTTTATAACGATTGAGAAACAAACGTTAGCTTATATTAATCACTCTCGTTGGCGCAGATGAAAGCGTAAATGTGGTCATACGGTAAGAATTATGAATTGTATAGAATATAATGATTTTGTTTCGACAATAAGGTGCAAGCAAATAGTCTGTGGTTGTTAGGAAAGATGGTTGGAAATGCAAGACGTTTGAGGAGCAGGTATATGTGCGTTTGACATACTTTCTGTACTTTCAGTTTGTTCATCATCAACGGTGTCAGTTAGCCATTGTAATACACGGAATGAAAGTCCTTGACCCCTGGGAGCTCCTGGAGGTGGCGAAAATACTCTGTCTTCCTGTTCATTTTGTGCGCCAATCGGGATACCATCCTTAGCATTTGTTACTGGCACATTTGACGCATCTGCATCACTTTCGGAGAGATCAGACACATGACATTCCTTACCTTTTGCGTCAGCTGCTTGACACATTTTATAAACCTCTGAGTCCTTAATATCTGATGGTCGTCTGTCTGGTGTACTGCAAAGTATACAAAACACTTGTCTGAACATACACTTCTAATATACTGGTTGGTTGATGCATCAATTGTATAGATAATTTGAAAGAAGTAGACATTATTTTAATCCTAAGTATACTATAATGATACCATACAAAACTGTGCACTTTTATATTGAGCGTTAATTTTTCGCTACAAATTTTAGAATTATGATTTTTACTATCATGAGTGAAGAAAATCATCCTTCACACATTGCACTAATTTACCCAATATTCCGCACATTTTGATACCAAATGTGCCTTTTTTTCAAAATGGATAAAATATTTACATCTAAGACACAGTTTATTTTTGGTGTCACTATATTTGAATTCTTATATTCAGTGTGTTACAATAAATTTATCTTATTTATTTGGATTTATCTTTATTATTATTATTATTATTATTATTACAAATTAAAAGTACTTTCTTTCGTTCTAAACTCTTTCAATCTATTGCTACTAATTTATATGCAATATGCTGATTTCCTTTCATATGTAAACAATGAAATAAATAATGTTTAAATACAATATTAAGATGACATCATGCATTCTAGTTTATAATCGAACTTTTGTTGATAAAAATGGAGAGAGAAAATCCGCTCAGAAAGCTATGCAATTCTGAAGTCATAGTGATAAAATATGTTAAACATGGCGTTTCTAACTGTTCAGCTATAGACGTTTCATAATATTTCATACCGTATTTTATAATTATTACATTAATCTCTACGTTGCATGCTACTACTTAACCCATTCAACACCACTTCCTTGTAAATAGGCTTACACAAGTCTGCTCGTCAGGATCTGCACTTTTTGCCAGTAGTATTACTATTTTTAGACAAAATTACCCATTTTGATAAATGAACTGGTCCAAATGTAATTTTCTTATTAATGTATTGGTCTAAGAATACCATTGACCAGTCCATCTCAGTTACTTGTTGTTGAATGGATTAATACATTATTATCTCTGTCAATAATAGCTAAGTACTTTTACCGGGTACGCTAAACGGAAATCTACATTCCAGTTGAAAGCAAACATGCATGACTATTCCTAGCAAAGCTAAGTAATATAATCTAAAGTGATTTTTTTCATTCCCTCTGCATTGCCAATTCGAAGGTTCGTTTTCATTATCAAATTGACCTAGTGGTTGAACCTGAATGCTATGGGCCGCTGTTGTGTTTGATTTAATGCATACAAATTTATTTTAGCTCGACTGAGAAACAAGTTCACACGACTTCTATTCATAGTTTTAGAATGGGCTAGTTTTGATGAAAGCACTTGGGATCTTAATCGGTCTAAAGCTGGTGATAAGTAGCATTACAGTAACGGGCGGGTACCAGACAGAACCACCGACTTTCCACATGCCAGCTGGATACATTTCTCAAATGATTATAATAAAAATGTAGCACCCCAGTGAGATTCGAACCTACACCGGTAAGGCGCACTTTATTCGAAATGAACGATGTTAACATCTCGACCACATAGTCAGCAGGCAGCTCCCAGTCTAGCGGCGAAACTAATACTACTGTGTGTTAGTCATGCAAACATTTCCATTGGTAAAGTCTCCTACAATTGCAAGAGCATAAAATAGTGTGTATAGTATTGGCTATCGTTTTAAAGCTACTGTTGCATCCACTTTGTTCATATCATTGGGTCATACACATATATAGTTATTATATAATATATCTCGGCAAACTTCTAGCATATTATGTACTATTGTTTTGTATAAACCTCCAGTTACCGAATAGTCTTCTGTGGAACCACAATATAATGCGGTGGCGTTTTGGGTATATATTTATTACTGAAAATATGTTACAATGTACACAAATTATATTCCCAACAGTCAGTACAGTAGTTTATATAATGTGCAAGAAGAAACTAATGTTGCATTATTATAATTAGATATATACAAATACAAATACATAGCATTTATATAGCGCAAAAATTAAAAATTATTCTATTGCGCTTCACAATTACAGATGCAATTTTAAACATTTACACATGACAATAATATATGGAAATATAAATAAAAATGCATACATATATAGATATAACTAGGATTCTAGGAATTGGATAAGAACATATTTATCAATTGTATCATCATATAAGTGAGAGGACATTTTTATTTTCAAATTTGAACTAAATAGTCCATCATTGTACAACACAAATATACACACAAGCATTCGTATGAAAAATATACCAATATCTCAAATTCATATACATTAATTACTGACAATACCTAATATATATATATAATATACATATCATACTTTATTACTTTGATATGAAATTAGCCTATTTTTGCCATATTCGCCTACCATAATACTGTCTACCACACAGTGTTATACGCTGTGTTTTCCAGCCTGCTATTACGTTTGCTGGTTTGATACGATCACGAACTCGTATCAAACCCCAACAAAAGCAATATTATAACTATTTCCTGAGAAAATAACGCATTCGCACTAGTTCGCTAGTTTGCTTACTTCCCGTAGCGTCGCAGCTGGTTGACATGTAACAGTGGTCATATTTCTATCGAGTTCGTGTATCTAATTCAGCAATTGTGATTTTTATTCTTGATAAATGAATAACGGAGATCATGAGTAGGATTATGAAATGCTCAAATTCATATCAAAGTAATAAAAACGTTATCACGTGGCTAATATCATATCAGCCTAGGATCAACTCTCGGTAACTTGATATCAACATTCCAACTCCGGTCGCAGGCTGATATCAAGTTACCTCGGGTCGATACCTAGGCTGATATGAACATAGCCACGTAATAACCTATAAGTACAGACGGATCTGTAGCCCAGTGGTAACACGCTGGACTGGTAATCCAGGGATCGCAGGTTCGATCCCCCGTCTGACCCTAATAAAATTAACAGTCTTTCAGATGGGACGTTAAACCGAGGTCTCGTGTCGGTGCTTTACACCGCGCACATAAAAGAACCAGAGGAGACTCTGGAATGGGTCTCTGTCTGTGTATCATTGCACTATCCTCCAAAATCTAAAATGACTAGTATCTTCAGGAGGCGTCGCTCATATGGGCAACTGGTAGCGACGATAAATAAACGTAAAACACATAACCTCTAAGTAGTGTTTACATTAGGCTAGTATACACACATTAAAGATATACTCCTGTTTAACATGATTGTCACAATTTCTAAAAATTACTATCATACAATAGTTTTAGTTACGAAATCAGTATTACAACGTTTTACATGAAATTCCACACTTTTAACATTTTTAATGTACCTGAACATTGTTGAAAAATATGTAATCTTATTTTCATTTCGTTAATATTTTCTTTCATTCTCTTCGTAACTCCAATGCGCACATACTTTTAAGTGTGTGTTTTACGTTTATTTATCGTCGCTACCGGTTGCCCATATGAGCGACGCCTCCTTAAGAGATTAGTAATTTTAGATGTTTGGAGGATAGTGCAATGATACAGACAGAGACCCATTCCAGAGTCTCATCTAGTTCTTTTACGTGCACGGTGTATAGCACCGACAAGAGACCTCGGTTTAAAGTCCCATCTGAAAGACTGTTAATTTTATTAGGGTCAGACGGGGGATCGAACCTGTGATCCCTAGTTATACATATAAGCGTGTGTTATTAATTAATATTACTGGCATAAAAACGGGACTCTCGCATACAATGCAATTTCGCATTTTTTGAACAGGAATACATCTTTAATATAATGTGCTTGTTGTCCCCTGTTGAATATAGTTACGATATTATAGTATCGATTTTTATTGTATTATCGATTTTTTTTATCGATTTCTTCTTTTACTAATTGTCTACAGGCATGTTTAGTTTGTTTTGAGGCTTAACGTCGCAAGCAGCTTAGATCATATGGCGAATTTCCAGTAATTATTGGTGGAGGAAGGTCACGTCTCTGTCCTTCCCAGCAATATTTCAGCAACGAATCGGTACCTGGTTAGAGCTACCGACATTCCGCAAGCAAACTGGATAGCATATATAAATGTAGATTTGTTCCAGCTACGTGTTGGTTTTATAACAATATTTCTGTAAATCTGTTATAGGTTGCCTGCTTCCGTGGGATTTGGTGTGTGTGTGTGTGTTTACTTGCGTGTTTGTGTGTTGCGTTTGAGGCCATGCACGCCCAGTAGCTACTATTCAGTCAAACCTGTCTTAAGCAGTCATCCAGCCAATGGGCTGGTTAGTACATGGTACTGTTTAACATAGGTGGCTGCTTAATAGAGGTCAACTGTATAACAAAACAACATATTTGGACATCCGGAAACTGGCTACTTAATACAGGTTGGCTGCTTAATGGAGGTGATCACCAACACTGGGTTTGCCTGTACGTCCTATATGTAGACATATATCTATATACCCTGTTATCATACGTATTAATTGATGGAAACTAAATATACTGCCACCAAAATGAAACTGTGCACTTCCCTTAGAGGTGTAATTTATATCCTTTTAGAAATAAATATAGGCAAAAATGGTATAAAAATGTGCGAAATATTGCCCAATTAGTGCAATGTGTGAAGGATTATTTTCTTAACTCATGATAGTAAAATCCATAATTCTAAAATGTGTAGCGAAAAAGTGACCCTCAATATAAAAGTGCACAGTTTTTTATGGTGTCAGTATATTTGTCATGGGTCTATATATAGAAATGTGTCTGGGAAAATATTGCCGTCAGAACTTACGACACGACACATTTACTATTTAACTATTTGATTCACTCTTTGTAGTATTGTTTAATAACGTTTTATTGCATTATATATTGTGAAGCGAACTCAAACAAAATTCCTAATCGGTCACATGGTGATTTAAAGTATTTGGAGCAAACTAATAACCAAATAATATCATACATGCATTTATATAATATTAGGTGATCACGGGTTCGATCCCCCCGTCTGATCCTAATAAAATTAACAGTCTTTCAGATGGGACGTTAAACCGAGGTCTCGTGTCGGTGCCTTAGACTGTGCACGTAAAAGAACCAGAGGAGTCTCTGGAATGGGTCTCTGTCTGTATCATTGCACTATCCTCCAAAATCTAAAATGACTAATTTCTTCAGGAGACGTCGCTCATATGGGCAACCGGTAGCGACGATAAATAAACGTAAAACACACACACATTTCATTACAGATCGTTATGCAATGAATTACTGTATAATAATCTGGAATCAAATGCTTTAGCTCAGACAAATTTATTTTAGCTCGATTGCGAAACAAGTGTTTACAACTTATATTAATCACTCTCGAGACCTCATTCCTGATGAAACCCATCGCCACGAGGGAGATAGAAGAGTCAACGTGGAATTTAAATGCCTTGCTTAAGGGTACATTCGTAACGGCTTCAGTGGGGGCTCGAACTCCGGGCATCTCGCACCTGAAGCGAACGCATTACCACTGTGCTATGAAGACTTCCACAACATGCTTTAAGGGATAATATGAAAATATTATAAACACCAGGTGAACGATTGGGAATTTTGTTTAGTGTACATGTAAACAATAGCGCAATGATTGGAACAGATAGGTAAGCCGCAAACAGTGCACAACCTGCCAATCAAAACTTCATTCACTTTTGCAAACAACATAGATCATAGACATAGAACGTGCCGTCTGATCAGGCTCTATGTTGTTTGCTAGTTGGTTGTTGGAGCTAAAATACGTGTCTGAATAGCAAACAATATATATCCTGATTAGACGCGGCGATACGCAAACAACATAGATCTTGGTCAGACGCAGCATTACGCAAACAACATAGATCCTGATCCTATGCGGCGTAACCTTATTCGACAAGTTAAGGGTTAGATAACAACCGATGTAGTCGGGTATGCTAAGCAAATACAAGTTGACATCAGAAATATATGGCTTATATATACCGTCTCCATGGCCTTAGTGGTTAAGGCGTCCGCTTACGGAGCAGGATGTCGATGGTTTGAACCTCGTTCAGATATGGCCGGTTTGTGAACCGCCAGCTAGTTAAATAATTATTATCGATTGCCTACCAGCCTTGCGCCTGGCATTAAAAACATAAGATTCGGGAAGTACTGATGTTCATAAAAAAGAGGTGTCTCATAAGTCAGATATGGCTGGCCCTTTAAATAGGGGTGACACTATACTAAACAAATACTTTACTTTGCTTTATAACAAAGCTACGCGCATTTTAGGTCGAAATATATCCGCAGTCTTAATGAAACATTGAAAATTGATAATACTAAAACGTTAGAAAAAACCCCGTTTGTTTAACCTTTTCATCTCAAATTATAATCAGACGCTATGGCCGTAGCTCTTTCAGTGCCGAATAAATTCAGAGCATGTGCAAACAACATAGTCCAGATCAGGATCTATGTTGTTTGCTATTCGGACATGTGCTTCAGCTCCACTGTCTGAAGAGCAATCAGCATACATCCTGATCAGACGATACGTTCTGTTCTGTTCTGTCTGATCGGGTGCAAGACTTTTTGCAAAGTTGCTGTTATGCGACATTGGAGGTGAAAGAGTTAAAAGAGATAATAGAGAACCCATGACGGTGAGTTCAAGCACAATTCGTACACAATGGAGACTTCATCAGTGATTGTGAAACAAGAACACCCGTTGATCTAGAGTGTTGTAACCAGAGTATTTAACCTGATACTGAGTAGAACCGAGCTTCAGGCGTGAAAGGTCCGGAGTTCGAACCCCGCTGGAGCCGTTACGATTGTGCCCTTAGGCAAGGCACTGAAATTCCACGTTGCCTCTTCTCTCTCCCTCGTGGCGATGGATTCCATCAGTAATGAGGTCTCGGGAGTGATTAATATAAGTTGTAAGAACTTGTTTCGCAATCGAGCTAAAATAAATTTGTATAAAAAAACCGATTTTCAGTATTCACTCCGTTGTCCTATACAGTATGCATGTGTATAACGTTTATTTATCGTCGCTACTGGTTACCCATATGAGCGGCGCCTCCTGAAGAGATTAGTCATTTTAGATTTTGGAGGATAGTGCAATGATATAGACAGACACCCATTTCAGAGTCTCCTCTGGTTCTTTTACATGCACGGTGTAAAGCACCGACACGAGATCGCGGTTTAAAGTCCCACTTGAAAGACTGTTAATTGTATTAGGGTCAGACGGGAGGTCGAGCCAGCGATCCCTGGATTACCAGTCTAGCGTGTTAACCACTGGACTACAGATCCGTCTGCTTATATATATACATAGCGTCCATTTTATACAATATTTGCTTAACAGTGTGGAAGTCGTAATAGCGTAGTGGTAGGGCGTTCGCTTCAGGTGCGAAATGCCCCGAGTTCGCGCCACGCGGAGCCGTTACGATTGTGCCCTTATGTAAGGCATTTAAATTCCACACTCCTCTTCTCTCTCTCTCTCTCTCTCTCTCTCTCTCTCCTCGTGGCGATGGATTACATCAGAAATGAGGCCTCGAGAATGATTAAACAAGTTGTACGAATTTGTTTCGCAATCGAGCTAAACTGAATTTGTATAAACTAACATTGCCTGCATGGTGTTCTTCGGGACAGGTTTGGTATGGCATTATCGTGCATTTTGGAAGCGGCGGTGGTTGCATCTTTTTCAAATTTTGTGGAAGTATATCATCCATTTTCAATGTTTCATTAAACTGGGGGCCAATTTCGACCAAAGTTGCAGATATATCTTTATTTATTTCAAAGCCTGTCCTACCTATTAACACCAGTGACGTCAACATTTCCTCCGCTCTGTATATTGAACTGTTCCTTTGCATTGTCGGAAGTGTACATTCTCAGTGGCGAGTTGTATTGAGCGTGCTTGTACATCCCACTGTCCGGGTTAGGCATTGCGCCAGGCTTAGGTTTGGACGTCTGGGCTTGCTGGGCTTCAGCCTGGGTATCATCATCGTCCATCACCGGTCCCGTGTAGCCACGTGGCATCACGGGTCGTGGCTGCCGACGTCTGAAGTGTAAGGTATTCGGATACACAAGTTCGTATGCATTCAATAATGTTGTATACTTATTTGCAAGAATAAATGATGCCATTGTGAATCACACTCATTCGGAGGGGACCTATGACACAATAAAGGGGAGCAATGCAGTACATGGGGGTAGTATTTGTATATATTGTGCATATTCATATTGGTATAAGACAATTTGGAAGGCAAATGTCCAGTTATGTAGATATATGGGGATATCTGGTTGGGGGTGAAGGGGGCTATGTTCTACGTCCACGCCGAGTGAATGTGTTGTGAATATATACGAAGAATATTTTAGATTTTTGGAGGATAGTGCAATGATACAGACAGAGACCCATTCCAGAGTCTCCTTTGGTTCTTTTACGTGCACGGTGTAAAGCACCAACACGAGACATCGGTTTAACGTCCCATCTGAAAGACTGTTAATTTTATTAGGGTCAGACGGGGGATCGAACCTGCGATCCCTGGATTACCAGTCCAGCTTACTTATGATTAGTGGGGCAATTTGTAACATGTTTTGTCATCATGTGTGCACTAATTGGTGGTGAACTGAATTGGAGGATATGAAAAATTAGTAAATGGGATGAAATGAAATGGGTTGTTGTGACACACAGGAAATGTAGGATGGACCTGGAATCACCACCCGGTAATCGGATCATGCATCAAACCTCTTTGTAGCTGCAATGTAACCCTGGACAGTTAGAAAGACGGGTTTGTTGTTTTTGAATGGTAAACGATCGTCGCCATACAGAAGATGCACTGTGTAAGGTAATGCATCGTAGTTTCCATTGCTCCATATATGAGTTTAAATAATGATCTGTAAAATAATGTTATGTACTTACTGCCTAGCCCTTTCTTTGAATTCCTTTAGATCCGTTCCGGTCGGCACGTATGAGAAAGGTTTCTGGGTTCCTTGGTTCTTCAGCATTGTGTTCAATACTTTATCCGGCATCTGGGACTCACCGCCATGTTGTTCCTGTTAATGTAAAGTGATTCTTTATGTATTATAGTGTCACCCCTGTTAGTTCATACTAATTGAATTTAGCTCGATTGAGAAACAAGTTCTTACAACTTATATTAAGCACTCTCGAGACCTCATTCCTGATGGAATCCATCGTAACGAGGGAGAGAGAAGAGGCATGTGGAATTTATATACCTTGCATTAGGACACAATCGTAACGGCTCCAGCGGGGCTCGAACACCGGACATTTCGCACCTGAAGCGAACGCTCTACCACTGCGCTATCACGATGTACCATTATTTATCTAGCTGGCGGCTCACCAACGGTCATATCAAAATGGACACAATAATACAAGGTCAACAATAATGCACGGTCAACAATAATGCACGGTCAACAATGCACGGTCAACAATAATACACTGTCAACAATAATACACGGTCAACAATAATGCACGGTCAACAATAATGCACGGTCAACAATAATACACTGTCAACAATAATACACGGTCAACAATGCACGGTCAACAAAAATACACTGTCAACAATGCACGGTCAACAATAATACACTGTCAACAATAATACACGGTCAACAATAATGCACGGTCAACAATGCACGGTCAACAATAATACACTGTCAACAATAATACACGGTCAACAATAATGCACGGTCAACAATGCACGGTCAACAATAATACACTGTCAACAATAATACACGATCAACAATAATGCACGGTCAACAATAATGCACTGTCAACAATAATACACTGTCAACAATAATGCACGGTCAACAATAATGCACGGTCAACAATAATACACTGTCAACAATAATACACTGTCAACAATAATGCACGGTCAACAATAATGCACTGTCAACAATAATACACGGTCAACAATGCACGGTCAACAATAATACACTGTCAACAATGCACGGTCAACAATAATACACGGTCAACAATTATACCCACCGTCTACAATAACACATACGGTCAACAATTATACAGACGGTCAAAGGGAATACCGACGGTCAACAATATACTGACGGTCAACAGCTCTCATCAAAATAACACCGACTATAGGCAATAACACCGACGGTCACCAATAATACCGACGGTCAGTAATGTACCGACGGTCAACAATAATACATACGAGCAAACAATAATACCGACGGTCACCAATAATACCGACGGTCAGGAATATACCGACGGTCAACAATAATACATACGAGCAAACAATAATACCGACGGTCACCAATAATACCGACGGTCAGGAATATACCGACGGTCAACAATAATACATACGACCAGCAATTATGTCGACGGTCGATACCGACGGTTAGCATATACCGACGGTCAACACTAATATACCAACGGTCAACGATAATACCTACGACCAGCAATAATACCGACGGTCGATAATGATACCAACGGTTAGCATATACCGACGGTCATCACTAATATATCGACGGTCAACAATAATACCTACTAGCAGCAATAACACTAACGATCAGCAATAATACCGGCGGTCTGTTGTATACCGACGGTCAGCAATATTACCGACGGTCAACAAGATACCTACGATCAGTAATTATACTGACGATCAGCAATAGTACCCGACGGCTAGCAATATACCGACGGTTAACAATAGACCGACGGTAAGCAATAATACATACATGATCGGTCAGCAATAATTCCGACGGTCCGTGGTATTGCCGACGAGCATCTATCAAATCGACGGTCAATGATCAGTTATATTACCGACGGCTATCAATAGCACCGACGGTCAGAAATATACTGTCGGTAAATATTAAAATCCGAATACTATCCAATAAACACTATATTTCTGAACAAAATAGAAGGTACATGTATATTTAAAACTCCACCTGCCAATAGCTTTTACGTCCAACAATGAAATAATGTTTGCTATATATATATGCTATTCACAATGAACAAAACTAACTGCGCATCACCGTGGATACACATACTAAACAATAAAACCGGGCGATACAAACGTGCCATACTGTCATGCTGGAAACAGGGGTCATAAAATAGGAATAAAACTGCACACCCTGATAATAATGCATCAGTTGCGCATTGTAAACGAGACTGTTTGAAACTCAATAAATATGTTTATAGTACAATCAAGGATAAACGTCAAAAACGTTATTGTCTTCGTGCAAAGGCCTTGAGAAATATTCACATAAATGTATAAACAGTTGAATATTTGATGTCAATTTAGTTTTTAAGTTAAACGTTTACTGTTCATTCTGGTAAATGTATTATAAATCGGTGTAAGTAGGTGTGGTGGGTACGGTGTATGGCCACGTGAGAATTGAGCCATCCGTGTGTGTTTTACGTTTTTTTTTACTGTCGCTACCGGTTGCCTATATGAGCAACGCCTCCTGAAGAGGATAGTGCAATGATACAGACAGAGATCCAATACAGAGTCTCTTCTGGTTCGTTTACTTGCACGGTGTACAGCACCGGCAACACACATCGGTTTAAAGTCCCATCTGAAATATTGTTAATGTTATTAGACTCAGATTTGGAATCGAACCTGCGATCCCTGGAATCGCAGTCAAACGTGTTACTAGTAACCACTGGACTGTTGACCCGTATGCTAGTCATCAATATGCGTGTGTATTTTACGTTTATTTATCGTCGCTACCGGTTGCCCATATGAGCGACGCCTCCTGAAGAGATTAGTCATTTTAGATTTTGGAGGATAGTGCATGATACAGATTCCAGAGTCTTCTCTGGTTCTTTTACGTGCACGATGTAAAGCACCGACACGAGACTTCGGTTTAACGTCCCATCTGAAAGACTGTTAATTTTATTAGGGTCAGACGGGGGATCGAACCTGCGATCCCTGGATTACCAGTCCAGCGTGTTACCACTGGACTACAGATCCGTCTGTAATATGCAGCACGATTTCTTATATATAAGCATATTAATCTACGCCCGGGTAACGCCCAGTAATAATTAGCACACTAATTCGTAATACCCTAATCGATCGTGCTCATTCAGTGGGCTTCTAGTAAATAATACTGTTGTTATTGGTAACCACACGAAGCAAATATCTATAGTTTGAGACGTTCCCTTTGTTTATTTGTTAACTGAATGGCTTTGATAGTGCCGGGGTGTCATTTTAAAACTTGCCTGGGTATGGCATAAAACGTATGGTGCAAAGCCTATGATGTAACATAATGTCCCTTTAACAAAATCATGTTTGGTTATTAACCCCAAGCGTCTGTGAGTTTAAAGGTTTCGCCAACATATATATACCATCTCCGTAGTTGAGTGGTTACGGTCGCTGACTTGAATACCACTGTAACCTATCATCACTGATCGTCACCGGTTCGAGCCCCGCTCTTCATATGAAAACGTTGGCAGTTTCTTAGTGCACCAAGTACATGTACTGGATAACCGCTGAAGCCTGCCTAGGAAAAGTGTTATTAGGTAAACTGCAACTAGAAACCTAGAATGTAGTGCAATGAAGCCGACTATACTTTGATGATGTTTTACTGTTGAACCAGAGACTGTTTGCATTGTTACTGTGGTTATGGTGCATCTGTGGTATTTGTATTCATTTGAAGATGACTTTGTGTGAATTTATTTTAGTACTACTTGCTCCAGCGCATTGATGAGTAAACAGCCCTATATTACAGCTAGGATTCCTAGGCGTTTCATTTTGAACCGGTGATTGTTTACATTAAGAAATTGTGGTGAACAACATGCATAGTGATGCCATGACTAACTGGTGTCTAACATCAATCAGAAGCCCTGGAGTTTACAGAACTGCATACGTTATCTTGTTCAGAACTGAGACTGACACGGTTCATCAATTTACCACAGCACGAAGGAGAAAATACAGTGGTGTGCATCCGTACGCATTTGTAAACAGAACATATAACCCAACGGTGGTGGGATATGTTGCAAATGTATGTTCCGTCTTGCCGAATCACAGATGCAGTTGCTTATCAACTTTAGTTTACTATACTAACAATGATAAGTGAGTCTGTACGCATATCGCTAAATATATTGACTTTCAAAAAATTGATAACATGTACTATTTTCGAATATAATTCTACATTCGGACACGTTATTATTCGCGGGAATCATGATTTCGCGGTCAATATAATTAGCGAAATATAAATGCTCGCGAACAAATATTGTGTTACAGTATTTGTTTTGTCCCAATGGGCGCAGATAGGTCAACATGCCTACTTGTCCTATACTGTCAATACAATAGGGCCCGTGATATACTGGTTACGGTGTCCTCCTCGTAGTCGAGGCGTTGTGAGGTCGAACACCACCATAGGCATCGTGGGGATTCATTAGGCAAGACATTTAAATCCACGTAACGTCTTCTCTCTCCCTCATGGCGATGGATTCCCGATCGTTAATATGGACTGGTGCCTGACATTCTCATATATTCACACAACTATTTAATTGCTAATGATGAATACCCATTCGGTTTGTTGCGTTTATAACACGGTCAAAGCAGTAGTGCGGAGCTACTACGAGACAATCCGCCTTCGTGGTCAAGTGGTTACGTAACGGTCGCTGATCACTGTAACCTATCATCACTAATGGCCACGGGTTCGAGCCCCGCTCAGACCGTGTTTCTTTATATGAAAAAGTTGGCAGTTTCGTACGGAGGTTTGGTGCACCAAGTACTGGTTAACCGCTGTAGTCTGCCCAGGAAATGTGTTGCTAGGTAGATTGCCCGTCGCTCAAAAGAGCAACCGGTAGCGACATTAAATAAGATTAAATATTACGAGACAAACAGAAATGGTATTTCACCCTCCCCCACCCACCCAACAAACAGTCTATACCGCAATACATGCAAAACAGTTAAGACTTAATCCGTAAATAAATCAATAAAAAGGGCTATACGAAGAGTAAAACTATAATGGTGAAATGAGCAATTTTTGAAACAATAGCATGCGGTTATATAATTAAAAATATATAGAGAATATTAGGTTACTGTCATATAAATTTTAATTTATTAGGCGAGTCGGAGAAAAAATACAAGGCGAGGCTCTGCCGAGTCTTGTATTATTTCGGAGACAAGCCTAATACATTAAAATTTATAAGACAGTAACCTAATATTCTATTTATCCTACATTCTGAGTGTGCACCCGACACAAAAACAAACAAACTAGCCATGCCAGCTTACAAACTCGCTACGCACTTGGTAATATGTTGCGCATTGATATTTCTATTTATAGATAAATGATAAATGACATTTCTCTGACAGCAGTAGTTTCCAGAGGGGTTTCATCGAGTGCTGTGAATTCATCCCAAACAACCTGGAAGTTTGACTGTACACGACTTTCTTCTTGGGACATTTTCCAAACTCAGCAGACAACACAATGTGACGACAGACGCTTTGTTTATTTACAAACCGTAATCTGGGTCATAAACGTAGTCCGTCACGAAAGCTTTATTAGGCACTGACTAATAAAGCAAAATTTATTAGGCAGGCCGTTTTTGCACGTTATTTCGCATGAAGGTAGGATAAATTACAATACAAACAGTTAATATCATGCAGAGTTGAATACACATGCATACACATAGCATGTACATAATGAATTACCTGCAAGCCGGGAATTTTTCGCTTGGGTGTTGGTGCCCAATCAGTAGGTGGCGGTGGTGGAGGCGGCGGAGGAGGAGTTACAGGCGGAGGGGGAGGGGCTTGAGGTGCGGGACGAAGGAGATTCTGTTGCTGTGGTACCTCCCCTCGACCGTTGTACCCGCCCGGATACGGCTGCGGTGGGCTGTAGCTTGAGAAGTTTGACGACTGGTTAGAACGAGGTGTATCTGAGTTCAAATCGGAAACCACGCCACTGTCTCCATCACCACGATTATCACGTGCAAACAGTTTGTCACAGTAGTTCGAATTTTGAAAGTTTTCGAAAGGCGATAGAATATCATCAAAGCTATTTATTGTTCCGGGAGGCGTGTTTGGATTGTAAGAAGGCGGGTCTATATATTGGTCACGTGAGTGCTGTCTGTTGTATGTTGGTTGTTGTTGATCACGTGATGATTGTCGAGTGAACTGTTGTTGTTGTTGTTGATGTTGCTGTTGCTGCAGCTGCTGCTGCTGAGGTTGCTGCCTGTCGTAAGACTGAGGCGGTGTGTACGGAGAGCCGTATTGCTGTGGAGGCTGCTGTTGTGAACCGTATGACGTTTGCCTCTGCAATCCAGGATCGCTTCTTTCTCCATACAACGATGGATTGCTCGGCTGCCTCTGGTAATGAGGCGGTGTGGTATCGTGTTCAAATGGCCTTGATCCTTGGTGTTCATATTGTCTGGATGGGTCTTCTGTATCAACATGCATTCCTTGGTTGTGTCTGTTTTGATACCGATTATAGTCTTCTTGGCGTTGATCATACTGACTAGCATTGTAGTTATTTGGCTGTGACGGTTGTCTCTGATACGGTGGTCGTCCACTGTCTTGATCATAAGATGGTCGCCGGTGCGGTTCGGGTTGGTAATTTGTCGGCGGTGGGGGAGGTGGTGGGGCGTCATCTGAGCTAGGTAAGTATGATCCCGGTTTAAAACCTTGGGAAATAGTTGACTCGTGCACACTACCCTGGCTAGTCTGACGTTGCAATCGGGGCGGTGGAGTTGTACTACCGTTTTGATTGTTATACGTCGGTGAAAATGGGGTAGGCTTTTTAAAATAACTTTGTGGATAAGAAGAACTGTTAGTATCGGATCTATTTGAACCTACCGATGTCTGTCTTTGATAAGGAGAGTCTCCATTCACAAATTGCACGGGCGACATTGGTTGGCTCTGGCTATTATTAACATTGTTATTGTAAGATCTTTGATAATCATCACGTGCTACATTTTGGGTTTGTGGGTTAATTTGCAGCTGAATACCTGTAGTCGACTTAAAAGGATATTTGTTTTGATTTTGCTGTGGGACTGGTCTAAAACTTTCACTATTTTGTCTATTGGCACTGCTCTTCGTGGGTAGCGTACTGTAGCCGCTAATGTTAGGAGCTTGTTCAAATTGACGCATACTGTATGGATCACTGGGACTATTTCCTTGCGCGTAGGCGTTATGTCCGTCCGAATTGTTCACATTACTATATCCGTGATAACCACTTCCGACTTTGTAATCCGGAAGTGTTTGGTATTTATCGTGCTGTTCATACGGAGAGGAGGGCTGGTCATGTGCTGGTGGTAGACTCGAGTACTGTGGAGCGGATACCGTGGGTGACACCGGACTACTTACAACTGAGCCTCTGAAAATACAAAATGGCGTATTAATGTTCATCAAGCAGCGCATCACGTGTAGGCGTCACATTATACGATTATATATTATGTTTCTCTTTAACGTTTAGGCTGTTATGTATATATGGTTCATCAATATAGAAGATACCATTATTTTAATTATTGTTAACTAATTGCATGCTGGGTAAAATAAAAGCTATAAATAATTTAAAGAATTGTAGAAGACGACAATTCATGAAATAGCGTGGATTTTCTAATTTGAAACAATAGTTTAACTCTTTGCCTGCTGGGTAAAATAAAAGATATTAATAATTTAAATAATTGTAGCAGACGACAATTCATGAAATGATGTTTCTTTCTAATTTGAAAAAAATATTTTAACGCTTTGCGTGCTGGTTAAAGTAAAAGCTATACATACTTTAGATTATTGCAGCAGACGACAATTCATGAAAGTAATACTATGTGCTTGTCTTATTTGAAACACATTAGAACTGTGTGGTTACCCTGAATGGAATGCTCCCAGCTATGCATTGGTGATCTATCTGTGTCATTACATTTTTCTGACACATAATGATTAGACATAGACAGATAAAGTCCGATTTATCCCGAAATGTATATTGGTCATTTTGGTTTGGAATCCTTTGTTTTTACTGCTGTTTTCTAACCAGAATTTGCGGTATGATGTTGTTTATCATAATTGTTAACTAATATATAAACAAATGTTACAGAAATGTCTCCATTGAATATGCCGTAGGACATATGTTGCGATTTAATGATAAAAAGATGAGACAATAGATGAACATTGTGCAAAGGAAACACCGATAGAAACAGAGGAAATCAATTAAGAGAACCAATCTAGTTTTAGGAGTATTCAGGGGCAGTAACTGACTAATGTTTTATGTATAATGTTTGTTATAAAAAATTATGTCATGTCATTCTTCACGCTGTGTATTCACCATTTCGTAATTTACATGTGGACACTTGTTGTGTACATTCAATGTTGATAATGATTGCATATTATCATGTTATTGTTTATTGTTGAGCTATTATCATGTTATTGTTCAGCTATTATCATGTTATTGTTCAGTTATTATCATGTTATTGTTCAGTTATTATCATGTTATTGTTCAGCTATTATCATGTTATTGTTCAGTTATTATCATGTTATTGTTCACCTATTACCATGTTATTGTTCAGTTATTACCATGTTATTGTTCACCTATTATCATGTTATTGTTCACCTATTACCATGTTATTGTTCAGTTATTACCATGTTATTGTTCACCTATTACCATGTTATTGTTCAGCTATTACCATGTTATTGTTCACCTATTATCATGTTATTGTTCACCTATTATCATGTTATTGTTCACCTATTACCATGTTATTGTTCAGTTATTACCATGTTATTGTTCAGTTATTACCATGTTATTGTTCACCTATTATCATGTTATTGTTCAGCTATTATCATGTTATTGTTCACCTATTACCATGTTATTGTTCACCTATTATCATGTTATTGTTCACCTATTATCATGTTATTGTTCAGTTATTACCATGTTATTGTTCACCTATTATCATGTTATTGTTCAGCTATTATCATGTTATTGTTCAGCTATTACCATGTTATTGTTCAGCTATTACCATGTTATTGTTCACCTATTACCATGTTATTGTTCACTTATTATCATGTTATTGTTCAGTTATTACCATGTTATTGTTCAGCTATTACCATGTTATTGTTCACCTATTATCATGTTATTGTTCAGTTATTATCATGTTATTGTTCAGTTATTATCATGTTATTGTTCAGTTATTATCATGTTATTGTTCAGTTATTATCATGTTATTGTTCAGTCATTATCATGTTATTGTTCACCTATTATCATGTTATTGTTCAGTTATTACCATGTTATTGTTCACCTATTATCATGTTATTGTTCAGTTATTATCATGTTATTGTTCAGTTATTATCATGTTATTGTTCAGTTATTACCATGTTATTGTTCAGCTATTACCATGTTATTGTTCAGTTATTACCGTGTTATTGTTCACCTATTATCATGTTATTGTTCAGTTATTATCATGTTATTGTTCACCTATTACCATGTTATTGTTCACATATTATCATGTTATTGTTCAGTTATTATCATGTTATTGTTCAGTTATTATCATGTTATTGTTCAGTTATTACCATGTTATTGTTCAGTTATTACCATGTTATTGTTCAGTTATTATCATGTTATTGTTCAGTTATTACCATGTTATTGTTCAGTTATTATCATGTTATTGTTCAGCTATTACCATGTTATTGTTCACCTATTATCATGTTATTGTTCAGCTATTATCATGTTATTGTTCAGCTATTACCATGTTATTGTTCAGCTATTACCATGTTATTGTTCACCTATTACCATGTTATTGTTCACCTATTATCATGTTATTGTTCAGTTATTACCATGTTATTGTTCAGCTATTACCATGTTATTGTTCACCTATTATCATGTTATTGTTCAGTTATTATCATGTTATTGTTCAGTTATTATCATGTTATTGTTCAGTTATTATCATGTTATTGTTCAGTTATTATCATGTTATTGTTCACCTATTATCATGTTATTGTTCAGTTATTACCATGTTATTGTTCACCTATTATCATGTTATTGTTCAGTTATTATCATGTTATTGTTCAGTTATTATCATGTTATTGTTCAGTTATTACCATGTTATTGTTCAGCTATTACCATGTTATTGTTCAGTTATTACCGTGTTATTGTTCACCTATTATCATGTTATTGTTCAGTTATTATCATGTTATTGTTCACCTATTACCATGTTATTGTTCACATATTATCATGTTATTGTTCAGTTATTATCATGTTATTGTTCAGTTATTATCATGTTATTGTTCAGTTATTACCATGTTATTGTTCAGTTATTACCATGTTATTGTTCAGTTATTATCATGTTATTGTTCAGTTATTACCATGTTATTGTTCAGTTATTATCATGTTATTGTTCAGCTATTACCATGTTATTGTTCAGTTATTACCATGTTATTGTTCAGCTATTATCATGTTATTGTTCAGCTATTATCATGTTATTGTTCAGCTATTACCATGTTATTGTTCACCTATTACCATGTTATTGTTCACCTATTATCATGTTATTGTTCACCTATTACCATGTTATTGTTCACCTATTATCATGTTATTGTTCACCTATTATCATGTTATTGTTCACCTATTATCATGTTATTGTTCACCTATTATCATGTTATTGTTCACCTATTATCATGTTATTGTTCAGTTATTATCATGTTATTGTTCAGTTATTATCATGTTATTGTTCACCTATTATCATGTTATCGTTCACCTATTATCATGTTATTGTTCACCTATTATCATGTTATTGTTCAGTTATTATCATGTTATTGTTCAGTTATTACCATGTTATTGTTCAGTTATTAACATGTTATTGTTCACCTATTACCATGTTATTGTTCAGTTATTATCATGTTATTGTTCACCTATTACCATGTTATTGTTCACCTATTATCATGTTATTGTTCAGTTATTATCATGTTATTGTTCAGTTATTATCATGTTATTGTTCAGTTATTACCATGTTATTGTTCAGTTATTACCATGTTATTGTTCAGTTATTATCATGTTATTGTTCAGTTATTACCATGTTATTGTTCAGTTATTATCATGTTATTGTTCAGCTATTACCATGTTATTGTTCAGTTATTACCATGTTATTGTTCAGCTATTATCATGTTATTGTTCAGCTATTATCATGTTATTGTTCAGCTATTACCATATTATTGTTCACCTATTACCATGTTATTGTTCACCTATTATCATGTTATTGTTCACCTATTACCATGTTATTGTTCACCTATTATCATGTTATTGTTCACCTATTATCATGTTATTGTTCACCTATTATCATGTTATTGTTCACCTTTTATCATGTTATTGTTCACCTATTATCATGTTATTGTTCAGTTATTATCATGTTATTGTTCAGTTATTACCATGTTATTGTTCACCTATTACCATGTTATTGTTCACCTATTATCATGTTATTGTTCAGCTATTACCATGTTATTGTTCAGTTATTACCATGTTATTGTTCAGCTATTACCATGTTATTGTTCAGTTATTACCATGTTATTGTTCAGT
Source organism: Archivesica marissinica (assembly GCA_014843695.1). Taxonomy (NCBI): domain Eukaryota; kingdom Metazoa; phylum Mollusca; class Bivalvia; order Venerida; family Vesicomyidae; genus Archivesica; species Archivesica marissinica. The sequence goes on from CM026390.1 coordinate 26,863,889, forward strand.
TATTATCATGTTATTGTTCAGTTATTACCATGTTATTGTTCAGTTATTATCATGTTATTGTTCAGTTATTACCATGTTATTGTTCAGTTATTACCATGTTATTGGTCAGTTATTATCATGTTATTGTTCAGTTATTATCATGTTATTGTTCAGTTATTATCATGTTATTGTTCAGTTATTACCATGTTATTGTTCAGTTATTATCATGTTATTGTTCAGCTATTACCATGTTATTGTTCAGTTATTATCATGTTATTGTTCAGTTATTACCATGTTATTGTTCAGCTATTACCATGTTATTGTTCACCTATTATCATGTTATTGTTCACCTATTATCATGTTATTGTTCAGCTATTAACATGTTATTGTTCACCTATTACCATGTTATTGTTCACCTATTATCATGTTATTGTTCAGCTATTACCATGTTATTGTTCACCTATTATCATGTTATTGTTCACCTATTATCATGTTATTGTTCACCTATTACCATGTTATTGTTCACCTATTATCATGTTATTGTTCACCTATTACCATGTTATTGTTCAGCTATTACCATGTTATTGTTCACCTATTACCATGTTATTGTTCACCTATTACCATGTTATTGTTAAGTTATTACCAACACCAACATGTTATTGTTCACCTATTATCATGTTATTGTTCAGTTATTATCATGTTATTGTTCACCTATTATCATGTTATTGTTCAGTTATTATCATGTTATTATTCAGTTATTATCATGTTATTGTTCACCTATTATCATGTTATTGTTCAGTTATTACCATGTTATTGTTCACCTATTATCATATTATTGTTCAGTTATTATCATGTTATTGTTCAGTTATTATCATGTTATTGTTCACCTATTATCATGTTATTGTTCAGTTATTATCATGTTATTGTTCACCTATTACCATGTTATTGTTCACCTATTATCATGTTATTGTTCAGTTATTATCATGTTATTGTTCAGTTATTATCATGTTATTGTTCAGCTATTATCATGTTATTGTTCACCTATTATCATGTTATTGTTCAGTTATTACAATGTTATTGTTCACCTATTATCATGTTATTGTTCACCTATTATCATGTTATTGTTCAGTTATTACCATGTTATTGTTCAGTTATTATCATGTTATTGTTCAGTTATTACCATGTTATTGTTCAGCTATTACCATGTTATTGTTCAGTTATTACCATGTTATTGTTCAGTTATTATCATGTTATTGTTCAGTTATTACCATGTTATTGTTCAGTTATTATCATGTTATTGTTCAGCTATTACCATGTTATTGTTCAGTTATTACCATGTTATTGTTCAGCTATTATCATGTTATTGTTCAGCTATTATCATGTTATTGTTCAGCTATTATCATGTTATTGTTCACCTATTACCATGTTATTGTTCACCTATTACCATGTTATTGTTCACCTATTATCATGTTATTGTTCACCTATTACCATGTTATTGTTCACCTATTATCATGTTATTGTTCACCTATTATCATGTTATTGTTCACCTATTATCATGTTATTGTTCACCTATTATCATGTTATTGTTCACCTATTATCATGTTATTGTTCAGTTATTACCATGTTATTGTTCACCTATTATCATGTTATTGTTCACCTATTATCATGTTATTGTTCACCTATTATCATGTTATTGTTCACCTATTATCATGTTATTGTTCAGTTATTACCATGTTATTGTTCACCTATTATCATGTTATTGTTCACCTATTATCATGTTATTGTTCACCTATTATCATGTTATTGTTCAGTTATTACCATGTTATTGTTCACCTATTATCATGTTATTGTTCAGTTATTACCATGTTATTGTTCAGTTATTATCATGTTATTGTTCAGTTATTACCATGTTATTGTTCACCTATTATCATGTTATTGTTCACCTATTATCATGTTATTGTTCACCTATTACCATGTTATTGTTCACCTATTACCATGTTATTGTTCACCTATTACCATGTTATTGTTCACCTATTACCATGTTATTGTTCACCTATTATCATGTTATTGTTCACCTATTACCATGTTATTGTTCAGTTATTATCATGTTATTGTTCAGTTATTACCATGTTATTGTTCACCTATTATCATGTTATTGTTCACCTATTATCATGTTATTGTTCAGTTATTACCATGTTATTGTTCACCTATTATCATGTTATTGTTCACCTATTACCATGTTATTGTTCAGCTATTATCATGTTATTGTTCAGTTATTATCATGTTATTGTTCACCTATTACCATGTTATTGTTCAGTTATTATCATGTTATTGTTCAGTTATTATCATGTTATTGTTCACCTATTATCATGTTATTGTTCACCTATTATCATGTTATTGTTCACCTATTATCATGTTATTGTTCACCTATTATCATGTTATTGTTCAGCTATTACCATGTTATTGTTCAGTTATTACCATGTTATTGTTCACCTATTATCATGTTATTGTTCACCTATTACCATGTTATTGTTCAGTTATTACCATGTTATTGTTCAGTTATTACCATGTTATTGTTCAGCTATTACCATGTTATTGTTCACCTATTACCATGTTATTGTTCACCTATTATCATGTTATTGTTCACCTATTATCATGTTATTGTTCACCTATTACCATGTTATTGTTCACCTATTATCATGTTATTGTTCAGTTATTACCATGTTATTGTTCACCTATTATCATGTTATTGTTCAGTTATTACCATGTTATTGTTCACCTATTATCATGTTATTGTTCACCTATTATCATGTTATTGTTCACCTATTACCATGTTATTGTTCACCTATTATCATGTTATTGTTCAGTTATTACCATGTTATTGTTCAGCTATTATCATGTTATTGTTCAGTTATTATCATGTTATTGTTCAGTTATTACCATGTTATTGTTCTGTTATTACCATGTTATTGTTCACCTATTAAATTGGCAGAAGTATACAACGACTAATAAAATGTACCGGATGAAACTAACATACGTGTTTTGCTTTGAGTTTGGGTTTATGGACGCATATGGCGCCTCTCCAGCTGGTATTTGTGGTGGAAGATGACAACCCCAACTTCGCCCCCACCCCCTCTACGATCAGTGTGTCATGCACGGACGGGCACTCTGGATAAAACAACAACATTCCACAAGCCAGCAGGATAGCTTCAAGTTGGATTTGAACCTACAGCGGTGAGGAGGCAAGTGAATTCAAGTGAACGATCGTAACCGCACTCGGCTACCGTCGGAGGACTAACTGACAAAAACAACTTAATGTACATCACGAAATAATGAACGATCCAGGGAAGCCTGCTGACAAAGATACATTATGAAATAAATAATGCACAAACTGAGGACAATTTCGATTAAATCCATTTTCGTTTGTATAGCTATACAATAGATATAATAGATACACCATACCATAGATATAACATGGTAATAACTGTACATAATGAACGAATAAATATGTTTAAACCAACTAGAGGACAACACTAGAGGACATCACTAGAGGACAACACTAGAGGACATCACTAGAGGATACCACTAGAGGGCAGCACTAGAGAACAGCACCAGAGGACAGCACCAGAGGATAACACTAGAGGGCAGCACTAGAGAACAGCACCAGAGGACAGCACCAGAGGATAACACTAGAGGGCAGCACTAGAGAACAGCACCAGAGGACAGCACCAGAGGATAACACTAGAGGACATACATCGCAGCTATTAAACCCTCTCGCTGGTATTTGACACAAATAAACTTTCAGACACGGACCCGGATAGAACCACCGAACTTCCACAAGCCAACTGGATTGCTTCCTCACTTGGTGAAGGGAACGCGATTTGAAGTGAGCGACTGTAACGGATTTCCTCACTTGGTGAGGGGAAAGCGATTTGAAGTGAACGACCGTAACGGGCTTCCTCACTTGGTGAGGGGAAAGCGATTTGAAGTGAACGACCGTAACGGGCTTCCTCACTTGGTGAGGGGAAAGCGATTTGAAGTGAACGACCGTAAAGGGCTTCCTCACTTGGTGAGGGAAAGCGATTTGAAGTGAACGACCGTAACGGCTTCCTCACTTGGTGAGGGGAAAGCGATTTGAAGTGAACGACTGTAACGGATTTCCTCACTGGTGAGGGAAAGCGATTTGAAGTGAACGACCGTAACGGGCTTCCTCACTTGGTGAGGGAAAGCGATTTGAAGTGAACGACCGTAAAGGGCTTCCTCACTGGTGAGGGAAAGCGATTGAAGTGAACGACCGTAACGGGCTTCCTCACTGGTGAGGGGAAAGCGATTTGAAGTGAGCGACTGTAACGGATTTCCTCACTTGGTGAGGGGAAAGCGATTTGAAGTGAACGACCGTAACGGGCTTCCTCACTTGGTGAGGGGAAAGCGATTTGAAGTGAGCGACCGTAACGGGCTTCCTCACTTGGTGAGGGGAAAGCGATTTGAAGTGAACGACCGTAACGGGTTCCTCACTTGTGAGGGGAAAGCGATTTGAAGTGAGCGACCGTAACGGGCTTCCTCACTTGGTGAGGGGAAAGCGATTTGAAGTGAGGACCGTAACGGGTTTCCTCACTTGGTGAGGGGAAAGCGATTTGAAGTGAGCGACCGTAACGGGTTTCCTCACTTGGTGAGGGGAAAGCGATTTGAAGTGAGCGACCGTAACGGGCTTCCTCACTTGGTGAGGGGAAAGCGATTTGAAGTGAGTGACCGTAACGGGTTTCCTAACGTGGACGAATGTTACATCCCCAATGGAGTTCGTACCTACAGTGGTGAGGGGAAAGCGATTTGAAGTGAACGATCTTAACACCATATGCCCTTCTAACAGATATATACATGGAACAAAACACTGTATGTGTACCTTTAAATGCACATAGATAATTATTACTAACTATTTAAAAATTAGCAACACTCAACAATGAAAACGCTAGATCACGCAGCAGAGAATACAAACATAGCACTGGCATGTGACACAACACCAAATGCTTGATTTTACGGTTGTATATAGTGGACGGAAGTGGACACTGACCGCTCTGACCCAATCCCTTAACCAAATTCCTATCAAAATCACTTCCTCCTGTACCAACCATCTATATATCCACAACGTTTCATAAAAATACACCAACAACTTTTTGGAAGTCGTGATAGCACAGTGGATGCGCATTCGCTTCAGGTGCGAAAGGTCCGGAGTTCGAACCCCGCTGGAGCCGTTAAGATTGTGCCCTTAGGCAAGGCATTTAAATTCCACATTGCCTCTTCTCTCTCCTTCATGGCGATGGATTACATCAGGAATGAGGTCTCGAGAGTGATTTATATAAGTTGAAAGAACTTGTTTCGCAATCAAGCTAAAATAAATTTGTATAAACTAAGTTTTTGAGTTGTCCTGTATTGACAAAAACGTAGCCAAAATCAATAACGCCCGTGTCGGTGCTTTACATCGTGCACGTAAAAGAACCAGAGGAGACTCTGGAATGGGTCTCTGTCTGTATCATTGCACTATCCTCCAACATCTAAAATGACTAATCTCTTCAGGAGGCGTCGCTCATATGGGCAACCGGTAGCGACGATAAATAAACGTAACACACACACACATAACGCCCGTTTCAAATGGCGGGGTGAGCAAACTAACGTATATGCTGCGTATATTGATAAATCAACAGACGGAGCTATCACTTATCATCAAAAGGCTCCTGAGGTAGTTCACAGATTTGCAAAACTCGACTACGTATTTGGAAGTACACATTTTTTTAAACTTTACCTGTACACACTTGTAGATACATGATTCTCCAAGTCATCAATAAAATCGAAGAGTTCCTCAAAATCCATTTTTTTAAATATTATCGATCATACAATGGTGTTTATATAATTTGACTTTTGTTTCGAAATGAAGACGACATAATTCCAAGCCACTAAATCAACAAATGTGCCACAACCACCGAATGTATCCAAAGCTACCTAACACAAACAATGTTTAACTATTTTAGCAAAAGAGAAACCTTGGTATCCATTTCTTAATGTACAATAAAACGTGACAGAGACAGAGTGGGATATGGGTATTATATATGTAAATTTAACGTGGGTATGCAATGCTGGGTGTATTTAGCTGTATGTCACTGTTGTCCCCGTCCATCTGTATGGAGCGCCGTTTTGCTATTTATTCGTTATTTAGGGATATCCATAATTACAGGCGCACCGTTTTGCTAATTATTCAGCATTTATGGCTATCCATAATTCGAGCTTTGTATATTCTTAAATAGAGTATTGGATATCCATAAATCGAATATTGGATATCCATATTTCTATTTTTTGAATATCCATAATTCCAGACGCGCCGTTTCGCTATTTATTCAGCATTTATGGGTATCCATAATTCGAGGTTTGGATATCCATAAATAGAGTATTGAATATCCATGAATCGATTATTGGATATCCATCATTCGATTTTTGGATATCCATCATTCGATTTTTGGATATCCATAAATAGCTTGGAAGTATGGATATCCAATAATTGAACTATGGATATCCAAACATAGACTTATGGATATCCATTAATAGAATTATGGATATCCATTAATATAATTTTGGATATCCATAAATACTGAATAAATAGCAAAACGGCGCCCCATACATCTGCAATGTAACAAAGCACCTTCCATACCAATATGTTACTTATAAAGCTGTAGCAAGAATCACACCAGTTGAGACATTAAAAGATAAACCTCGGCGGATTGTTTGCTCATTTAACGACCATCTAAATGAACATTTGAGAATAATATTGATACTGAAATAATTAAGAACATCGCACGTCAGAAAAAAAAAGTTATGGGAATTTGAACACTTAAAATTGTTCATTTTGAATATTTGTGGGTAACGGTTATAACGTCATAAAAATTACTTCCTGTTAGCCAATTAATTAGTAAACTTATTTATATTGTATATACATTATAGTTAAACAAGCATCTTCTAATAGAAATGCTATATTAAATATTTGTGTTGATATGGTGGTGTTTTATGTTTATTTATCGTCGCTACTGGTTGCCCTTATGAGCGACGCCTCTTAAAGAGATTAGTCATTTTAGAGTTTTAGAGGATAGTACACGATGTACCAGTCCAGCGTGTTACCACTGGACAACAGATCCGTCTGTAATTTGAGTTAATAAAATTAGCATAAAGGCATATTTTTTGCATGTAAAGCGACACGATCTGAGCGGGGCTCGAACCTGTGGCCATCAGTGATGATAGGTTACAATGGTATACAAGTCCGCAACCGTAACCACTCGAACACGGAGTTTGTCTACAAACACATAAATAATCAAGCTACGATATTATATTTAATTATTCTTACTTTTTAATGGTTAGCTGCAGAATATTGCTTGCTCCAGTGATGACATCTTGCGCCTCGTTGTGGGTAATATTTGTCGCATTCACGTTGCCTATTTTTAGAATCAGGTCTCCCGGACAGATTCCATCCGCTGCTACACTTCCGGGTGTAACCTGCAAATAGAACAAAGACGTACTTAAATATATACCTAGTTAAAATCGTGCCACTAGAATGACGTAGTTACATCCATTTTATATTCCGTGGTACTTATTCTACGGGCACAGCCAGCGTCACATTGACTGTATATGGTGACCCGGATATAACATTGATACATCCATTGTAAATTACGGAGCATGCGTTTTACGTGCACATCGAGCGTCATAGACGTCATGCAGACGCCATACAGAGGCCGTGTAGGAGAATATCGTACACACATGATATTGCACACACTGTTGTTGTTTTATCTTACCTCTGTGTGTGGGGGGGGGGGGGTTACGTGCCAATGTGGTCGAGGTAGTTTATTTCAAAGCACTAGCCCCTCATGTTCGAATCCCACTTGTGGTGTACCGTCTGTACCTGACATACTACACGGGGGGGGGGGGGGGCACAAAGCCTCTTCCTACCAATAGTAGTTGGATAGTCGATATCTGTTGGGGGCAACTTTAAACCCCAAAGCAAACAAACAAACAAACTTTACCTTTGAGTTATTTATAATCGGATCATAGACGACAGCATATTGTGTTATATAATGTTATACAATATCACCAAATACACTTCGAAGACACCAAATAAGTCCACACATAGTTCTTCAAACCTCCAAATATATACACTCTATCACCAAATACACTTTGAAGACACCAAATAAGTCCACAAATAGTTATTTAAACCTCCAAATATATACACTCTATCACCAAATACACTTTGAAGACACCAAATAAGTCCACACATAGTTATTCAAACCTCCAAATATATACACTCTATCCCCAAATACACTTTGAAGACACCAAATAAGTCCACAAATAGTTATTTAAACCTCCAAATATATACACTCTATCACCAAATACACTTTGTAAGCAATAAATAGTTCTACGTATTGTTCTTGAAAACTCGGATCAACGTATGGAAACGCTGTCAATCGAATCGACATGTATTTTCACACATGGCGTAGACATCGATCGTTCTACATATACGTAAACGGTTGTTTATCCCATTTTTTATATATTCGAGCGAGAACACTGATAAGATTTGTACATACCAACTGTAGGGACAAGCCGTTTTCCATTATTTGTATCCATCGAGTTTAGCCATAGTTAAATCTTGTGTAATTTTAACTTTGTGAAAGCATGCCTTATTTAACACAATGACTAGGGGCTGCCAAACGTTTTGAACAATGACTCGCGTATATGTAGTTTATAATGGAATTTACGTCTATAAATTAAGATGTAATAGATACTATACTTATTCGATCAGAGCATGCAATTTATTTCATTAAAGTGAAATCCGGAGTAAAATGGTTTCATTGTTCGCCAGTAACCCCGTGTTTTGAGACACGGTCAGGCTCATTACAAAGTGAAACGGTTTAATTGAATAGTCGTTCATTTGTGGTCATCATATGTCAAGTAGGTGCATGCGATACGGTATCAATTTACACTGTACCCAAATTCATTCTGAGCTTGAATGACTATTTTGAATCCGCTTTCATTGTTTGGGTTGAGGAATTTAAGAATTTGTGTGAGACATAACAGTGATATTTGATAGACAAAGATGAGCAATTTCCGTTCTTAATCAGATTGGGGGCAAAGGTCGCGTGGGTTGTGTGGTATTTTCATCCTGAGATGGAAGATGGTCTGATAGCGTAGTGGTAGCGAGCTAGGTTTCAGGTGCGAATGGTCCGGAGTTCGCGACCAGCTGTAGCCGTTACGCGTGTGCCTTTAGGCAAGGCATTTAAATTCCACATTGCATCTTCTCTCTCCCTGACGCCCCCCCCATGGTTCGCAGGAGGCGAGGGTAAATAAGTTTCAATCATCATCATCACCTCTCTCCCTCGTGGCGATGGATTACATCAGGAATGAGGTCTCGAGACTAATTAATATAAGTTGTAAGAACTTGTTTCGCTATCGAGCTAAGCACAATTTGTATAAACTAAGCATGTTTGCTAGAAGGCCACACGGGAGTATGGTCGTTGACTTCAAGTCACTTTGACATCACCACTGTAAGTTCTAATCTCTCGGGGGGGGGGGGTCGCATTCGGCCAAGTTAAGAAGCTCACCAGTTGGTTTGCGAAAAGTCGGTGGTTCTACCTGGGTGTCCGTCCGTGCCTGAAATACTGCTCGGACGGACGGACGGGCACACGAGGTATTATTCTACCTATAAGAGCTGGAGAGCCGCCATATGACCTAAGTTGGAGCATGTAGGTGCACATTTAAACTCCAAGAATAAACAAAATAGTATGCCACAATCCAAAGCTCGAGCAATGAGCAACAAGTAGTGTACCACATCAAAAATGAATGAATTCCATATCAACAAGTTTATCTTTGTTGTGATACAATGTTGTTGATGTTTTCAACACCTTTGATGTAGATAATCTTAAGTGCTGCTGCACGCTGTCAAACACAGGAATGTGAACTATGCCTCTGCCACAGCTGTGCACAACCGTTATGCAACATGAGTCATGGGTATGCAGCTTACAAAATGCATGTTCGATATTTAGCACTATTATGTTGCACAAAACAGGGATAGACACATTACAACATGCTTATTTTCCATAATGAACACCATTATGTTACGATAAACAGGGATAGACAAATTGTCCTATTTAAGTTTAGTTAACATCGCTACCAGTTGCCCATTTGAGCGACGGGGCAGTTTACCTAATAACACATTTCCTGGGCAGGCTACAGCGGTTAACAAGTACTTGGTGCACCAACCTCCGTAAGAAACAGACGGATATGTAGTCCAGTGGTAACACGCTGGACTGGTAATCCAGGGATCGCAGGTTCGACCCCCGTCTGACCCTAATAAAATTAACAGTATTTCAGATGGGACGTTAAACCGAGGTCTCGTGTGTGTGCTTTACACCGTGCACGTAAAAGAACCAGAGGAGACTCTGGAATGGGTCTCTCTCTGTGTATCATTGCACTATCGTCCAAAAAAATCTAAAATGACTAATCTCTTCAAGAGGCGTCGCTCATATGGACAACCGGTAGCGACGATTAATAAAAACACACAGCAGGGAACAACAAACACACGAGGTTGAACATGTATGAGCATGACTGAGTATTTACAAGATTCTTAGAGTAGACACTTGCTTTATACTGTCTGTCTGTCTGTCCGTCCGTCCGTCCGTCCGTCCGTCCGTCCGTCCGTCCGTCCGTCCGCCCGTCCGTCTGTCTGTCTGTCTGTCCGCATGTCTGTCTGTCTGTCACTGAAAATAGGCGGGCCATTCAATAGTATCAGTAAACTAGATACAGACATGCCGTTTTAAGATTGACAATGAACTCAATTATGTTAAAATAAACAGAGATAGACAAATTGCTCCAGCAAGATTAAGCAGCATACACTGTGCACGCAGTACGGCAGTCAAGCGGCAGTCAAAATGCACGCCCACTTGTTGAAAGATATTAATATAGTATACACTAATCTCACGATTCCACACGAGAAGATTCATCAATCTCCGTCAATAAGCTATCACTCATAATAGGCACGATTTACACGAGAAGATTCCACACTAATAATAGGCGGATTCTTCAATTCTTAGTTTATACAAATATTGTTAGCTCGATTGCGAAACAAATTTTGACAACATTAGTTCAATCGCTCTCGATGCCTCCTCCCTGATGGAACTCCATGGCCATGCTGGAATCGTTCAAACGTTAAAGTGGTCATGGTCGTTGCTTCCATATTACTAGACCTCTTCACTGCTGCACGTTCGTATCCCACTTGGTGTGTCGGATATTTTCATTAGAGGAAACCATCCAGCAGACTTGTGGAAAATCGGTGGTTCTACTCGAGTGCCTTGTTCTTGCCTAAATACTGCTTAGAGGGGCACCCGGGGCTCTTCCTCCACCAATAAGGGCTTGAAAGTCGAACTATGATCGACACAGATGGGACGACTTTAAATCCAGATCAAAACAAAAATATCAATGATACTGTGTGAAGTCGTGATATCGCTGGAAGTCGTGATATCGCTGGAAGTCGTGATATCGCTGGAAGTCGTGATATCGCTGGAAGTCGTGATATCGCTGGAAGTCGTGATTTCGCTGGAAGACGTGATAACGCTGGAAGTCGTGATATCGCTGAAGTCGTGATATCGTTGGAAGTCGTGATATCGCTGGAAGTCGTGTGATATCGCTGGAAGTCGTGATAACGCTGGAAGTCGTGTGATATCGCTGGAAGTCGTGTGATATCGCTGGAAGTCGTGTGATATCGCTGGCAGTCGTGATATCGCTGGAAGTCGTGTGATATCGCTGGAAGTCGTGTGATATCGCTGGAAGTCGTGTGATATCGCTGGAAGTCGTGTGATATTGCTGGCACTCGTGATATCGCTGGAAGTCGTGTGATATCGCTGGAAGTAGTGTGATATCGCTGGAAGTCGTGTGATATCGCTGGAAGTCGTGATATTGCTGGAAGTCGTGTGATATCGCTGGAAGTCGTGATATCGCTGGAAGTCGTGATATCGCTGGAAGTCGTGATATCGCTGGAAGTCGTGATATCGCTGGAAGTCGTGTGATATCGCTGGAAGTTGTGTGATATCGCTGGAAGTCGTGATATCGCTGGAAGTCGTGTGATATCGCTGGAAGTCGTGTGATATCGCTGGAAGTCGTGTGATATCACTGGAAGTCGTGATCTCGCTGGAAGTCGTGTGATATCGCTGGAAGTCGTGATATCGCTGGAAGTCGTGATATCGCTGGAAGTCGTAATATCGCTGGAAGTCGTGATATCGCTGGAAGTCATGTGATCTCGCTGGAAGTCGTGTGATATCGCTGGAAGTCGTGATATCGCTGGAAGTCGTGTGATATCGCTGGAAGTCGTGTGATATCATTGGAAGTCGTGATATCGCTGGAAGTCGTGTGATACCGCTGGAAGTCGTGATATCGCTGGAAGACGTGATATCGCTGGAACGCGTGATATCGCAGTAGTAGAGCGTTCGCTTCGTGTGCGAAATGCCCGGAGTTCGTGCCCCACTGGAGCAGTTACGAGTGTGCCCGTTAAGGCATTTAAATTCCACATGCATTTTCTCTCTCCCTCGAGGCGATGGATTCCATCAGGAATGAGGCCTCGAGAGTGTATTAATACATGTGTATGCAAAACTAATGATACAGTGCATGACTATATATTGTTTTAACTCTATATACATTTACCAGCACACCACTTTGGTCGACAAACGAAACACTAGTTGACAGTTTTAACAACTTTTATATATTAATCACTCTCGTTAGAACGGATGAAAGCGTATATATGGTTATTCGTGTGGGAGGAAACGGGAGTACCCGGAGAACACCCACCTGTCGGATCAGGCGACCACCGTACCATCTCACATACTTCCCGGTCCGATGATCCAATCCGGGTTGCATTGGTGAGAAGCACTGCGCTAATCGGACAGCCAACGAAAGCTAATACAATCGTTAGAATATTTACACTACTAAGGCTAGCATGTGTTCCAATCTGGCGATTTTTAACTATTTTATTTCTGGCAAATCGCCATTGATATTATCAGAAACTCGCCACAATTAACGGTTTGTATATTAAATAATTATATATATATATGATGGAAAAGGCATCGCTCACATGCGCAAGGTAGCAACGTTAAATAAACGTAAAAGAGTATTATATATATTGTGTTTGGTTGCATATGGGTGTATGCGTGCAAACAACATAACTAAAACAGTAAATGATGAATGATAACATTTTGTGATATAGAGCATTGGTCTATGAGGGAGTGATTCGATTTGAGAGAAATCGGTCAAGGTGTCCACTCCCAATTGTTATTGTGTCAGATACAGTCGTGATAGCGCAGTGGATGCGCGTTCGCTTCAGGTGCGAAAGGTCCGGAGTTCGAGCCCCGCTGGAGCCGTTACGATTGTGTCCTTAGGCAAGGCATTTAAATTCCACGTTGCCTCTTCTCTCCCTCGTGGCGATGAATTCCACCAGGAATGAGGTCTCGAGAGTGATTAATATAAGTTGACATAACTTGTTTCGCAATCGAGCTAAAATAAATTTGTATAAACTATACAAGCGAGGGGGTTTGTATCTCTTCGAGTGCTATTCTCTCCAGCTACAATTGTTATGCACATACATTAATCGTATATAGGTCATCTTAATTGGTTTCCTCTGTTGTTATCGTTGCTTACTGTTGCACAACATGCTATCATTGTTCGTCCACTTTCTCATCTTATAATTATTAAATTACTATATCCCGACCGAATGATAACTTTTGTTATCAATTATTGAACACGATTGTGATATCACAATTATCACAATTATCACACACCAACATCTGGTTAGGGGAATAAATCTAAAAACAAAAGATTCCAACTAAAAGGATCGATATCGCGGACATTATCTGCCAAGGGAGGTAATAGAAAGCCAGCGATGCCACTCATTCAATGAGAGACATTACTGGTTTTTCTATTGCCTCCCTTGATGGATAAAGTCAGATTTATCCCTAAATGAATATTGGTCCGTTTAGTTGGAATCCTTTGTTTTCACTGTTGTCGTCTAAACAGATGTTGCGTTAGGATAAATGTAATTTTATCAATATCGGGTTAAATAAGTGAACCAATCTTTACCGTACGGTATCCGTTGAACATGCTAAAGGATATATGTCGAGATTTAATAAGTTCATAATTATAAGACGAGAATACGGATGAGAATGGAAAACATGTGGTGCAAATGAAACAACGATAAAAACAGAGGAAACCAATTAAGAGGACCAATATACTATTTGGAGTATTCAGGGGCAGTAACTGACAAATGATTCTCATGATATATATCGGGTCAGTTACTGCCCCTGAACACTCCATGCTAGTAGATAGATCCTATTAAAGTGACATTACATCGCAAAAGGCAAAAACATACATATTTGTTCACGTATAAATTCATTGTTACTACAAATTCTTCCTAATACATTGGAACACTAACAATAAATCAATAAACAATGTTATGTGGACTACAAACTTTCAAAAGTGAAAGTAGGATTTCATATAACGGTCAGTCACGCTCCATAATTGACGTTTTTTTGTCAATGGAGTCAATACTAAACGCGTGATACTGTCGTTCCGAGATAATTTAACTGAGATTAGTCTACAGATAAATATACAAGACAGACAGACAGACATTTTATTCAAAACCATTAGGCTAAAAAGCCCATGAGGTCAAAACATATGCATGATAGAGATAGCGAACAGTGAAACTACATTTTGTAGTGACAATCTACACAACACACATAATAAACAGATCATCGTACAAAACAAAGAGAAGGCTCTGTAATGTTATACCCCAAAATCATTTGAGCTTTATGCAATTTTATTTATTTCATTTTAAGCGACAATGTGAGTTATAACGGTAAATCTGTACTATAAATGGTGTTATTCAGGATACACGCGTTGTATTACGCATGGATGTAGACCTTATTTACATTATTTTGTTATAATATGTCAACAACTCGCGTATACGGCGTTTTTTATTAGTAGAAATACTTAGTTTTTGAGGCAATTATTTGGAAAATAATTATACCATAACATTATAATAGGAAATTACATTCTGTAGAAATTTGCGTTTTCACTATGTAGTGTCGCTTTAAATGTTTCCCTCTGTCTGTATCGTTGTTTCCTTTGCTAGCAATTGAATCCCTATATCGCTTGATGCGATTATTAAATTACTATATCTCGACAGATCACCTACAATATATGTAATGGGTAGATTTCTACTTATTTGTAAAACATTGTTATCAGATAATTAACACGATTTTGATAAAATCACATTTATCATACCGCAACATCTGGTTTAAGGGAATAACAGTAAAAACAAAGGATTCCATCTGAAAGGACCGCTATACATTTCGGGATAAATCAGATTTTATCTGCCAAGGGATTTAATATAAAAGCAAGTGACGTAAATCATTCGATTATATATGTTTCTTAAACGTCCCATGCTCGTGAAATAGTTCCTATAGATAACGTTTCTATAAATAAACAGTGTAACAATTTAGAGCCTGTTAAGAAAATCACGAATGATGTCTGACTAGCAGATACCATCTACAATCTGTAAAACTCATTTAATCTTTACGTCTGATACAGCGTAACTGTAAGATATAAGAAAATATTGCATAAAACAGTAACAGCGTAGCATGTTGTGTGAGGCAATCGTTTGAACGTAACTGATCGGCATTATTATGACGTTATTCTTGTTGCCAACATTAAACGATCAAACATTCATCGCATGTGCACAGTTTATACGTATGCACTTTCTTCGCAAAAGCATGTGCATATTATGCGTGGTGTATGTGTGTATCATGCGTGGAGTATGCGACTAGTATGCGTGTAATATGCGACTAGTATGCGGGGAGAAAGCCTGGGGCATGCGTGTAGTTATGTGTGTAGTATGCGACTAGTATATGGGGAGTATGCCTGGGGTATGCGTGTAGATATGTGTGTAGTATGCGTGTAGTATGCGACTAGTATATGGGGAGTATGCCTGGGGTATGCGTGTAGTTATGTGTGTAGTATGCGTGTAGTATGTGTGCAGTATGCGTGTATCATGCGTGTAGTATGCGACTAGTATGCGGGGAGTATGCCCGGGGTATGCGTGTAGTTATGTGTGTAGTATGCGTGT
This sequence comes from Archivesica marissinica, assembly GCA_014843695.1. Lineage (NCBI taxonomy): Eukaryota > Metazoa > Mollusca > Bivalvia > Venerida > Vesicomyidae > Archivesica > Archivesica marissinica. The sequence goes on from CM026390.1 coordinate 26,880,060, forward strand.
AGTATGCGACTAGTATATGGGGAGTATGCCCGGGGTATGCGTGTAGCTATGTGTGTAGTATGCGTGTATCATGCGTGTAGTATGCGACTAGTATATGGGGAGTATGCCCGGGGTATGCGTGTAGTTATGCGTGTAACATGCGTGCATAATGCGTGTAACATGCGTGTATAAAGCGTGTAATATGCGTGTATAATACGTGTAATATGTGTGGAGTATGCGTGTAGAATGTGTGTAGTATTACACTAGTATGCGTGTAATATGCGTGGAGTATGCGTGTAATATGCATGGAGTATGCGTGTAGAATGTGTGTAGTATCAGACTAGTATGCGTGTAACATGCGTGTATAATGCGTGTTATATGCATGGAGTATACATGTATTATCAATACAGTCAAACCTGTCTTAAGCAGCCAGCCATGGGAATCACAGAACGTGGCTGCTTAGAACAGGTGGCTACTTAATAGAGGTCAAATAAATAGCAAACCAACATATTGGGAATCTGGACACTGGCTGCTTAATACAGGTTGGCTGCTTAATAGAGGTGACCACTAACACAGGTTTCACTGTATTACTCATTGTCTGATTATGACAACTAGTAGTGTATACACATTTATTTAGCTCCATTGCGAAACAAGTTCCTACAACTTACATCAATCAATCACTCTCGAAACCTCATTCCTGATGAAATCCACCGCAATGAGTGAGAGAGAATGTGCAATGTGGAATTTAAATGCCTTGCCTAAGAGCACAATAACAACGGCCCTGGTATTTCCCACCTAAAGCCAACAGGCTACCACGGCGCTATCACGACTTCCACAGTTCACATTGAAATGAAACATGCACGTGTATTTAACAGAAGAAACACAACTACTCATATTCAATCAATCATGATTGGAAATAATGCAGCAATTCCGGGAAAATAGCCAAATGTTTAATTAGCGGAACATACTAAACGCATATACTAAATGCATATGTACACCCGTGCCGCCACCGTAAATCACCAGAAGTCTTTGCAATCCATGACTCGAGAGTGATTGATATAAGTTGAAAGAACTTGTTTCGCAATCGAGCTAAAATAAATGTGTATAAACTAATCCATGATCATTTGTTTCTTGTTTTTATTTGGGGTTGGTGAGGGTGGGGTAACATCGCACAAACAGCGACTCCCCAGCTATTTCTGCCCCCGGGTGTACCTCCGAGCTGTATTTCACGCCCATACGGTTATCTGGGTAAAACCATTGACCTTCCACAAACCAGCTGGGTAGCTTCCTCGCAAGAAAGAATTCAACATCCCAAATGGGATTCGAACGTACAGTGGTTCGGGGCAAGTGTTTTTGAAGTTTGGTTTACATTCTTAACCACCCGGCCAAGGGGACATTTCATGCACAATTGTATTATGTTTTTTTTATATTATTTAAGTTATTTAACGTCGCTACCGGTTTCCCATTTGAGCGACGGGCAGTTTACCTAACAACACCTTTCCTGGGCAGGCTCCAGCGGTTAACCAGTACTTGGTGCACCAACCTCCATAAGAAACTGCCAACTTTTTCATATAAATGAGACACGGTCTGAGCTGGGCTCGAACCCGTGACGTATATGTTGTATGTTTGAGTTTGACGGTATATACTGACTATGTATAGTTCTGTTCCGCTTGTGTGTGCTTTACTTTTAAACTGTTTTAATAAGATACTGTATTGAAAATTTATAATCATATATTTTTATCATTTTTTTCTTAATGGGATTCTGGTTGTTTATTTATGTACATCATAGAAAGTTCATTGCATTTACAGATTATCATTGAGCACATGGGTGCTGAGAAGTTGCATAATCTGGTACTCAATCTCCACCACCACCACCAGGACCTCCACAACCAGCTGTTACACAATATTGGTGCAGGTGTTGCTATTGTATGAGCTGGAGGGCATATTTGATGTGCTAATAGTGTGGATGTCTGCACAGCAACTGTATTTCAATGCGCAACGTAAGAATATATTCCAGTCATATATAGAGTATCAGTCAAATATGACTGTGCCAGTGCAAGTCATAACTGTGTGGATAATATTTGCATCACTTACAAGTGTTACAATTGGAAGTTGATTGTGTGTGTGTTTTACGGATATTTAACGTCGCTACTGGTTGCCCATATGAGCGACGTCTCATGAAGAGATTAGTCATTTTAGATATTTTGGAGGAGAGTGCAATGATACAGTCAGAGACCCATTCCATGCAGCGTCTCCTATGCTTATATTTAGTATTAGTACCATCTAAAAGTCAAAAAGAAAGCTAATAATTAGTATTAGTGTCAGACGGGGGGGATCTGTTCCGCTTATAAACTCTCACAGAATATACTTTTGAGAAGAAAAAACCCCTTTGTTCCAGTGAATTGTTACTGGAGTGATGGTTTCTGTTGATGGTAGCATCAGCAGTGATGACACAGATGAAGATAGTGATAACCTTTGATAACCTATGCTTTAGGACTGATAAATCTTTATTAACGCTTAACGTCTATCCTTATCATACCCATGATATAGATTCTCAGTTTCTCTCCTTTCTCTTAATGATGTTACTAGAAACAGAGCTATCGCTGAAACGTATGACCTCACTGGAGGAATTGGTTCCGGGTCGTTATGCCCTAGAAAGTAGTTATTTTTGCAAAATAAGTGGATTGTACTTTGATGATGAGTTACTGTAGAGCCAGAGACTGTTTATATATTTTATTGTGAATGTGATGCGTCTGTGGCATTTTGTGATCATATTAAGGACACTGTTTTATGAATTCAGTACTACTTATTGCAGCGTATGAATGAGTAAACAGCCCTATATACAAGCTAGGATCCCTACGCGTTCTATTTACGAACCGGTGTTTGTAAACATTGACAAACAGACGGATCTGTAGTCCAGTGGTTAACACGCCGGGCTGGTAATCCAGGGATCGCAGGTTCGTTTCCCCGTCTGACCCTAATAAAATTAACAGTATTTCAGATGGGAATTTAAACCGAGGTCTCGTGTCGGTGCTTTACATCGTGCACGTAAAAGAACCAGAGGAGATTCAGGAATGGGTCTCTTTCTGTATCATTGAAAAAACCTATAATGACTAATCTCTTCAGGAGCCGTCGCTCATATGGGCGACGATAAATACTACGTAAAACACACACAACATTGACAAGTGGAGAAAAACGGCAATGGTGATGCCATGGCATAATGGTGCTTAACTTCAAGCAGAAGTCCCTGAGTTTACAGAACTGCATGTGCTATAACTTGAATCATATTTTGACTGAGCATTTTGACTGCGGCAATTGGTTAATTTATCACGAAGAAGGAGACACATTGGGAGGTGTGTTTCACTAACTATATAGCCGAGTATGGTCTGCAAATCACTACGCATAATAAATACTTTCTCTGCAAACCTCCGTGGTACAGTTGTCTATCATGCCGTTGTTAGAATTCGCCTTGCACTGCTATCATCAGGGCCGCGAGTTCGCTCATTATCAGGGACAAGTGATAAATTAATATGTGAGGTTTTCAGTTGCTTACGAGGGTTATGTGAGAAGGTTTTCAGTTGCTTACGAGGGTTATGTGAGAAGGTTTTCAGTTGCTTACGAGGGTTATGTGAGAGGTTTTTCAGTTGCTTATGAGGGTTATGTGAGAAGTTTTTCAGTTGCTTACGAGGGTTATGTGAGAAGGTTTTCAGTTGCTTACGAGGGTTATGTGAGAAGGTTTTCAGTTGCTTGCTAGGCTTGGAGTACTTGTGTCTACCCAGGAAATCTGGGTGGTCTTCCCCACCACAGCATACTGACTGTGTACGATAAATGGATCAGCCCTGTACAAATGAAAGGGAGAAAGGGAGAACCTACATTATACAATACGGACGATGATTGTTGTTCAACTAATAGAGGTAGGGTGGGTCCATCTGAAATTACCTTGGAGTTCGGACAGCCTAGATTTTAACGGTGGAAGACTAGCTCATCACATATTATTCGGGTCTGGAGAAATGGTTTCGGATTGAAAACAAAATTGTATTTATTGTTTAAGAACACTAATAAGTGCTTTGACAGTGACGGGATGTCATATTAAACATGCTTGGATATGGCCTAAAATGTAGAATCATGTATGAAAAATGTAGACCATCGGATATAGAGCTTGATGACTTCCTCGCATGAGAAAATTGGAACGCCTTGGTGGGACTCTAACCTAGAGCGCTGAGGGACAAGCAATGTCAACGACGTTATCTGGCCACCTTGTGGTATAGCCAATGACAGCATGGTGCCGTCAGCGACGTTATCTGGCCACCTTGTGGTGTAGCCATCGACTGACCAATGACAGTATGGTGCCGTCAGCGACATTACTCATTATACCGTACGCCATATATAAATTGTTAGAAATTGTTTCGCAATCGTAGCAAAATAAATAAACTTGTTTTATATTCTGATTAGTATATACAAATTTTAGCTCGATTGTGAAACAAGTTCCTACAACTTCCTAATCACTCTCGAGACCTCGGTACCATCTCCGCGAGGGAGATAGATGAGGCAATGTGGAATTTAAACGCCTTCCATAATGGCGCAATCGTAACGGCTCCAGCGGGGGCGGGCGAACTCCTACCATTTCGCACCTGAAGCGAACGCACCACCACTGGGCTATCACGACTTCCAGACTATATTCGGATTGCAGCATTACTGTACGTTATAGAATTACGCTTCCCGAAATTTAGTTTATGTTTAATTGCGTAGCAATTTGATTGAACGCAAACTAGCAAACCAAGCCTGTATACTATTATGAAACACGTGTATGTTTTCCACAATTCTATTTTCTTACTTATAGCCAAAGCCTATTTAGTTTGGCACTAAGACGATACATATCACAGGTACAAGAAACAAACATATGCATACATTCAAAGGATTTACTTCTTAGAACGTATTCTTTAATGTATGAACATATTATATATCATCTATATGCTTGCGGTGTGTTAACAATATGGTTATGATAATAGTGTTCGCAACAAGGTTACACGGACAGGTGTCTGTTTTAATTTACGTAGATCATTCGTTTATATATATATATACATACCAACGGTATAACGGTAACAATCACTATCTATGTCTTTGTATCAACATCATTATCTCAACATCAAGATTTGTTCTGCCTAGCAGATAACAGTAACTCTTAACATGTCGAATAAATGAGAGACATTAATCAGTTACTTCCCCTGAATACTCATGAAAGTAGATTAGTCCTCTTAATTGGCTTCCTCTGTTTTTATCGTTGTTTCCTTAGCACCACATGATTGTTTTCATTAGTTTTCTTATCTTATAATTATTAAATTACTAAATCTCGACATATATCCTACAGCCTATCCAATGGCTACTTTACTGTAGAAATTGATTATAAGTTAATTAACATGCTTTTGATAAAATCACATTTACAATACCACAATATAAACAAAGGCTTTCAACTAAAATGACCAATACATATTTCCGGTTAAATCGGACTTTATCTGTTAAGGGAGGTAATCGAAAACGAAGTAATGTCTCGCATTGGACGGAATGTGTAAACAACATAAATCCAGATCAACCGCGGCGTGATCAGGATCTATGTTGTTGGATATTCAGACAAGTGTTTAGCCCAACTATCCGAATAGCAAGCAGCATAGAGCCTAGTCAGAGGGAGCGTTCTGTGCCGTCTGATCTGGCTCTATGCTGTTTGCAAAAAGCGATTTGAGTTGCGATTGGCTTAATACCTATTTGATGAATAGTTGTATTCAATGCGAGACATTGGTCAGTTAGTGCCTCTGTGTACTCTTTTAGGAGGATAGGTCATTTAGTTTGTACACATTTATTTGAGCTCGATTGCGAACCAAGTTCTTTCAACTTATATTTAATCACTCTCGAGACCTCATTCCTGATGGAATCCATCGCCACGAGGGAGAGAGAAGAGGCAATGTGGAATTTAAATGCCTTGCCTAAGGGCACAATCGTAACGGCTCCAGCGGGGCTCGAACTCCGGACCTTTCGCACCTGAAGCGAACGCGTCATTTAAATTAGATTCCTCTGTTTTTATCGTTGATTCATTTGCACAACATGCTATCAGTTCTCATCTACTTTCTCATCCTATAATTATTAAATTACTATATTCCGAATGATGTTCCATACAGAATCAACAAAGGATATGTCACAGTAATAATTATTTGTCATTTAATCAGCATTATTTGGATACAATTACATTAATTATACTAAAACATTTGGTTCGGCAACAACAAACAACAGTAAACACAAAGGATTCCGAATAGAAGGACAAATATACATTCGGGATATATCGCATTTTATCTTTCAAGGGAGGTAATACAAAAAGCGACTTTGTCGCTCATTATACATTGTATTATATGCCTCGTTCAACGATACAGGTAGGCTAAATGTAGAATAGTGCACGATCAACGTGGATCCATCGTGAATGTAGAATAGTGCACGATCAACGTGGATCCATCGTAAATGTAGAATAGTGCACGATCAACGTGGATCCATCGTGAATGTAGAATAGTGCACGATCAACGTGGATCCATCGTGAATGTAGAATAGTGCACGATCAACGTGGATCCATCGTGAATGTAGAATAGTGCACGATCAACGTGGATCCATCGTGAATGTAGAATAGTGCACGATCAACGTGGATCCATCGTGAATGTAGAATAGTGCACGATCAACGTGGATCCATCGTGAATGTAGAATAGTGCACGATCAACGTGGATCCATCGTGAATGTAGAATAGTGCACGATCAACGTGGATCCATCGTGAATGTAGAATAGTGCACGATCAACGTGGATCCATCGTAAATGTAGAATAGTGCACGATCAACGTGGATCCATCGTGAATGTAGAATAGTGCACGATCAACGTGGATCCATCGTAAATGTAGAATAGTGCACGATCAACGTGTATCCATCGTGAATGTAGAATAGTGCACGATCAACGTGGATCCATCGTGAATGTAGAATAGTGCACGATCAACGTGGATCCATCGTGAATGTAGAATAGTGCACGATCAACGTGGATCCATCGTAAATGTAGAATAGTGCACGATCAACGTGGATCCATCGTGAATGTAGAATAGTGCACGATCAACGTGGATCCATCGTGAATGTAGAATAGTGCACGATCAACGTGGATCCATCGTGAATGTAGAATAGTGCACGATCAACGTGGATCCATCGTGAATGTAGAATAGTGCACGATCAACGTGGATCCATCGTGAATGTAGAATAGTGCACGATCAACGTGGATCCATCGTGAATGTAGAATAGTGCACGATCAACGTGGATCCATCGTGAATGTAGAATAGTGCACGATCAACGTGGATCCATCGTGAATGTAGAATAGTGCACGATCAACGTGGATCCATCGCTAAATGTAGAATAGTGCACGATCAACGTGGATCCATCGTGAATGTAGAATAGTGCACGATCAACGTGGATCCATCGTAAATGTAGAATAGTGCACGATCAACGTGTATCCATCGTGAATGTAGAATAGTGCACGATCAACGTGGATCCATCGTGAATGTAGAATAGTGCACGATCAACGTGGATCCATCGTGAATGTAGAATAGTGCACGATCAACGTGGATCCATCGTAAATGTAGAATAGTGCACGATCAACGTGGATCCATCGTGAATGTAGAATAGTGCACGATCAACGTGGATCCATCGTGAATGTAGAATAGTGCACGATCAACGTGGATCCATCGTGAATGTAGAATAGTGCACGATCAACGTGGATCCATCGTGAATGTAGAATAGTGCACGATCAACGTGGATCCATCGTGAATGTAGAATAGTGCACGATCAACGTGGATCCATCGTGAATGTAGAATAGTGCACGATCAACGTGGATCCATCGTGAATGTAGAATAGTGCACGATCAACGTGGATCCATCGTGAATGTAGAATAGTGCACGATCAACGTGGATCCATCGTGAATGTAGAATAGTGCACGATCAACATGGATCCATCGTAAATGTAGAATAGTGCACGATCAACGTGTATCCATCGTGAATGTAGAATAGTGCACGATCAACGTGGATCCATCGTGAATGTAGAATAGTGCACGATCAACGTGGATCCATCGTGAATGTAGAATAGTGCACGATCAACGTGGATCCATCGTAAATGTAGAATAGTGCACGATCAACGTGGATCCATCGTGAATGTAGAATAGTGCACGATCAACGTGGATCCATCGTGAATGTAGAATAGTGCACGATCAACGTGGATCCATCGTGAATGTAGAATAGTGCACGATCAACGTGGATCCATCGTGAATGTAGAATAGTGCACGATCAATGTGGATCCATCGTGAATGTAGAATAGTGCACGATCAACTTGGATCCATCGTGAATGTAGAATAGTGCACGATCAACGTGGATCCATCGTAAATGTAGAATAGTGCTCGATCAACGTGGATCCATCGTAAATGTAGAATAGTGCACGATCAACGTGGATCCATCGTGAAATGTAGAATAGTGCACGATCAACGTGGATCCATCGTGAATGTAGAATAGTGCACGATCAACGTGGATCCATCGTAAATGTAGAATAGTGCACGATCAACGTGCATCCATCGTGAATGTAGAATAGTGCACGATCAACGTGGATCCATCGTGAATGTAGAATAGTGCACGATCAACGTGGATCCATCGTGAATGTAGAATAGTGCACGATCAACGTGGATCCATCGTGAATGTAGAATAGTGCACGATCAACGTGGATCCATCGTAAATGTAGAATAGTGCACGATCAATGTGTATCCATCGTGAATGTAGAATAGTGCACGATCAACGTGGATCCATCGTGAATGTAGAATAGTGCACGATCAACGTGGATCCATCGTGAATGTAGAATAGTGCACGATCAACGTGGATCCATCGTGAATGTAGAATAGTGCACGATCAATGTGTATCCATCGTAAATGTAGAATAGTGCACGATCAACGTGGATCCATCGTGAATGTAGAATAGTGCACGATCAACGTGGATCCATCGTAAATGTAGAATAGTGCACGATCAACGTGTATCCATCGTGAATGTAGAATAGTGCACGATCAACGTGGATCCATCGTGAATGTAGAATAGTGCACGATCAACGTGGATCCATCGTGAATGTAGAATAGTGCACGATCAACGTGGATCCATCGTAAATGTAGAATAGTGCACGATCAACGTGGATCCATCGTGAATGTAGAATAGTGCACGATCAACGTGGATCCATCGTGAATGTAGAATAGTGCACGATCAACGTGGATCCATCGTGAATGTAGAATAGTGCACGATCAACGTGGATCCATCGTGAATGTAGAATAGTGCACGATCAACGTGGATCCATCGTGAATGTAGAATAGTGCACGATCAACGTGGATCCATCGTGAATGTAGAATAGTGCACGATCAACGTGGATCCATCGTGAATGTAGAATAGTGCACGATCAACGTGGATCCATCGTGAATGTAGAATAGTGCACGATCAACGTGGATCCATCGTGAATGTAGAATAGTGCACGATCAACGTGGATCCATCGTGAATGTAGAATAGTGCACGATCAACGTGGATCCATCGTGAATGTAGAATAGTGCACGATCAACGTGGATCCATCGTAAATGTAGAATAGTGCACGATCAACGTGTATCCATCGTGAATGTAGAATAGTGCACGATCAACGTGGATCCATCGTGAATGTAGAATAGTGCACGATCAACGTGGATCCATCGTGAATGTAGAATAGTGCACGATCAACGTGGATCCATCGTGAATGTAGAATAGTGCACGATCAACGTGGATCCATCGTGAATGTAGAATAGTGCACGATCAACGTGGATCCATCGTGAATGTAGAATAGTGCACGATCAACGTGGATCCATCGTGAATGTAGAATAGTGCACGATCAACGTGGATCCATCGTGAATGTAGTATAGTACACGATCAACGTGGATCCATCGTGAATGTAGAATAGTGCACGATCAACGTGGATCCATCGTGAATGTAGAATAGTGCACGATCAACGTGGATCCATCGTAAATGTAGAATAGTGCACGATCAACGTGCATCCATCGTGAATGTAGAATAGTGCACGATCAACGTGGATCCATCGTGAATGTAGAATAGTGCACGATCAACGTGGATCCATCGTGAATGTAGAATAGTGCACGATCAACGTGGATCCATCGTGAATGTAGTCTATAGTATACGATCAACGTGGATCCATCGTGAATGTAGTCTATATTATACGATCAACGTGGATCCATCGTGAATGTAGTCTATAGTATACGATCAACGTGGATCCATCGTGAATGTAGTCTATATTATACGATCAACGTGGATCCATCGTGAATGTAGTCTATATTATACGATCAACGTGGATCCATCGTGAATGCAGTCTATAGTATACGATCAACGTGGATCCATCGTGAATGTAGTCTATATTATACGATCAACGTGGATCCATCGTGAATGTAGTCTATATTATACGATCAACGTGGATCCATCGTGAATGTAGTCTATAGTATACGATCAACGTGGATCCATCGTGAATGTAGTCTATAGTATACGATCAACGTGGATCCATCGTGAATGCCGTCTATAGTATACGATCAACGTGGATCCATCGTGAATGCCGTCTATATTGCACTACCAATGTCGATCAATGGTAAATGTAGACTGCATTCCATGAACAACATGTACATGGTAATTCTAGATAAATATCCAAAGATCAATGTGTACCCGTGGCAATTCTAGATACTATTCCACGATCAATATGTAGCCGTGGCAATTCTAGATACTATTCCACGATAAATGGATATTATTCCACGATCAATGTGTACCCGTGGCAATTCTAGATACTATTCCACGATCAATGTGTACCCGTGGTAATTCTAGATACTATTCCACGATAAATGTGTACCCGTGGCAATTCTAGATACTATTCCACGATCAATGTGTACCCGTGGCAATTCTAGATACTATTCCACGATCAATGTGTACCCGTTGTAATTCTAGATACTATTCCACGATCAATGTGTACCCGTGGTAATTCTAGATACTATTCCACGATAAATGTGTACCCGTGGTAATTCTAGATACTATTCCACGATCAATGTGTACCCGTGACAATTCTAGATACTATTCCACGATCAATGTGTACCCGTGGTAATTCTAGATACTATTCCACGATCAATGTGTACCCGTGGTAATTCTAGATACTAGTCCACGATCAATGTGTACCCGTGGTAATTCTAGATACTATTCCACGATCAATGTGTACCCGTGACAATTCTAGATACTAGTCCACGATCAATGTGTACCCGTGGTAATTCTAGATACTAGTCCACGATCAATGTGTACCCGTGGTAAATCTAGATACTATTCCACGATAAATGTGTACCCGTGGTAATTCTAGATACTATTCCACGATCAATGTGTACCCGTGACAATTATAGATACTATTCCACGATCAATGTGTACCCGTGGTAATTCTAGATACTAGTCCACGATCAATGTGTACCCGTGGCAATTCTAGATACTATTCCACGATCAATGTGTACCCGTGGCAATTCTAGATACTATTCTACGATCAATGTGTACCCGTGGTAATTCTAGATACTATTCCACGATCAATGTGTACCCGTGGTAATTCTAGATACTATTCCACGATCAATGTGTACCCGTGGCAATTCTAGATACTATTCTACGATCAATGTGTACCCGTGGTAATTCTAGATACTATTCCACGATCAATGTGTACCCATGGTAATTCTAGATGCTATTCTCCACGATCATTGTGTACCTGTGGTAATTCTAGATAATATTCCACGATCAATGTGTACCCGTGGCAATTCTAGATACTATTCCACTATCAATGTGTACCTGTGGTAATTCTAGATAATATTCCACTATCAATGTGTACCCGTGGTAATTCTAGATACTATTCCACGATCAATGTGTACCCGTGGTAATTCTAGATACTATTCCACGATCAATGTGTACCCGTGGCAATTCTAGATACTATTCTACGATCAATGTGTACCCGTGGTAATTCTAGATACTATTCCACGATCAATGTGTACCCATGGTAATTCTAGATGCTATTCTCCACGATCATTGTGTACCTGTGGTAATTCTAGATAATATTCCACGATCAATGTGTACCCGTGGCAATTCTAGATACTATTCCACTATCAATGTGTACCTGTGGTAATTCTAGATAATATTCCACTATCAATGTGTACCCGTGGTAATTCTAGATACTATTCCACGATCAATGTGTACCCGTGGTAATTCTAGATACTATTCCACGATCAATGTGTACCCGTGGCAATTCTAGATACTATTCTACGATCAATGTGTACCCGTGGTAATTCTAGATACTATTCCACGATCAATGTGTACCCATGGTAATTCTAGATGCTATTCTCCACGATCATTGTGTACCTGTGGTAATTCTAGATAATATTCCACTATCAATGTGTACACGTGTTAATTCTAGATACTAGTTCATGATCAATGTGTACTCGTGTTAATTCTAGATAATATTACACTATCAATGTGTACCCATAGTAATTATAGATAATATTCCACGATCAATGTGTACCCATGGGAATTCGCTCGCCCACATTGGTCGCCTGCGGCGATGTAAATAACCTCAATCATCATCACCGTGGTAATTCTAGATAATAGTCCATGTTTAACGTGTACCCATAGTAATTCTACATAATAATCCACGATCAAGCTGTACCCGTTAACCAGTTAGTACCAACCAAAACAATACTCGTTCCAATTATCTCTTCAAACAATGGCACAGTGACATCACAAATAATATACTCTGTGTAATGTTGATTGGATTGCATACTGCTCTAATTAGGAATACTCGTAATCCTCACACAAATAGAACACTATAAAACACGCTAATCTGTGGCATCACTGATATCCATTGTTTCTGTTCCATAACTCACGTGCCGTGTCGCAATACACGTAACCTGCACGCACTGCTCAGGCAAACGGTGACATATTGTTACACAAGTTACAATAACCAGACATAATGACTTTGATCAGCAATAGCACTATTTACATCACTACCGTTTTACAGATGAGTCAGTTGTTCAGAAGTTAACACGTTCAGGTATCGCAAGTTCGAGCCCCACCATACTGCCCCTCTGCCCCAGCGAGGGCCATACTAATATTAACAATATATTCATATGGGACTAATACCGATGTCTCATGTATCGGTGCTATACACCGGGAGTGTAAAATAGTGTTGTGGTTTACGTTTATTTATCGTCGCTACCGGTTGCCCATATGAGCGACGCCTCTTGAAGAGATTAGTCATTTTAGATTTTTGGAGGATAGTGCAATGATACAGACAGAGACCCATTCCAGAGCCTCTTCTGGTTCTTTTACGTGCACGGTGTACAGCACCGACACGAGACCTCGGCTTAAAGTCCCAACTGAAAGACTGTTAATTTAATTAGGGTCAGACGGGGGTCGAACCTGCGACCCCTGGATTACCAATCCAGCGTGTTACCACTGTACTACAGATCCGTCTGTAAAAAATAGTGTTTGGTTATATATATAGTATTACCCCTAATTAAAGAGCCAGCCATTTCTGACTTATGGAGACACCTATTTTTTTATGAACATCAGTACTTCCCGAATCCTATATTTGTATGCCAGGCGCCAGGCTGGTAGGCAAACGGTAAACAATATTTAACTAGCTGGCGGCTCACCAACAGGCCATATCAGAACGGCCCCTGACGAGATTCAAACCTACGACCTCCCACTCCGTAGACGGACGCCTTAACCACTAGGCCACGGAGACGGCATAAAATAATATGGGATGCTTTTGGAATTGGGGCGTGTTCTGTATCTTGCACTATCCTCCAAATACTAAATACTAAAAATAAAAAAATACTACTAAACTTCTGGAGGCAGCGTCCTCGGTTAACCAATTGAATGTAAAAAAACACAAACAGTAATTGGTAAAGTAATTCAGGTAGACGTTGATCCCTTGTTACGATAGCCGGACATGATGACGTTGATGATGACGTTGGCCCACATATTGACGTCAGCTACTGACGGTTTCCCCATGTCATGTAGTTTTCGGGATACAATATGCTGACTACGATGCAAGTCGAATGATAATGCACTGTCCACCATGACCACAGGCCTTGACAGATGTCTACCCTAATCGAATCGTTTCCTCCTAGATAAACCCTATATCTATCAACAACGTTTCATCAAGATCCATCACCACCTTTTTTGTTAGCATGTCCAATCATAGATGCTTTCAAAAATAATTACCATTCTTAGAGGCCGGAATTGAAATTCTATAGCATATATATATATACCTAGAATGTCTCGTACATGTATTTGCATTGTTAAATATATTATTCACCTGCCTATTGTATATCAATCAATTGATAGGGAGAAGAACTATATAAGTTTTCTTTCGTTCTAATCCCTTTCAGTCTACTGCTGTTAAATTATATGCAGAATGTTCATTTCTTGATTACATGTAAAAATACTGAAACAAACAGCCGGGTTAGTTTATACATATTTATTTTAGCTCGATTGCGAAACAAGTTATTACGACTTATATTAATCACGCTCGAGACCTCATTCCTGATGGAATCCATCGCCACGAGGGAGAGAGAAGAGGCATATGGAATTCAAATGTCTTGCCTAAGGGCACACTCGTAACGGCTCCAATGGGGCTCGAACTCCGGGCCTTTCCCACATGAAGCGAACGCGCTATCACGACGTCCACGGCCGGGTTGTTAAAATATGTGTAGGATAGCAAGTTGGCAATAATAAAAGAAAATATGCATCGAGTGCGTTCATGGGGCATCGATAAATCGGATCATGGGAGTAAGTATAAACTACTATATTTGACAAAGGGCCACGGCCCGGCCCCACTTCATTTAATTTGATTTAGCATTGTATCACTGTCAACTATCTGTTACGTCACTGTATTCTAAAAATAGTAGCAATCCAAAACAAATGCACCAAGTCCACCCTGTGTTAGTGGTCACGTCGATTAAGCAGCCAACCTGTATTAAGCAGTCAGTTTCCAGATTCCCAATATATTGCTTGTTTATACATTTGACCTCTATTACGCAGTCACCCGTACTACAGTCAAACATGTGTTAGCGGCTACCTCTATTAAGTAGCCAACCTGTATTAAGCAGCCAGTTTCCAGATTCCCAATATATTGCTTGTTTATACATTTGACCTCTATTACGCAGTCACCCGTACTACAGTCAAACATGTGTTAGCGGCTACCTCTATTAAGTAGCCAACCTGTATTAAGCAGCCAGTTTCCAGATTCCCAATATATTGCTTGTTTATACATTTGACCTCTATTACGCAGTCACCCGTACTAAGTAACCACCTACTGTGAATCCATTGGATGGCTGCTTAAGACAGGTTTGACTGTATACATATAAAAAGAATGTCGTCGAACAGATATGTGATGTTCATGTTTATGGCGACCATGTTGTTTTTAGATTATAAGTAACTCAGAAGATTTATGTAAAATATTGTTTATTTTATTGCATTTTAGAGATATTAGAAATAACTACTCGGACTAGAGGGTCTGTTACTGTACCACGCGAGGTGATGTTCTTAGACAATGCAGTCAAACATGTGTTAGCGGCTACCTCTATTAAGTAGCCAACCTGCATTAAGCTGCCAGTAACAAAACTCCCAGTGTGCATTTGGTTCGACATTTAACCTATATTAAGCAGAAACCTGTGCAAAGCAGCCACTTTTCATCACTCCATTGGATGGCCGCTTAAGACCGGTTTCAATGTACACTTAAATCCACATTAGCTCTTCTTTCCTAATGGTGGTGGGGTGCTAATCAATCATTCATATGAATGACGTTTATTTTGCTTAGGGATTTAAACTCGCATCAACAGCGTACCTCTTATGGCCACCTGTATACAAGCTATAGTTGGTGGACGAAAACTCCCCCCCCCCCCTCCGAGCAGTATTCCATGTACAAATGAACACTCGACAGACCAGCCATCCTGCTGCAAGCTGACTGGATATCTTCCTCACTTGAAAAAAATAAGCACCCCCAGTGAAGATTCAAACTACAGCGGTGATGGACATGTGGTTTGAAGTCAACGACCTTAACAGCTCGACACGGTGGTCTTTCCACCGGGAATTGAGTTCTCGAGTGTGGTTAATCTAATCTAATGTTGCCAACACTTGCTCCGCAATCGAGCTAAGCCAAACGTGTATAGACTTTATACTGTATACAACTTTATTTTACCTCAGGCCGTGTCTCATTTATATGAAAAAGTTGGCAGTTTCTTACGGAGGTTGGTGCACCCAAGTACTGGTTAACCGCTGGAGCCTGCCCAAGGAAAGGTGTTGTTAGGTAAACTGCCCGACGGCGATATAACCCAAAATGGTGCTGTTGCAGGCGTAAAACCCGAACTATAACATATAACATTATTTTACCTCGATTGCGATACAAATTCTTACAACATTATACTATACTATAACTGATCTGTATTGTCATTGCTTGTAAATAGCTTGTGTGTTTCCTATCTAACTAAATACCTCACGAATGAGTGTGTATAATCATTACCGTGCAAATCACTTGAAACATAGACATACAGCACTATTTATCTGAAACATAACATATGTTTTTTTTATCCCCGGTCGTTGACCCAAACACAGCAAGTAAAAAATAGAACCCTTTTCCTCGTAACATTAAGTATAGGATATAAGCCGAAAACGATCCAATATGTAAAATATTGGACTGTATGAGTCGCGTAGCGTCGAAGACAGTACCACTACTGTACTTATTGGATCCGTTTGAGGCTTATATCTTACTTAAAACACACACTTATACAAGATCCTACTAACTAAAATTGTTGATTTCGTACATGTACGCGTAGTATTTAATATATTACTTTGGCTTTTTGACAGCAGTTCAATATTAATAATAATGGACTGCAAGTATAAAGGTATGACGTCACGACACTGTTTTAAGCACAAACTAGAATGTTCATCCCCTATATAATTATTTATAATACAGTATCAATACGACAGCTTTATTGATCACTTGTTATTTGTATATACTTGTATGTATATATTATGTATGTATGTTACATTAATGTCAGTTCGATCCCCCGTCTGACCCTAATAAAATTAACAGTCTTTCAGATGGGACGTTAAACCGAGGTCTTGTGTCGGTGCTTTACACCGTGCACGTAAAAGAACCAGAGGAGATTCTTGAATGGGTCTCTGTCTGTATCATGCACTATCCTCCAAAATCTAAAATAACTAATCTCTTCAGGAGGCGTCGCTCATATGGGCAACCGGTAGCGACGATAAATAAACGTAAATACACACACATTAATGTCAAACCCCTTGCGGGGACCTATACATGTTTTCTTGGGCAGGCTTAGCCGACCTAAGTGGTTAACCAGTACTAAGCAATGTGTGTGTGAGGTGCCTTGATCAATGACACTACATACGTGGCATGACCGAGTATCGAACCCGGGACCGTTCGATTCCAAATCCGACGCTCTACCACTGGACCACGGAAGCCACACCTTATATATGCGAGACATTGGTCAGTTAGTGCCTCTGTGTACTCTTTTAGGAGGATAGGTCATTTAAATTAGATTCCTCTGTTTTTATCGTTGATTCATTTGCACAACATGCTATCAGTTTTCATCTACTCTCTCATCCTATGATTATTAAATTACTATATCCCGCACCATTCTTTCTGTGTTTTCATTGTGGCACAGGTAAACAATGGAGCTTGATGGATTTAGTTATGAAACTGACAAAACATTGGCACTTCCTGTGTGTGATTATCGGCTAATTGTTTATACAAACATTGGTCTATAAGTCACGTGTTACTAATTGCCTCGAACTGTGTCCGAAGTGAACGGTTCCCGTTGTTGAATGAAATAAAAGATGTCTGGTACGATTTGCAGGCTAACACTAATTACATGTAATTCAAGAAATGCACGATACATGTGTCTTACGTTTATTTATCGTCGCTACCGGTTGCATCATGTTACCATATACTCTTGATGAGATTAGTCATTTTAGATATGTGGAGGATAGTTAAGGATAGGAAAGCACCGACACGAGACCTCTGAAAAACTGTTAATTTTATTAAGGTCAGACGGGGGGTCGAACCTGCGATCCCTGGACAACCCCTGTACTACAGATCCGTCTGTAGCACGATACGGTTGCATAGTATATTTGAGTATAGTATTACATAGTTATCTGCCCTTAATGGAATCCATTGCCATGAAGGAGAGAGAAGAGGCATGTGGAATTTAAATGCCTTACGTAAGGGCACAATCGTAACGGCTATAGTGGGGCTCGAACTCCGTGCATTTTGCACATGAAGCCAACACGCTACCACCGCGCCATCACGACTTCCACAAACGTTTAAGATGCATAAACAAATACATAAGTATACATACAGGTTCTACATCATTGTGTTTTATTGATGCGATATATTGTAATTTACATATTAAATCATTCGTTCTAGTTCACAACTGTCTACAGTGTATGTTGTTGCAACAGGAATAAAGAAACAACAGATGAGCGAGCAACTATAAACGCTCGACGCCCCGGGGCGCCAATCTTCGTCTGATCGAGAACAGAGGAGTATACAGGCATGCTTTCCGCATCATTGCATCTTAAGATGCCACTAGATCGACCTTGTAATTCCCCATTATAACGTTATGTATATAATTATACGGATGTATTGTATCTTATTGACGAAACGTCATAGTTCGCTCGCCCACATGGTTCGCCGGCGGCGAGGGTGAATAGACTCAATCATCATAATCGTATAGTATAGTTGTAAAATCAGCCAGACACGCCTAACACACATAAACGAATATGAGATGTGGGACAGTATAGAGTGACTCCTGTACTGGCCCTATACATGTTGGTGCTTGTAGCTATATATGTTGATGCGTGTAGCCTAATGGCCGGGCTAGACACACAGGCAATATCACACATATTCACACATCAACGAATATATGAGATGTGGGACAGTAGAGAGTGATTATTATAATTATTTTTACGTTTATTTATCGTCGCTACCGGTTGTCCATATGAGCGACGCCTCCTGAAGAGATTAGTCATTTTAGGTTTTGGAGGATAGTGCATGATACAGACAGAGACCCATTCCAGAGTCTCCTCTGGTTCTTTTACGTGCACGGTGTAAAGCACCGACACGAGACCTCGGTTTTACGTCCCATCTGAAAGACTGTTAATTGTATTAGGGTCAGATGGGGGATCGAACCTACGATCCCTGGATTACCAGTTCAAACAAGAAAAACTAGCCTGGGTTCCAGTCTGTCGATTTTTAACTTCTAACCATATGACATGTTCAGAAACTCAATACGGCCCAATTAATATCCTCGGTGTTAAAATATATTTATTTGACTGACCAGGCAACATATATCGACGCCTGTTCCCAGGCTAAAGAAAAACTACACTTTTGTGTTTTAAGTGTAGTCGTATGACTCATTCCACAAGTGTTTGTTTAACTGTTTATATATCTTTTTATCAGGAAATTTATCGTTATTTACAGATGCATTTCTCTGCTCGTCTAGAAGTTATCTGATTCCCGATAATATTACAGCACTGTTGCTATGACGGTTTCATGGAAAAAGGGAGGACGTAGGCACACGTGTTTGCGCGGCGCGGCGCGATATGGACATGAACAATTACCCCCTTCTAATTTTAACGTATAGGAACCGCCCCTGGAATGTACACTAACAGCGCACCAGCTATAAATGTTGTTCGGGTGCAAGGAAACATTGGACTGGAAATACAGCGATACTGGCTGCTATGACTGTGCAATTGTTTGCAATTAATGTGAGGAAGCTATCCAGCTGACCTACGGTAGGCATGTGGTTCTACCCGGGTGCCCGTTCGTGCTGTTCGGAGTTGCTCCCGGCGGTACTGATGGAGACGGGGGAGGTTCTTTCACCAATAATACAGAAACCGGACAGTCGCCGTATGACCTTAGCTATTGCTGCGATTAGACAAATAAATATACCAACATACATCGGTTTAGTTTAAACAAATTTTTAGCTCGGTTGCGAACAAGTTCTTAAAACTTATATTAATAACTCTCGAGACCGCATTCCTGGTGGAATCCATCGCCACGAGGGAGAGAGAAGAGGCATGTGGTCGAGCCCCGGGCCTTTCACATCTGAAGCGAACGTGCTACCACTTTGCTATCGCGACTTCCACGAAATTCCCCTTATGACCTACTATATAGAGAATGTTAGGTTACTGACTAATAAAGCAATGTTTATTAGCCAGGCCGATTTTGACCATTATTACGCATGATGGTAGGATAAAAGATGTGACCTAGATGTGAAGATCAAATTGTATTTTACAGTTTGGTGCCAGATTTGCCGATAATACGAGAACCAGCAATTACCTGCATTGGTTGAATGAGCTGTCGTTGGAATTCACGGAAAATAAGTAAGTTGATGAAGAATTGGAATGTATTGTATTTGGTTTCAGACTGGACTACAAATATTCTACCACTGTAACCTATCATCGCTGATTGTCACGGGTTCGAGTCCCGCTCAAGCCGTGTCTCTTTATATGAAAATGTTGGCAGTTTCTTGCGGAATTTAAATACCTTGCTATAGGAGCATACTCGTAATGGCTCCAACGGGGCTCGAACTTCGGGTATATCCCACCCGAAGCGAACGCTCTACTACTGTTCTATCACGACATACATTCACATATAATGTATTAGCAACGTAATAGAAATTTGGGATATTATAACTTTTGTTTTTATACTTTATTTATTTTACAACGATTGCGAAGCAAGTTTTAACAACTTATATTAATCACTCTCGTTGGCTCGGATGAAAGCGTATATGTGGTCATTCATGTGGGAGGAAACCGGAGTACCCGGAGAAAACCCGATCTGGCGACCATCGTACCATCTCACATCTCATATACTTCCCCTATCCGAGGATCGAACCCGGGTCGCATTGGTGAGAAGCGAGCGCGCTAACCACTGCGCTAATCGGACAGTACATGTACATGTATAATGTTTTTGAATATCGAGCTATGTGGATTGATCATCACATCATGTGTTATACTGTATATATGTGTCAAGAAACTGTGTATGGTTTACGACAATAAACTAGTCTGTCTGTCTGTCTGTCTGTCTGTCTGTCTGTCTGTCTGTCTGTCTGTCTGTCTGTCTGTCTGTCTGTCTGTCTGTCTGTCTGTCTGTCTGTCTGTCTGTCTGTCTGTCTGTCTGTCTGTTGTCTGTCTGTCTGTCTGTCTGTCTGTCTGTCTGTCTGTCTGTCTGGTCTGTCTGTCTGTCTGTCTGTCTGTCTGTCTGTCTGTCTGTCTGTCTGTCTGTCTGTCTGTCTGTCTGTCTGTATGTATGTCTGTTTACTCCAGTATATTTGGAAATAAAACCTGGTTCCCGGCTAATAGTAATAAACACATATGATAAATATGCGCACATACGATCAAACTGGCATAAGTAACACATTTTAATATGTTTATGTTTCGAATGACTTAAGAAGGTATTTAAATAAATATGGTGGTATGTTCTAAGCATTTTACAAGATGCTATTTTATTCTTTATTGCACTTTTATCTGTTTTTCGAAGAATGCAACGAAGCTTCCCAGAAATGTTATAAGAATGTATGGGACGCCCACACACACTTTGGCTTAGTCATATTATATATGTGAAATATTTTCATTGTAATGTAATGTCTATTACAGACACGTGTTATATAGAGTGTTTCTTTCCTTCTCCCCTGTCGTGTTCCAAGAACATCCATCTTTCCAAGGAATATAGTTTGGGTTCTAGGCTGTCGGTGTGTCAAACACGTTTTACTAATGTCGTTTCGACATTGCAATGTCAAATACGTTTTACTAAATTATAAATGACGTTTCGACATTACCAGAAACTCAATGCAGCCTTTTATTGGTTTATACAAATTAAATATTTAGCTCGATTGCGAAACAAGTGTGATCACTGGAACCAGTATAAGTTGTTTGTCTTGGATAGGGAACCAGTACAGCAGTGGTGCTGTTAGCTGTGTTTATTGCTGTGTGAGTTAGTTTATTTATACACATTTGTTTTAGATCGACTGCGAAACATTAGATTAATCATCGCTCGAGAGACCTCACTCCTCGCCAATCCACCACACTGAAGGAGAGAGAAGAGGCGATTGGGATTTAAGTGTCTTGTCCAAGCCGGAATCCATTGACCACTATCTACTAGGATGTCAAGAAACCAAACATATCCGAGAAACAATCAGTTCGAACTGATTCATGAGTACCGGCACCAGAAACACTACACTAACCCTTTCCTTCGTAGAGATTTAGGTTAATATACTATTATATCTCCATACAAACGACAGCCATTTAGCTATCATGTAGTGGATAAGTATTCGCCATATCTATCCCACCTCCATAGATATTACTGGGACTACATAGAGATTTAGGTTAATATACTATTATATCTCCATACAAACGACAGCCATTTAGCTATCATGCAGTGGATAAGTAGTTGCTATATTTATCCCACCTCCATATATATTACTGGGACTACATAGAGATTTAGGTTAATATACTCTTATATCTCCATACAAACGACAGCCATTTAGCTATCATGCAGTGGATAAGTAGTTGCTATATCTATCCCATCTCCATAGATATTACTGGGACTACATAGAATTTTAGGTTAATATACTATTATATCTCCATACAAACGACAGCCATTTAGCTATCATGCAGTGGATAAGTAGTTGCTATATCTATCCCACCTCCATAGATATTACTGGGACTACATAGAGATTTAGGTTAATATACTATTATATCTCCATACAAACGACAGCCATTTAGCTATCATGCAGTGGATAAGTAGTTGCTATATCTATCCCATCTCCATAGATATTACTGGGACTACATAGAATTTTAGGTTAATATACTCTTATATCTCCATACAAACGACAGCCATTTAGCTATCATGCAGTGCATAAGTAGTTGCCATATCTATCCTACCTCCATATATAGTACTGGGACTACATAGAGATTTAGGTTAATATATTATTATATCTCCATGCAAACGACAGCCATTTAGCTATCATGCAGTGGATAAGTAGTCGCTATATATATCCCACCTCCATAGATATTACTGGGACTACATGAGATTCCGGCCTTTATTATGAACATTGGTTTGGCTAATACATTGTTAATGTATGTAGTATTGGTAATGGCGTAAAGAGGTGCTTCTATGAGGGAAAGTGTTAAGCATACTGCTCTCAACTGGAGACGAAAATGCATTTATAGACATTAGACAGGCAATAACTGAAGAACTGACCCAGTATATAGAGATGACATGGCGATTCAGTAACCTTCATTCGGTCAAAGCTTAGACAGGCACTAACTGAAGAACTGACCCCGTATATAGAGAATGCATGACGATTCAGTAGCCTTCATTCGATCAGAGCTTAGACAGACAATAACGGAAGAACTGACCCAGTATATAGAGAACACATGACGATTCAGTAGCCTTCATTCGGCCAGCGCTTAGACAGACAATAACTGAAGAACTGACCCAGTATATAGAGAAGACATGACGATTCAGTAGCCCTCATTCGATCAGAGCTTAGACAGGCGATAACTGAAGAACTGACCCAGTATATAGAGAAGACATGACGGTTCAGTAGCCCTCATTCGATCAGAGCTTAGACAGGCAATAACTGAAGAACTGACCCCGTATATAGAGAAGACATGACGATTCAGTAGCCTTCATTCGATCAGAGCTTAGACAGGCAATAACTGAAGAACTGACCCAGAATATGGAGAAGACATGACGATTCAGTAGCCTTCATTCGATCAGAGCTTAGGCAGGCAATATCTGAAGAACTGACCCATTATATGGAGAAGACATGACGATTCAATAGCCTTCATTCGATCAGAGCTTAGACAGGCAATAACTGAAGAACTGACCCCGTATATAGAGCAGACATGTCGATTCAGTAGCCTTCATTCGATCAGAGCTTAGACAGGCAATAACTGAAGAACTGACCCCGTATATAGAGAAGACATGACGATTCAGTAGCCTTCATTCGGCCAGCGCTTAGACAGGCAATAACTGAAGAACTGACCCCGTATATAGAGAAGACATGACGATTCAGTAGCCTTCATTCGGCCAGCGCTTAGACAGGCAATAACTGAAGAACTGACCCAGTATATAGAGAAGACATGACGATTCAGTAGCCTTCATTCGATCAAAGATGGACACGAAATTCACTAAGACACTCATATACATGTATTAATGTATTTAAAACCTATCTATGACAAACTACTAGATGACAACATTACAGTGAAAAAGGCGTTTCGTTCGGAGATATTTCGACCGGAATAGGCTACACACAGAACAGAACAAAATGATATATGACGTCACACGAAAAGGGGCACGAAATGAATGAAACTGTATATCAGATCTATATCAAATTTTCTCAAAAACAAATCCTGAACATTTCAAACAAAACTCAATGTGCTTCCAATTGAGAAAGTTGTGACCTGTTTAGTACACCCATAAACAGCCGCTTTTGAAAGAAAGTTTGAAAAGTCGCGCCAACATTAATGACGTCATACGATATGCAATTGTGGTCGCGTATGACGTCAGTAATTGTTTTACTATCTTTACTAATTTAAGACATGTATATATAACATATGACATTTCTATTGTTCACATCATCATTTACATTTATTGTCCACAACTTCTTTAAATCAACATTCATGTCATTATCTTTATCCAACAAAGTGATATGCTTGGAAACACCGTTCCTATGGCAACAGGTTCAAAATATTTACGCTATTTGATATCGAAATGTAAACGGTATAGTTTAACTAATAATCCCTAGAAATTATACAGTAATGAAAAGGGTGGGGAAGGTGCAATTTTAGTCTAATTTAAACACTGTCTTCCCATATGTCTGAACTATGTCATAGCGCCATATTTCGAATGGCTCCGCGCATATAGGCCTATTAATAATGTATTATATTATTTTGGAATGGCTCCGCCCATATATTAATGTATTATATTGTTTGTAGTTCATGTTTAATGGCTCACCGACAGCTCACATATTTGCAGTGTTGCCAGTCACAAATAATAAAATCATGTATATTTATATCCTTTATTTTATCCAGTATTCAGAGTTAAACAATGTTGTTTCGCTGTTCGTTATGTTGCATATGATTTGACATAAACTGTATGTCTGTATGTCTGTATTTTTGTCTCAATCAACCTTAAAGAATATGAATTAGCCGGATTGTTGTGTTCCTTGGAAAATACCCTTTTTAAGCCGAACATTCGGATGTAGAGAGGACAACATATATATTACTAGTTCCCTGTTAGGAACAAACAACATAGAATTGTCTTGAACGTGTATTGAATACCACATAGCGATTGTATTGACTGCTATATAATGTACTGAATCAACCCAACTTAACGCTCGCCCATATGGTTCGCCGGAGGCGAGGGTAATTAAGCTCAATCATCATCACCAAATTAACTGGATACACACAACACACACTTGTATATATGCAATAATATAAGCCCCCCCCCCGCCCCTCCCCGTCCCCAGCACCATGTCCCTGTCAGCTATTCTGGCACATGTTATTAATTTTGTCTTTGTTTTTTTAATTTCTAAATGTTGTTCATATAGAGAAATACAATCGACTGTACAGGTATGATACAACGCAGGCACGAATTCCATATATTACATTAAAAAAGGCATAGAATAAACCTACCCTTTGCACCGATAGCGGTTCGGCAAATTCTCTCCCCCCTTGCAAACGAAATCCCCAGGGTATGTCCGCACTAGGTCGCTGGAGCCAAATCGTCTCCATGGTGGCCGTACCCTTCTAACGGGTGCACAGAGAAATAAAGGTGTATTCAATGTAGGTAAACTCGCAAACTTTCCACAAGATGATTGCTGAAGAGATATCTGCCAAAATCTTAGTTTAGACGGGATAGTAACCATAGCAACAAGCAATGAAACATGCCGTCTGCATTCCCATAGAGATTTTGGCTCGTTCTCGAAAATGGACGATTCCACTATTATATAATAATAAACGAAAAGTTCCGAGTACTCCGAGTGGATGAGATAATGCGCGTGCAGGTAGAACAGGTAGCCAGGTAGACACGAAGGTGAGAATGAGTTTTGCGTGGAACCTGTCAGAAATGTTCTCAGAACTTATCTGAAATAGTGCAGATATATCTACTGTTTATTCATAATACTCCAAACACAAACTGACGGCAACTGCATGGTAGTATTTTTGTATTATGTTATCAGTTTTCAAGTGATTGTGGATGATAAACGGAAGGTACATTCGAAAATATGTGTATTATTTCCTATATAGCGAATCCCGTGTTTTAAGTGACTTGCACTTCTATTTGTAAATGCCTGTATGACTGTAGGTTGGTAAATAATATGTAAGGGCAACTCCTAACAAGAAACACGTGACTACATGCGTGTAACACTATACTAATAACTATTGTATTTACAGCCAGGAAATGTTTCGCGGATACTAAAGAAAGTAATCCTTTTTTATGCATTTATTGAGCGTCGCACCCTCGTTAATCTGGGTCACGCCTTCTGGCGGATCTTATTTCATGTGTACAGGGCCCACTCTGGAGCATTTATCGTACACAGTCGGTATGTTGTAGCGGAGAAGACCACCCATATTTCCTGGGTAGAAACCAGTACTCAAGTCTCAAACCTCCGCAAGCAACTGACACCTTTTTTCTTCATACATACAGAATGTTTACATACATAAAGCAATCAGAAATAGCATTAATGTATGTACGTACAATCTTAATTGACAAAACACACATAGCATGCTGGACTGGGAATCCAGGGATCGCAGGTTCGACCCCCCCCCGTCTGACCCTAACACAATTAACAGTCTTTCAATGGGACTTTAAACCAAGGTATCGTGTCTGTGCTACACACCGTACACGTAAAAGAACCAGGGGAGACTATGTAATGTGTCTCTGTCTGTATCATTGCACTATCCTCCAAAAACATCTAAAATGCGAATCTCTTCAGGAGGAGGCGCTTATATGGGCAACCGGTAGCGACGATAAGTAAACATAAACCACACTCAGTTAGGATACCTTTCAATAATTGGTATACCACATCCCTGGAGCAGCGCCTCGCGACACCTGTTCGGCAAGAACCGATCGCGAACGCGATCCGCCATCTAACACTTGATACTAACACTTGGTAATTGAATTTGAAGTTTCTACAATTTAAAAGGTCATTAATTTGTATATTTGTACATAAACGTACTAGTCAGATAGCACATTGTTTATTTAAAGGTCAGCATGTTGTATTACTTACTACGAGTGCTACTAATATAGATATACGTGGTTATGAAAAATGTACATTGCAGTATATACACCCACACTGTACATTATTGTGTGAGTAAGGAATGGTGGGATACATACGCAATGCACACAGTGCCGATGGCATACTATATGCATCACACCAGCTTGATCTCGTGTCTGACAAGTTGCAATATAATAGTCATATATACCGCCTCCATGATCTAGTTGTTAAGAAGTCTGCCTTCGGAGCTGGGGGTTCGAAGGTTCGAACCTCGCCAGGGGTTTGTTCTGATATGGCCGGTGGTGAGCCGCCAGCTAGTTAAATAATGGTTACCGATTATCCACTAGTCTGCGCCTGGCACACAAGTATAGGATTCGGGAAATACTGATGTTCATAAAAAGAGTGTCTCATATTTTGTGTGTGATTTACGTTTATTTATCGTCGCTACCGGTTGCCCATATGAGCGACGCCTCGTGAAGAGATTAGTAATGTGTCTCATAAGTCAGAAATTGCAGACCCTTTAAATAGGAGTGACACTATAATAAACAAACACTTATACCACCTATTCTCACATAAAATGATTGTATCACGTGTCCCAGATAGGGAGCGAACCTACGACCCTGTGAAAAACGCGTTCCAACAACGGTATGCTATTCCACTCGACATCGAATACCATTTCCGAATACAGTCAAACCTGTCTTAAGCAGCCAGCCAAGGGAATCACAGAAAGTTGCTGCTCAGCACAGGTGGCTGCTTAATAGAGGTGAAATGTATAATAAAACAATATATTGGGAATCTGAAAACTGGCTGTTTAATACAGGTCGGCTGCTTAATAGAGGTGACCACTAGCACAGGTTTGACTGTATATGAATGACAATTTACTAATTTAATTCACATTTTATTTTAGCTCGATTGCGAAACAAGTTTTTACTACATTAGTTTAAACGCTCTCGAGATCTCATTCCTGGTGTAATTCACCGCCATGACGGAAAGAAAAGAAGCACTGTGGAATTTAAGCGCCTTAGTTTATACAAATTTATCTTAGCTCGATTGTGAAACTAGTTTTTACAACTTATATTAATCACTCTCGAGACTTCATTACTGATGGAATCCATGATGATGATGATTGAGCTTATTTACCCTCGCCTCCGGCGAACCATATGGGCGAGCGTACTAAGAAGTTTAGTTGATGGAATCCATTGCCACGAAGGAGAGAGAAGAAGCAACGTGGAATAAAATGCCGTGCCAAATGGCACAATCGTAATTGCTCCAGCGGGGCTCGAATTCCGGGCCTTTCGCACATGAAGCAAACGTGCTACCACTGCGCTATCACGACTTCCACCTCGAATGCACATTTACTCTTCCTTCCCATCCCTGCTTATTATATACATAGAGTTTTTACTGTACATTATACAAATTTATTTTAGCTCGATTGCGAAACAAGTTCTTACAATTGTAATACTTATGAAGAGGTAACGTGTAATTCAAATGCCTTGTCTAAGGGCACACTCGTAACGGCTCCAGTGAGGCTCAAACTCCGGGCCTTTCGCACCCGAAGCGAACGCGCTACCACTACGCTATCACGAGTTCCTGTACTGCGACTAGTAACAGTGTTGGTAAGCCTAGCTGATAGATGATTATTTCTCTCAAGTGGAGTGGTAATTACTTCACATGTCATAAACAAATAATTGATATATATATTCCAGAGAACTATTCACCGTTTGTGTTACTGTTATTTGACGTTGCTCACCTGGTTAGTCGATACGACTCCTCCAGAAGAAGATTAGTTATTTAATAATTCATTTTAGAGGGTGGTGCAAGATACAGAAAATGTTCCAATTCCAGGAGCATCCCTGGTTCTTTTACAAGCCCGGTAACAAATATATATAACCGATACATAGATATCAGAGACCATGGTTTAATCCTACCTGAACGACTGTTAATATTATTAGGGGCAGACAGGGGATCGAACCCGTAAAAGAACCAGAGGAGACCCTGGAATGGGTCTCTGTCTCTATCACTGCACTATCCTCCAACACTTTAAAATGACTAATCTCTTCAGGAGGCGTCGCTCACATGGGCAACCGGTAGCGACGATAAATAAACGTAAAACAGACACTCCGCACCGTGCACGGCTGCAAAATGAATATGTCAATGACTTCATGTAAGCCTGGTTGCCGTCTCCGGGAGCCGTATCGACTAAGTATGAGGACAGACGCCTATCTACCACAGTACATGGGGGCGGGGCGGTGGATAGCTGGTTGTGTAAATATTTGTATCCAGATCCTTTTGGTGAGGCGCGGTATGGGGATGCGACCGCGAATGACGATCCGGATGCGACGAGGACGCTAGAGAAACACCCGGTAGTGTTCTTGCTGCAGTGGGCTGACAACTCGTGGAGCGCCCTTAAATTGACCCGTTTTTTTTCGAAAGAAACAAAATTCACAACAAAAACCACCCCGAGATTCGAACCCATGGCCATGGCCTCAAATGAATGATGTTTTTGTAGTCCACACTTGCTTACCGCTCTATTTTAAATTTATCTGCAACTTCTTATAGCAATACCTTGGCTTACTGTTTACCACAGCAAATAAACAGGGTTGAACATATGACCTCATTGCGTAGGTAATAAACATGATGACGGAATGATATAGCAATATTGTCTTACCTTTGGAGTTCCAACTAGTTCGATGTACATCTTTTATCTATGCCATTAATCCGTATAGTGTAGTTAGTTTCAATTATTTCAATAATTGTATAATTTTATCACATGATTATAATGGCAAACTATTAATGTCAAACTATTCTATTCTATTCACACACAGGAAGAAACTTAAGACTATGCAACTATGCAAGTCGCATCTCGTGACTATTCATGTCAAATATGTAGGCATACAGACCATTTCACATAACTTTACATCTTCGTAACATAAATCGAAACCCAACCCCCGTTAAATTATAACAATATGCACTACAATTTTATCGTTTAACATTTTCGTCTATAATTTTAGTTTAGTTAAACCAGTTTATATTGTCATGGGGATCTTAAGATCTCGCGGTGTTGTAAGATATTACCCGCTGTGGGTGATGCGTACCCTTATTATCTTGTTGAGTGGTCCGAGGTTAAACACCGGATAAACTCAGATTTGTCAAAATACATTTGGTTGCTTTAGACGATATGACTGTGTATTAAGTCTCGTTAAAGCGACACTCTGGTGTTGAAATAAAAATATTATAAATTGTAACATAAAATATGAAATTGTACTTGGATGTATCAATGCTACTACACATTCTTCCGTTATAATTTAAATACTTATTTAAAACCAGTAAAAGGATTTTGCAATTCACAAACTGAAAGTGAAAGTACTACTTTCGTGAATTGGTTCGCAACGCCGTGAGTACATTCGGAACGCATCGCTCTCTATCGGCAATCCGCATTACCTCTTCTCTCCCCTCGTGGCGCTGGATTCCATCATTAATGATGTCTCGAGACTGATTACTATAATGTTGCAAAAACTTGTTTCGCAATCGAGCTCAAATATTTGTATGAACTAACAAACATTTTGGAACTTTATTCAACAAATTAGGTTCATGCTTATAAAATAAATGAAATGCAAAAGCAATATAAAATATAACACATTGTTTTAAAATCACATAGTTTCCAGGAAACGGAAATACAAGTTTTACCCAAAGCATACTTGTCTAAGGTACAAGGATCATATATTCACAAGAACAAAATCTAAGACAGCTGTTTCAATCTTCGCTGTTACGTTACGCATGCGCATTAAGCATTACTTACATTATTAAGTTCATTGACAGTTCTCATATACGACGGTGCTCTATTTATTTGAGTTTTCTCTTGAAATGTTTCAAACTTTCTTAAACACGCATTCATTGGAAAGTATAGTCTTTATATAACTGGTACGTTTAACCAAAACGCATCCGTTATAGTGTCGCTTTAAAACATAAACAGCCGGTCTACATAATATGATGGTGTCCCGGCTCATTAAATTGACACGATCGTGTATTATTTAGGTTAACCCTTATCGCACTGATAATCGTGACATAATACGTTCCTACTTAATGCTCGGTCACAGAAAGAGAGCAAAGACGGATCTGTAGTCCAGTGGTTAACACGTTGGACTGGTAATCATGGTAACGCAGGTTCGATCCTTAACAAATGGACATGCATCACTGTGTAGTGACGCTCCGCGTTAGTGTACATTTGTTCACCGAGAACATCTCTTTATATAGGTATTTAATAAGGAGTGAGGCCCGACTTATATTCTCACAGTCCAGTTGTAACACACTGCACTGGTAATCCAGTGATCGCAAGTTCGATCCCCCGTCTGACCCTTATAAAATTAACAGTTTCAGATGAGACATTAAACCGAGGTCTCGTGTAGGTGCTTTACACCGTGCATGTAAAAGAACCAGAGGAGACTCTGGAATGTGTCTCTGTCTGTATCATTGCACTATCCTCCAACAATCTATAACTGACTAATCTCTTCAGGAGGCGTCGCTCATATGGACAACCGGTAGCGACGATAAATAAACGTAAAACACAACCAGAGAGCACACAAACAAAACCCAACATAGGTTAGATATTTTATAACTCGTTCACGGCTAACACACCACTACGGCTTCACACATACGACAACTATTTAGCTACATGAGGACCTTTTTGATTGACAGGATTATGTCACGGTGGGTTAATCTCGTTAGTTCTCGGCCGTGCCGATATTTTATGCTATTTCATCGACTCGAAAAAGTCACTAAGTTAATATCTTTTCACTAGATATCAACTGGTTTCGGGTTCAAAACCAAAACACTAAAAACCCTATTTTGGTTTAATTTTGCTTGATTTTGCTTGATTTTGCTTGATTTTGCACTATAAGCGCAATATACATACAATTTGTTAGGCCAAGCAAGCTTAAAAACGGCACCGTCACTATCAAGGCTATATACGGAAATACATCATACTTCGCTTCATTGTGTGACTGGATACAGTCCAATCAAGTGCGAATAGAGCTGTCGGATAGTATATTTCGATAACCAATCCAAAACTCATTTTTACTATGATTTTTGCTTTTGATATTTTTTCTTTTATTAATTTATACAAACTTATTTTAGCTCGATTGCGAAACAAGTTCTTACAACTTATATTAATCACTCTCGATACCTCATTCCACCACGAGGGAGAGAGAAGAGGCAACGTGGAAATTAAATGCCTTGCCTAAGGGCACACTCGTAACGGCTCCAGCGGGGCTCGAACTCCGGACCTTTCGAACGCGCATCCACAGCGCTATCACGACTTTCACTCATGTTCTTATTAGTATTGGGTGGGAAATCTGATGTGGCGGAGAGACGACCACCCACATTTCTCGAGTTGGCTATAATTCAGTAATCAACTTCCCAATCTCCGTAATTGACTGAAGCATTTCTCACCTATTACCATTTATCACTTGTGCAGGATGTATATACGTAAATAGGCGGAAGTGCATCCGATGTCGAATGTAGCCTTGATAACTAATATAGTGCATTTTTTCCTTTTTGTTAAACAATGCATTTTCATGACATATAGTTTGTGTGTTTTTTGAGAAATTATTGTGACTTCAGTCTAGTTGATGTGTAGATAAAAAGTGATATAATAAATCAGGCAATTGCAAACTGAATGTGGTGTATACTGTACTATTTGGCGGAGGAATACAGTGTGTAAACACAATGACGTCATTCACACGTTATTGTGTCTGGACTGGTAATCCAGGGATCGCAGGTTCGATCCCCCTTCTTACCCTAATAAAATTAACAGTCTTTCAGATGAGACGTTAAACTGATGCCTCGTGTCGGTTCTTTACACCGTACACGAAAAGAACCAGAGGAGACTGTATCTCTTCAGGAGGCATCGCTCATAATAATGGGCAACCGGTAGCGACGATAAATAAACGTGAAACACACACACGTTACCGGTGTGAATGCCTCATTACATGTGTGATATTTGTTATGTTTTTCAGATTGATTTGAATATCTCCTCACAGGCAATGTATTTGTTGTTTTACAACATTGAACACGAGTTCATAGTGCTGAGTTTTGAAATGCGAGTTCTAACGACGGCGCTGATATCCACTCGTACTCATATATCTTTCGCGAATCCGACTCCTAGAACAGAACCGGTATCATAATACTTCATAAATGCTACTTAACTCTTTCACCACCAATGTCGCATAAAAGCGACTTTGTAAAAAAAGTTGAAAACCCGATCAAACACAACAAAACATGCCGTCTGATCAGGCTATTTGCTGATTGCTCGTCAGACAGTGGAGCTGAAGCACCTGCCCGAATAGCAAACAATAGATCCTGATCAGACGCGGCGTTACGCCCCGGCTGAACTGGATCTATGTTGTTGCACATCCTCTGAATTTATTCGGCGCTGAAAGAGTTAAAGCGATACTACATTAGTGAAACAAGCATAGCAATTTCAATTATATGTAAGTTTTTCTCCTCAAAATGTTTGTCACCGAATCTGTGTATTTCAACTAAACATACATCGTATATTGGTGGAAGTCGTGATAGCGCAGTGGTATCGGGTTCGCTTTAGGTGCGAAAGACCAGGAGTTCAAGCCCCACTGGAGCCGTAACGGCAAGGCATTTAAATTCCACATTGTCTTTTCTCTATCCCTCGTGGCAATGGATTCCATATGAATGAGGTTTCGAGAGTTGTATTAACTTGTTTCGCAATCGAGCTAAAATAAATGTGTATAAACTACACACCGTATATGACGTATGTTGACGACATAACAACATAATGTAAATATTGTCAATATCCATGTTTATACAAAGTTTGTATCATGAATAACAACAGTTATTGACCGTTATATTGTAACACCCTATGTGTTAGCTTACCCTCTGAGCTTTATTTTCACCATGTGCATTTCCATGGAGTGTGATGCTGCATGTTTACAGGCAGCGCTATAGGAATGTGACCGTTGCACTATGAAAGAAACAGAACAACAGATCGCCTTCGAATAGGCCTATTAGATTGAGCCCGGTTGGCACGTAACAATATCTCACATGTGCGCATGTGCATATTTATGTTTCGACTAATCCAAATTAAAATTATATTTAACGACGGTATCACGCGTTTAGTATATACTCCAACAATAACTTCAAATCAGGGGCGTTGCCGACCTATACACGTAATCATAATTTTACGTTTGAGAGTTTGCAGACGGTAAATACATTGTTTCTAGATTGAAAATTATCGTCAAAATTATTTTGGAAGAATTTGTAGTAGCAATGCAATGCATGCGTAAATAATGTATATTTTTGCTTATTGTGATGTAATGTCGCTTTAAACACCACATAAGTAGTCCATGTAGCCTACGTCTATTCGTTCGACTGCATCAAAATGGTCTAGTTCAGCTAATAATGTAATTCGTCCAGTGTTTAGTGTTCATTTCGTAAATAGAATAAAGTTACACCAATGTACTTGACGCATGACATCGTATTGCATTTCTCGATGTTCAATTTCGCACGGGATTGAATAACATCAGTAAGAAATGAATAGGTATGTACAATGCATCTAGGCTATCTTCACGGCGTCGTGATAGTGTGTATAAGTTATTGCACAATCATGTGACGCATGAGGGAATCTTGTAAATCAACTAGTTCTGGAATTCAATAACGATTTTACGAGAATTATGCAATAATTTTCGTATTGCATAGTGTTGTACATCGTACCCATTGCCCTTCCAAATGTATGCATCCCGGGGGCAACTATAAATATTCACTCAATGAAATCATACTCTATAGTCGTGATAGCGCAGTGGATGCGCATTCGCTTTAGGTGCAAAAGGTCCTGAGTTCGAGCCCCTCTTGATCCGTTACGATTGTCCCCTTAGGCAAGGCATTTAATTTCCACGTTGCCTATTCTCTCTCCCTCGTGGCGATGGATTCCATCAGGAATGAGGTCTCGAGAGCGATTAATATACGTTATAAGACCTTGTTCCGCAATCGAGCTAAAATAAATGTGTATAAACTATAGTCGGCGAAAGAAACGGTCAAGGGGAAATAACTCGCTTAATTACTAGTTTGAAATCAAGTTTATAGGGAATATGTTGGAAATAGTGTCAATTCAATCCAATTGTCTTGATAGTTGTATTGTATGAATGTTATATGTACAGATGTTATATGTCATGTTTATCGTTTTGTATTATAATGAATTATGAAATGTACACTGGTCCGCCTCCGTGGTCGAGTGGTTAAGGTCGCTGACTTGTATACCACTGTAACCTATCATCACTGATGGTCACGGGTTCGAGCCCCGCTCAGACCGTGTCTCATTTATATGAAAAAGTTGGCAGTTTCTTACGGAGGTTGGTGCACCCAAGTACTGGTTAACCGTTGGAGCCTGCCCAGGAAAGGTGTTGTTAGGTAAACCGCCCGCCGGCGATATAGCCAAATGGTGCTGATGCAGGCGTAAAACACGAAATATATAACACTGGCACGTGTATACGTTGAATCGTTAGAAGAGAAAGTAGGTCAATTTGAGTCTGAGATGAAAAAGATATGGACTTCTGTGTATGACAATATGAAACGAACCGATGAGAAGCTAAGTGAGGTTACAGACCGGGTAGAAAGCACCGATTTCGGCCTAGGTGTGGTTAATGAGAAACTCATAGAGTTAGAGAGAGAGAGAAAGTGCTATTGAAGGACGAAGTTGTGTATTTACAATCTCAATCGATGCGAAATAATCTAGTTTTCGGAAATATACAAGAGGCCCCGACAGAATCACCGGAAGAAACGGAGAACATTCTACGAGAATTTATGATTGTTAAGATGAAGGTAGGGAAGAATATGGTCGATGATATGCAGTTTGAGAGAGTACATTGGATGGGCCAGAATCATGCGAATGGGGGCAGACAGAGGAACATAGTGGCAACATTCACTTTATTTAAGGAACGCGAGTATGTGCGCAAACAGTGGAAGGCATTGAAAGACACTGAATATTATGTATATGAACAATTTCCCCAAGGAGGTGAATGACAAGCGGAAGAAGCTGATCCCAAGAATGAAGCAGGAGAAGCAGAAGGGTAACAGAGCTTGGTTGGCGTATGACACTTTGTATGTAAACGGGCGCCCAGTGAGAGACATCGATGGCAAGTAGGGGTACACAGAGGGTGAGCTGGAAGTATTTGTCCTGGAATGTCAATGGATTGACTAGCGATAAGACACATTCACCTGAGTTTCTTAATGTGATAACACATCATGACATCATATTCTTATATGAAACTTGGACTAATAAAGATAATGATATTGACCTTGATGGATATTGTTCACATAATTTCTATAGACGTTTTCAGAAACGCAATGCCAGACGATGTAGTGGCGGTATGGTTTTATACTATAAAGAGCATCTGCAGCCAGGCATCGAACTTATTAGAAATCACCATGATACTAGTATTTGGCTTAAACTAGACCATAACTTTTTCCATTTTGATAATGATGTGTTTATTTGTGGCACTTATATTTGGTGTGAAAATTCACCAGCTTATAATATTGCTACTGTTGATCTTTTTGATACAATTCAACAAGATATTCATGATTTTGAAGACCTAGGTTCTATGTATCTCGTTGGCGATTGGAATAGCCGTACCGGCACCAAACCTGATTTTATTGACCATGATTGTTTAAATACTGATATTGATGATATTGATTATTTACCAGATGGTTACCTGAACAGGGCCTCAATGGATACTACGTGTAATAGTTTTGAGATCAAACTGCTTGATCTTTGCAAATCCTCGGGCTTTCGCATAGCTAACGGTCGTCTATTCAATGATATGGATGGTAGTTTTACTTATGCAAACAAGCTAGGCGCGTCTGTAATTGATTTATTGTTATTGAAAGAAAATGATTTACATAATTTATGTTATGTAACTTTTATGTTAATACTTTTTGACGAATTTAGTGACCATGCAGGTATAGTGTTTTCATTAAAATGTAATGTTAGTGTTGAAGGTGAGCATGATGAAAATGGGTCTCGATTTGTATGGAACGACGATTTAAAATCTGTTTTTCGCTCAGGTATTATTGCAAGCTTGTCGTATTTTAATACTATGACAAATGATATTAATTTAAATAGTCGAGATTCTGTTAATAATGTATTGAAGAAATTTGCCAACACTATTCGCGATGTAGCGGACCCGTTATTTGTGAAATCATTTAAAAGAAATAAGCCACAATCGTCTTTTAGTGATAAACCTGTAGTCAGTCATGCATAATGGTTTGATAACGAATGTATGCAAGCTAAATCGTTGTATGTAAATGCCCTAAATGTTTTTAATAGACTGAACTCTAGTTATAGTCGAGAACAATTTTGTCATTTCAAAAAGTTATATAAAGATTTATGTAAGAAAAAACGAAATGCTTTCAAACGAAATAAATTGATAGAAATTGAAAAATTAAAACATGCCAAGCCTAAACAGTTTTGGAAATATTTTAAACGAAATAAGAAAAAGTCCACATCCCATAATATTAGTTTGGACGAATTTAAAACATACTTTTCTGAATTAGGAAATGTTTTACATGATCAAAATACAGAATCTGAATCTTTTTGTGACAATCATGATTTTGATAATTTAGACTGTGCTTTTGAAGAACTTGATAAAAGTATAACTATTGAAGAAATTTTAAATGTTGTTAAAAGTTTAAAAACTGGTAAAGCCACAGGTAGTGATTGTATAATGAACGAGTATTTAATTGAAAGTATTGATATTTTGGCAGCCCATATACTAAAATCTTTATTTATGTCTCATCCATGTACATTACATAAAATATATACATAAAAGCTTACACATTAACAACAGTACATGGCCATTCTTCAAAGAATTATAAGAGACTATATATTACAGTACGACTATCACATAATTACAGTACAATTCACCAAGGTATTTACAACATAAAACCAAGAAACAGTTGCTAATTCTCTTGTTGCATATGAATTAAAATACATAAGTTTCAAACACTGAAATGGAAAAGAGATTAAGAAATATTTTAAAAGATCAATTATCAGCCTCGATCAGATCGAGAATGAACTAATTAGCAGCTATTTCTTGTGATAAATAAAAGGTATTAACACATATATTAAAAAAAAAAAAAAAAAAATCATATATTATTTACAAAGGTAAAAGTAGCGTCGTTGAAGTATATTAAAACAGGTATTGGCACAAATTCTAATTAGATATGGATCAGTAAACAGAAAAATAAGTTGATCAGTTTTGCTTAAATTAAGGAAGTTGCGTTCATACAACACTGCCTTTTCAAAAAGAACAGTTCTAAGGTCAGTGTATATGATACATTCTAATAGTACATGGCGTTCATCTTCCAAAACACTACAAAACGGACATTTGCGATCTTCTAAATGTAGATTTTCATACCTTCCAGTTTCTATGCGAATTGGGGCAACTCCACACCTAAATTTACTATATGCAGACCTATGTCTTGTAGGTAAAATTAGGTTACAATATTCCTCAGTTCGAAAATCAGTTTTAAATGTACTATATGTTCTTAATTTATTGCGACCTCTTCCGGATGTACCAGAAACGCTAGTTATAGAGGAAGACCACTCTGCTACATATTTTACCATATCAGATTTTTCTACACGATCTACAAATGTGTGTTTAGATATGGGTACAGACAAATTACAAAATTCAACCAAATTATGATCTGCAAAATGCTTCTTGACGAAATAAAACCAGTTTTTGCAATTAGCAGATTTAATGTTTGCCCAGAGTGCAATACGTTTATTCAGTCTAGAATTGTTCGTATTAGCTAACCGTGTCCAAAATAATGCAATAGACTTCCATTGACGGACAGTAGGTGGAATCCAACCCATTTCTCCTGAGACCGCAGCATTAGGCGTGTATTTTCCAACACCCAGAAAAAATCTCATAGCTCGGTTTTGGACTGCATTTATACATGTAAATGTTTTAAAACCCCAGACTGAAGCACCATAAGCAATTACAGGCCAAACCATTGAATCGTATAATTT
This sequence comes from Archivesica marissinica, assembly GCA_014843695.1. Classification (NCBI taxonomy): domain Eukaryota; kingdom Metazoa; phylum Mollusca; class Bivalvia; order Venerida; family Vesicomyidae; genus Archivesica; species Archivesica marissinica. The sequence continues at coordinate 26,919,541 of CM026390.1, forward strand.
GGTAAATACGTTATAAGGTACTCCACCTATCATTTTGCATTTAGCAATCAGTAAACCTAATGCACGACTTGCACTTTGAGCAACCATTTTAGCTGTAACATTTAGATCTAGGTGCTCATGCAGCACAACTCCGAGGTAAGTATATCTATCAACAGTTGCCAACTGGTCATGTCCACACTTGAATAAATAATCAGATCTATTTTCACGTTCTGGACGAAAATGCATAATGTTACTTTTACCAATATTAATTGACATATCATTAAGACAACACCAATCGTATAGTGAGTTTAACAATACTTGTAGATCTTGTGCGTTTTCAGCTAGTAAAACGATGTCATCAGCATATAGAAGTATACAGACAATCTCATCATCTATTTTAATACCAACATTAAGTGATTTTAAGTAAATTGCTAAATCATTAACGTAGAGGTTAAACAATAACGGTGATAACACTCAGCCTTGTCTCAGTCCACAATGAACATCAAACCATTCAGTTTTAAAATAATTGATTCTAACACATGAGGCGACAGATGAGTAGAGTGACTTAATGGCTAATAACATTTTACCAGAAACACCCGTTTCATTTAACCTTGTCCATAATTTAGACCTATTAATAAAGTAATATGCTTTACGAAAATCGATAAAAGCAGTAAAGGTAGATTTTCTGAGCTTCTTTCGTGTTTCAATTATATTTATCAAAGAAGAAATTTGATCCGAAGTACTACGTTTTTTCCGGAAGCCATTCTGCTCATCTGCTACAATGCCACTATCTTCTACCCACGAACTGAGTCTATTATTCAAAATATTACAGTATATCTTATACAGTGTACATGCTAAAGCAATTCCTCTATATGACATAGGGTCTCTAGGATCAGCTGTTGTAGATTTTGGTATTGGGTTAATAATACACTGACTCCATATAGTAGGAACAATGCTATTTTCAAAACAAATATTATATAAGGCGTGCAAAAATATAACAGTAGTATCGTTCTTTAATACTTCAGCTGGAATTTCATCTATTCCGCAAGCTTTACCACGCTTTGCGTTATCTACAGCTTTCTTGACTTCTAATAGAGAAATAGACTCATTAAACGGTATGTCATCATTATTAAGATCAGGCTGAGTTGGCAGCGAATCATTTACATTTACTCTATCATGTCTATTAAACAGAGAACTGAAATCGCTTTTCCATTTATGTAAAACGTCATCAATACATGAGGAAGTAGAACCATCATCCAGAATTATTTGCATAGGTATTAATTTATTTTTACAGTGACCAACTCCAATCTTTCCAATTGACTGCTAAAACTTAGATTGGTCAACATTACAATATGTTAAAAGTTCATTTTGCATAGTAAACCAATAAGATCGTTTGGCATTTTGAACTTCCTGGTCAAATAGCTTACGGGCTTGTACATATTCTGCTTTAAATCTAACTTTGTCATTTCTATTACAACAATTCAGCCATTTACGTTCTACAATACATAATTTAGACCATAAATTTGTTAGATAACCACTCCACCAAGGTTTACCAGGTCTATGTTTTTTATTTTTACTGCTACTTACAATAGTTTTATAAGGAATGTCATTATACATGTTCTGTTTCAAAATTGTACACCATTCACTATATACAAGATTAATATCATTCTGAGTACGAAATCCCTGTTCCAACGTATCAATGACCTTATTTACTTGTACTAAGATTTCAGAACTACTCATGAAAGAATTATTAACATTTCCAAGGTCAAACTTATCGTAAGAATGATGCTCATGTACATCATATTCCTCTGTAAATGCGTTACTAACAATATTCCATGACAGCATTGAATGATCTGGCATACTAGTTGGTGTTAACGAATGTAGATAACCAGAGGTATTTACTAGTTGTGACGTTAACGTAACCGAAAAGTCAGTCAGATTGCACATATTATCATGTGTAGTAAGACAGTAATCAACTACGGATGACCCTTTCACAGAAACAGAAGTAAATTTATCTACAGAACCACTTCTACCATTTAGCATACACATGTTTGTGTTTACCAAAAAATCTATAAAAAGTTCACCGTAAATATTGTTGGTGAAATCTATGACATTACGCGGCTGTATATCATCTACACCGGCAATAAAGTCATTCAGGTCTCCGCATCGGCTATTGAAGTCACCACAAACATAAATCATACCATCATTTTGAAATGTATAAATATCAGTCAAAAGACAATCATAAAATAACAAACACATCAAAATAACGTGATGAGTTTTCAGGCGGCAGGTAACAGACGCATGGCATTAAGGTGAATTTTTCATATTTATGGACCAACTTGAGCAATAAAATACCTTCGTGTGTATCACTCAAAATAGTGATATCAAAATTATCACATATTATATTCCTAATCAAAAATCCTACTCCACCCGAACCTGTCCTGGCATTTTTATGAATATGCTTCCGATTATGTCCGAACCAGCGGTAACCATCAGCAGTTAAAACATTATCATCTATCAAATGAGTTTCTGCAAGAGCTAAAATGTCAAAATTACACTCTAAAATACAAGAAGAACTTAAATTAAAGTTGTCAGAATCTGGATTCATATTAAAACCTCGGACATTCCAAAACCCGGCGTTGTATTAATAACGATTGTTCCTGAAGCCCCCACGTCGTTCTCCACCATTCCTTCTGTTGTGGTGTCGGCCACGACTGTCAGCTCGTTCCCATCCACCTCGGTTACCACCACGATCACTACCTGAGTGATCGTCTCGTACATGATTAGGTGGTCTTCGATTGTCATTGTCATGTGAATGAGACATGTCACTATGCTGGTCCCTACCAACGCGCACAACACGAGAACCCTTCACTGTAATATTGCTCTGTTTCATGGCACTCAAGATTGTGCGAAAATTACTGGTTATAAGTCTGTCAGCATGAGACTGGTCATGGTGAATAAAAACATCTCTATACTGGCGATTGTTACCAAGGTTTGACTTTTTAACCATCACTTTGCGTTTGTCATCATGTGATTTGAACCTGGCAATTACGATACATGGCTTTGATGAGTGTGCTGATTTCTTTCTTTCAACACTAGCACACGTAACATCAGAAACCTTTAATCCTTCACGGAATAGTAAGTTCACTTTATTATTGGTATTTTCACCGGTTGACTCGGGTAGTCCTCTAATCACAACATTGAGGCTCACATCCGGCCCTGAATTTGAATTGACCGATGAACTATTCGACAAAGTCCTCATCTTATCGTTGATATGCAGGTCAGCGGAGATGTCAGATTTAAGTTCTTCTTCATATATGTGACATTTTTAATGCTATTTTAGACTCAGGTTTTTCCCCGGATACTTGGACTGAGGGTATTATTGTCCCCCTTGCATAAAAAGGGTGATGTTAACAATGTAAATAACTATAGGGGTATTACCTTAGTGAGCTGTTTATCAAAATTATTTGCGTCAGTGTTAAATAAAAGAATAGATAAATTTTGTGAAAATAACCATGTAATATCAGACGCTCAGTTTGGATTCCGAAAGGGGCGTTCAACAGTTGATGCTGTATTTATTTTATCAAGTATTGTTCAAAATTATCTTTTCAATAATAAAAGATTATATTGCGTGTACGTCGATTTATGTAAATGTTTTGATACTATTTATAGAAATGCCTTGTGGATGAAATTATATAAAGTTGGTATACAAGGTAAACTTTTACGAATTATTAAAGATATGTACCAAAAGGTTAAGTCTTGCGTCAGGATTTGTGGTAACTATTCTGATTACTTTGAATACGCCATTGGTCTGAGACAAGGGGAGATAATGTCACCCATTTTGTTTTCATTGTTTGTTGAAGATTTAGAATTATTTTTACAGGGTAACAACGAGTCTGGATTATTAATTGATGATATTTCCCTATTGCTATTGTTGTTTGCCAATGATATGGTCATATTAGCAAAATCACCACAAGAATTGCAAACCAATTTAAATTTATTAAATGACTATTGTAAACTTTGGGGATTAGGGGTGAATACGACAACAACTAAGGTTATGGTATTTCGGAAAAGGGGTGGATTACTGCCGGGTGAATCATGGACCTATAATGGAACTAATATTGAAATAACAAATGATTTTAATTATTTGGGTACTGTTTTTAATTATACTGGTAACTTTGCCATGAATCAACAGTTTTTGTCAGGCAAAGCATTAAAGGCGTTGAATATTCTCCTCACTAACTGTACACAAATAAGCCTGAAACCAAAGCTGCTTTCCAGCTTTTTGATGCCTTTGTGGGCTCTATTTTAAATTATAGTTCTGAAATGTGGGGTTTCACCAAATCAAAGGAGCTAGAACGTATTCATTTGAAATTTTGTAAACGTATTTTAAATGTAAGAGTAACTACTTGTTCTACAGGCGTATATGGCGAATTAGCCAGATATCCACTTTACATAACACGTTATACTCGAATTGTAAAATATTGGTTTAAATTGTTACATACAGATAATATAATTGTAAAACGTGTATATAGCCAGGCTGTAAATGATTGTGCAAATGGTTCTAGAAATTGGGCGTCCAAACTTAAAGATATTTTAAATAGTTATGGGTTCTCGAACATTTGGGAAAATCCATATAGTGTACAGTGTAGCCAGTTTATAAGTGTGTTTAAACAACGTGTGATTGATTGTTTCATTCAAGGTTGGTTTGTAAGCAAAGAGACAAGTGGTGTACTAAACTTGTATGATAGCTGTAAATTAAAATTTGAATATGAACCTTATCTAGATATTGTACCAAATATCTTACGTTTTTTAATTACAAGATTAATAATTTCTGCACATTCATTACGAATACATACTGGTCGATATGGACAAAATAGAATTCCACAAAATGAACGCTATTGTTTGTATTGCAATACACACGACCTAGAAGACGAATATCATTTTATACTTGTGCTATTCAGATTTGAGAAAACTTTACATAAAGAAATATTATTTTGTAAGACCAAATATGCTTAAGTTTATTGAATTGTTGCAATCTAATAAAAGAAATATCCTATGTAATTTAGCGTTATTCTATAATAAAGCAGTTGACATTAAAATAACACTTTTAAATAATATGACATAAATCCAATATCAGCACTAATTATTGTTCATCCTCATAATTAGATGCATTTTCTTATTATTATCAGATTCTATATGTCACATGACCACGATAAAATTGTTGTATATATTTACATCATATATATTTGTATATATGTATTTGACGATGTACCATGTACAAGTCTTAATAAATTTTCTGTTCTGTTCTGTTCTGTATTTTCAGCACAGACACTTGGTGAATTGTCCATCTTTGCCATAATGTAGCTATACGTCATTAGTTCTTGTAATGCTTAAATTTTGTAAAATATCCGACAGACACCACGGTTCACGTTATATACACACTTTCAAAAGCAACGCTATACCGGCTATTATACCATTGGATAAGCTGTCGGCCATATGGTAAGTACCTGTGAGTCCACATTTCAGAAAACATCCTGGAAATACCCATGTAACCGACACCAACAGGAAAGCTATTAGCTCCCTATCCTTCCCAAGAAGAAACATGGCCCCACATGACACCAAGGCACATAGTTACCAGAGCCTTATCATGCCCATCTGTTGTGTATGCCAGCTTAGTATGAAAGGCTGTCCGATTAGCGCAGTGGTTAGCGCACTCGCTTCTCACCAATGCAACCCGGGTTCGATCCTCGGACCGGGAAGTATATGAGATGGTACGGTAGTCGCCAGATCGGACATGTGGGTTTTCTCCGGTTACTCCGGTTTCCTCCCACACGAATGACAACATTTACGTGTTCGTCCGCGCCAACGAGAGAGATTAATAGTTAATCAAGTAATAATAATTAATCAAGTTGTTGATAATTGTTTCGCAATCGTTGTAAAATAAATAAAGTTTTAAAAAAATGTTTACGCGCCGTTTGCATAGTAATGGAAGAAAAGCTAACATAAGTCACAAGGGTGTCTGAAGAAAAATGTCCATAGTTCAAACTACGCTGAACAATCCGTGATCATGTTGTGGTGTGGGCGATTTTAGTCGCGAATAGCGGATTAAGGGTTAATAATAATTAATATGTATATTATTGCTATTAAAATAGATTGATATTTTGACTATTGGAACTATTATGTGTGTGCTTTTCTTGGCTGGACGTTGCACTAGCAGTAAGATTGTGACGCCCAGCTAGGAAAAACACAAACATATACCAATATCATGCATGCACGAGGTGTCTGTGGTGCGTGAGAGCGATTGAGTACCACGGAGACGGAAACAGGAGCAAGTACCCATAATTATATTGACCATAAGCGGTGTCAATGAGTATGTGTGAAGTATGAAATCGTATAATATGTATGGATATCAAAATATAACCTAAAGCACGTTAGAACTAACACAACTTAAGTACATATACTGCGTTACATTTGATCTCGGACGAACCTATATTTAATAGTATCCACTTTAAATGAGTCAAATCGAGCGCTCAGTGCACAGCTGGTATAAGCCAGATCTAGTGAAAGGCTGACAGTAGTTTTGCACCCAGCTCTTGGAATATAGATTTAGGATATTTTGATATTTTGAGATTATCCTCCAAAATGATTAATATAGTAAACATTTAAAAACTTCAATTAGTAAGCACACTTTAACAATACCTTATAGAGACAATGTATGACAGAGAAGCGTATATGTAATAGGGACAATGTATGACAGAGAAGCGTATATGTAATAGGGACAATGTATGACAGAGAAGCGTATATGTAATAGGGACAATGTATGACAGAGAAGCGTATATGTAATAGGGACAATAGGGACAATGTATGACAGAGAAGCGTATATGTAATAGGGACAATGTATGACAGAGAAGCGTATATGTAATAATGTATGACAGAGAAGCGTATATGTAATAGGGACAATGTATGACAGAGAAGCGTATATGTAATAGGGACAATGTATGACAGAGAAGCGTATATGTAATAGGGACAATGTATGACAGAGAAGCGTATATGTAATAGGGACAATGTATGACAGAGAAGCGTATATGTAATAGACAATAGGGACAATGTATGACAGAGAAGCGTATATGTAATAGGGACAATGTATGACAGAGAAGCGTATATGTAATAGGGACAATAGGGACAATGTATGACAGAGAAGCGTATATGTAATAGGGACAATGTATGACAGAGAAGCGTATATGTAATAGGGACAATGTATGACAGAGAAGCGTATATGTAATAGGGACAATGTATGACAGAGAAGCGTATATGTAATAGGGACAATGTATGACAGAGAAGCGTATATGTAATAGGGACAATAGGGACAATGTATGACAGAGAAGCGTATATGTAATAGGGACAATGTATGACAGAGAAGCGTATATATAGGGACTAATAGGGACAATGTATGACAGAGAAGCGTATATGTAATAGGGACAATGTATGACAGAGAAGCGTATATGTAATAGGGACAATGTATGACAGAGAAGCGTATATGTAATAGGGACAATATGACAGAGAAGCGTAGATAGGGACAATGTATGACAGAGAAGCGTATATGTAATAGGGACAATAGGGACAATGTATGACAGAGAAGCGTATATGTAATAGGCAATGTATGACAGAGAAGCGTATATGTAATTGGGACAATGTATGACAGAGAAGCGTATATGTAATAGGGACAATGTATGACAGAGAAGCGTATATGTAATAGGGACAATGTATGACAGAGAAGCGTATATGTAATAGGGACAATAGGGACAATGTATGACAGAGAAGCGTATATGTAATAGGGACAATAGGGACAATGTATGACAGAGAAGCGTATATATAATAGGGACACTGTATGACAGAGCTATATATAATAGGGACAATGTATGACAGAGAAGCGTATATGTAATAGGGACAATGTATGACAGAGAAGCGTATATGTAATAGGGACAATGTATGACAGAGAAGCGTATATGTAATAGGGACAATGTATGACAGAGAAGCGTATATGTAATAGGGACAATGTATGACAGAGAAGCGTATATGTAATAGGGACAATGTATGACAGAGAACGTATATGTAATAGGGACAATGTATGACAGAGAAGCGTATATGTAATAGGGACAATGTATGACAGAGAAGCGTATATGTAATAGGGACAATGTATGACAGAGAAGCGTATATGTAATAGGGACAATAGGGACAATGTATGACAGAGAAGCGTATATATAATAGGGACAATGTATGACAGAGAAGCGTATATGTAATAGGGACAATAGGGACAATGTATGACAGAGAAGCGTATATGTAATAGGGACAATGTATGACAGAGAAGCGTATATGTAATAGGGACAATGTATGACAGAGAAGCGTATAAATAGGGACAATGTATGACAGAGAAGCGTATATAATAGGGACAATGTATGACAGAGAAGCGTATATGTAATAGGGACAATGTATGACAGAGAAGCGTATATGTAATAGGGACAATGTATGACAGAGAAGCGTATATGTAATAGGGACAATGTATGACAGAGAAGCGTATATGTAATAGGGACAATGTATGACAGAGAAGCGTATATGTAATAACAATAGGGACAATGTATGACAGAGAAGCGTATATGTAATAACAATAGGGACAATGTATGACAGAGAAGCGTATATGTAATAGGGACAATGTATGACAGAGAAGCGTATATGTAATAGGGACAATGTATGACAGAGAAGCGTATATGTATAATAGGGACAATGTATGACAGAGAAGCGTATATGTAATAGGGACAATGTATGACAGAGAAGCGTATATGTAATAGGGACAATGTATGACAGAGAAGCGTATATGTAATAGGGACAATGTATGACAGAGAAGCGTATATATAATAGGGACAATGTATGACAGAGAAGCGTATATGTAATAGGGACAATGTATGACAGAGAAGCGTATATGTAATAGGGACAATGTATGACAGAGAAGCGTATATGTAATAGGGACAATGTATGACAGAGAAGCGTATATGTAATAGGGACAATAGGTACAATGTATGACAGAGAAGCGTATATGTAATAGGGACAATAGGGACAATGTATGACAGAGAAACGTATATGTAATAGGGACAATAGGGACAATGTATGACAGAGAAGCGTATATATAATAGGGACAATGTATGACAGAGAAGCGTATATATAATAGGGACAATGTATGACAGAGAAGCGTATATATAATAGGGACAATGTATGACAGAGAAGCGTATATGTAATAGGGACAATAGGGACAATGTATGACAGAGAAGCGTATATATAATAGGGATAATGTATGACAGAGAAGCGTATATGTAATAGGGACAATGTATGACAGAGAAGCGTATATGTAATAGGGACAATGTATGACAGAGAAGCGTATATGTAATAGGGACAATGTATGACAGAGAAGCGTATATGTAATAGGGACAATGTATGACAGAGAAGCGTATATGTAATAGGGACAATGTATGACAGAGAAGCGTATATGTAATAGGGACAATGTATGACAGAGAAGCGCATATGTAATAGGGACAATGTATGACAGAGAAGCGTATATGTAATAGGGACAATGTATGACAGAGAAGCGTATATGTAATAGGGACAATGTATGACAGAGAAGCGTATATGTAATAGGGACAATAGGGACAATGTATGACAGAGAAGCGTATATGTAATAAGGACAATAGGGACAATGTATGACAGAGAAGCGTATATGTAATAGGGACAATGTATGACAGAGAAGCGTATATGTAATAGGGACAATGTATGACAGAGAAGCGTATATGTAATAGGGACAATAGGGACAATGTATGACAGAGAAGCGTATATATAATAGGGACAATGTATGACAGAGAAGCGTATATGTAATAGGGACAATAGGGACAATGTATGACAGAGAAGCGTATATGTAATAGGGACAATGTATGACAGAGAAGCGTATATGTAATAGGGACAATAGGGACTATGTATGACAGAGAAGCGTATATATAATAGGGACACTGTATGACAGAGAAGCGTATATGTAATAGGGACAATGTATGACAGAGAAGCGTATATGTAATAGGGACAATGTATGACAGAGAAGCGTATATGTAATAGGGACAATGTATGACAGAGAAGCGTATATGTAATAGGGACAATAGGGACAATGTATGACAGAGAAGCGTATATGTAATAGGGACAATGTATGACAGAGAAGCGTATATGTAATAGGGACAATGTATAACAGAGAAGCGTATATGTAATAGGGACAATGTATGACAGAGAAGCGTATATGTAATAGGGACAATGTATGACAGAGAAGCGTATATGTAATAGGGACAATGTATGACAGAGAAGCGTATATGTAATAGGGACAATGTATGACAGAGAAGCGTATATGTAATAGGGACAATACAAGCGTACAATGTATGACAGAGAAGCGTATATGTAATAGGGACAATGTATGACAGAGAAGCGTATATGTAATAGGGACAATGTATGACAGAGAAGCGTATATATAATAGGGACAATGTATGACAGAGAAGCGTATATATAATAGGGACAATGTATGACAGAGAAGCGTATATGTAATAGGGACAATGTATGACAGAGAAGCGTATATGTAATAGGGACAATGTATGACAGAGAAGCGTATATGTAATAGGGACAATGTATGACAGAGAAGCGTATATGTAATAGGGACAATAGGGACAATGTATGACAGAGAAGCAGCGTATATATAATAGGGACAATGTATGACAGAGAAGCGTATATGTAATAGGGACAATGTATGACAGAGAAGCGTATATGTAATAGGGACAATGTATGACAGAGAAGCGTATATGTAATAGGGACAATGTATGACAGAGAAGCGTATATGTAATACAAGATTGATTGATTAGTATGTATTATTATAATATTCATTTGTTTGTAGACCATAAACTGTATACGTGTGTGTCTTAATAAACCATTCTTCTTCTTCTTGAATGCGCATAACAGGCAGAAGAAAGTCACACCTTGTATTTTTGCTGCCCTAATCGGACCGTGAAACAGATTATGTTTGCATCCAAGCGTTCTATTTGTTTCAGCTGTCAGCGTGTTTTTCGTACGAAGCTGAGTAGTTTAGTGTGAATAAATATTTTAGAATATAATTATATAGAAGTATTAGACGTGTTCGAAGCCTAGGTGATCTAGCGGAATAAACGTGGCAGCCGCCACCCACATCTTAGCTACACTTCAAGATTGTTGAAATGTATCAAAGCCAATATTTGTTTGTGGAAGTCGTGATAGCGCAGTTGATGCGCGTTCACTTCAGGTGCGAAAGGTCCGGAGTTCGAGTCCCGCTGATGCCGTTACGATTGTGCCCTTAGGCAAGGCATTTAAATTCCACGTTGCGTCTTCTCTCTCCCTCGTGGCGATGGATTCCATTAGGAATGAGGTCTCGAGAGTGATTGATATATGTTGTTAAGAACTTGTTTCGCAATCGAGCTAAACTCTTTTGTATCAGATGGGACGTTAAACCGAGGTCTCGTGTCGGTGCTGTACACCGTACACGTAAAATAACCAGAGGAGTCTCTGGAATGGGTCTCTGTCTGTATCATTGCACTATCCTCCAAAAATCTAAAATGACAAATCTTTTCGGGAGGCGTCGTTCATATGGACAACCGGTAAGCAACAGTAAACAATGACCAGTGTGGCACGGGAAATAGCATATATGTTGCAAGACGAAAAATAGAAAACCTAATCGTATTACTCTGTAGATCAAGCCAAGCTTCAATAAGTGCTGAGGAAACAGAAACTTGAAAGAAGCCTAGGTGATAATTGGCTTAGTAGGTAACAGCTTGACATTGTGTAGTCATGCGAGCGTGTGATCTCCACTGAGGCCATGCTGTAATGTTTCGGAGGTCTGCATTAGTTTTATTTTATACATATTTATTTTAGCTCGATTGCGAAACAGGTTCTTACAACTTATATTAATCACTTCTCGAGAAACTAAAACACTGAGCCGCATAAAATGCGCAACCAGACAAACTATGCCAACCTCGTACCAGAGGTATAGGGGCATATAACACGTTCTAAGTGTATATATAAACAGTGTTTAAACAAGTCAACATTACCAATTGGTAGATAACAGTATTTAAACAAGTTAACCTTACCAATTGGTAGATACCAGTATTTAAACAAGTTAACCTTACCAATTGGTAGATACCAGTATTTAAACAAGTTAACCTTACCAATTGGTAGATAACAGTATTTAAACATGTTAACCTTACCTATTGGTAGATAACAGTATTTAAACATGTTAACCTTACCAATTGGTAGATAACAGTATTTAAACATGTTAACCTTACCAATTGGTAGATAACAGTATTTAAACATGTTAACCTTACCTATTGGTAGATAACAGTATTTAAACAAGTTAACCTTACCAATTGGTAGATAACAGTGTCTAAACAAGTTAACCTTACCAATTGGTAGATAACAGTGTCTAAACAAGTTAACCTTACCAATTGGTAGATAACAGTGTCTAAACAAGTTAACCTTACCAATTGGTAGATAACAGTGTCTAAACAAGTTAACCTTATCAATTGGTAGATAACAGTATTTAAACATGTTAACCTTACCAATTGGTAGATAACAGTATTTAAACAAGTTAACCTTACCAATTGGTAGATAACAGTATTTAAACAAGTTAACCTTACCAATTGGTAGATAACAGTATTTAAACATGTTAACCTTACCTATTGGTAGATAACAGTATTTAAACATGTTAACCTTACCAATTGGTAGATAACAGTATTTAAACATGTTAACCTTACCTATTGGTAGATAACAGTATTTAAACAAGTTAACCTTACCAATTGGTAGATAACAGTGTCTAAACAAGTTAACCTTACCAATTGGTAGATAACAGTGTCTAAACAAGTTAACCTTACCAATTGGTAGATAACAGTGTCTAAACAAGTTAACCTTACCAATTGGTAGATAACAGTGTCTAAACAAGTTAACCTTACCAATTGGTAGATAACAGTGTCTAAACAAGTTAACCTTACCAATTGGTAGATAACAGTATCTAAACAAGTTAACCTTACCAATTGGTAGATAACAGTATTTAAACAAGTTAACCTTACCAATTGGTAGATAACAGTATCTAAACAAGTTAACCTTACCAATTGGTAGATAACAGTGTCTAAACAAGTTAACCTTACCAATTGGTAGATAACAGTATTTAAACAAGTTAACCTTACCAATTGGTAGATAACAGTATTTAAACAAGTTAACCTTACCAATTGGTAGATAACAGTATTTAAACAAGTTAACCTTACCAATTGGTAGATAACAGTATTTAAACAAGTTAACCTTACCAATTGGTAGATAACAGTATTTAAACAAGTTAACATTACCAATTGGTAGATAACAGTATTTAAACAAGTTAACCTTACAATTGGTAGATAACAGTATTTAAACAAGTTAACCTTACAATTGGTAGGTTCAATACTTGGGAGTAATAATATTACAATACTGTGTGTGTGTTTTACGTCTATTTATCGTCGCTACCGGTTACCCATATGAGCGACGCCTCCTGAAGAGATTAGTCATTTTAGATTTTTGGAGGATAGTGCAATGATACAGACAGAGACCCATTCCAGAGTCTCCTCTGGTTCTTTTACGTTCACGGTGTAAAGCACCGACACGAAAACCTCGGCTTAAAGTCCCAACTGAAAGACTGTTAATTGTATTAGTGTCAGACGGAGGATCGAACCTGCGATCCCTGGATTACCAGTCCAGCGTGTCAACCACTGGACCACAGATCCGTCTGTGAGAATATAAGTCGGGCCTCACTCCTTATTAAGTACCTATATAAAGATATGTTCTCGGTGAACACATGTACACTAACTCGGAGCGCCACTACACAGTGATGCAGGTTCATCTGTTAACGTTTCTTGTGTTGGTCGGTCTGGCCGTTGCATATGGAGCTACTTTCCTCTCACCACTACAAACGGAGATGGGTAGATATACTTTGTCATGTCACTGCTGTCATGTATACTAACGAACTCTTAGTTTAAACAGTATTTATTTGTTCTATATACATCTGTTATGTCGAATTCCGTTGGACTGAACAAAATACAACGACATAACCGAAGTTGGACATAACGCATATCGACCATATTTGACATAAACGGAGTCAGCTATATGTAAATTTGATAGTATTTGAAACGGGACTTTGACCCGACTTCGAGTTAAACGGAGACATTTACATAACCGACTTTGATATAACGTCTGTCTGTCTGTCTGTCTGTCTGTCTGTCTGTCTGTCTGTCTGTCTGTCTGTCTGTCTGTCTGTCTGTCTGTCTGTCTGTCTGTCTGTCTGTCTGTCTGTCTGTCTGTCTTGTCTTGTCTGTCTGTCTTGTCTGTCTGTCTGTCTGTCTGTCTGTCTGTCTGTCTGTCTGTCTGTCTGTCTGTCTGTCTGTCTGTCTGTCTGTCTGTCTGTCTGTCTGTCTGTCTGTCTGTCTGTCTGTCTGTCTGTCTGTCTGTCTGTCTGTCTGTCTGTCTGTCTGTCTGTCTGTCTGTCTGTCTGTCTGTCTGTCTGTCTGTCTGTCTGTCTGTCTGTCTGTCTGTCTGTCTGTCTGTCTGTCTGTCTGTCTGTCTGTCTGTCTGTCTGTCTGTCTGTCTGTCTGTCTGTCTGTCTGTCTGTCTGTCTGTCTGTCTGTCTGTCTGTCTGTCTGTCTGTCTGTCTGTCTGTCTGTCTGTCTGTCTGTCTGTCTGTCTGTCTGTATTAGTAAAATAGACACAGAAATGCCGTTTTAAGTATGACATTAACTCAATTATGATAAAATAAATAGAGATAGACAAATTGCTCCACCAATATTAATCAGAATACATTGTAGCCAATATCCCCCCTCTCTTTCTCTCACTCTCTCTCTCTCTCTCTCTCTATATATATATATTTATCGAACATATATATATGCACACATGTCTGTCTTATATTTGTAGTGTTCGGCAAACCTGTTCACTTTTGTACATATACCAATGGGCTGCGACTGAAACCAAGATCTCGGTTTAAGGATCTCGACGAGTGTGTGAAATGTACATGCAGCAGGAAACTTGGAGGCCTGAGTTGTTCAACGTGAGAAATATTTTAATATGTTATAATATACTAAATATAGGCCTACATATAGTTTACAAAGTAACAAAAACCTAAACTACTATAGACTATACTATAAACTAATACGGTAAAAAGAAACAATTAGAACATATATGCCCACTCACGAACCTTTTCTTTTGTGAAATTACCATTTGTAAACTACCCACCTCCACCATTTGTGTTTATATTTTAACAAAATCACCAATAACTCTGTAAATGGTGGTTTACTAAAGTTAACATTTGGATAAATTTGCATATGAATAATAGTAGTATGTTTCAAATTGCAGAAACTAACGCACTCTGAGACTTTAAAGCAGCATTACATCGTATGAAATAAAAGATATTTGAAAAATTCAATTTTTACGTATGGGCAACATTATACTTTGTATGCTTATGTTCATTTGGTAAGCAGTGTTTTTTGGCGATAAAACAAACTCGAAACCGACAGTAGGACTTTCCGAGTCGATCGGTTATGCACTTGTTTACAACCGGAACGCATCGTCCGCACTTGTTTACATTCGGAATGCATCGTCCCCATTTGTCCCACGTTGTCTTTTTTAATTAAATTACTTAATATGTTGATTCATACTTCTGTTAGCTAAGTCTTTTATGGAAATGTCTACATCCCCGCGAGTGGTTCGCCATTAGAGGAAGATAGATAGATAGTATTTCATATTCAAAATATATACGTTATTTTCTACATCCTCTGTTGTTTCACTCTTGCGCGCTGTGCGTGTTTAAATTTCGTGTGTTGATAACAAATTCGCGTATACGACGGTTTAAATTTATTGGAATTTTATCGTTTCTGAGCGACTATTTCGATATTTGTAAACACACACATATTAGTATTTATATTTTACCCAAACCATCCTTTATTACAATGTAATGCTGCTTTAATAATTCGAACAGAAATTCAACATGTAAAATATTGCGAATTCATTTTAAAAATCCGTCCCGTTTATTCAGCATTCAATCAATGCACAGTGTACTTGAGGTCTACAGTCTTACAAAAGTGAAAGGATAGGATTTCATGTAACGGTCAGCCACGCTCCTGAATTAACGTTTGTTTATTATTGGTGTCTATGCTAAACGCGTAAAACGCGTGATACTGTCGTTTAGAGATAATTTAACAGACGGATATGTAGTCTAGTGGTAACACGCTGGACTGGTAATCCAGGGATCACAGGTTCGATCCTCCTTCTGACCCTAATAAAATTAACAGTCTTTCAGATGGGATGTTAAACCGAGGTCTCGTGTCGGTGCTTTACATCAAACGTAAAAGAACCAGGGGAGACTCTGGAATGGGTCTCTGTCTGTATCATTGCACTATTCTCCAAAATCTAAAATGACTAATCTCTTCAGGAGGCGTCGCTCAAATGTGCAACCGGTAGCGACGATAAATAAACGTAAAACACACAGGTAAATCTGATCGAGTGGCTATGGTCGCTGACTTGAATACCACGGTAACCTATAATCACTGATGGTCACGGGTTCGAGCCCACTCAGACCGTGTCTCTTTATATGAAAAAGTTGACAGTTTCTTACGGAGGTTGGTGCACCAAGTACTGGTTAAGGTACCTAGCCAGGAAAGGTGCTGCTAGGTAAGCTGCTCGTCGCCTATATGGGCAACCGGTAGCGACGATAAATAAACTTTAAGAAATGTGAATCTGTAAATCAAAAATCGTGTTATTCAGGATACACGAGGTGTATTACTCATGGATTTGGTCCTATTAACTTATTTTGTTACGCCAACAAACGTCGTATACGACGTCTGATTATTAGTTGAAATAGGGCCTACTCCGATTCTGTTGCAAATATTTGAGAGAGAAAACTATCCATATAATAGGAAGTTACATTCTGTAGACATTTGAAAAGCTGTCCGATTAGCGCAGTGGTTAGCGTGCTCGCTCCTCACCAATGCAACCCGGGTCCGATCCTCGGACCGGGAAGTATGTGAGACGATACGGTGGTCGCCAGATCGGACAGGTGGATTTTCTCCGGGTACTCCGGTTTCCGCACACACGAATGACCACATATACGCTCTCATACGCGCCAACGAGAGTGATTAATATAAGTTGTTAGAAGTTGCTTCGCAATCGTTGTAAAATAAATAAAGTTTAGACTTTAGAAATTTGCTATTTCCACTGTTGTAATGTCACGATATATGTGATTCTATTGACACTGTGTCTTTAAAGGATCCAATATATAAGTCGTTGTTGTTGTTGTTGTTGCTAGAATATATGATTACTTAACATACTGTTACATCGTGGAAGTCGTGATAGCGCAGTGGTGCGCGTTCGCTCCATGTGCGAAATGCACGGAGTTCGCACCCAGCTGTATCCGTTACGAGTGTGCCCGTAGGCAAGGCATTTAAATTCTTCTCTCTCCTTCGTGACGATGGATTCCATCAGGAATGAGGTCTCGAGAGTGATTAATATACGTTGTAAGAACTTGTTTCGCAATCGAGCTAAAATAAATTTGTTTTTACTAATATGTTACATCTGCATCACAGATTACCGGGTGCGTTCACGGCCATTGTACCAGAGGAGTCTAAGTGTACGAGTGTTGTGATTGGCTGCCGGAACCACTGGGTGTTGAAGGCCAACAACAACAAGCGATGTCCAAAGAAGCACATTCCAGAAAATATTTCAATGGTCGGAAAATAGAGAGCTGAAGCTAGGCTAGGAATATAACGAAATGTGTGTTCAATTTTAATCTTTGAAATAAAATACAGTTCCTCAATACTTGGTGTACGAAATACCTCCATGTATAAATCTCGCATTGGCAAATACGTGTTTTCCCCCACTGAGACTGACATGCGCACTGAGATATTCCAAGCATACCTCCATGTATAAATCTCGCATTGGCAATTACGTGTTTTCCTCCACTGAAGCACTGACATGCGCACTGAGACTGACATGCGCACTGATATATTCCAAGCATACCTCCATGTATACATCTCGCATTGGCAATTACGTGTTTTCCCCCACTGAAGCACTGACATGCGCACTGAGACTGACATGCGCACTGAGATATTCCAAGCATACCTCTATGTATAAATCTCGCATTGGCAAATACGTGTTTTCCCCCACTGAAGCACTGATATGCGCACTGAGACTGACATGCGCACTGAGATATTCCAAGCATACCTCTATGTATAAATCTCACATTGGCAAATACGTGTTTTCCCTCACTGAAGCACTGACATGCGCACTGAGACTGACATGCGCACTGAGATATTCCAAGCATACCTCTATGTATAAATCTCACATTGGCAAATACGTGGTTTCCCTCACTGAAGCACTGACATGCGCACTGAGACTGACATGCGCACTGAGATATTCCAAGCATACCTCTATGTATAAATCTCGCATTGGCAAATACGTGTTTTCACCACTGAAGCACTGACATGCGCACTGAGATATTCCAAACAGACCGTGATGCTTCCATTTTCGAGAATCAAACGAATTCAGATTTATAGTACCAGAATCCCGTGAGTTATTTCACCAGAATCGTGCATTTTGTGAGAAAAGCATGAACAATGGCATGGCATGAATACTTATTAGAGGTATCTGTAGTCACAGAATAAGAGATTCGGTTGATATCACACAAAATGGCTGTCTGGCGGCCATTTTAAAAATGGCCGTCAACTGAAAGGGTATTTGCAACAAATGACACATACTGTGTTATATAAACAGCCCAAATTACCTAAAAGTAAGTGTAAATGTATAGTTTATATTCCAATTATGAATGTACTTCTGCATTGAACAAATTTAATTAAATCCAATATGGCGGCCTTGGCCGTATTGTTTCAAAATGGCCACAAATATATATATGTGTGTGATATAATTATGCAAGTGATAATGCATCTGATTGATAACTAAATTTGTTTAAAGTAATTGTAAAATGTGGCATACAATACTATGCATGTTGTCAGATCAAATATGCATCCATTGATATCCAATACGGCCACCAGAATGGCCATATTAAAAATGGCCACCAACTGGATGGATTACGTTTTTAACAAATAACAGAATAATATAAGACCTATGGATTGCTAAAATTACTCATGTAATAATTATGTGAATGTAAATTTCTATTTAAATTTAGTTTTTGTCCAGAATGTTTCTTAGATTATGCAGAGGAACTCAATATTTGCATTCTTTATAATATAATCCAATATGTCCGCCACAGTACTAGAGCCATGATCAAGCACTCCATGAATATTATTTCTGATACAGTGCAAGTGTTGAATCCTGGACAAACACCAGTGAGAGCCTGCGACCATCCGCTGTTTGCTATAGCCAAGGAAGATCAGTGGACCTGTCCAATACTACGTGAAGACAAATGTGTGGTTATGCTCGGTGGTCTGCATACGGAAATGGCCATACTCAAATGCTTGTGCATTGTATATTCTGACGTATCAGGCATTTATGGCATCTAACCCAGAAGACACTGATCTCAGTCAGTTTGATGAATGGTGACAGAAGAGAGAGTCGGAGTCGCCCCAGTTCCAGTTTTGGTATATAACACTGCAGTTCGAGCTGGAACTCTTGATCTATGTAGAGTCACTGCGTAAAAGAGACTTCCAGCTCTATCTGGAATCCCTAATGGGTATTGTAGGGTGGTTTTTTTCGCCTTAGATCATCCCAACTATGCCCGCTTGTTATCTGTACACATCAGAGATATGATCTTGTTAGAAAAAAGAAATCCCGACGTAGCAGCCGAATTTCAGAAAGGAACATTTGTAGTGAACAAAACGCACCATGTATTCTCCTCAATCCCCATTGATCAGGCCCATGAACAGAACAATAAGGTAGTAAAAGGTGATGGTGGTGCTGTTGGGCTAATGGAAAAGTCCACACAGTTGTTAAGGTGGATGGTCAGTGTGCCAGGAATAGCAAGAGTTGTGAAAGAGTTTGAGGTAAGTGTAGATACTATTAAGGAAACACAAAGCAAGGGGCCGAATATTCAATACTATGAACAAGTTGAAAGTACACAAAAACATTTCAGAAACGTGATGCTATACAGAAAATGGGAAACCCATTTGAAGAAGTATCAGAAGAGTTAATCAATCTTGGCACGAGATACATTGCCGATACAAAGATAGCTGACACTGTCCGAAATTTTGAACGGTTTGGAGGACAACATCAAACATTCGTCACCCAAAGGCTAGAAACGAATGAAGGTTCACTAATCAATCCAATTAAGCAAAACAAACTGCCACTCCTTAGCAGACACACATCTAATAGAGTAGTATATAAAGACACAAAGGAAGTACGGTCATTAAAACAGAGTGTCTTTTCTCCCAGCTCTATGTTTCGTACCAGGTAAGAGAAGGTAACTTGGAAGAGTGTTTTGCATATGAAAACGCTGAATACCCACATACACTGTCCCAGTTTGGAACTTTGCGTTTCCGCATTAAGTCAACATTATTGAGCTGTTTGGATACTCCAGAGCAAATGGAAGAACCTAACCTGAGGTAGATGTTCTGATACTGGATGGGGCAGTGGTGGTACAAATGTTGCGTCCTATTGGTTGTACCAAATATCAAGATTATGTTGAGACTGTATAAACCATACATCCAGCAACAGTTACATAAGGTAGACCGTGTAGATGTAGTCTGGGATGTATACACAGAGGATAGTTTGAATGCGGCAACTAGCAAAGAACGTGGTAAAGGAACCAGGCGACGAGTGTTACCCGATACCGATATACCTACTGGTAACTCATGGAACTCATTTCTTCGCGTCGACGAGAACAAAGAGGAACTCTTTAGTTACCTTGCAGATAGAACGATTGAAATTGAAGCTGGTGATAAATTGGTAATATCAACCAAGTGGACACAGGTACTTTCAAACCATGTTACTGATGTAAACAACATAAATCATTGTACGCATGAAGCTAAGAAAGGAATGAAAAAGTCATGATTCGAACTGTGGATACTGATGTAGTGGTGATTGCCATTGGAATGTTTTCCAAGCTATCGGATAGACTAGATGGATAGTTGGTATGGATTGGTACCGGAAAAGATGTCCGCTATTACTCAGTGCATGTAATAGTAAATAGCAAGGTTGTGACGATCACAGGCACTTCCTGCATTTCACGCAATGACAGGGTGTGATCAGACATCGTCATTTGGAAACAAAGGGACAATCAGGCAGTTTGAGACATGGTGTCCATATGAAGATGTAACCGATTCATTTATCAGAATAATGGAACATCCAAGTGAGTGTCTCACGATGGTCACGCTAGTACTTGACAGGTTTGTTGTATTGCTTTACGATAGAACCAGTTCATCTAACAGCGTAAACGAAACCCGAAAAGACATGTTCACAAGGAAAGTTAGGTCGATAGAACTTATACCCCCTTCTGCAGCAGCACTCGAGGAGCACGTCAAGCGTACCATCTATCAGGCCGAATTATGTTGGGAACAATGTTTGGAGGCATCACCAGCACTGCCCTCTCCATCAGACTGGGGTTGAGAAAAGGGAACAGACAACAAGTGGGAGCCATGTTGGAGCAGTTTGCCTCAAGCATCGTCAACATGCCCATAATTGATCAAATGCGCGTGCAAGGTGGAAAAGAGGTGCCGTGGGCGGTGTAAGTGCAGGAGAGTAGTGTTACTATGTACTGCACTGTGCTAATATGGTGGAAACTGTGACCGTGGGCGGTATAAGTACAGGAGAACAGAGTTACTATGTACCACTGCATTGATATATAGTCGTTGGGGTGATGGTTCCGCAATGCACGTAGCCAGTGACAAAATAAGGAAACGGACATGTATCTGAAGGCATCTTGAGTGAATATATATCTCCAATGAAAGCACAAGAAAAATATGAAACAAAAAATAATACATGAGCTACCATTCAGTGAAATAAATGTAGTGTTGGGAAAATGTTTTACGAGTATATATACATACAATCTGAATTTTGATGAAGCTATTATGTGAACATACAATATACATATGAACTTCTGGATACTTCATGTATTCATATCCGCTATGTACAGTGAGTTATGCATAATTAGTATACAATATTGAGCACAGATCTCGTGTGATAGGATGAACAAAGCATTCCAGCATTATATTAGATGACAAATCAGTACACTGACGGGCACCAGGGTAGAACCACAGAGACTCCGCAATCCAGCTGGAGTTCTCGCTTGAGAGAGATAATCATGTAATTGGTATTCATGTAAGAAAAATGAAACTAAAATGTACGGAAGGACTCTTGTTTAGATTAAGCAGCTTCCCTAAAATCAATATAATAAAAAGAGCTTAAGAATGCTGATCATTTACAACGTACTTCCGTAATAATAATCACGGGAGTGCCTCGAAATGAATGTAGCGTAAATTCGGGTAGATTTGCAAAGGGGAGTAACCAGGCACCATCTCTGGGTTAATATGGGTCATATCCTTAAGATGCACATGTCTAAATGGTGAAAAGTGTTGCTCCTAAATCAAGGTGACTCTATATAACAAACAGCAGCGGGACTCTATAACAAACAAAACAAAATGTTCTGCAATCTCAAATTGGCGTTGTTTACATCTAGATGTTGTGGTAAACGTAGCTACAATACAAGCGTTGTTTACATCTAGATGTTGTGGTAAACGTAGCTACAATACAAGCGTTGTTTACATCTAGATGTTATGGTAAACGTAGCTACAATACAAGCGTTGTTTACATCTAGATGTTATGGTAAACGTAGCTACAATACAAGCGTTGTTTACATCTAGATGATGTGGTAAACGTAGCTACAATACAAGCGTTGTTTACATCTAGATGTTGTGGTAAACGTAGCTACAATACAAGCGTTGTTTACATCTAGATGTTGTGGTAAACGTAGCTACAATACAAGCGTTGTTTACATCTAGATGTTGTAGTAAACGTAGCTACAATACAAGCGTTGTTTACATCTAGATGTTATGGTAAACGTAGCTACAATACAAGCGTTGTTTACATCTAGATGTTATGGTAAACGTAGCTACAATACAAGCGTTGTTTACATCTAGATGTTGTGGTAAACGTAGGTACAATACAAGCGTTGTTTACATCTAGATGTTATGGTAAACGTAGCTACAATACAAGCGTTGTTTACATCTAGATGTTATAGTAAACGTAGCTACAATACAAGCGTTGTTTACATCTAGATGTTATGGTAAACGTAGCTACAATACAAGCGTTGTTTACATCTAGATGTTATGGTAAACGTAGCTACAATACAAGCGTTGTTTACATCTAGATGTTGTGGTAAACGTAGCTACAATACAAGCGTTGTTTACATCTAGATGTTGTGGTAAACGTAGCTACAATACAAGCCGACACACTTGTAAAGTACAATTACTTATAGATTGTAATATAAATCCAAGTAGCCTATTTGTAAATTTAAAATCAAGATGTCATGTTTATACATTATACATTATGCCATTTCCAATAACACGATGTGTAAACAACGCCAATTTAAGCTTGTTTTTCTGAACATCGAAACAAGTCACGTAATACTATTATTTGTGTAGTCAATAAATATAGATATATCTCTTTATTGTACTGTTATATATACGGTGTGCCAGCACGGCTAAATTGGTCACATGATCCATAAGCTTTCCTCAGACGTATAAGAGATCCATTGTCTACTATGAATACAACACGATAATATCGTTCGGGTGCACTGATCTGGGAACATGTTCACCGTCTCGTCGAAAAGTTTGACTGCACAGCATATGTTACGTTACATCATGTTGGCCGGTTGGTTATTCGACCGCCACCGGATGTTTGTATGTGTCTAGATCAGGTTCGGTCTGAATACGCCTAATGGTATCAGATACTTTGATTAACACCGTGATAATGGGCTTAGTAGGTAACAGCTTGACATTGTGTAGTCATGTGGGCGTGTGATCTCCACTGAGGCCATGCTCTAATGTTTCGGAGGTCTGCATTAGTTTATTTAATTTACATTTATTTTAGCTCGATTGCGAAACAGGTTCTTACAACTTATATTAATCACGTCTCGAGA